>BSBM01000799.1:16422500-17022500 GCA_027924585.1 Larix kaempferi
AGCTACTGATAATTATGTCGTTGACTGTTTCATGGGATTGATATACGTGTGATATTTGTACCTACACAGCTACTAAGTTAAGGTTGCCGTTCCCACCTCCATATTTGAAGCCACGATCTAACTTCTCTCATGGCATTAATTTCGCGTCGGGGGGAAGCGGAATTCTGGATTCCACGGGCAATTACTTGGTGAGTGCCAAAACAGATAGATGTTCAATCTAATTCATAGAGATGAATTTACATTTCAATCTAATTCATAGAGATGTTTTGGGTGCAGAATATCATCCCTTTAAGTCTCCAAATACGCCAATTCGCCAATTATTCTTCCAGTCTAGGACTAAAACTTGGAGGAAATTATTATGCAAAAGAATATCTATCCCAGTCCTTGTATACCATTAGCATTGGTGGCAATGATATTGGGCTCAACTATTTAGCGAATACAACCTTCCAAAGGACCACAAGTGCTCAGGATTTCGTTAAACTGCTGCTTAGTAAATATAACGAAGACTTGTTGGTACGTATGAAGCTTTGATGGTTTTTTATTTTCCCAGTTTATTCGCCCAACTTTCCATTATGTTAAATTTGGTGGTGTCTTCTTTATCTGTGGTGGATGTTGCAGAGCCTATACAATATGGGGGCAAGAAAGTTCCTTGTAATAGACAGCCCTGTTGTGGGATGTACTCCAACTTCAAGGCTCGCAGGAGTGAAGGCATATAACGGTGGATGTCTGGAAACAGCAAATGAGCTGGCAGTGGCATATAATGATGGTCTCAGGCAGCTCATCAACCAACTGAATAGAAAATTAGACGGAGCAACGATCCTCCTCACTCACGTTTATGATCTCGTTTTAAATATAATTCAACATGGCAAATCCTACGGTAACAAATCTTGAAAAGTAGTACTATCTAGTTCAAAAACACTATATGTGATGTGGCTTTGATTGCAGGTTTTGATGGTGGCTTGTGATGTGACTAAAAGCAATATGGGTCTATGTGGCTTTGATTGCAGGTTTTGAGAACACGACGTCTGCGTGCTGTGGAGCGGGGCCGTTTAACGCCGCTGTGTCTTGTGGGTTGGAGATTCCAGAGGATAAGCGTGGAGAATACACAGCTTTCCTTTGCAAAAGTCCAGAGAAATATGTGTTTTGGGATGGAACTCATCCCACGCAGAAAGTGTATCGGATGGTTTCTCGACAGATTTGGCATGGAAATACATCCTTCATTTCGCCTTTCAATCTCAAAACACTGCTGGAAAAACATTGAACAGGAGATCATCATGAAGAATGGTCAAAGACGGAAGCATTTCACATTTGTCACTTCATCAATTTATATTTATTCTTTTAGGCCAGATTCGTGGGCAAATATATTTGTTTAATTGAAATTGCTTTTTTATCGAGAGCCATAGCTGATAAGTGGATTACAATAATGTTATAAGAATTTCGAATCTTATTCTAGTTGCGAAGTAGCTGAGTATTGGGTTAGGATTGTGGATTACAATAATGTTATAAGAATTTCGAATCTTATTCTAGTTGCGAAGTAGCTGAGTATTGGGTTAGGATTGGGATAACATAACCAATGAATTTATCCGAAAATATTGAAATGATACTTTACCAAAAATTTAGAATGTTAATATTGTCTTTGTTTTTAATTTAAAAAAAATAATAAAAAATTATGTAATCATAAGAAAGATGATACATCATATGGTATACATGTTGGTTTATAGTGGTTTATAGTTAAAAGTGTTTTGTATAAACGCAATGCATCTATTGACACCACATTACAAAATAATTTGTTTTCATATAGACACATTAAAAGCAATCAAATACGATTGATATTGATAGTGACATGGTCTTCCCAACAAAAATGGCATGCATCCATTGACACCACATCACATAATACTTTCTCTTCGTATTGGTATATATTAAAAGCAACTAAATAAGATTGATAGAATGGCTGGAAAATGCTATTGTGGACAGTGGTGATATCTACTTTTTTTATTAAGTTGCTAAAACTTCTTTACATTTTGTAGGGGCTTCCAGGCTTTCAGTTTTTGTTACATGTTTTGAGAAGAATGTACTAATGTAGTCCGTTTAAGTATGATCTAGTGATCAGATTGGCTCTAAATGATTCAGATCTTGAGTCTTGACTTTCATTGTACTATTTGATTCTCTTTGAATATCAATAGTAGATTTTTTCGCTGAAAAAAAGATTGATTCACAAACATATTGCAATCCTTTTTCAAATAGGAAAGCTTATAAAAAATTGATTTAATAACATTTTATGTCAACCAAATTTTTTATACATCCACCATCTATGATAATCTTGTATACCTTGTCTTTTCACTCTTACTTTATTTAGAAGACACTCTTTTTCTTCTTATCAACTTTTGTTTTTTAATAGTTATTATCTTGTGTTATCAATTCTCTTTTAGAGTTTGTAAGGTTCATCACATATTAAAATTTTCAATGATTTTAAAATCCAAATATTTTTCTCGCATTCTTAATATAAAGTTAATTTATGATCATGTTCTAATAAGTTCATCTAAAAAAATCTAAGTATTTGACTAATATAACCACAAATATGAAATTAAAGTTTCTTTATGAATATATTTAAAAATTGGTTTGTTTATTTCAAAATATATAAACCCATAAGAAAGAGTTATAATTTTTTATATAAAAAAATGTTGAAAATTGGACACCAAAAACTTTATCCTTGAATTAGTAAATATAAAGCTAAACATAAATTACAACTGAATGACAATAGTTGAAAATAAGTTGTTTTATTTCCTTTATTAACTATATAAAAAATGAATCTCCTCGAGCTTTCTCTTGTGTCCACTTCAAATTTCTACTTACTAAAAAACTTATGCTTCCCTCCCATGGAAATGGTCATGAACCATTGCTAAACTAAAGTTAACTGCTTACCAAACTCTTGAAACAAAGAAATGGAGGATCCTCATATTCATGGAATTATAGTGCATCGTAAACTATCAACATCATCTTCACCGCCTCACACAAAACCAAGCCGAAGTACAACATTGATGCATAGGGTGATGATGAATGCAACAATAACTATGTTTTCATAGAGAAAAAACTCAAAAGAAAAAAAAAAACCTAGTAAACTATTGATTCAATCATCATGCTCTCCCTTCGAAGAAATGTTTGGAAAATGGAGAACACCAACTAAAGTCAACAATAGTCATTCCAAGATCCTATAGAAGTAAACCAAACACAACACCCAACTATAAAATATAACATATAGCACAATAACAATTCCAAAAATGTCATAACATCAATGAGTGGGACAACTTTGTTCACAATAAACATTCCAAGGAGCCCATAACATTAATGAGTAAGGAGCACATTGTTGTGGAGAACTTGGCTCGATGGTGAGAAAATTCCTCTTTCCTGGTTGGTTTATTGTTAAAAGTATGTTAACATAGTGATGTGTCCTAAAGTGGCATTTCATTACCTCAATGGATTCATTTTCATGCGGTAATGGAATTACGTTAGGGAACTGATGGCATTAATAGTCCTTCGGAAAATGCACATTGAAGTGCTCTCTCGAATAAAAATAAAAATAAAAGATAATGAGTTACACTAACTTAAAAGAGAGGAAATCCAATAGTTATTGTCCTCGTAAAAGATAGAATACAAAATTTATTATTGTATTAACATAAATGTCTAACTTAAACTATATCACAGAAGGTACATCATTTCACTTTAATTTTATTTTTAAACTATATGATACAACGTACATCATTTCACTTTAAAAAAATCTTAAAAAATTAAAAATTCTTTATTCTTATTATACCTACCGGAGGCAGTATATATTGTAATCAATAATTGGTCAACGCACTATTAGTTCGTTCTTTGACCAACAAATTATCACAATTTTCCAAAGACTTAATTCTTTTATTTAAAAAAAAATTAAACTCATTTTTCTTGCACACCATTGACTGGTCACTTGGGGTCTTATTGCCTAGGTGACCGTGGGCGGATTTTGGCATTAAAGATATAATTAACATTGAACTATGTTTGCTTCATCCTCTAAGCTGACTGCCACAGTATTTTCTCATATCACAACTGCCACAATCTTCTCATAACACTGCATACATTGTCTTTCATTCCTCCTGAACCTCACCGCCTTCACCGCTACTCTTTCCCTACCTTTCATCTGTAGACAACAACAAAGATCTGTCAAATGACATCATTATGAATGCCACCTTAACATCAAAATCTAACTTTTGTTGATAACTGATGCTGTGTAGAATTTGACAGTGTCTATTTTAGGTTGCAGGTGTTTATTAAATAAATTTGCAGCAAACTTCACTGCATGCTAATGCATGTGAAGAATAAAATAATTTGCAGAATTATACATCAACTTACAGCTGATTTTACGGCATGTAAATAATGCCTTTATTTCTATGCAATGTAATCTATATAAGTATGTAGCTGTGCAAGTCTAAAGATCAATGGGAGATAAATAATCAAAGGTTTTATTTTCTTGTTTAGAATAAAAGCTTCTCTCTTGTTTTGTGTGTTGTTTATCTTTGTGCTATATTAAATTAGGCTCTTTCATAATCTTCATTTGGAATCAGAGCAGACCTATTTTGTTTAAAGTTCATAATGTCAAATTCTAACTCTTTTCCCATTCCAGAATTTGATGGAAGTGATTATGATTATTGGCACATCAAGATGATGACCTTTTTGACAGGAAAATATTTGTGGGAGATTGTAGAATCGGGTTATGAAGAGCCAACTGATTGGAACACCCTTACAACCAATGATAGAACAACTATGAGAGAAGCCAAGAAGAAGAATGCCCAAGCTTTATGTTAAAATTTAATATGCTAGTACAGAAAATAGCAGCATTACATTCCATTTCACAATAATAGCATATACAGGATCACTGAAGAAACAACAAGCATAGCATAAACACAAGAGACACAAATTTATCCTGGGAAACCCTCATGGGGTAGAAAACCCAGCAAAGCTTCCTCAATATAGATGACTAGCAATATACAAAGATGCAAACCAAAGACATGATCTCCTCCTCCACCATAGCAGACCTCTCCTCCACAAGTGTGCCTTTCTCAAGTGTGTGTGTGTGTGTCAAATGAGGAACACAACTCCTCTATTTATACACTACACTGACATATATTTTACACAAGTACATGTAGGCTCGTATTTAACCATTAGGTTAAATACCCTATTATAACTGATTGGGCCGACCCTTACATGGTGGGTCTAATAACCCTAGTTACCACAACCAATTCGGAGGAATAAACATCTCCGAATTCATAGTATAATCACATCGGAGGTATGGAACATCTCCGGAATAAATAATATACAAATATAATATTCTTAGAAGTTACAATATTCAACACTCCCCCTTAACGAGAAGGATATTATAACAACATCCGCAGGAGCAACGAGTCATACATCATACATGATACATCTATATATCATCGGAAGCTTTCTTCAGTTCATCCTCATCAGTAACTCAACTAGTTACTGGATCATACGATCATCAGCATCGTCATCATACGATCATCAGCATCGTCATCACACGATCATCAGCATCGCCACCACACGATCAACATCGTCATCACATGATCATCAACATCGAAATCACACGATCAGCATCGTTATCACATGATCATCAGCATCATCATCATACGATCATCAGCGTCGTCATCATACGATCATCAACATCGTCATCACACGATCATCAGCATCGTCATCGCACGATTATCAGTATCGTCATCTCACGATCATCAACATCATCATCGCACGATCAACATCGTCATCACATGATCATCAACACGATCATCAGCATCATCATCACACGATCATCAACACGATCATCACACAATCATCAGCATCGTCATCACACGATCATATTACAGGATGATCAATCCTGCTCTCTTTAGGACATAGGTCCATGGATGATACAATCCAGATCAAGTTCCAGGATGATCAATCCTTATCTCTTTAAGACAAGTCTCATGTCTAGGGACGATCTAATCCCAACCACAGTGCCAGTCCTTTTTCATACTGGATGTGACCTAGATCAGATCTAGGATTTACCACCACAGAGCCAGTCCTCTTTCATACTGGATGTGTCACGTCTACAGAGCTAGTCCTCTTTCATACTGGATGTGTCACGTCTACAGAGCCAGCCTTGTTTCATGCTGGATGTATCACATCTACAGAGCCAGCCCTGTTTCATGCTGGATGTATCACATCTACAGAGCCAGCCCTGTTTCATGCTGGATGTATCACATCTACAGATCCAGCCCTGTTTCATGCTGGATGTATCACATCTACAGAGCCATCCCTGTTTCATGTTGGATGTATCACATCTACAGAGCCAGCCCTGTTTCATGCTGGATGTATCACATCTACAGAGCCAGCCCTGTTTCATGCTGGATGTATCATATCTACAGAGCCAGCCCTGTTTCATGCTGGATGTATCATATCTACAGAGCCAGCCCTGTTTCATGCTGGATGTAACCTAGAACAATTCTAGGGTTTGTCACGTACATTTTGAACCGAGGTCCAGGGACGATCCAGTCCTATCATGTACCTTTTGAACCGAAGTCCAGGGATGATCCAGTCCCATCATGTACCTTTTTGAACCGAAGTCCAGGGACGATCCAGTCCTATCATGTACCTTTTGAACCGAAGTCCAGGGACGATCCAGTCCTATCATTCAATTCTCAGAGACCTCATGTCTACGGCTCAATTCAAAGGACCATAGTCCAAGGAATATCCAATCCCCTTACCCGTTCATTCAGGATTTAGTTCTCAGAGACATCATGTCTACGGCTCAATTCAAAGGACTAAAGTCCGAGGACAATCCAATCCCCTTACTTGTTCATTCAGGATTTAGTTCTCGGAGACATCATGTCTACGACTCTCTTTAGGACTAAAGTCCAGGGATTATCCAATCCCCTCAAGTCCACCAAGGACTTCATTCTCGAAGACATACGTCTACGACTCTCTTTAGGACTGAAGTCCAGGGATGATCCAATCCCCTCAAGTCCACCAAGGACTTCATTCTCGAAGACATACGTCTACGGCTCTCTTTAGGACTGAAGTCCAGGAATGATCCAATCCCCTCAAGTCCACCAAGGACTTCATTCTCGAAGACATACGTCTATGGCTCTCTTTAGGACTGAAGTCCAGGGATGATCCAATCCCCTCAAGTCCACCAAGGACTTCATTCTCGAAGACATACGTCTACGGCTCTCTTTAGGACTGAAGTCCAGGGATGATCCAATCCCCTCAAGTCCACCAAGGACTTCATTCTCGAAGACATACGTCTACGGATCTCTTTAGGACTGAAGTCCAGGGATGATCCAATCCCCTCAAGTCCACCAAGGAATTCATTCTCGAAGAAATACGTCTACGGCTCTCTTTAGGACTAAAGTTCAGGGATGATCCAATCCCCTCAAGTCCACCAAGGACTTCATTCTCGAAGACATATGTCTACGGCTCTCTTTATGACCGAAGTCCAGGGATGATCCAATCCCCTCAAGTCCACCTAGGACTTCATTCTCGAAGACATACGTCTATGGTTCTCTTTAGGACCGAAGTCCAGGGATGATCCAATCCTCTCATATGTCAATCATGGGTACAAGTATCTTCATCCATACAAGTACATCAAGGCATCATGTATCCTCATCATCAAAACATGTATCCTCATCACCAAAGCATGCATATCAAAACATGTATCCTCATCAACAAAACATGTATATCAAAACATGTATCCTCATCATCAAAGCATGCATATCAAAACATGTATCCTCATCAACAAAACATGTATATCAAAACATGTATCCTCATCAATAGCATCAAATTCATATATCATTAAAGGCATGTATACATCTATCATCAAAAGCATGTATTCTCACTAATACATCTATCATCAAAAGCATGTATACATCTATCGTCAAAAGCATGTATTCTCACTAATACATCTATCATCAAAAGTAAAAATATAAGGATCCTAAATCTAAATAATTCTAAGTAACTAAGTGTAGTAAATAGGTAACCTCATCATTGATGAGATAGACTTGTTATCAGATACTATGCTACTCCCCCTTTCGAGGAGAGTCCTTTTGAACTAAACCAAGCTTGTCTCGAAAGTATTCAAACTTCATTCGAGACAGAGGTTTAGTCAAGATATCAGCAATTTGATCCTCAGTGCTTATATATTTGAGCTTGATAGCTCCTCTTTGCACCATATCTCGTATATAGAAGTATCGGATCTCTATGTGTTTTGACTTATCGTGGAACACAGGATTTTCAGTCATCTTAATGCAGCTTTGATTGTCACACATAATCACAGTGGGATCCATTTCTAAGTCAAACACTCCATATAATAGCTTCTGAAGCCACACTGCTTCATAGCTGGAAGAGCAGACAGCCATATATTCTGCTTCAGTAGTACTGAGAGCCACACTAGATTGTTTCTTGCTGAACCATGAGATCATGGCAGATTCAAGACTATAACATCCACCTGATGTACTCTTTCTGTCTGAGACACTTCCTGCCCAATCAGAATCTGAGTAACCATGTAAACGGAGTTCATGACCTCCAAGATAATATAGACCAAAATCTAATGTACCTTTTAGGTACCTCACTACATGCTTTGTAGCTATTAAGTGAACCTTTCTAGGTTCTACTAGATACTGACTTAGGGTATTTACAGCAAAGCATATATCTGGCCTAGTATTTGTTAAATACATCAATGACCCAATGATTTGTCTATATAGGGTTAGGTCCACTAAATACGATGATTCATTAACTAATAACTTCAAGTTGGAGTCCATGGGAGTGGCCATGGCTTTATACTCCAACATATCAAATCTTTTTTTTTCTAGAAACTTCACAGCATACTTACCTTGATTTAAAAGATTCCTTTTGGATCTTGCCATACTTCTAGACCTAAGAAGTAGTGCATTAATCCGAGATCTTTCATTTTCATTTATGTATCCATTTTCATGACCTGTTTCTCATTCCTTGTCAGAAAGAGATCATCATCATACAATAATGGTATAATGGGTTCATCATCCACAACCTTAAGGTAAAGGTTAGGATCAACTTTACTTTTGGTAAAGCCCAAGCTTTGTCATGAAGTTGTCAATTGTCCAATATTCACACTCTGCATTGAGTGATCTTCTGCATATCTATCTGTGCCATATCTCGTCAGATGGGTCTACTAATATGAGCCTCAAAATCATTCGAACTCTGTGGTGAGTTCCTTCTTGCATCCATGTCATATGTGTATAGAAGCCATATTCAACCTTGTAGCAAAGGTTGAGATCCACATCACCCATGCTGATCATTAAGCTCATCAATTGACTACCGATCCTGGGTACCCATACAGAACCTGATTACATTATTAAGAGAATGGTCTTATCTAGTCTCTTGAAGCAAAACATCTCATCATGATTCTCTTCCTCTTTCTAAGAGAATCTCTTAACCACAAGCTTTCTATAGTGTGTTTGATTTGTAAATATTTTGTTGAACATCCATCGCTTGTTCAGAGTTCATCATTCATCATGATCTTTCCTACAAATCAAAATTAAGTACATGATTAGTAATACTTCATAATCATCAAATCATGATAATCTATTATGCATACAGATATCATTTACATAGTTATGCAACTATTTTGACCAATACTTTGGCACAACACTTTCTCACATCCTGTATGCATACAATGGTTATCTAGATGCCTTCCTTCTCTACCAGAACATACTATCGAGAGTGTGCACAGCTCTCAGCATGTCAGCAAAGAGGTTTCATTCTAGACAAGCAACAATGGAATGTTTGTCCAACTTACCAATCATATGCATATTAGTAGTAAACTGTTCAATGCTTTATGAATGTTTACACTCAGCATGATATATTCTAGGAATACAAATATGCATACAAGCAATATCATTTACTATTTCTAATAACAACTCAAATACTTATCTTTTATGTTTGTGTGGTTGCCTCCCACTTGATCTTCTGTATGTCTTCTGAACTTCTATTCATTCTAAACAATCTCTTCAATGATTTAGAGATCCTGAGCTAGAACCTACATGTCTCATAGGTTAAACATAATATAACAAAGTCATACATACCTCGTGATTCTTTGTCTTCATGTTGTCATGGTCATGGAACTTGATTTGTCTTTTGTGATGTACCTGTGTCTTGTTAGCAGACAACATCAACCTCACACAACACCATAATGCATAAGTACAATCATATAGCCCTAATCAATGAATGTCTTCGATCATTCACATGCATTCATATTGTTACTAGGGTGATAAGACAATTAATAACATTAATCAAGATTGTACTAATAAATAACATGAAGACAAACACATTATGAACTTAATCAAGAATCAGATTTCAAGGCATACCTGAACCTCCTTAAGTCATACCTGTCGAGACTTTTTGTAGTCTTCTTATGTAAGGCCTTAGCCTCAACTCCCCCTGAAACTTGATCTGGAGCTTGATTAGGGTTTGCTAGAGAAACCCTAAAAATTCAATCTTTGACTTTCACACTTCTGAATGGATGGAAGAATGTGTCTTGCTGAGCTGATCAACCTAGCATTCTTCAATTTTGAAATCTCCAAAATTTGACCCCTCAAAATTGCCTTCGAAACTTCTAAATCTTCTGGACAGGAACCCGAACTAGGGTTTGATGAAGCCCACCCTTCTGTCCAATCAAAAGGTTCGATCCAAGGCTCTAAACTCTTATTTTTCTGAGGAGCTTCTAGCCATGGACTCCAATTCCAAAAATTCTAACTTTCTCCGAAACCCTAAATTCCGGAAGCCATGAATAAAGGTGCTCCAAAAATAATTTTGTTTTGACAGAAATATGCACCTGATTGTTTCTGCTATAACTCTGAAATTTCTGCTCCATAGGGTCTGAAAACCTTTTCTGCAGTAGCCTGACCTGTCATCTTTCCATCCTGACAGGTCTAACCTCAATTGGATTTTCTGAGAGAGAGTTATGCCAAGTGTCGCAACGTGACCTGTTTATGGGATAAAACAGGAGAGTGAACTTGTACGGCGTGCCACGTGTCACTGTTTGAACTTCAGCCTCTGAAACATTTTCCTGAGATATATCGCCTTGTTATATTTCCATCCTGATAGGTCTGACCTCAATTGGACTCTCTGAGAGAGAGTTATGCCAAGTGTCGCAACGTGACCTGTTTATGGGATAAAACAGGAGATCGAACTTGTACGGCGTGCCACGTGTCACTAGTTCACCTTCGGCCTCTAAAAACGTTTCTTGAGATAGTACAGTCTGTGTACTACCTGTCACTTTTTACGAAATTTCATTTGGAGCTTCCTAGCCCAAGTTATGACCTTTTTTCCAAGGTCACCTGATTTTGACTAAGATCTGGAAGAGGCAGAAACCCTAACTTGTACTTATCATAACTTACAAAGCACAACGAATCTGAGGGTTCCCTTTCGACACAAGATACCTGGAGATGTTATCTACGACTTGTAATGGTTTCAGATCCTGAACCTTTTCCAAAATGGATTTATAGCGAAAGTTCAACGATGACTGGTTTTTTCTATAGAAAACCCTAACCTTCAAATTGTCGTAAGTAAAGCAAGTGTCGTAAGTGCCATACCTTGCCTTCCTTCAGTTTAGCTCTGATACCATGTTAAAATTTAATATGCTAGTACAGAAAATAGCAGCATTACATTCCATTTCACAATAATAGCATATACAGGATCACTGAAGAAACAAAAAGCATAGCATAAACACAAGAGACACAGATTTATCCTGGGAAACCCTCATGGGGTAGAAAACCCAGCAAAGCTTCCTCAATATAGATGACCAGCAATATACAAAGATGCAAACCAAAGACATGATCTCCTCCTCCACCATAGCAGACCTCTCCTCCACAAGTGCACCTTTCTCAAGTGTGTGTGTGTGTGTCAAATGAGGAACACACCTCCTCTATTTATACACTACACTGACATATATTTTACACAAGTACATGTAGGCTCGTATTTAACCATTAGGTTAAATACCCTATTATAACTGACTGGTCCGACCCCCACATGGTGGGTCTAATAACCCTAGTTACCACAACCAATTCGGAGGAATAAACATCTCCGAATTCATAGTATAATCACATCGGAGGTATGGAACATCTCCGGAATAAATAATATACAAATATAATATTCTTAGAAGTTACAATATTCAACACTTTATTTCATATTCAAATAGCTCTAGATAAGAGCTTATTTCCAAGAATTGCAGGAGCAAAGTCAGCTAAGAATGCCTAGAAGACTCTACATGAAGCTTACCAAGGCAATGATCAAGTTACGGACATTGAGGACAGAATTCGAGAATTTGAAGATGCAAGAAGGTGAGAAGGTGAGTGATTATTGTGTAAGAATAAATTATGTTGTCAATAAATTGGCTACTCTAGGAGAAACTATTGATAAAGAAGTTGTGATTAAAAAGGTGTTGAGGTCTCTAACACCAAGATGGAACCATGTTGCTATAGTCATTGAAAAAAGCAAGGATTTGACTAACCTTCACTTTGATCACCTAGTTGGATCTCTTATTTCTCATGAAGACAGAGTGAGAGATTCATTTGGAGAAAGTGATGAGAAATATTTTTCCACAAAGCTACAGATTACAAAGAATGCAGATGCTAGTTCTAGCTCCAGAAGAAACCAAGCCCAAGGTAAAGGTCAGTATCAATTTTTTCTAAGAGGAGATAGAGGAAGAAGAGGTGGTTTCAGAGGAAGAGGTAGAGGAAGATTTCATAAGAGAAACATCCAGTGTTATCATTGTCAAAGGTATGGTCATTTTGAAAGGGATTGCAGATTAAAAGAAAATAAAAGTGTTAATTATGCTCAAGAGGGTGATGATGCTTCTCCAAATAATTTGTTTTTATCTTATGGAAAAACTGAAAATACAGTTAAAGATGTTTGGTATTTAGATTCAGGTTGTTCTAACCACATGACAAGAAATTGCAAGCTTTTCTCTACAATGGATGAAAGTTTCAAATCTAATATCAAACTTGGTGATGAAAAAACCTTAGAGGTTTCTGCAAAAGGAGATATGACAGTCCATACAAAAGAAGGTATGAAAAGTGTCAAAGATGTTTATTACACTCCACAGTTAAAGCATAATTTATTAAGTGTTGGGCAGCTGTGTGAAAAGAATTATAGAGTAGTGTTTGATGATAGACAATGCACAATTTATGATAAGAATCAAGGCAATAGGGTGGTTATTGTTGTGCCTATGTCAAAGAATAGGATGTTCCCATTGAAGTTTGGAGAAACTAGCATCAGCGTTGCTAATATGGCATATGAGGACAAAGGTTGGTTGTGGCATCTCAGGTATGGTCATTTGAATTTTCATAGTTTGAAGATTCTAACATCAAAATAATTAGTTTATGGTTTGCCTAAGGTTGAAGAACACAAGGAGGTTTCTGAAGGATGTGCTAAAGGAAAACATGCAAGAGAGAAATTTCCTAGAGGCGAGGCATGGAGGGCCCATTATCCACTTCAGCTAGTTCATTCTGGTATTTGTGGTCCTATGCAAACAAAAAGTTTGGGTAAGTCATCATATTTCATTAATTTTATTGATGATTACTCAAGAATGTGTTGGGTTTATTTTTTGAAGAGCAAGAGTGAAGCATTTGATACATTCAAGAGGTTTAAAACCCTTGTAAAAAATGAAAGTGGTTACAAAATAAAATGCTTAAGGACTGATCGTGGAGGAGAATTTTGTTCAAGAGGTTTTCTGAATTTTTGTGATATGAATGGCATTAGAAGACAATTCACCACTGCTTACACACCTCAACAAAATGGGGTAGCAGAAAGGAAGAACCGTACAGTGGTGGAAATGGCAAGGAATATGTTACATACCAAAGGATTAAGCAATTCCTTTTGGGGTGATGCAGTTGCTATAACAGTGTACATTCTCAATAGAAGTCCCACTAGTGCACTTCACATGATGACTCCTTATGAAGCATGGTATGAGAAAAAGCCTAATGTTAATCATTTCAAAGTTTTTGGTTGTTTAGTCTTTGTTCATGTAGCTGATCAAAAGAGATAAAAGTTAGATCCAAAAAGTGAAGCATGCATTTTTGTTGGATATAGTGAGTAAAGTAAGGCTTACAGGTTGTATAATCCTCTCACCAATCGCATTGTTGTGTCAAGAGATGTAATTTTTTATGAAGGGGGAGTTTATGGTCATCAAAAAGACCATGTTGAGAAATCAAAATCTGGTTTGGATGGTGATATTATTGATGATACTAATAATGAGAATCCCACTAATGTTTCAGTTCCAAATACTACAAATACACCAAGTAGCCCCTCATCTAGTTCTCCATATTCAATTCCAAGTATTGCAAGGAAGGTGAGAAGCTTGAATGAAATTTATCAGAGAAGTACAAGTCTGGCACATGAAGAAAATCCAAGAGGTGAGACTGTAAATTTTGCTTTATTTTCACAAGTTGATTTTGAGCCATCAATTTTTGAAGAAGCTTCTACTAATAAGATTTGGGTGCAAGCTATGCAATAAGAGATAGATTCAATTCATAGGAATTATATTTGGGAGCTTACAGATCTTCCACATGAGAAGAAAAAAATTGGTATTAAATGGGTCTACAAGACAAAGTATAACAATGATGGGACTATTGAAAGACACAAAGCAAGGTTAGTTGCTAAGGGATTCACACAGAAGTATGGCATTGATTATGAAGAAACCTTTGCACCTGTAGCAAGGCAAGAGACTATCAGAATGTTGATTTCACTGGCGGCTCAAAAGAAATGGAGCATTCATCACATGGATGTGAAAAGTGCCTTCTTGAATGGATGCTTAGAAGAAGAAGTCTTTGTGGAACAACCACAGGGTTTTGAAGTGCAAGGAAAAGAACTTCAAGTCTACAAGTTGAAGAAGGCTTTGTATGGCCTAAAGCAAGCACCGAGAGCCTGGTATGCTAGGATCGATGGATATTTTCAAGAGAATGGCTTCAAAAGAAGTAAGAGTGAACCTACCCTTTACTATAAACAAGAAGGTAATGATATTCTTATTGTTAGTTTATATGTTGATGATTTGTTGTATATGGGTAGCAGTTCTAAGATGAAGGATGAATTCAAATTTTTCTATGATGAGTGAGTTTGAGATGAAAGATTTAAACCTCATGCAATATTTTCTTGGAATGGAAGTTTATCAAAGTGAAGATGAAATTTTTGTTTGCCAGACAAAGTATGCAAAGGATATGTTGAAGAAATTTGATATGGTTGATTGCAAACCATCTCCTACTCCAAATGCTCATGGAGTTGTGTTGTGTAGAGATGATGGTGCTGAAATGGCTGATGAGACAGTTTACAGAAGTATTGTTGGAAGCTTAATGTTTCTAACCCACACAAGGCCTGACATTGCTTATTCAGTTTCACTTGTTTCTAGGTATATAACAAAGCCATCTAAAATGCATATGATATACGTCATTATCAACGTCATTATCTGGCTACTACTGAATGATATACTGAGTTATGCTTCTCGTCTCCTGCATTCACTATTTGAAAGATTGACTCAACTACAATTTTTGAACATAGATCTATCATTCAAGTTTGGTTTTTGAACCACAACTCACTAGACTAGATGCAACTGTTACAAAATAACGCTACATTAGCTTCAACATGCTTGCATTGGATGTAGAATCGATGCAGTTGTTACATAATAGAGATGCAGTTGTTAAAAAATAAAGATTTTACTAAACATAGATATACTACATGGCTTAACAAGTAGATATATAATGCATGGCTGTCAGATGTAGAGTGCATTGAAATGTTTGCAACACATTGACTTATTTGGAATAAAGGGTTTGGTTTGGGTGAAACGAGCCGGCAGGTGATGCCTTTCTTTTATATGTTAAGTTAAATAAATTACTCACTTGGGCAACAACCCTTATTCTATCTTAATAGAGATAGTTCGTCTAAGAAGTTGAGTAAATGTTTAGAGTGAAGTATGCTTCCAAAAGTTAGAGCAGTTATTGACGCTTGGATAAGTGAGAGTAGCTTCCATATTATAATAGTGATGTGTGGAAATTATTTTTTCATTTAATTTCCTGATTCCTTCAATAAATCTTTGCAATAAATGTATAAGGTTTCCCATTTATACGGAGAGTATTATGAAGATTGAATGCATTATGCGAAGTTTAGAATATGTAAAAGTATATGCAGATAATTCAATTACTAATTCAATTACCTTACTCTTTAGAGAAAAGATAATTTGTTTCACCTTTATCCTAAAGGAGTATTGGATTTTATAAAATTTATAACGAGCCTTATGCTTCCAAAACAAAGGGAATCCCTTGTGACAACGACTTCATCCTTAAGCATCACAATTATGACAACAAGGACAATGATGGCTTGAAACAACATAGGTATCCGATCTCCCCTTTTTGTATTTCTATATCAACTTGAAATATAGTATATTTATGCAATGGCTAACCCACACGAAGTTATAATTATAGTTAATATCATACACGGGCAATTAATATTCACTAGCAGTGATTTAGTGGTTAATATACCAGAATTTATGATTAAAAATAGAGAATATTTACAGTAAAATATTCAGTTCATACCATATTTAAATTGGATCAAAGTCAATGTTGTTGCTTCTTTGTTGTGGCCTGCATACCTGAATTCTATTAAATTCAATGCTGCATCTCTATCGCAGCGTGGCATGGCATGCACACACGGGGGGTTCACTAGAGAGGCAATATCATATCACGTCCATTCATATTGGGGGTTTGAATACTCTTAAAAACCTCCAAAATATATTGCACCATATTAAGAGGTCAAGGGGGGTTTTTAATTTGACATAGTAATATAAATATTGGGGTTTTTTTTATTTGGGTGGGCTAAGGAATAACCTCCAAATCATGGGCTCTATTCATACCCACCTAAAACTTAAGGACCCTCCATTTTTATTTGATATTGTTTATGATCCTAAATTTTGCATAAATTTGATAAAATTGTACCAATGATAATATCGATGGAAGTCTCTTTGGATTACTGACCTTGAGTAGTCCCCATTTAATAGCTTATTTAGGCTTGGTTTGAATTGATGTTATATTTTTTTTTATCTTTAAATTAAGAGATGTAGCTAATTGGGAGATCCATAGTTGAACAATTGTAATGTGTTGTTTGTAGGATTCGAGTAAAATATCTAACTCTTCATTTTTTAGGATGGGGTTTAGGTGGGTATTGAGATTCAATCAAACCTTTCTCCATGACAACCAAGAAAAGTGAGATCAATATTTCTTGGCTCACTGGAACCAAGAAAAGTTAGATCAATCTTTCTTGGCTAATTATTTCTTTCAACTTTTTGTATTCTTCTTTAACATTTTCACATTGCCAGTTATGAATAATTGTTAGATTGAGTTATATTTGGCACATTCATAATTGTAATTTCAATTCTTATATGCAAGGCATCATCTTAATATTGTATTGGAACTTACATGAACATAGGTGAAAATATAAATCTTTAATTACATACCCTATGTGTTATCGTTACCATGAAATTGTATCATATAAGTTTCACCATTGGTGTATCTTTATAACTATTGCATGCTTGAAACCTAACAATGGATATTTTTCCCTCTCTTATAAAGAAAACAAAACTAGATATAACCCAAGAAAAAGTAACTAAATGTTGTTAATTCCCTTGATTGCAAGAATAAATGTAGAGTAAGTGAAGGAAATTCATTGCATCTTGTTAATGACCCAAATCCAAGCTATGCACATGATCATATGGTGTTATTGGAAAGTAAGAGGAATTTTTCTATGTTCATTTGGGTTCAAACATCAATGATGTTTGTTTTGATAGGAAGGTAGGGTAGTCCATCTACGAAAGGGTTTCAATTTTGAATTTTTATGGATTTTAATTTATTAAGCTTATAGAAAACATGAGATCTCTATGGCTATACTTATATTTACATGATATAAAATTGCTATATTGGCAGGATGTGGTGTGAAACATCTACAATTCTCATCTTTTTTAAGCATTGCACTAACTATTGGACTATCATCCTTTTACATTTTTTTGTTATGTTTATCTCTTGACTAGGTTTCCTTTTATGCATTTTTCCTTCCCTAGTACTATTTCACTGGTTCTTCAACTATCCAACGCTACAAATTGATTAGTCACCCGTGCAATCTTGGTGGGATCATTATTACCATTAAACTATTATTTTATTTAGTATCATGTTTACATACACTAAGATGTGTTAGGGTTCATGTTTGTTACAACTTGATAATATTATATAAAGGGGGTATTAAAAATGGGTTTATAAAAATGGATACATACAATATCTGGTGAAACTAAGGGTTTTCTTAATTTGAAAGGAATATTGGGAGGGGGGTTTCAACAATAAAATTTTAGGAGGAATTTTCCAATATTTAGTAAAATTAGGGATATTCTTTAATAGCATGAGAACGATCATGCTATGTAACAAGTTCACTGAGTGAACCCCCCGTGCATGCACATATGAACGTCTAATTTCACTTTGAAGTGATCTAAATAACTAAATTTATAAGCAATATGACTATGGAAATGCATTGAATGAACATTAACTACTGAATATTGGCCATGGTGTTATTTCCGTCTTCATGTGGAGTTAAAGTCGGCATGGTTGTCGTTCAAAAGCTTTGTCTCTGAAATTTGTACTACACATGTTGTTTCAATGCATTGTAGTTATCCACAACCTATGTTACCAGAAATGAGAAACGAGAAACAGAATGAGAAATGAGAACGGTACGAGAAACAGAACAAGAAATGAGAACGATACGAGAAACAAGGTTTAGAGGTTTTGCCTAAAAGAAACGAGGAGAGAGAAAAACAACAAAACTGAATATTCCAAGCCATATACCCTGTTTTTAGATTTTGGTTTAGGACATGATTGTTTCATGTGGTTAACAAAATAAAGAAACACCAATCTTTTCAATGTCATACACGACTCATAAGCACCTCCTTTGACACCCAATCAATTAAATCTTAAAGAGCATACTCAAATAAGATTAATCATAGGCACCTACATAGATAGTTACCTAATGAACCAACTACAAATCTTTGAACCCTGACTTACTAGATAGTTACCCAATGAACTTACTATATCCTGCGTAGATAACTTAAACATAAACTTCAATTTTGAATCTGGTTGTTTTATCATTGATAAAAAAAGTAGCATACAAATCAAGCATACCAGTCGGGAAGGAGAATCCCATTAATCTTCAAATTCATGAGGTTGTGGTCATAAGGGAAACGTGAAAGGTGTATAATGAGAATTGAGTACTTAGGATTTTCTACATAATAATCAAGGACTTTACAATAAGCAATCTCTTAGTGCAACAAATATAGGCTAAAGTAAAAAAGACACAATAGCTTTCCAATAAAAGACACATAAGCTTGTGGAAGAAGCATATACACATGCATGCCTTCTGAACTATCATATGCATTTTTTCAACAAGAAAATCCCATTGCATGTACTTGGGGAAAAAATGCAAGCCTTCCCAGCTAGGAAAAGAGAGCATCTCTCAGAGAAAATTTTCTAATCTCTCTAGATCACTCAACTTGATTTGAAAAACTGATCCAACCCAGTTCAATAATTTTTAAATCTCTTTGAGAAAAGATGGAGAAAATCAATGCATGCACCAAAGAAACCTTATTTTCTTTATTAGATCTGGGGCAATTGGGGTTGACCCATTTGGAATTTTTTTATTCTCTACAAGGCATGTTTTCACAAAGGAAGGATATATAAACAACAGCATCATGCATGGATGAAAAAACCTAACCTACCACCCTTCACCTACAACCAACCCTAGTCATTTAATAATCATAAATGAGGAAAAAATGAAAAATTTTATACTTGTCTCTAGACCAAAGGGAAAGCGATTTTTTTTTGGACATTCTTCTTTGACAAATTTTAAGCCAGCGTTTAGGTCTATCATGTTTTTATTTCAATTTCAATGCAGTAGAATTAGGCCATCATATATATTTAATTGAGAGGCAGTCTATGAAGAGAATGACTCGAGTGTGTCTCAGGTTTTTGCCTACTAAGAAAAAAACTACATCAACGGAAATTGGCCAATGAAATTAAATCGTCTTTGATAAAGCTGATAAAGCTAATAAAGGGGCAATAAATCAAGAGGCAAGAACAAGATACATCCGTTTAGAGACTCATTTCAAATTATATGCTTATGATATCCAAAGCAAAAATTAATGTAGGGGATCCGAGACATTGCTAACACTATTTTTTGTGTTCTTAGAAGTTAGAATTGGAGATACAATAGAGATTACAAGATTTTCTCTTTTGCTCGCAAGCATCCAATTTCACATATGTTAACATGGGCATTATTCCTTCTTGCCATCCATTAAGACTAGTAGCCAATGGCACAGAACCAAGTCCTAGACAAGTGAGCGAATGATGTTATAGACAAGTCACATAAATACTTTGGGCCAATTGAGAATCGTAAGATAAAAAAAAATATTTTTAGACGGGTGAAGGATAAATGTATTCATGTGATTTTCACTTTTTCTTACACATGGTTGTGGAAGAGACTCTTAGGTTATATCTTTTTCAAGTCTTGATGCATTGGGTGATAAGGTTTTTAGGAATCAACATGTGGATTGTATTTTTAGTTGTGCCAACCAGTGTATAATTCTCAGCTTGAAATCTATGATGACGAACTTCCAGATGATCGGTTGTGCATGGAAGACAAATCCATTGTGAGGCTAATGATATTGATGGCCATTCAACTAGAATATCTATGGAAAAGGTGCAGAAGTTGGTACTCCAAACATTACACAAAATATACATATTTAAAATCAAGGAAACTTAATGACGCGGATTCTGGAAGCTTATATCGAAGAGAAAATGAGAAGTTCACTGAATACATTAACGATACTAAAGAATTGTTGGAGCTCCATAGAAAAGAGAATGATTGGTTACAATCAAAGCCTAATGAGTTTTAGTGCCATTGGCTTTAAAGAGGGTAAAACAAGTAGAGCAAAACAATGTTGAGTGCCAAAACGATCTATTTGTAACTTTGAATAATACCTGGTAATTGGAAAAAAATTAGAATATATCCCTTTCCAGGTGAAGTTAATCAAGACAGGGTCGTTTCAGTAAGCGCAACCTTTCAGTGTAGAAGGGACCTACCTGATCTGGAAATAAATAAAGCTACCCTTGCTTTTTGAATGAGGGCCTATTTTCTATAGTTACATCGGAACTTATGTCACGAAGTGTACATCGGGAATTCCCTTAGTATATTTCAGAGAAGCCACATCACAGCAAAGAGAAAGTCGTTCACTTCAAAGCAAAATAAGTTGCAAGCGCTCATCAATGAATTGGAGGGTCGATGACAGGCTTCACCCACTGCTTGAAGCTCAGATGCGTTGGACAATCTACTAGCAGTCGATTCTTCAAAATTCAAACCAATCTCACCGCTCCATCTGCCTAGCACTCTTCTTGGTTTTACCTCAGTGAAAATAGAGCTCCAAATACAGAGTCCAAACAGTTTGAACTTTCAGTTTCAATGCAGGAGGTGGGCGGTAGGTATCACGTATCAATGTAGGAGGTAGGCGTCCCACTGCAGTTAGCAAGCTTCCTTACGCATCACTCCATCACAATAAATTTTGCATTTACCTTATGGTTGAATCGCCACCCACCATAAATTAATAGCTCGAATTGACCCAAAATGATCAACAACGGACCACGTTCTCGGAGAAACAGTTTTCCATTTCTGCATAAACCGTTGTGCAAAATGATTCGTTTCTTAAAAAATTGTTTCTTCGTTCTAGAAACGGGAACGACCATAGAAAACGGTCGTTTTCGTTCCGTCCCCTTTTCTACTCCGTTTTTCCAAAAAAAACGCACATCTCCGTCACGTTTCTAGTAACACAATCCACAACACTACTTAGCATCTCTCCACAAAGCTATGCAACCTAATGCAATATACTATGCAACTTTATGCAATACTTCTGCAAATAATGCATCACGACAAGTAATGCATTGCTATGCGATCTTGTTTTTATATAAACTTAAACCATATAATAAAACATACACTATTTCATTTTAAATATATTCTTCTTATTTTAATATCTTACACAATATTTTTAATTTTAATATAGTTTTTGTCAAATTATATTTAATAATAAAGTTTTTATTTTTATTTTAATAATTTATATAATAGTTTTATTTTTTAATATATATTTATGATCGTATATTTAATAATGAAGTGAGTTAGTAAATAGAAAAAATAATGTTTTCTATGAAATATTAAAATCTTCAATATTATTTATTTTAATCACTCACATTTACTATACAAATTACTGTTATTTATTTATAAATTAAAATCTCAAAACACTGCTGGAAAAACATTGAAAGGAGATCATCATCAAGACTGGACTGATGAATGGTCAAACACGGAAGCATTTCACATTTGTCACTTCATCAATTTATATTTAGTCTTTTAGGCCAAACTTGTGGGCAAATATATTTGTTTAATTGAAATTGTTTTTTATCGAGAACCATAGCTGATAAGTGGATTACAATAATGTTATAAGAATTTTGAATCTTATTCTAGTTGCGAAGTAGCTGAGTATTGGGTTAGGATTGGGATAACATAACCAATGAATTTATCCCAAAATATTGAGATGATACTTTACCAAAAATTTAGAATGTTGATATTGTCTTTGTTTTTAATTTAAAAAAATAATAAAAAATTATGTAATCATAAGAAAGAAAGATGATACGTCATCATATGGTATACATGTTAGTTTATAGTTAAAAGTGTTTTGTATAAACGCAATGCATCTATTGACACCACATTACAAAATAATTTGTTTTCATAGACACATATGAAAGCAATCAAATAAGATTGATAGTAGCATGGTCTTCCTAACAAAAATGGCATGCCATGCATCTATTGACACCACATCACATAATACTTTCTCTTCATATCGGCATATATTTTAATATTAAAAGCAACCAAATAAGATTGATTCACAAGCATAATGTGATCCTTTTTCAACTAAGAAAGCTTATAAGGATTTGATTTAGAATGCAATCTGTTTTATTAACATTTCGTTTCTACCAAATTTTGTATACATCCACTCTCTGTGATAATCTTGAATATCTTGTCTTTTCACTAGAAGACATTTTTTTTTTATCTTATCAACTTTCGGTTTTTAATAGTCATTATCTTGTGTTACCATTTCTCTTTTAGAGTTTATAAGATTCATTACATAGGTAAATTTTCAATAATTTTAATATCTAAATATTTTTCTTCTTTCTTTCTTATTAAACTTTCTTTTTCTCTAGCTCTTCATTCTTCATTCTCCATAGATTTGGAGGAGATTTCTTTTTTTCTAAAAGAACAAACTCCATCTTTCATTCTTACAAGATTACCCTTTCCCTAACTAAATTTGTATTTGGATTTCAAAGAATATGGGTAAACCTCGTCGCTAAATGAGACATGAATAAGTCCAACCCATATTGGAGTGGGAACCATAGTCTATAACTGTATATAGTAGTTGATTATTTATTTTCTTCATGCATAATTTCTATCATCTAAAACTTCATAAAAAAAAATCTATTTACTGTATAACTAACTCCCTTTGCTTCAAGTTATGAAATTATTTAAACACATTCTACAAATTTTATAAAGTTATTTGAACACATTCTACAAATAATTTGCATACAAAAATTTGGATTTTATATATTTTAGTTTCTATTAATGTTTCCATGGGAGATATTACTCAAACTCAAACTTTGGTTCTCGCATTCTTAATATAAAGTTAATTTATGATAATGCCCTAATACGTTCATCTCCATAAGTTTTTTTTTGGTTCTCGGATTCTTAATATAAAGTTAATTTATGATAATACCCTAATCAGTTCATCTCCATAAGTTTTTTTTTTAGTTGGGCAATTCTTTCACCTCTCTTTCCCCAATTCAAATGCACTCCCCACCAATATATGAGTTGCTCTAATACAACAAAAAAAAATTCTAAGTATTTGACTAATACAACCACAAATATGAAACTAAATTCTTTATGAATATATTTAAAACTTGGTTATTTCAAAATATATAAACCCATAAGAAAAAGTTATAAATTTTGATATAAAAAATGTTGAAAATTGGACACCAAAAACTTTATCCTTGAATTAGTGGATATAAAGCTAAACATAAATTACTACTAAATGACAATTGTTGAAAAAAATACGAACAAGAATCTCCTCGAGCTTCCTCTTGTGTCCATTTCAAATTTCTAAATACTAAAAAACTTATGCTTCCCTCCCATGGAAACGATCATGAACCATTGCTAAACTATAGTTAACTGCTTACCAAACTCTTGAAACAAAGAAATGGAGGATCCTCATATTCATGGAATTATAGTACATCACAAACTATCAACATCATCTTCACCCCCCCACACAAAACCAAGCAGAAGTACAACATTGATGAGTAGGGTGATGATGAATGCAACAATAGCCATGTTTTCATAGAGAAAAAACTCAAAAGAAAAAAAACCTAGTAAAATATTGATGCCAACATCATCCTTTCCCTCCCACGCAATGTTTGGCAAATGGACAACACCAACTAGAGTGAACAATAGTCATTCCAAGAGCCTATAGAAGTAAACCAAGCACAACACCCAACTAGAAAAGATAACATATAGCATAATGAAAATTCTAAAAATGGCATAACATCAATGAGTGGGGGCAAGTTTGTGCACAATAAACATTCCAAGGAGCCCATAACATTAATGAGTACGAAGCACATTGTTGTGGAGAACTTGGCTTGATGGTGAGAAAATTCCTCTTTCCTTGTTGGTTTATTGTTAAAAGTATGTTAACGCAGTGATGTATCCTAAAGAGGCATTTCATTACCTCAATGGATTCATTTTCACACAGTAATGGAATAACGTTAGGGCACTGATGGCATTAATAGTCCTTCAGAAAATGCACATTGAAGTGCTCTGCCAAATAAAAATAAAAATAAAGGATAATGAGTTACACTAACTTAAAAGAGAGGAAAGCCAATAGTTATTGTCCTCGTAAAAGATAAAATACAAAATTTATTATTGTATTAACATAAAATTTCAAACTTAAACTATCACAGAACATACATCATTCCACTTTAATTTTATTTTTAAACTATTTTTTTTTCAGAGGAAAAAACATACTTTTGATATTCTATTAGAATAAAAAAGTATTACACAGTTCAATACATTCAGTTCCAAAACTGATAATCAGAAAACTCATGACTGTACTATCCAGTAAATAAGAGTGTTAGCTAGAGTCCTTATATCAGAAACAAATATCAGTTCGAGACAATTATACTATCTCCAAAAAAACAGAAGGAAGTACTAATCATCGAAAAAGGAAAACTCCCCATATCAGAAAGTTTATCATCCAAAAATTCTTCCCAGAGTAAGGTCCCTTCAATTCCTTCCAAAGCCTCCTTTGAGAGTTTGTCTGCCAACCTGTTTTGTTATCTGTAGATATGATTAAGTTCCAGATGCATAAAATTTTTGAGATCTTCTTTGATTATGTGGCACCAAGGAAGAATATTGATCACTTGAAGTTTATAAACACCACTTTCCCATTTGATAGTAACTCTGGAATCTCCAAAAATCGCCATAGATACAATTCCAAAAGTTGTTGCCATTTTGCATAGAACCCATAAGGCTAACAACTCAGCCTTCATATTAGTGCCAGAGCCACAATGGAGTTTGAAGTAGTATCTATGATCCTTATTAATAAAACGAATAGCACCTGCAACACATCGACCATCTTGAGTTGCCCCATCGAAGAAACCCAAAGCTCCCTTGTGGAATTGCATTTCATTGAGGATCCTGGTTCTACAGACTTTGATTTTTTCAGATTTGAATTCTTTTACCCAGTTTAGAACCTGCAAAACAATATAATCCAACCGATCGAAAATATCTTCAAAGATACAGTTGTTTCTAGCTTTCCATATTCTCCAAGAGATAATAGCTGGAAGAAAATCATAATATTTACAAGAGTTATGCCAGTCTTTGTAGGATTGACCAAAATGGTCACCCTACCGAACCTGATTGAGATTAAGGGAAGTGCAAACCATTTTCCATACTAACGAGGAAAAGCTATAGTTTATCAAAAGATGATTGACCGATTCTGCATATTCTTTATAGAGATGACAAATATGTGGACCATGCCAGCCTTTCCTCTGCAAGTTATCCCAAGTATTAAGACATTTTTGAAAAGCGAACCACATAAAACATTTAAATTTTAGAGGAATGCTCCAATTCCAAAGAACAAGAGACCACCAATTCTGAACAGTACATAAGTTTTCTCTAACTATAGCCATGTACGTTGTCTTGGCATTAATAGAACCACTTAATTTGAAGTCCATATTAAAGTATCCAAACTGTTAATTAGTCTGCAACTAGTAGCATTTAGTCTGTTTATGAATTTATCCCAATATGCATTCAACAACCTCCTATGCCCAGATTTTTAGCTGAGAACCAATAGTTTTTCTCCTTGTTGTGGGGAAAAAGCACCTATAGTTCAGGGGAGAAACTACTAGCTTATGGTAATAAAGATAGACTTACAAGCATTCTGCAAGTACAACAAATAAGTGAAGAGATTAGGGTTTAGAGATATATGCACCGTATTCAGAAGGTTGATCCTAGCTTTGCCTCCTTCGCTCTTCAATGTTTATCCAGTGTCGTAATGCCCATACCTGCAAAACAACTTGATACCTTTCTCAAATACATTTGAATACATATATAATACTGATATCCATGACATAACAAGACATCAAACTATAATCAAACAGTAATCAAATCTGAGACACACAAATAGGTCATATTTGGAAAGGAAAGAATGTCTGATCTTTATTAATGAATGAAAGCAAGTACATGAAAGTTATACCTTCCTTCAAGCTTGGCACTTCATGAAACCTAGATTCAAGGTCTCCTGCTTCTGTTCTCCAAGGATCCCAACCTCTAACCAGTAGTGCTAGGGTTTATCAGAAACTAAGAACAAGAGAGGGGGATGAAGGTCTCCATTCCTCCAGCATAACAATGTTAAAGACTTGGTCCTCTTTCACATGGCCCTTCTACCTTCCTTATATAATCAGTGAAGGAGAGCAAAAGAAGTTATAACCGCTCAGGAAGTTTCCCAACCAACTTAACTTACTCAAATTTCGAGATTTTGGCTAAAACAGGGGTGTACTCTACTCTACAGTAGACAAAGTAGTGTACAGGTGGAGGTGGGAGCTATTTTAATGAAGCAGAGTAGGGTATACATGCTACTATCATGCCTGTGTACCAGCGCCCATGTTGAAAAATGGCCAAAAACAGGTTTTTCTGCTCATTTTCAAGAGATGGTTTGGTCTGGAAAAATGTTTCCAAGGGTTGTAATCATCAAATGGGTCAAGAATGAGGTAATTTCAACCATTTTTAGTGTCCCAAATGACCCCTCAATCCACAAGTGTCCTGTTGTGTGACTGAACTTGATCTCAAGAAGTGTCGTCATGCGACAAAGGGAAGCAAGTGTTGTCACAGATGGAGAGGTGTCATTTTAAGCTATAACACTCCTCATTTATCCATCTAGGATTTCTTATATCTGCCAAAGTAGAGTAACCAATCTCTAAAATATAGTTAACTAAACATGAAGAGAGCTTGTAGT
The DNA here is from genome assembly GCA_027924585.1 of Larix kaempferi. Taxonomy (NCBI): domain Eukaryota; kingdom Viridiplantae; phylum Streptophyta; class Pinopsida; order Pinales; family Pinaceae; genus Larix; species Larix kaempferi. The sequence continues at coordinate 16,450,240 of BSBM01000799.1, forward strand.
CTTCACCCATGCCAATGATTGGATCAATTTCAACTATTACATTTCGATCATTATCTACTCTCCAGGATAGGTCCTTACCAATCCAATTATAGATTTTGAGGAACCCATTCCACACAGGTGAGGAGTTCCTACCATTTTTCTTTTCATTTCTTATCCACTTATAACAATCCCTTTTGATATATTTTTCTTTCAGGACATAAGACCAAAACTTATTTCCAAATAGTCCTCGCCAGATGATTTTCAACCTTAAAGCCATATTGAACCAATATAAGTTCTTTATACCCCAACAACAAAATTCTTTTGGAATTGAAAGTCTGTCCCATCTAGCCATAACCTGTTTTCCTCTTTCAGTACCACCCGACCAAAGGTAATTGAAAATAATATTTCTCAGAGATTTGATGACGGAGCTATGAACCTGAAGGAGTGAGAACCAATAAACAAGAATACTTGTCAGGACAACATTGATGAGAGTAAGTCTTCCCCCTATATAAAGAAGCCTGAAAGTCCAGTTTTTTATTCTTTTTTCAATTTGTTGGAGAATCCAAAACCAATATTGAACTTTATAGCCATTCGGTTTCAGAAAATATCCCAAATATTTGAAACCTTCCTCTAGATTATGAAGCTTATATGGGAGAGTGTTTCTGATGGTTTCCAAGGAACTAACATTCAAATTGTGTATAAAGAGTGTGGATTTCTTCACACTAACCCTCATGCCAGAGGCTAAACAATTTTTTTTGATAATCTCTGAATAAGAATCCCATTCCTTAGAAGCCTTAGAACCAAATATTAAGAAATCATTGACAAACATAATATGTGTGATGAAGACAGCTGCAGAAATTTTCACACCTTTAATTTTTCCTTTTTATTTGGCATCTAAAATTAGTCTACTGAGACCTTCAATGATGAGAAGAAAGATCAAGGGAGAAAGAGGATAGCCTTGTCGAATTCCTTTGCTACTTTTGAAAAAATCAGTAGGGGCTCCATTTATCAACACCGCAAATTGTGTTGAAGAAACACACGCAATAATCTAATTGATGACAAGAAGAGGGAGCCCAATTTGAATAAGGATTAATCTAAGAAAAACCCAGTTTACTTGATCAAAAGCTTTTTCCAAATCCATTTTCAATAGAATAACCTTCAAATTTTTCTGTTTAATAGAATGGATCACTTCCTAAGTAATTCCAATGAAATCAAGAATCTTCTTGTTGTTGGAACAGGTCCAGAGCACACAAGTGCGGAACCCCCAAGCGACGAAAGGGTCATCGACATGAACAAAGGATCAGTCGCAAAGCATAAAAGAGCCATTATATGCAGAATTATTTGGTTAAGTTAGTTAGCAATGGGTCATTCGGACCATTTTGTAGCCAAGTGAGCCTATAAATAGAAGTACGATTGTAAGCCTAAGGGCATCATCTTTGCATCTATCTTTGTTCTAATCTTTTGGATCAATCTATTGGAGCATCTATTCGGTTTTGGTCTATTCGATCGCAACAATTGTTCTTATTTTGTAATGGTTCTGCGATGTATGATAAATAATGGGACCGATTGATATATGTCTTTGTCTTTCATAGTGTTTGATGTTTCATTGAGATTGCAGCAGATGTTTTCACAGTTATGTTATGTACCGCAGATTCCTTGAACATGCTTTGATAATCTGTTTAATTCGTTAATTATGAGATGGTAATGTGATTGATGCGAATAAGGATAATGGTTAATGGTTAATAGGTCAATAATGTGATTTTCTTATGCGAATGAAAATCTCTATCTTATGTTGCGAGTGAGAGTGAGGTAATGCATGTATTCTCACAACTGTAGAAACTTGGTTCCTACATCCCCCTTAGGCATCTCGGGTGAGACTTCACTCGCTCTGTGGGTGTTACTGGAAAGGGTAAAACCTTTTTGGGTCGATGTTTAAGGGAGTCTGGTCGATTTTTTTTACAGCAGTGCGAAGTGAACCCCTATCGATAGGACTGTGTCAACAAATGGTTCTGTTTCCGGGACCCTAATGCAAAAGGAGAGAGGACATGCTGTGGCATCCGACAAAGCTAGAGATCGAGGAGTAGTTCCATAAGAAGATGCGAGAATTTTCAGAGGAAGAAAATTGGAACCCTGGATGGTCGAAAATCGATTGGTTACAGAAGTATATCTACTCTGATATCCATGAAGTGTTCTTCTGCGAATTTCCTATACTTCTACACGAATGGTCGGCATAATTGACTTTTCAGAAGAAGAATTTTCAAGGAGATGAGCCTGAACACTGGACACCATAAATGATCCAGCAATTGAAACGAGTGAACAACAAAGCGTCAAGAGTTTTCAAGGTTTGGGTAGACAGTATTTTGGAAGGATACATCATTGAATTCGTTGTTGACACGATTAAGTCATACAGCGACGTAGGAAGGAAATTTTTTAAGGGACCCAGAGGAAGGTATATACTGTCACTAAAAATGTGGATTAAGATGTTCATTTTCGAAAAGGGCATATTAAAGATGAAATCCAACGAGTAAAGATCGGGTGTAAGGAGGCTATGGATACTATGCGGATGCGGGTCTGATAGAATGATGCGGGGTATATGGATATGAGTTACGACGAAATATTGAGGGAAGATGTGGAAGATTGTGGTACCCTACGAAGTGGGGTGAGGTTCCAGTCGGAGAAGAAGAGGAGGACTGAGATAGAGAGAGAGTCTCCTAGGGAGACCGAAACAGAGAACTATGAAACGGGACCATGAGGTACTAAGTGAACTTATTGTGATGAAGAGAACGAACAAGATACCCCTGAACTTGAGGAAGGACAGAACTAAAGCTACAATGTACCCACAACCCCGTGCACTACGCCAAACCTCGGAGGAAGAAATATAAGCTCTTTGCAAGGTTGTCCTGTGTGTTAGAATAGTGGTAAGAGTAGTGGGTCTACGAACACCAGTAGGAAACCAAGGATGGTAGGTGACAATGTAAGGATGCCTATTTTTCATGGTAACGGGACTGAGGATCCCAAACAATACTAGTTTTTATGCGAAGCGGTGTGGACGGTGAAGCAAGTCCAAGATGATGATATTAAGAAGGGACAATTAGTGACGACCTTTAGGGGTCGCGCACTAGATTGGTTTATGAAGTTTGTACAAGTACCTACAGGGAATCTAGAGAAAATCTTGGCACAAATCAGAGCAGGATTGATCGGTGAATTTAGGAAACCAAGATCAAAGTCGCAATATATCACCGAATTGAAGGAAGTAAAGCAATTTCCTAATGAATCAGTATGGGAATTCAATCAGAGGTACAAAAATATGATGGCCAAAGTAAGTTTTGGAATGAGTGACATGCACCACAAAGAATGGTTCATTATGGGATTGGTACCGCACATTCAGATGCCACTAATGCAGCAGAAGATTGTATCCTAGGCAAAGGCACTGGAAATTGTGATGAAGCTCGAGGCTTCACCAGTTGGTGAAACAGGGATAGGTATGAACCAGATCCAAGTGCATCTAGTGAAATTGATGATCCAACTACAAGATATCAAGAAGCGGAAAGAATTTCGCGAAGAAATATGGTGTAGTCGATATAAATCGGAAGGACACCATAAGGATCAGTGCCCGGAATTCCGTGAATACTTACAGTTTGGCGCACCAAACCCACTCAGTCAGGGAGGAATTCCCTGGTGTAGGATTTGTCAGACAAGGGGACATCGGTCAGAAGAATGTGTATATTTACAGAAAATTGTGTTGAAGCTGGATAACCTTTTTTCCAATTTCTGTCGATCGGCCAGTCATGCGGAGAAGGATTGTAGAGCATATGATTTGCTCCAAGAGAGAAATGTGGATACATTTTTTATGAAGGGAGAGGATAAACCCCATGTACAACATAATTAACAGTATAATCAACAACAACTGGATTACAATAAACCACTGTCACATTATAACCATCTGCAGCCGCATTATAATCAACAACAACCTCAGTACACCAACCACCACCGTAGTACAACCAACAGCAGTATCAACTGCTGTAATATAATCAGCAACAATATAATCAACCGCGACTAGGATTCAGAGGAGGATTCCGCGAAGGTCACGGTAGAGGATTTGGTCGTGGAGGAACTTTTGGATAAGGTTGAGGGCCGGTTAAATGCTATAATTGTGGCCAGATTGGACATTATCAAAGGGATTGTTCGAATCCAACTCCACAGTGTACCTATTGCAGTGCAATAGACCATAGTGTTCAGGAGTGTCCCCAGTTAATTGTGAAGCAGCAAACTAAGAATCTGCCACAACCACAACCGAATCCGAATGTAAATCAGAATCAAAATCCGAATCCTAATGTACAGAAGATCTCAACAGAGATAAGAAGTTGACCTGTGAACATCGCAGTAGTGACCAGGGGGGAGCTGCGGCAGAAGAAGACAGGCCACTTCCTAGTGTTCGACCTACAACAAGGAAACATGTTCGGTTTGATGCGGAAGCAGAGAGGAAACCTTTTTGGAAGCGCGAGATGTGATGAGAAAGACTAAGTTGCCACCTATAATCTAGAAGGAACCTGTTTATGAGATGCCACCAATATTTGATATGACAAATTCACAAAGGCCACCATGGAAGGTCAGCACTCTGAGGACCTTCCTGGAAAGTTGTTTAACATTGGCAAAAGATTAGGATGCACTAGCAGATATAGCTATTTTATTGTATCAATAGGAGGACGGGCGATAGGATCGGACAGTGAACCGATTGCACAGAAAGAAGACGGGGAGATAAATGAGGATGAATGCGCATATTGGTGCATTCGACGTCGATTATCATTTTGGACCTAGGACCAGACATTGGCTAATAAAACATGGGATACAATGGGAGATAATTGGTGATTCGACATCCTCACTAAGCAAACATGGGAGACAACGGGGAAACCACAGTTGGCATGGTCCCTTGTACAGCTTCGACTGGAAAATCAAAGCAAGGTCACACTGATTGGTCGATTATGTCATCTTCCTATCGAAATAGAGGGATTGAAGGTTTACGCATACTTCAATGTTATAGAGATAGTTGACAACACAAGCCCCTATCCGGTGTTTCTAGGAATAGACTGGGAAATGGAGAATCAAGCTGTTATCAACTGTAAGAAGAGGACAATGTCTTTTGAAAACCACGGCATGAGGGTAGTTTCCCCACTTGATCCATAGGAAGGGAAGAGGTATGTCGAACCAACGAGGGATGAATTTACAGAAGGATGGGACAATGTCTACAACGTTTCAAAAGATTACATCAATCCCACCGCCGATGGGGAATTGGGGTGGCGAAGTGTTAGTTCAATGTTGTCAGAATCCGATGAGGCGCTGGAAAATTGGCAGAATCAATTACATGAACTATCATTCAGAAGGTGCATGCGAATCACTCAGTCATTGAGATGGGTAGCGACAGAGGTATGTGATTTGTCGATATATGAAGGATTACCTAATACGGCTATATTCATCACTGAATTCGAAGAAAACATATCAAAATAACAGTGACTACTGGCGTTGGAAAAAGCACTGAAGGCTACACCAGCACGATGGTGGGAAATGCACAAGTCGTCAATAACGAGCTGGCCACTCTGTCGAAAACTATGGAAGTTAGATTTGGGGAGACTGAAGGATAATATGGAAGGAAATACAATGGAAGGGGTGATCCAAGGGATCATCTGGAAGAGTGTTAAAGCGCATGGGGAATGAGATCGAAACAGGAATGGGTCCATGTGTTCATCCATACACTGGATGAAGTACCATGGAGCTGGTATATTACAGCAGAAATGCGACACAGAACAACTACATGGGAAGAGTTAACCATTAGTTTCAGCCAAACTTTCAGCTTCTCGGATGAGAACCCTTTCATCCACAGTGCACTACAGGAGATCCGTGAGAAGGTACTCGAGGCAGTTCTGATGGAAAAACCAATGGGATTACAGTGGACTGTGACACCGAAAATGATGATGGAGTGCTATAACTTGTCAGGAGGACCTGACGAAGAAGACGAACATAGAGATATTTATGTCCCAGATTCGGAGGGAATCCGTGATGTCGAAGCACTAGAGATGCCATTCAAAAAATTCCAACAACCATTGAAAATAAAGAAGATTAATATTAGGTCGGAGGAAAATCCCAAGTTCACAAGTACTAGAGAATACTGGGACAATTCGACAATCGAAAAAGTTATTGATATACTACATGAGTTCCAAGACTTGTTCCCAACGAAATTTTCAGAAATGAAGGGAATTTTTGGGGACCTAGGCGAAATGAACATTTCGTTGAAACCTAATGCGAAGCCAGTAAAGCAGCGACCATATAGACTGAATCCTAGGTATAAGGAGGGAGTGAAAGCTAAGATAGAGCAAATGTTGGATGAAGGAATCATAGAACCCATCGAAGAATCTGAGTGGATCGGCCCGATGGTTTTCCAAGATAAGAAGACTAGCGAAATCAAGATTTGTGTCGATCTAAGGAAACTGAATGATGCATGTCTTCACGATCCATTCACTACACCATTCACTGATGAAGTACTGGAAGGTGTTGGAGGCCAGGAGATATATTCATTTACAGATGGATTTTCAGGATACCACCAAATAAAGATCGCAAAAGAAGATCAACATAAAACAACTTTCGTAACGGAATGGGGTTCCTTTTAATACACAGTGATGTCATTTGGTATTAAGAATGCTCCCGCGATATTCTCAAGGCTAATTGTCGTTGCATTTAAAGACTTCATTCATAAGTTTTTTCGCAGTATATATGGACGACTGGGCCCTATATGGGCTAGTTAAGGACCATGTTGCGAATCTAAGGCTGATGCTGGAAAGGTGTCGACAACATCAAATTTCGTTGAACTTGAAGACGTGTATTTTCTGTGTACCATTTGGAATCCTGCTAGGACACATTGTATGTAAGGAGGGGATGCTCGTCGATCCAGCGAAGATTTCAATCATCGTTGACTTACCGCAACCAATGACAGTGAATCAACTAAGGGCGACATTGGGACATGCTGGATATTACAGGAAGTTTATCAGGGGATATGCAGCGATTACAACACCGATGGAAAAGCTGTTAAAGAAGGATGCAATGTTCGAGTGGAATGACGAGTGCTAGAAGAGCCTCAATATACTAAAGGTGAAGATGGTCCCAGCATCGATATTAGTCTTCCCTGATTGGACAAAAGAATTCCATGTCCATGTGGATGCATAATCAGTAGCACTGGGTGTGATATTGGCCCAGCCAGGAGAAGGATGAATTGACCATCCGATCGCATTTGCGAGAAGGAAGTTGTCCAATGCGGAGAATAATTACACGACGATGGAGAGCAAAGGCCTAGTAATGGTCTATGCGCTGCAGAAATTCCGACACTACCTGCTTGGAGGGAATTTCAAAATGTTTACTTACCACTCCGCCTTAAAATACTTAGTTAATAAGCCTTTGTTGGGGGGGAAGATCTGTCATTGGTTGTTGCTATTCCAGGAGTTCGATTTTGAAATCATTGTGAAACCAGGGCGATCGAATGCAGGACCTGATCACCTTTCAAGCATTGAATCAGGTGAAGAACCAAGGAGCATTGATGAAGGATTTACCGATGCACAACTATTCAGGATTAAAATGGTTGATGACCATTACGAACAAATGTTTTAGTTGTTTTCTACAAGAAGCGCACCAGAGGAGTTGACTTCTAGTCCGAAGAAACAACTAGTTGTTAGGGTTGTTGATTTTAAACTAATCGCAGGACAACTATACAAAATGGGACCGAATGAATTTCTTCGTCGATGCGTCCTTCCGCATGAACAAGAAAGAGTATTGGTGGAATCTCATGATGGTATCATAGGAGGTCATTATCGAAGGCGTGCGACTGCTAGGAAAATACTTAGGGCTAGACTATGGTGGCCCATAGTGCATGGTGATGTCGCAGATTATGCAAAGAGCTGCGATGTATGTCAAAGGACAGGGAAATCATCGTGGAGGGATGAAATGCCACTAGTACCTCAATTGATGTTACAAGCCTTCGACAAATGGGCAGTTGAATTCATGGGACCCATCAACCCATCAGGAAGAAGAACAGGGTTGCGATACATAATTACTGCGACTAATTACTTGACGAGATGGGATGAAGCAATGCCGTAAAGGATTGCACAGCTGCGACAACATCAAGTTTTCTCTTTGACAACATGGTCACCAGGTTCAGGTGCCCAAAGATACTGATGAGTTATCAAGGCACCCAATTCGTCAATCAAAGTATCAGGGCCATTACTGAAGAATTTCAAATTTAGCATCGAAGGAGTACCCCATATCATCCACAGGCAAATGGCACAATGGAGGCGCTGAATACGTTATTGGAGCATGCACTCACTAAGGTGTGTAACACAAACCGTGATGACTGGGATTTGAATATTCCAGTGGTACTATGGGCTTATAGAACGACATGTGTTGACAGTCCAGACTCCTTTCAAGTTAGCAGACATACAAGAAGTAGTCATGTCGATGGAGTATATTGTCCCGAGTTTGTGCATCACAGCAGCGTCAGGAATAAGTGACGACGGAGCCATTCAAGAATGGTTGGCACAGCTGTTGCAGCTCGATGAGGATCGCTTCATTGTAGGATTTCGTCAGTAGGTATAAAAGGATCAACAGAAGGCTTGGAACAATCACCACATCAAGGAGAAACACTTCTAGCGTGGTGACATGGTTCTATTGTATGACAGTAAGTTTGCGAAGCACCCAGGTAAGATACAAATGCATTGGTTGGGTCGATACATAATTAAGTTCATTACTGACGGAGGTGCGGTGCAGCTACAAAATCTAGATGGGACACTGTTGACAAATTTAGTGAATGGGAGCCAGTTGAAGCATTATCGGGATAGCCAGGCACATAAGCGACTGAAAAAGAAATTGAGTCGACAAAAAAAAAACCATGAGTACATATGAATTTTGTGAATCCGTCGATAGCACTAGGTTTGTCGACAGAACAATGGAGAAGTAAGGAATAGCGACAAGATTTGGGGCTTGTCGACGTTCAGCACATCACGTGTGGGTCAAATCAGGTAATAATTGCAACAGTTAATCCATGGTGGATGACAACGTAGGTGGATGAAGACACAATTGATGATCAATGAGTGCATAGGATTTGGTAAATCAGCAAAGGATTCGACGAACGATTTGGAAATCATTTTCCAATATCAAAAAGATGGACGGGAACCGGGCAAGAGAAATTATAAATACATGTGCAAAGGGATAGTTAGAATCATTGAGCCTCATTTGCGTTAGTGAAGAATTTGCAGAACAAGAGTTAGAGCGAAGAGTGAGCTTAGAGAGTTACGATGGCGCATTTCAATTCCAACATGAGCACACAAGGTGCACCAAGGGTGAGGACGACAAATGTTCACGAGCAGCCGACAGTTGCATCAGCGCAGACGATTAGGAACAACAGAAGTGTCAGTCGACCGGTGGATACTAACCAAAGGACGAAGTGGGATGCTCGCAGCTCGGCACGAGCTGCAGTCGCTGGTGGAGAGGCGGGTTTTTTTACCGCCACAGAGCCAATACTAGGGGCACTCTGGCTCCAACGAAGGATGATCAGATTCGTGAAGCATATGTGCCAGAATTGGAGCAGTTGGATTTCGCATACCTCATCCACCATTGGTGCTAGAAATATTGTTTCACAAGACGAGGAGGAGTATGAAGTAGCAATGGTCACAACGATTAAATCTATGACCAAGGAAGCGGTTGATCGAATCAGGACAACATACGACGAGTTCAAGAAGCAAGTAAATGCACCAGCAGTTTCCAGCTGAGGTGGCTCGAGGGCAAGCCACAATTTTGTGTTGGGGGCCTATTGGAACAGGTCCAGAGCGCACAAGTGCGAAACCCCCAAGCGGTGAAAGGGTCATTGACATGAACAAAGGACCGGTCGCAAATCATAAAAGAGCTGTTATATGCGGAAGTATTTGGTTAAGTTAGTTAGCAATGGGTCATTCATACCATTTTGTAATGGCCAAGTGAACGTATAAATATAAGTACGATTGTAATCCTAAGGGCATCATCTTTGCATCTATATTTGTTCTAATATTTCGGATCGATCTATTGGAGCATCTATCCAGTTTTGGTATGTTCAATCGCAACAATTGTTCTGAGTTTGTAATGGTTCTGCAATGTATGATAAATAATGGGACCGATTGATATATGTCTTTGTCTTTTGCAGTGTTTGATGTTTCAATGAGATCGCAGTATATTTTTTCGCAGTTATGTTATGTACCGCAGATTCCTTGAACATGATTTGATAATCTGTTTAATTCATTAATTATGAGATGGTAATGTGATTGATGCGAATAAGGATACTGGTTAATAGGTCGATAATGTGATGTTCTGATGCGAATGCAAATCTCTGGCTTATGTTGTGAGTGAGAGTGAGGTAATAATGCATGTATTCTCACAACTACGGAAACTTGGTTCCTGCAACCCCCTTAGGAATCTCGGGTGAGACTTCACTCGCTCTGCGGGTGTTTCTAGAAAAGATAAAACCTTTCTAGGTTGATGTTTAAGGGAGTCTGGTCGATGTTTGTTGACAACAGTGCGATGTGAACCCCTGTCGACAGGACTGTGTCAACACCTGTCATGGAGAAACCCAAATTGCTCAACTGACAAGAATTTTGAGAGGAATGGATTGATTCTGATGGATATTATCTTTGTAATTAGTTTGTAGACAAGGTTACATAAGGCTATAGGCCTAAAATTATAAAATCTATTAGGATTATTGCATTGGGAACCAATGTAAGAAAAGTTGAGTTTAGAGCACCTGAAACAAAACCTTCAGTCCTAGAAAACTCAACCATATCTAGAAGATCCTTCCCCATGATATCAAAGAAATGGTTAAAAATTTCAACCATCCAGCCATTTGGGCCAGGATTTTTTTCTTTTTCAAAATGATGTACTTTCGATTCAATTTCTTTGAGGGAAACCTCCTTCCCCATTTCTTTACCCTCATCCTCCTCAAAAAATTTAGGGAACAAGTTTATAATTTGAAGTTGAGCTTCCAGGAAACTCTGATCTTTCTCCATAAAAATGTCTTTGAAGTGGCTTAGTGCAATCTTTTTCAATTCCAATTGACCTTTTATAGGAGTACCATTTCCATCTATGAGATCCCAGATGGCATTAGTATTCTACAACGTCAGAAATAATTGAACCTTACACTGAAATAGTATTCTACATTACTGTACATTTATTTTATCCTAAATAAAAATACTCTCTCTCTCTCTCTCACAAGTTTTCCCCTTAGGGGGTTTTTCCTAGGGCATTTTCCCAAAAATAATTGATCCCAATTTTACTGTGTGGCTTTATATTTTGTTATATGTTTGGTAAATTATTCATTTGTTTTATGTTCAGATTTGTTTATGAGTGAAAAATTCATTTTCAATAATTAAGAGTTGAATGGGTTTGGGAATTAAATAATGGTGTTCTGAGAGACTTGAAATCGGGTTGGGGAAGATACTTTTTACATGGTATCAGAGTTGTCATAAATATTAGAGCAGAATACATAGAGCATATTTTCAAACTTGCAAAGAGGGACTGTTTATCTTTTTTCCACTAGGCATATTTTTGGACTTGCATGTTCAGTGTGAAGGTCATGGCTACAGGGTTGAGGGTTGAGGAAAAATTGGATGGGGATGCCCCAATTTTAGTCTGTGGAAATAGAGGATTGTTCTGCTTCTACAAGAACATGTGAGTTGTGGAACATAGTGAACAGTAAAAAATCCAATCCTGTGACGGTGACTATAGATGCAACAATGAATGAATCCTGCGAGAAAATAAAACATCAAGGCCAAGAGAATTATTCTTGATGCAATTAAGGAACATGTGATTCCACATGTGACTGGTAAGGAAAATGCTTATCAAATATGGGATTCCTTAACTAGATTGTACCAGAGTTCCAATGAGAATAGGAAGATTGTTTTGAGATAGAAACTTAAAAGCATTAAAATGACCAAATATGAAAATGTTGCATCTTACCTTACTGGGATAACTCGGGCGAGGGATGAACTAGGTGCAATTGGGGAGGTTGTTGCTGGTAGTGAGATAGTGAATACAGCCTTGAATGGTGTGACCACACCATGGGATGTTTTTTTGGAGGTTTTGGTAGCTAGAGAGAATATTCCTTCCCTTGATCATCTTCGAGATGAATTCATTCAAGAGGAGATTCAGAGAGGTTATGTACAAGGGTGTTCATACAATAGTAAGGAAGATGAGGAGAATGTATCTTTGATAGTGAAAGGGAAGAAGAATAAATCCAAGAAGGGTGCCAAGGGTGGGGCTAAGCAGCAAGGTGATCAGAAGAAGGATTTGAGCAAAGTTAATTGCTTTGCTTGTCAGAATTTTTGTCACTATGTTGGACAGTGTCCGAATACGAAGGAGAAGAAGCAAGAGCCAACAAATTCGGAGGAGGTTGATGAGTATGCAGAGAATTTTGAAAGGGAATCTTCCTTGTTGGTGGTCATTCATTGTGTGCATCCATTACCCGAACAGAGGGAGAGCATGAGATTGCTTATTCATTGTTTTTAGGCCATTCATTGAGTTCATCTTATACCACTAGCACTTGGTACATTGATAGAGGGGATTTCATCCATATGACATGCATACATTATATTTTCACTGAGATCACTAGGATTGGCTTGGATATGGAGGTGGTTCTTGGATATGACACTATTTTCAGGGTGGTTGGATGTGGGTATATTACCTTTTAGAGGGATTCTGGAGAGTCCATGATAGTGAGGGATGTCTTATATGTCACTGGGTTGAAGAAGAACTTGATATTAGTTTCCACTATAGAGGATATGGGATTTGGAGTGTATTTTTGAGATGGGTATGTACACGTTCATCCCAAGGGATATAGAGACTCTACATCGGTTGTGCCTTGGTGTCCAATGTGGGAAACTATACAATCTCTTGTTCCAACCCCTTCATGCCTTGGAACATAGAAACAACAACCATTGTGATCTATGCAAGTTATGGCATAGGAGGATGGCCCACTTGCATCATCCATATATGAGGATGTTAAGGGATATAGTGACTAGTTTTCCTAAGTTCAACATGGAGCATAGTGATTTGTGCAGGGGGTGCACTCTTGGAAAGTACACCAAGACTACTTTTCCAAGCAATGACAGTAGATCGGCAGGGATACTTGATTTGATTCATTCTGATTTATGTGGTTTGATGTCTTATGTATCATTGACTGGTTATGAGCAATATGTGACTTTCATGGATGACTTCTCCAAGAATACCTAGATTTAATTTCTGAAGAGCAAGGGTTCGAAATAATTCTTGTAGAGGTTCCAATATTTCAAAGCTCTTATGGAGAATCAAATAGGAAGGAAGATCCAAGTGTTGCGATTAGATAATGGGCGTGAGTATACCTCATAGGAATTTCATGAATTTTTTTTCTCAGGATGGGATTAGGAGATAGTTGACAATTCCATATAGCCCATAGTAGAAGGGGGTTGTAGAGAGGAAGAATTGGGCCATAGTTGGACTAGCGAGAACGATGCTTCATGATCAGAGTTTACCTTTCTTTCTTTGGGATAAGTCTTGTAGTAAAGTTGTATACATTCAGAATAGGACTCCCCATAGGGATTTTGGGTGTAAGACTCCCGAGGGGGATTTTACAGGGAATAATCCCAAGGTTGACCATTTTTGGATATTTGGATGCCTGACTTATTCACATGTCCCTTCAGAGAAGAGGACAAAGTTAGAGTCGACAATAGAAAATGATATTTTTGTTGGGTATGATGAGACTTTGAAGGGCTTTATCATATATATTCCTATCCATAGGAGAGTTTTTATACGTAGGGAGGTGTTATTTGAGGAGGATAGGGCCTTCATGAAGAAGTCTCATGATTCGGAGAATGGTGAGCAGCATGCTCCCACACCTCAAATGAGAACTTCATAGAGTCCAACTTCATAGAGTGTAGGGTCATAGGTATCGAGGGTGACATGTCCACAGGTTTCAAGTGCTTCAGGTTTAGGGATATAGATCACATGTTCTCCAAGTATAGGTTTAGGGTCACAGGTTATTGGTTCCCCATTTTTAGATTCACGAGGTTCAAGTTCATCGACTACTAGGTCACCAACCGTAGGGGATACTTCTTCAAGAGGACATGTTGTAGATGAGGTTGAGAAGGAGCAATCCCCCACACGTGAGACTACTTCAGGGAAGCTCAGAATGCAAAATGGTTTCAAGACACCTTGAGGGAGGATCAAGAGTTTGTGGGGAATCCCAAGAGACATGTCTAGGAGAGTAGATTTCCTGAGAGATTTCATAGTTACATGGCTATGGTGAGCAGTGTTTGTAAGTTTGAGCCTGCTACTTTTGAGGAGGTAGAAGAACATCAGGTATGGAGAGATGCCATGAGTGAAGAGTACCATTCCATCACGAAGAATGATGTGTGGGAGGTGGTTCTGAGACTAGAGGGGAAGTTAGTTGTGACTTCTCAGTGGCTCTACAAGATCAAGCATGTTGTAGATGGTAGCATCAAAAAGTACAAAGCTTGATTTGTGGCGTGGGGGTTCTCATGGATAGAGGGAGTTGAATATGATGATACTTTTGCATTGGTTTCTAGATACTCTTCGATCATAGTAGTGATCCCCATTGCAACGTAAATGGATTGGAAGATCCACTAGATGGATGGGAATACCGCATTTCTAAATGGACTGGTACAGAAGGAGGTGTATGTTGAGAAGCCATAGGGCTTTGAGATACATTGGAGATTTTATCATGTTTGTAGGTTGAGGAAAGCATTTTATGGATTGAAACAAGCTCTCAGAACATGGTTCTCTAGGATTGATTCTTACTTGCTGCAGATGGGATTTTAGAAGAGTGAGGTAGGTACTAACATATACTTCATTATGGTGGGTGATGATACTCTTATTCTTCTTCTCTATGTTGATGATTTTTTCATTACAAGTTCAGAGATACTAGTTGCGGAGTGCAAGAGAGATCTTGCTTTAGAATATGAGATGAAAGATATTGAGTTGATGCATTATTTTCTAAGATTGGAGGTTTGGCAGGATCCTATAGACATCTTGAGGATACTTCATATGGAGTATTGCAGGCCGATGGCCACAACTATGATCACCAACTTGAACAAGCTTAATGATTCTGAGAGTGAGTTGGTGGATCCTACTTTGTATCATCAGCTCATTGGTTCATTGATGTATTTGGTCAACACCAGGCCATAATTTTGTTTTGCAGTGAACACTCTTAGTTAGGACATGGTTGAGCCAAGGAAATTGCACTGGGTAGCTGCAAAACATGTGCTCAGGTAAATTTATGGTATAATGGATTATGGGCTGGGCAATAGGAGAGGTGATGGAGTTCGTTTGGTTGGCTACATTAACTCTTATTGGGAAGGTAGTGTGACAGACTGGAAGAGCACTTATGGGTGTTTTTTTAGTTTGGGATCAGTGGTTGTGTCATGGTTCAGTCAGAAACAAAAGTCAGTTGCACTAACTTCTGCTGAGGTGGAGTATATGGAAACCATTTAGGTTAGTTGTGAGGCCTGATGGCTTCGCAAGTTATTGGTGGAATTGTTTGGTCAGGAGATGAGGCCTATAGTGATTTAATTTGATAATCAGAGTTGCATAAAGATCTCTAAGAATCTGGTGTTCCATGATAGGTCGAAGGATATTGAGATCTGTTGGCTGCTTTTTGGACAGACCCGGGTTTTAATGAAGCGCAGCAACAAAACCCCTTGGCGCACTGGCCCTCTCGGCAACGAGCTGCGCGGCAGCTCGAGGTCTCACCCGAAGTGGCTATGGGGGGCTAAGGAATCAGGTTTCCTTAACCTAGGCGACGCGGAGATTGCTCTTTCCTCCTTGACGATTCCTCTAAGGCGACGGTCTGACCTCTCTTCAGACTTAGGAGCGCAACAGCTCTCAAGCTCCGGCTCAGCAGCCTAGCTGCGTGGTACGTTCCCTCCTGCGCTAGGGCCAATTACCCTCTGCGCGGATATTCTATGCGTCGTCTCGCTAGCGCGCCCGTCACAGCAACAAGTTCTCCTATCGCTGCGGCGTCGTTATCTACCGAGTCCTTCGACCCTTAGCGATTATAGTCCTCAAGGAAGCTTCAAGAATTTACTCAATACACTCCTAAAGATAATGCAATATTTCTGTATTTACCGTTAGTAAGCTAAATCAGGTAATCATCTCTATCACAACGTCACAGTAGCGAGAAATATAAAGTCCACCTCCACGGGGAAAACCACGTCCACGGGAGTATCTTATATTAACCAGAAAAATGATAGATTTATACAATATGCTGCGCACACAGCTGCAGCCTTAGATCTTTCCAGGAAACTCCACGCACACAGCTGGGAGCCCTTCTCTCGATCTATTCTCTTCCTCTCCAGAGATTACAATAGTTCAGACGTCGCCTCGGACTGTCTGCAACTCAAGGATTAGCTTCACTGCTAACCCGCTTACTGACTAGTTAGCTATCTGTCTAACCAACTGACTCTCTCTCTCTCTCTCTCTCTCTCTCTCTCTCTCTCTCTCTAACATCTACCCATTACAATTATTCGTATATATAGGTGGCCATGGCGGTCGCACCTTTACAAAACTGTGGGCCTTTCCCAGCAGTAATCCCCAAAAACCCTAACCACGCACATGGCTAGGTGTACTGTAGGCACCGCTTGCAGTCATGTCGCCGCTTCCTGCAGGCTCCATGAATTCCGGCGCAGCTTACGGGTATGGATGCCTCGTCCTTCGCCTTCAATGCTTTGGTCCGTTGCTCTTCCTTGATCCGAGCAACCATAACTTCTGTACTTAGCTTTAAATGAGGGTAGCTGAGCCCTCTACTCCATTGCTTCATTGATTATGGTAGCTGAGCTTTCTACTCTGCTACCTTCATTCCCTTCTGACGTGCGCGTGAGCTCCGCGATTTATGGTCCGTGATCCGCGCTGAGCTCCTCCATCTGGCACCGTACTGCGCACCGTCTTCTTCTGTCCCCAAAATTGGCGCTTATTCAAAACTTAGCATTCTTCCATACTTGTGATTTTTCCTCAAAATTCGCAGCTTTTACCATAGCTGTGGCCTTGGCTCCAACAAGATCATATACCATTTCATCCAAGACTATGTCCAAAGAGGAGCTGTTGAGTTGCAATATATATCCATTGATGAGTAGGTAGTAGATCTCCTTACAAAATATTTTGGTAATGGAAAGTTTGTTTTCTTCAGAGACAAGTTGGGAGTGGTGAAGAACACTTTCCTCGTTAATCCTCGGTAAGAGTGAGTGTTGATTTTTGTACCTTGGAGAAGTGTTCCCCTACTGATTTTGTGCCTAAGTCACTAAAGGGGGAAAAGTGATATGACCCTTGCATTAATTTCATAATTTTTGAAGTTACCTTCACTTTATGAGATATAAAGTGACTTTTTAATTATTTAATGAGAAGTGGGTGAAATTAAATTTTATGGAGAGAAAAAGTGATTTTTCTCAACCATTGATTTGACATCTCAAGATTCAATCCGGGCCCTTGGATCTTATGATGGTTCACATACCCTCATTAAATGAGCAAAAAGGTTGGGGTCAAGTACGAGGCACAATTCATTCCATTCCATGAGCATTTGGAGAGGAGGCTGAGTTGAGGAGAGAGACAAGGTGACTGGAATGAATTTCAAGGCACCCTACAATGGTAAAACACAACACAAATTTCAAGGTAGTTGGCATGATTTTCCATCCATAGTGAATGTGCATGAATTCCAAGTCTTCTAGCATAGAATTCAAGCAGAGGTATTCAACATTAATGAGGGTTGTACTGTTGAATTTCTGTGCAGTCTGTACTGTTGAGTAAACTATACAATTGCATGCATTTCAAGGAAAGGAGGAATTGAAATCGAGGGCAGAAATTTGCAAAAATAGAAGCACAAATATCTAGACTTATATTTGCATGCAATTCGAGGAAAACAATAAACCGTGCAACATAGAAATCGAGGAGGTTGTATTGTACTTGCACAAGAGTTCTATCATGTTTTCTAAGGCATTGATGCATTGTTTTCAAGATTGAACACTCGCGTGTTTTATGAGATAAGTTTGTCATTAATGCTGAAAAAGGACACTACTGTAGATTTATTATATCATAAATAAAAATACTCTCTCTCTCAGGTTTTCCCATTAGGGATTTTTTCTTGGGGCATTTTCCCAAAAATCACTAAGTCTGATTTAGTATGTGTGGATTTATATTCTATTCTCTATTTGGTAAATTCCTCATGTGTTTTAATTTCATATTTGTTTATGAGTTAAAAATTCATTTTCAGCAGTTAAGAGTTGAATGGTTTTGGGCATTAAACAGTGATGTTCTAAGAAACTTGAAATCGTGTTGGGGAAGATAATTTTTACAT
The DNA here is from genome assembly GCA_027924585.1 of Larix kaempferi. Taxonomy (NCBI): domain Eukaryota; kingdom Viridiplantae; phylum Streptophyta; class Pinopsida; order Pinales; family Pinaceae; genus Larix; species Larix kaempferi. The sequence continues at coordinate 16,468,616 of BSBM01000799.1, forward strand.
GCCTGAAGTTATGAAATTATTTGAACACATTCTACAAATAATTTGCATAAAAATTTTGGATTTTAGATATTTTAACATACATTTTTAAGATAGTTTCTATTCATGTTTTCATGGGATATACTACTCCAACTTTGGTTCTCACATTCTTAATATAAAGTTAATTTATGATAGCATTCCTAATAAGTTCATTCCATAATTTTGTTTTGAGTCGGGTATTCTTTTTAAGTCTCCTTCCCCAATTCAAATGGACTCCCCACCAAAAGAGTATATGAGTTCCTCTAATAAAAAAATGTATTTGAAGTATTTGACTAATACAACCACAAATCTAAAACTAACTTCATTATGGATATATTTAAAAATTGGTTATTTCAAAATATATAAACCGATAAGAAAAAGTTACAATTTTTTATATTAAAATTGTTGGAAAATGAACACCAAAATTTTATCCTTGAATTAGTGAATATAAAGCTAAACATAAACTACTACTAAATGACAATAGTTGAAAATACGTTGTTTTATTTCATTTATTAACTATATAAAAAATTAAAAATACAAACAAGTATCTCCTCGAGCTTCCTGTTGCGTCCATTGCAAATTTATACCTACTAAAACATTATGCTTCCCTCCGATGGAAATGATCACAATCTATTTTTAAAAGAAATAAAATCCCATATTTTTATCAACAAAGTCTAACTACGAAAACCATTACTAAACTATAACTATTCCTTACCAAACTCTTGAAACAAAGAAATGGAGGATCCTCATATTCATCTTCACCCTCCCACACAAAACCAAGAAGAAGAACAACATTGATGTGTAGGATGATGATGAATGCAACAATAACCATGATGCCAACGAGAAAAATATCAAAACAAAAAATACTAGTAAACCATTGATTCCAACATCATCCTCTCCCTCCCATGCAATGTTTGGAAAATGGACAACAACACTGACTAGAGTGAACATTAATCATTCCAAGAGCCTGCAGAAGTAAACCAAGCACAACATCCAACTAGAAAAGACATCATATAGCACAATAACAATTCCAAAAATGTCATAGCATCGATCAATGGAGACAACCTCGTTCACAATAAACATTCCAAGGAGCCCATAACATTAATGAGTAAGGAGAATACTGTTGTGGAGAACTTGGCTCAATGGTGAGAAAAGTCCTCTTTCCTTGTTGGTTTATTGTTAAAAGTGTTTTTTATAAACGAGATGGAATAATGTTACTCCGTGATGTGTCCTAAAGTGACGTTTCATTACCTGAATGGATTCCTTTTCACATGAGAATGGAATAACGTTAACATAGTGATGGCATTAATAGTCCTTGGGAAAATGCACATTGAAGTGCTTTGCCAAATAAAAATAAAAATAAAGGATAATAAGTTAGACTAACTTAAAGAGATAAAAAGAAAAAGAAAGGATAATGACTTAGACTAATATAAGAAAGCACAACCAATAGTTATTGTCCTTCTAAAAGATAGAATACGATCTTTAATAGTGTGTTACCATAAAATGTCAAACTTAAACTATATCATAGAATTTACACAATTCCACTTTGATTTTATTTTTTATATAGCACAACCTGAACTTTATCATACAACATACATCATTCCACTTTAAAAAATTATCTTTATTTGTAATGTTTATAAAACGCTAGTGCATTTAGTTCTCTATGACTCTGAAGGAATTAAGATGAAAGATTATGCATGGGGATTGGAAAAAGATCAAACAACGGAGCTGAATGGATTGCATTGATCAAAGGTCTTGAATTAGCTAGAAGCGATGGCATTGAGGATCTCGTTGTCTTTGGCGACTCTATGTTGATTATCAGGGAAGCTAGAAGCCTGTCTAAAAGCAGAAAGAATCCTACTACTAAGACACACCACCTACTGAACAACATCATCAAGGAATACAAAGCAATCAACTTCCTCCACCTCCTGAGATCCAACAACCAGTACGCAGATAAAATGGCAAACATTGGAGTCAAGCTCGATTGTGGGATTCTGGTTTGCAATCAACAAACTCATGGGTTTGCTTGGGTTCCATAATTTCCTTTTGTTTCCTAATGTTCAGACCCACTCTCCTCGTAATCATTTGGATTTGGCTTGGCTACTTGTTTAGAAGCACAAGCTCAAAAATAACCAACTTTGGCCCTTCTTACATCACAATCAGCAAAAATTTTGACGTCATCTCCAACGTCCTTTCGACGGTTCTGGATCACATCACACGCCCAACCCACATGTCCCCCCTGCAAGAATTAAACTCGATCTTCTTCTGAGGAGGAGTTGTTTTTAAGGAGGATAGGGATGTCCTTCTTCCCTCATTCAAGCTCTGCATTTGGTTTAGCAAGGCTAGAAGCATCAATTTGTTCAGTAGTGAGCGCCCTGGTTGTGAGGCCCCTCTCATCTGTGTTATCATGGAAGAAGGATCTATCCCAGGCCTCTCCACGCTCCAATGTGTCCTCTACAGGAAGCAGATAGCTACGCATGGTAGAATTGACTTTGACACTATGAACCATTCTCATGTGAAGGATGTCGATCAGAACAGTGATGGTCCTAGCAAGGCACATCCCAATTTGTCGAAGCTCAGCACCGCGGACGTTCTTAGACAAGGCATCATCGCACCCATTGGCGATTCCTCATTCTGTTCAGGAACCTGTAATGGTAATTTCCCATGGTGCTCAGGAGATTGTACTAATTCCTCGTTCTTCTGAGGAGACTGTACTGGAAATTCCTCATTATGTTCCCTGTTATTACATTTCCTAACGTATGTTTTATGAACAAGTGGTTTTGGCAAAGATATATTTTCATGCTGGTCGATATCACCAATCTCTGTTTCAGTAGCATGGGGTCGACATAAATCAATCATTTTTTGAAGTGTTCTCAGGAAACTAAATTTAACCATCCTTAATTGGCTCTCTTGTAGGGGATAGTGGATTTTCTCAGCCAATAGATAAGGACTATCTACAAGTATATCTTCCACCCAATGTATCACTACCCACATACATTCACCCGTAATGTCCTGCCTGTGATGATTTAGAATCGTCCTAAGGACAATCTAAATCAATGTTGTATATATTCTGGGAGGGACATCTTGCATTTTTAAACCATTCCTCGGAACATATACTTCTCGCCCACAAATTTTATTGGCCATATGGTTCTTCTCCTGACTGGGGGTTTTCCAAGAGCTTAAAATTGCTCCCCCTCTGCGTGGAATAATTATAGCTCGGGAAACCAAATCAGGGTCGAGGTTTACCCGCTTCCCAAATATTCCAAGTTTTGTATTCCTAGCATCATATTTCGAAATTTCCTCATCTATCTCCTCATCAACATAATTGAACATTCCAAACAAAAAGTCGAAAACTTATGCTTTCCTTAGGATAGTTTCCATACCTGGTGGCCAAATATGTGCATCTCTCCATGCATCAGAATACTCCTGGAATTTTTTTATTTTTATCCTATCATTTGTGGACGCCTATGTTTCAACTGGGGTTGCAGAGGAGGATGTCGACGTTTCAGCTGCGCTCGTGGTAGAGGACGCCCACATTTCAAGTTAGGCCATGGTTATCTAGGTTCGAAGCGGAGGTGAGGTGATGCACATAGACTGTATTTCAGGCTCACAAATTATGCCCGCAAAGAGTATTTCAGCAACAAAACGATTTGCTTGAGTGTATTTCCATGTCATAATTCATGCCCTGGGCATGCACTTTTCCCTATGCTGACTTCAGGCCTTGTCATTGGAGGGAATTTTATAAATTGGTTGTATAGCTTTGACATAAAAACTTGCACAAACATAAGCTTTCATTTTTTAAAACTAGGTTGTACTTTAGAATTTTATAAACTGGTTGTAATTTGACATAAAAAAGAGCATAAACATAAGCTATCACTTTTCAATACTTGGCCATTTTTTCCAAAGGGGAGCATTTTATGGCATGGTACAAATTAGGTTGATTGGTTGCTTTGGAAGGCCATTATCTTCTTGGACAATGAATTTTTATCATGAATGAGTCGATGGTCAAGTGCATAAATCATCCACCTGAAATATTATGCTTTCTGAATTTTCTTATACCTCAAAGGTGAGAAATTGCGGGCATTTTCTTGAGGCCATTTAGGCAAGGTTTACATGCAAAATTGTCTGAGTGGTTGTTTTCGCAGGCCAATATATTATTTACCGAAGCCTATTTTCCAAGAATGAGACTATATTCAGGTGCATTGGTCATCCACCTATAGGATAGTTCCCTCAGAATAATTATCTCTCTCTCTGTGAGGAAATGGTTGTCATTTTCCCAAATCCACTGGAGCCATATTTTCAGTACTTAGCCATTTTTGGCAAAGGGGGGCCATAATATGGGAGGGTGCAAAAAATGTTGATTGGATGTTTTGGCAGGCCATTATCTTCTTGGCCATAGACCTTATATCGAGAAGGGGTAAATGGTCAAGTGTGTAAATCCTCCACTGGAAGCTTATGTTGTTAGATAAATTTAATCCCTCACTGGTGAGAACTGGCAGGCATTTTCCTAAGGCCATTTAGGCCAGGTTTAAGTGCAAAAAAGTCTGAGTGGCTGTTTTGGTAGGCCAATAATTTCTTCACTAGAGACGTTTTTCTAAGATTGAGACTATATTCAGGTGAATTTTTCATCCACCTACAGGATGGTACCCTCCAAATAGTTATCTCTCTCTCTCTGAGGAAATGGTTTCATTTCCCCAAAGCCACTTGAGACATATTTTCAGTACTTGGCCATTTTTCCCATGGCGAGCATTTTGTGGAATGGTGCAAAAGAGGTTGATTGGATGTTTTGGCAGGCCATTATCTTCTTGGCCATACACCTTTTATCGATAAGGAGTAAATGGTCAAGTGTGTAAATCATCCACCTGGAATATTATGTTGTCAGATAAATTTAATCCCTCACTGGTGAGAACTTGTGGGCATTTTCCTAACGCCATTTAGGCCAGTTTTAAGTGCAAAAAATGCTGAGTGATTGTTTTGGCAGCCCAATATATTCTTCACCAGACACGTTTTTCCAATACTGAGACTATATTCATGTGCATTAGTCATCCACATACAGGATGGTTCCCTCAAAATAGTTATCTCTCTCTCTGTGAGGAAATGGTGGTCATTTTCCCAAAGCCACTTGAGCATTATTTTTAGTACTTAGCCATTTTTTCCCATGGCGAGCATTTTCTGGAATGGTGCAAAAGAGGTTGATTGGATGTTTTGGCAGGCCATTTTCTTCTTGGCCATAGACCTTTTATCAAGAAGGAGTAAATGGTCAAGTGTGCAAATCCTCCACCTAAAAGATGATGTTGTCAGATAAATTTAATCCCTCACTAGTGAGAATTGGTGGGCATTTTCCTATGGCCATTTAGGCCAGTTTTAAGTGGAAAAAAGGCTGAGTGGTTGTTTTGATAGGCTAATATATTATTCACCACAGCATTTTTTCCAATACTAAGACTATATTCAGGTGCATTAGTCATCCACATACAAGATGGTGCCCTCAGAATAGTTTTCTCTTTCTCTGTGAGTAAATGGAGGTCATTTTCTCAAAGCCACTTGAGCCATATTTTCAGTACTTAGCCATTTTTTCCCACGGCGAGCATTTTCTGGAATGGTGCAAAAGAGTTTGATTGGATGTTTTGGCAGGCCATTATCTTCTTGGCCATAGACCTTTTATCGAGAAGGATTAAATGGTCAAGTGTGCAAATCCTCCACCTGAAAGCTTATGTTGTCAGATAAATTTAATCCCTCACTGGTGAGAATTGGTGGGCATTTTCCTAAGGCCATTTAGGCCAGTTTTAAGTGCAAAAATGGATGAGTAGTTGTTTTGGCAGGCCAATATATTCTTGACCAAAGAATTTTTTCCAAGACTGAGACTATATTCAGGTGCATTAGTCATCCACATACAAGATGGTTCCCTAAGAATAGTTTTCTCTCTCTCTATGAGGAAATGGAGGTCAGTTTCCCAAAGCCACTTGAGCCATATTTTCAGTACTTAGCCATTTTTGCCCATGGCGAGCATTTTCTGGAATGGTACAAACGAGGTTGATTGGATGTTTTGGCAAGCCATTATCTTCTTGGCCATAGACCTTTTATAGAGAAGGAGTAAATGGTCAATTGTGTAAATCCTCCACCTCAAAGCTTATGTTGCAGATAACTTTAATCCCTCACTGGTGAGAAATGGTGGGAATTTTTCTAAGGCCATTTAGGCTAGTTTAATGTGCAAAAAAGGCTGAGTGGTTCTTTTGGCAGGCCAATATTCTTTACCAGAGACGTTTTTCCAAGACTCAAACTATATTCAAGTGGATTAGTCATCCACCTATAGGATGGTGCCCTCCAAATAGTTTTCTCTCTCTCTGTGAGGAAATGGCAGTCATTTTCCCAAAGCCACTTGAGCCATATTTTTAGTACTTAGCGATTTTTTCCCATGGTGAGCATTTTCTAGAATGGTGCAAAAGAGGTTGATTGGATGTTTTGGTAGGCCATTATCTTGTTGGACATAGACCTTTTATTGAGAAGGAGTAAATGGTCAAGTGTGTAAATCCTCCACCTGAAAGTTTATGTTGTCAGATAAATTTAATCCCTCACTCGTGGGAACTGGCGGGCATTTTCCTAAGGCCATTTAGGCCAGGTTTAAGTGCAAAAAAATATGAGTGGTTGTTTTGCCAGGCCAAAATTTTCTTCACTAGACACTTTTTTCCAAGACTGAGACTATATTCATGTGCATTAGTCATCCACCTACAGGATGGTGCCCTCCAAATAGTTTTCTCTCTCTCTCTATGAGGAAACGATGGTCATTTTCCCAAAGCCACTTGAGCCATATTTTCAGTACTTAGAAATTTTTTCCCATGGCGAGTATTTTCTGGAATGGTGCAAAAGAGGTTGATTGGATGTTTTGGCAAGCCATTATCTTCTTGGACATAGACCTTTTTTCGAGAAAGATTAAATGGTCAAGTGTGTAAATCCTCTACCTGAAAGCTAATGTTGTCAGATAAATTTAATCCCTCATTGGTGGGAACTGGAGGGCATTTTCCTAAGGCCATTTAGGCTAGGTTTAAGTGCAAAAAAGGTTTAGTGGTTGTTTTGGCAGGCCAATGTTTTCTTCACTGGATAATTTTTTCCAAGACTAAGACTATATTCAGGTGCATCTGTCATCCACCTACGGGATGGTTCCCTCAGAATAGTTTTCTCTCTCTCTCTCTCTCTCTCTCTCTCTCTCTCTCTCTCTCTCTCTCTGTGTGTGAGGAAATGGAGGTCAGTTTCCCAAAGCCACCTGAGCCATATTTTCAGTACTTAGCCATTTTTTCCCATGGTGAGCATTTTATGGAATGGTGCAAAAGAGGTTTATTGGATGTTTTGGCAGGCCATTATCTTCTTGGCCATAGACCTTTTATCGAGAAGGAGTAAATGGTCAAGTGTGTAAATCCTCCACCTGAAAGCTTATGTTGCAGATACATTTAATCCCTCAGTGGTGAGAACTGGTGGGAATTTTTCTAAGGCCATTTAGGCCAGTTTTATGTGCAAAAAAGGTTGAGTAGTTTGTTTGGCAGGCCAATATATTCTTTACCAGAGACGTTTTTCCAAGAATGGGACTATATTTAGGTGGACTAGTCATCCACCTACAGGATCGTGCCCTCCAAATAGTTTTCTCTTTCTTTGTGAGGAAATGGAGGTCATTTTCCCAAAGCCACTTGAGCCATATTTTCAGTACTTAGCCATTTTTTCCCATGGCGAGCATTTTCTGGAATGGTGCAAAAGAGGTTGATTGGATGTTTTGGCAGGCCATTATCTTCTTGGACACAGACCTTTTATCGAGAAGGATTAAATGGTCAAGTGTGTAAATCCTCCACCTGATAGCTTATGTTGTCAGATAAATTTAATCCCTCACTTGTGGGAACTGGTGATCATTTTCCTAAGGCCATTTAGGCCAGGTTTAAGTGCAAAAAAATATGAGTGGTTGTTCTGGCAGGCCAAAATTCTCTTCACCAGACACTTTTTTCCAAGACTGAGACTATATTCACGTGCATTATTCATCCACCTACAGGATGGTGCCATCCAAATAGTTTTCTCTCTCTCTCTGAGGAAATGGCGGTCATTTTCCCAAAGCCACATGAGCCATATTTTCAGTACTTAGACATTTTTTTCCCATGGCGAGCATTTTCTGGAATGGTGCAAAAGAGGTTGATTGGATGTTTTGGCAAGCCATTATCTTCTTGGACATAGACCTTTTTTTTAGAAGGATTAAATGGTCAAGTGTGTAAATCCTCCACCTGAAAGCTTATGTTGTCAGATAAATTTAATCCCTCACTAGTGGGAGCTGGCAGGCATTTTCCTAAGGCCGTTTAGGCTAGGTTTAAGTGCAAAAAAGGTTGAGTGGTTGTTTTGGCAGGCCAATATTTTCTTGACCGGATAATTTTTTCCAAGACTAAGATTATATTCAAGTGCATTTGTCATCCACCTACAGGATGGTGCCCTCCAAATAGTTATCTCTCTCTCTATGAGGAAATGGTGGTCATTTTCCCAAAGTCACTTGAGCCATATTTTCAGTACTTAGCCATTTTTTCCCATGGTGACAATTTCTGGAATGGTGCAAAAGAGGTTGATTGGATGTTTTGGCAAACCATTATCTTCCTGGCCATATACCTTTTCATCGAGAAGGATTAAATGGTCAAGTGTGTAAATCCTCCACCTGAAAGCTTATTTTTTCAGATAAATTTAATCCCTCACTAGTGAGAACTGGTGGGAATTTCCCTAAGACCATTTAGGCCAGTTTTAAGTGCAAAAAAGGATGAGTGGTTGTTTTGGCAGGCCAATATATTCTTGACCAAAGAATTTTTTCCAAGACTAAGACTATATTCAGGTGCATTAGTCATCCACATACAAGATGGTTCCCTCATAATAGTTTTCTCTCTCTCTGTGAGGAAATGGAGGTCAGTTTCCCAAAGCCACTTGAGCCATATTTTCAGTACTTATCCATTTTTTTGCATCGCGAGCATTTTCTGGAATGGTGCAAAAGAGGTTGATTGGATGTTTTGGAAGGTCATTATCTTCTTGGCCATAAACCTTTTGTCAAGAAGGGGTAAATGGTCAAGTGTGTAAATCCTCCACTTGAAAGCTTATGTTGTAGATAAATTTAATCCCTCACTGGTGAGAACTGGTGGGAATTTTTCTAAGGCCATTTAGGCCAGTTTTATGTGCAAAAAAGGCTGAGTGGTTCTTTTGGCGGGCCAATTTATTCTTTACTGGAGACGTTTTTCCAATAATGGGACTATATTCAGGTGGATTAGTCATCCACCTACAGGATGGTTCCCTCCAAATAGTTCTCTCTCTCTCTCTGAGGAAATCGCGGTCATTTTCCCAAAGCCACTTGATCCATATTTTCAGTACTTAGCCATTTTTTCCCATGGCCAGCATTTTCTAGAATGGTGCAAAAGAGGTTGATTGGATGTTTTGGCAGGCCATTACCTTCTTTGACATAGACCTTTTATCATGAAGGAGTAAATGGTCAAGTGTGAAAATCCTCCACCTGAAAGCTTATGTTGTCAGATAAATTTAATCCCTCACTGGTGGGAAATGGCAGGAATTTTCCTAAGGCCATTTAGGCCAGGTTTAAGTGCAAAAAAATATGAGTGGTTGTTTTGGCAGGCCAAAATTTTCTTCACCAGACACGGTTTTCCAAGACTGAGACTGTATTCATGTGCATTAGTCATCCACCTACAGGATGGTGCCCTCCAAATAGTTTTCTCTCTATCTGTGAGGAAATGGCGGTCATTTTCCCATAGCCACATGAGCCATATTTTCAGTACTTAGACAATTTTTCCCATAGCGAGCATTTTCTGGAATGGTGCAAAAGAGGTTGATTGGATGTTTTCGCAGGCCATTATCTTCTTGGACGTAGACCTTTTTTCGAGAAGGATTAAATGGTCAAGTGTGTAAATCCTCCACCTGAAAGCTTATGTTTTCATATAAATTTAATCCCTCATTGGTGGGAACTAGAGGGAATTTTCCTAAGGCCATTTAGGCTAGGTTTAAGTGCAAAAAAGGTTGAGTGGTTGTTTTGGCAGACCGATATTTTCTTCACCGGATAATTTTTTCCAAGACTAAGACTATATTTAGGTGCACTTGTCATCCACCTATAGGATGGTGCCCATCAAATAGTTATCTCTCTCTCTATAAGGAAATGGTGGTCATTTTCCCAAAGCCACTTGAGCCATATTTTCCCAAAGCCACTTACCCATTTTTTCCCATGGCGAGTATTTTCTGGAATGTTGCAAAAGAGGTTGAGTGGATGTTTTGGCAGGCCATTATCTTCTTGGCCATAGAACTTTTATCAAGAAGGATTAAATGGTCAAGTGTGTAAATCCTCCACCTGAAAGATTATGTTGTCAGATAAATTTAATCCCTCACTGGTGAGAACTGGTGGGCATTTTCCTAACGCCATTTAGGCCAGTTTTAAGTGCAAAAAGGGATGAGTGGTTGTTTTGGCAAGCCAATATATTCTTGACCAAATAATTTTTTCCAAGACTAAGACTATATTCAGGTGCATTTTTCATCCACATACAAGTTGGTGCCCTCAAATAGTTTTCTCTCTCTTTGCGAGGAAATGGAGGTCAATTTCCCAAAGCCACTTGAGCCATATTTTCTGTACTTAGCCATTTTCGCCCATGGCGAGAATTTTTTGGAATGGTGCAAAAGAGGATGATTGGATGTTTTGGCAGGCCATTATCTTCTTGGCCATAGACCTTTTATCGAGAAGGAGTAAATGGTCAAGTGTGTAAATCCTCCACCTGAAAACTTATGTTGCAGATAAATTTAATCCCTCACTGGTGAGAACTAGTGGGTATTTTTTCAAAGGCCATTTAGGCCAGTTTTATGTGCAAAAAATGCGGAGTGGTTGTTTTGTCAAGCCAATTTATTCTTTACCAAAGACGTTTTTCCAAGACTGGGACTATATTCAGGTGCATTAGTCATCCACCTATAGGTTGGTGCCATCCAAATAGTTTTCTCTCTCTCTGTGAGGAAATGGCGGTCATTTTCCCAAAGCCACGTGAGCCATATTTTCAGTACTTAGCCATTTTTTCCCATGGCTAGCATTTTCTGGAATGGTGCAAAAGAGGTTGATTGGATGTTTTGGCAGGCCATTATCTTGTTGGACATAGAACTTTTATCGAGAAGGAGTAAATGGGAAAGTGTGTAAATCCTCCACCTGAAAGCTTATGTTGTCAGATAAATTTAATCCCTCACTGGTGGGAACTGGCAGTTATTTTCCTAAGGCCATTTAGGCCAGGTTTAAGTGCAAAAAAAGATGAGTGGTTGTTTTGGCAGGCCAAAACTTTCTTCACCAGACATGTTTTTCCAAGCCTGAGACTATATTCATGTGAATTAGTCATCCACCTACAGGATGGTGCCCTCCAAATAGTTTTCTTTCTCTCTGTGAGGAAATGGCGCTCATTTTCCCAAAGCCACTAGAGCCATATTTTCAGTACTTAGCCATTTTTTCTCATGGCGAGCATTTTCTGGAATGGTGCAAAAGAGGTTGATTGGATGTTTTGGCAGGCCATCAGCTTTTTAGACATAGAGCTTTTTTCGAGAAGGATTAAATGGTCAAGTGTGTAAATCCTCCACCTGAAAGCTTATGTTGTCAGATAAATTTAATCCCTCACTGGTGGGAACTGGCGAGCATTTTCCTAAGGTCATTTAGGCTAGGTTTAAGTGTAAAAAAGGTTGAGTGCTTGTTTTGGCAGGCCAATATTTTCTTCACCGTATACTTTTTTCCAAGATTGAGACTATATTCAGGTGCATTTGTCATCCACCTACAGGATGGTGCCCTCGAAATAGTTATCTCTCTCTCTATGAGGAAATGGTGGTCATTTTCCCAAAGCCACTTGAGCCATATTTTCAGTACTTAGCCATTTTTTCGCATGGCGAGCATTTTCTGGAATGGTGCAAAAGAGGTTGATTGGATGTTTTGGTAGGCAATTATCTTTTTTACCATAGACCTTTTATCGAGAATGATTAAATGGTCAAGTGTGTAAATCCTCCACCTAAAAGCTTATGTTGTTAGATAAATTTGATCCCTCACTGGTGAGAACTGGTGGGTATTTTCCTAAGGCCATTTAGGCCAGTTTGAAGTGCAAAAAAGGATGAGTGGTTTTTTTGGCAGGCCAATATATTCTTGACCAAAGAATTTTTTCGAAGACTAAGACTATATTCAGGTGCATTAATCATCCACATACAAGTTGGTGCCCTTAGAATAGTTTTCTCTCTCTTTGTGAGGAAATGGAGTCAGTTTTCCAAAGCCACTTGATCCATATTTTCTGTACTTAGCCATTTTCGTCCATGGCAAGAATTTTATATAATGGTGCAAAAGAGGTTGATTGGATGTTTTGGCAGGCCATTATCTTCTTGGCCATAGAACTTTTATCGAGAAGGAGTAAATGGTTAAGTGTGTAAATACTCCACCTGAAAACTTATGTTGGAGATAAATTTAATCCCTCACTGGTGAGAACTGGTGGGTATTTTTTCAAAGGCCATTTAGGCCAGTTTTATGTGCAAAAAAGGTTGAGTGGTTGTTTTGGAAAGCCAATATATTCTTTACCAGAGACGTTTTTCCAAGACTAGGACTATATTTAGGTGCATTAGTCATCCACCTATAGGTTGGTGCCCTCTAAATAGTTTTCTCTCTCTCTGTGAGGAAATGGCGGTCATTTTCCCAAAGCCACATGAGCCATATTTTCAGTACTTAGCCGTTTTTTCCCATGGAGAGCATTTTCTAGAATGGTGAAAAAGAGGTTGATTGGATGTTTTGGCAGGCCATTATCTTCTTGGACATAGACCTTTTATCGAGAAGGAGTAAATGGTCAAGTGTGTAAATCCTCCACCTTAAAGCTTATGTTGTCAGATAAATTTAATCCCTCACTCGTGGGAACTGGCAATCATTTTCCTAAGGCCATTTAGGCCAAGTTTAAGTGCAAAAAAAGATGAGTGGTTGTTTGGCAGGCCAAAATTTTCTTCACCAGACACTTTTTTCCAAGCCTGAGACTATATTCATGTGCATTAGTCATCCACCGACAGGATGGTGCCCTCCAAATAGTTTTCTTTCTCTGTGTGAGGAAATGGCACTCATTTTCCCAAAGCCACTTGAGCCATATTTTCAGTACTTAGCCATTTTTTTCCATGGCGAGCATTTTCTGGAATGGTGCAGAAGAGGTTGATTGGATGTTTTGGCAGGACATTATCTTCTTGGACATAGAGCGTTTTTCGAGAAGGATTAAATGGTCAAGTGTGTAAATCCTCCACCTGAAAGCTTATGTTTTCAGATAAATTTAATCCCTCATTGGTGGGAACTGGTGGGCATTTTCCTAAGGCCATTTAGGCTAGGTTTAAGTGCAAAAAAGGTTGAGTGCTTATTTTGGCAAGCCAATATTTTCTTCACCAGATACTTTTTTCCAAGACTGAGACTATATTCAGGTGCATTTGTCATCCACCTACAGGATGGTGCCCTCGAAATAGTTATCTCTCTCTCTATGAGGAAATGGTTGTCATTTTCCCAAAGCCACTTGAGCCATATTTTAAGTACTTAGCCATTTTTTTCCCATGGTGAGCATTTTCTAGAATGGTGCAAAAGAGGTTGATTGGATGTTTTGGTAGACCATTATCTTTTTGACCATAGACCTTTTATCGAGAAGGAGTAAATGGTCAAGTGTGTAAATCCTCCACCTAAAAGCTTATGTTGTCAGATAAATTTAATCCCTCACTGGTGAGAATTGGTGGGTATTTTCCTAAGGCCATTTAGGCCAGTTTTAACTGCAAAAAAGGCTGAGTGGCTGTTTTGGTAGGCCAATATATTCTTCATTGGACACATTTTTCCAAGAATGAGACTATATTCAAGTGCATTAGTTATTCACCTACAGGATGGTGCCCTCCAAATAGTTATCTCTCTCTCTATGAGGAAATTGCGGTCATTTTCCCAAAGCCACTTGAGCCATATTTTCAGTACTTAGCCATTTTTTGCCCATGGTGAGCATTTTCTGGAATGGTGCAAAAGAGGCTGATTGGATGTTTTGGTAGGCCATTATCGTTTTGACCATAGACCTTTTATCGAGAAGGAGTAAATGGTCAAGTGTGTAGATCCTCCACCTAAAAGCTTATGTTGTCAGATAAATTTAATCCCTCACCGGTGAGAATTGGTGGGTATTTTTCTAAGGCCATTGAGGCCAGTTTTAAGTGCAAAAAAGGCTGAGTGGCTGTTTTGGTAGGACAATATATTCTTCACTTGACACATTTTTCCAAGAATGAGACTATATTCAAGTGAATTAGTTATCCACCTACAGGATGGTGCCCTCTAAATAGTTATCTCTCTCTATGAGGAAATTGCGGTCATTTTCTCAAAGCCACTTGAGCCATATTTTCAGTACTTAGCCATTTTTTCCCATGGCAAGCATTTTCTAGAATGGTGCAAAAGAGGTTGATTGGATGTTTTGGTAGGCCATTATTGTCTTGGCCATCAAGAAGGAGTAAATGGTCAAGTGTGTAAATCCTGTACCTCAAAGATTATGTTGTCAGATAAATTTAATCCCTCACTGGTGAGAACTTGTGGGTATTTTGCTAAGGCCATTTAGTCCAGTTTCAAGTGCAAAAAAGGCCGAGTGGATGTTTTGGTAGGCCAATATATTCTTCACCAGACACTTTTTCCAATACTGAGACTATATTCAGGTACATTAGTCATCCACCTACAGGATGGTGCCCTCCAAATAGTTATCTCTCTTTCTGTGAGGAAATGGCGGTCATTTTCCCAAAGCCATTTGAGCCATATTTTCAGTACTTAGCCATTTTTGCGCATGGCTTCCATTTTTTTGGAATGCTGCAAAAGAGGTTGATTTGATGTTTTGGAAGGCCATTATCTTCTTGGCCATAGACCTTGTATCGAGAAGGAGTAAATGGTCAAGTGTGTAAATCCTCCACCTAAAAGATTATGTTGTCAGATAAATTTAATCCCTCACTGGTGAGAACTGTTGGGCATTTTGCTAAGGCCATTTAGGCCAGTTTTAGGTGCAAAAAAGGATGAGATGTTGTTTTGGCAGGACAATATATTATTGAACAGAGATCTTTTTCCAAGACTGAGACTATATTCAGGTGCATTAGTCATCCACCTACATGATGGTTCCCTCAGAATAGTTTTCTCTCTCTTTGTGAGGAAATGGCAGTCATTTTCCCAAAGCCACTTGAACCATATTTTTAGTACTTAGCCATTTATGCCAAAGGGGGGCATAATATGGGAGGGTGCAAAAACGGTTGATTGGTTTTTTTGGCAGGCCATTATCTTCTTGTACATAGACCTTTTATCGTGAATGAGTCAATGGTCAAGTGTGTAAATCCTCCACCAGAAAGCTTATGTTGTCAGAAAAATTTAATCCCTCACTGGTGAGAACTGGTGGGCATTTTCCGAGGGCCATTAAGGCCAGTTTTAAGTGGAAAAAAGGTTGAGTGGATGTTTTGGCAGGCCAATATATTCTTCACCAGACACTTTTTCCAATACTGAGACTATATTCATGTGCATTAGTCATCCACCTTGTCACGTCCCCTCCCATCCAACCAGCTAGATGGAGAGGATCGTGACGGTTAAACCGGGCATCTAGCCCCCATATCCATTCATTAAACAAGCATTCAAATTCAAATGAATAAGAGTATATACATACACAAATGCATAACAGATGTGATATTAAACTGGGCGTCTAGCCCTATGAAGCGTTTAATCATAAACATGAACATAATATAACAGAGATGGATGGAACTGTATGGTTTTAAGAAAATCACAGCGGAATATTAAGAATTTCACATCCATCATACATTTAAGATGTTCATCAAATAAGTAATTGCAATTTAACACAAGAGAATACTTATCTTATACAAAAGTAGTCCCACGCAACTGGCTATGCAACTGCAACGTTCCACCCAACCGTAGGCCAGTGTGCTCCTCAATCTCTCATCACCACTGCCACCCCCCGAGCTGGGCATGATCTCTACAAGGAACCAGGGAACAGCAGACTCACACATAGCCAAGCATACACCAAGATGAGCCAAGCCAATCTGCAATTGGGTTTATCAGGCTGCTAGGAGATGGAAGGGAAGAGTTGCTAAGCTAGTGAGCTCCAGCACAGAGCTAGGGATAACCTTGCAAGATCTATCTAACTTGGCACCCACAATACCTACACACCCAGCACAAGGAAGTATTCTTTTCACTGCTGTACAGTCCCTCAAGCCATACCTTCCCTATCTAGTGCTCTCAGGGTATGCATAGAAGAGTAGCCAAAGCCCTCTTGATCTTCTTGAGAGGTTGCCTCCCCCACTAGGTTTATCAAGCCACTTCTATCCACTACCACTCCAAACTTCAATTCACAGGTTCAAACCAAAACGAGGATGCACATAACAGCAGAACACCATTATGGGGCAAGACAAAACGTTTTTACAGTGACAGGCAGGAAAATGATCCCCTAGGCTTCAGAAAAACGTGGGAAGGTTAAAAACGAGCAATGGAGGTTTGGAGAAAACCCCAGGTAGCAGAAAACGTTTTTAGGAAAAACGCCCATGGCAAATCGGGGACAAAACGAACTCCCTACAGTCCCAAATCGCACCCCCTCCTTCCCAGCTACTATCCAAAACCAAAAACGGGTTTTTGGGCAGGGAGAACCCTGCGTTTTTGCTCAAAAACGTGACTGTAACTCCCAGCCTTCTCTACCTGCGTGAATGCCTGAAGACTCCCCATTCCCCATGGCTTTGGGCACCATTTCGTGGGTGGTTTCTTGCCCCACAAGCAAAAACATGATTTTCCAAGTTGATGGCTTGCCCATGCACGAAAATGGCTTGCCCATACTCTTTCATTCCCAAGGCATTAACTGCCTTAACCAATTTCTTGGAAAAATTAAATGATTGGGTACATGAGACAAAATGGGTAGTTGGTGGTTTATGGGTTTCCCCATTGACACATGGATTAATACTATTGGCTCAAGGGTTTGAATAATTTCCCCCCCTATTCCTTGTAGAACCATGCCCCATCTCTTTTGTTGCATTGCATAGCCGGTTGTGGGTATTTTTCATTAAAATTCATAATTACATGATGTTTTATTTACATCGTGCCTATCTCGCACAAGAACCATAGGCATCTATTTTAATTGCCGATACATAAGCGCTAAATCAATGGTGGGGCCTTGGCCTTGAGCTCCTCACCATGATTAAATATCAGTATTTACATCATTTACAAAGGGGGTCAAAATGGGGACGTGACACACCTACAGGATGGTGGCCTCCAAATAGTTATCTTTCTCTCTCTGAGGAAATGGCGGTCATTTTCCCAAAGCCACTTGAGCCATATTTTCAGTACTTAGCCATTTTTTTCAATGACAATAACTTAGCCAAATTCCCTGGTATTTGCAAATATGAAATGAAAATATGAAAATGTAAAAAATAGAGAATAATAAAACTCACATTTTCCAATTTGAATCACTCAAACAGGCCAAAAAGTGAACCCTATTTTCAGGGTTGATTTTCAGTATTTTTACACAATAGGAATTTTTAGGATAAAATTGAAAATATTTATAGTGTAGTGGTGACTATTAATACACATCATGTTCAAATCGTATCATTCAATTTGAATATGTAATGTTCTTACTAGCACATGAAGAATGTTTTTATTTTTGTGTTAGATTAAATAATCTGAATTTAGTCCTTGGATGAAAAAGGTAAAACACCACTCATTTTTTTGTAAGAAATAAGCCTATTATATTTCAAGCCGAAATATAGTATATTCTTCAACAATATGTAAATTCTTCTATCAAAAGACCCCAAGCTTCTTCAACAGACTGAAAGTCCAAAATGATCAACACATCTAATCATGGAGCAGCTATTATAGAACCAGAGTGCATGTACATACAAAACAATTAAATACAAGAAATAAATAATTCATATATACTAAATAATATAATTCACCATACATATTACACCAAACAGTATAAAAATTTATTAATGAAAGGAAAAATGTTTACAAATCCAAATGCGGTACACTAGTCCTCATCCCTAATCCATAAAACTAATGGACAGGGTCCCATTGGTGTGAATCCCATGAAAAGTGTACTTGTACACGAGGTTGTAGGCTATTATACAAATAGTGAAATCTAAATTTTGGTCCCACTCTCCATTTACCAAGAGGCTGAGTCTGATCACTTCAGCCTAAAGTTGGTTGATAGCTATCAGGAAAGGTTGGCCATGTATAGAAATATGCCTCCTTAAGATTCTCATAGCCTTCTATGCTGAACTCTAGTGAATTATTCTTCTTTACAATCCCAGGAGGTACAAAATGCATTGCAATTAGTTCAAAAGTAACCATGAAACTTTTGTCTGAACAAGGAATTTCCACATAAGATTCACTGTGTATAATGTGTCGAGACCTTATGTGATTGAAAACTTTGTAGGAAAGAAGATGAATATTGTGACGATGTACTCGACTGGTCTGCAATACTCTGATATATGATGGCAATGCATTGTGTGTTCCATATTCTGTAGATGCAACTAATCTAGCAGTCGCAAATTCATTGCCACCTTTTGTTGCAAGAAGTTGAAAACTGGTGTGCTTATCATCATTCGTAGTAATAAACCGACAAAAAAAAGATTCTCCTTTTCGACTACTAGTGCCCCACCTTTTAATAGAACTCATAGTAAAGAAAACATCAACAATGACTACAACACAACATACTATAACATTAGATACTATAAATAAATTTTTCATATATTAGTTGAAGAATATATATTAAAAGATACACATGTATACTCACCATCAATTATTTCAATTGGTATCACCAAAGCATGTTTTGTGTAAAACACCTCACGTGGATGCAAATTCACACCTTCAGGAATATAATGGCCTCTACCAAAAAAATCTACATGATTTTCAAATATTCTTACCCAACAAAATGTTCCACCAGTTGAAACATCTACTAGACAATCCAACACTTCTACAGGATATGGAATTTTCAATGACTCATCTTCAGACATTCCAGGCAACTTTTCATAATAAATACGGACATACATGCCTGCCTTTATGGTAAAATCAAATGGATTTGTGTTGCGCACCAATATCCCATCCATTTGAATGAATTTCTTTCTACCAATCTTCACAAAACAACCATTTTGAGTCAATAGGGGAGTCACATCTGAACAAGATCCCATGTAAAACCCTCGCTTGATGAATGCAGTGGAATGTTTTTTTATGATTTTCATCTAACCCACTTGAAGATAATTGTGATTTTATTTCAGAAATTGAAGGATGCTGCAATGTAAGCTTTCCACTTTCATCTGCATACACCATTTGAAAAGGTAGAACATCATCCATAGCATGTGTCCATGTGTCATTGGTACTGTCAGTGTAAATAATTGGATCATCACCACAAGGATCCAACATTGTCAACTCTACATTTCTTGTATGTGACTCATCTATAACTTTACAGATAATGATTTCTTCTAAACCATTTTCTCCTTTAAGAACAAAAATTGTATCAAAGTTTGGATCCTTTCCCTTAACATACTGCAGAGTTGAACAACATCAAAGTTGATAAGGTATATCCCTATCATTAGGTTAGTTCTCAACATCATTACTGATGGATACATCATCGTCACTCCAACAATCAGTTTTTGCAAGTCTATATAATTTCCATGACTTTTGTCGCTATATAGACAATTGTTGCTTCATTTTTCGTCTCTTTTCTCGTTCAGCATCCTCTTCGGCAAGTATTCGAAAAGCTTCTTCCAAAACCTCTGGAGGCAATCACTTTCGTTCTTTATGTGGCAACGGATAAGGGTCTGTATTGAACATGATCAAATTTATAAGAAGTAAAATTCTGCAATCACGACAGGGAGCCAAAATGGCCTACACAGGTTACACGTGATCTCTTAATTGGAAAGCAAGAGTGAAAAAACAGGGGATTTATAAAGGCATAATATTAATACTACATAAATTCTAACCTTTGGTTAAAACCTTTGATTTATTTTCCCCTTCCAACCAAGATATTAGATTCGCATCCAGATGGTCCAAACTGATATCTGCATCAAATAATAAAAGGTGAATTTAATTACTCTACATATACAATATCTGATAAATCATTTTATAGACTGCTTAAATATAAAAATTGCAGGGTAAGAATGTAAATTATTTTAAGCACAAAAAATGACAAAAATATTCTTACCAGTTGTATCACTACACCATTGATTTTGCTCAGAGTATTTCAACGCGATCCGATTTGGTTTGATCAGATAGTTGATGGGTTTAATCAATTTAGACCAGTCGATCAACAGAAAAAGTAAAAAAAAAAGTATTGTTAGTCAGTCACTAAACCATCAATTTTTTCATCAAATTTCAATGCAATCAATTTTGGTTTGATCACAGACCTATTGATGGGTTCGTATATTTTGTTCAAGCAGGGTAAGAATGTAAAAAAATTTAAGCACAAAAAAAATGGAAAACAAAAATACTTACTAGTCGTATCACCACACAATCGATTTTGCTCAGAGGATATCAACGTGGTACGATTTGGTTTGATCAGAGAGCTGGTGCGTTGACAATTCAAGCAGGGTTATATCTAAAACAAGGCACGATTTCGAATATTTTGATCAGGGTAAGATATAAAACAAAATAAGTAATTTTTGTAAGCAATAGAGGGTTCCTCTGCAATGCATATTCTGTAAGCAATAGAATGTTCTTCTTTACTTACGATGGGCTCTGGAAAAATAAACATCTTTGAAAATATACAAACTAGGGAACAAAAAACTGGAAAAAACATACTCTTACCAATCGATCAGAATAGCATAACTTTTCTTCAGATGATTTCAACATGATCTGGTTTTGTTTGATCATAGACCAAGTGTGCTGACAAGCGCATGGATTTTGTTCAAGCATGGTAGATTCAATACAGACGCAGATTTGGTTTCATAACATATTTTGGGTCTGGGTAAACCGGATATTTTGGGGCAAAACGAAAAATATGAAATTGGAGGGATTTTTCCATTGATAGCCGGTTTCAAAAATTTTGAATTAACCCCACATTGTATCGTGTGCCAAACTCCACATTGTTTCTTGTGCAACCGAAAAAAATTTCAGTGGAAATAAGGGTTTGACTAAATAATTGATTAGTGGTGTTAATTAAATTTTAATTAACTTTTAATTAATTTTTAATCCATTTCTTATTTACGATACATTTTGGAGGTGGTAATATCTTATGTTGCTATAGTTGTCGATCCTCGACTTAACTTGTCGTCTTTACTTGGTCTCCACGGCTGCCAGTCCTCCCCATCCCCCTCTCTTGGCCTTTGTTGCTTTTGTTGATGTCGATGTTCAACCATCCATCGATTTTTGACTCCTTTGACTTCTACTCCTGTCGACCATGCTTCGACATATTCTTGCTCGACTTCCTGGATTCGACTGCCAGCCTTCCTACACTAGTGGCGATCTGGATTTATGTGGGAATGAAATAAAAGAGCATATACAAAATCAAACACAAAGATATATTGCAGAGAACACCGCAATACAGTAAACACATATTCTATTAAATAACGGAAATAGAACAGACTGTAAAATACAACAGGTAGAATGGTAGTGGCTATCTCTGAGAAGAGATGTGGTCGATGTGCTCATTCATGCCAAGATGAATACAATGAGGCTCTAAAGGCCTTTTTACAATACCCAAAATCCAAAACCCTAACCCAGGAAGATGAAAAGCCAACAGTTTTGTGGACCCCGTTTTGGGTAGTTTGGTGTATCAACTTCCCAAGGGCGTAACTTTGGTATACGATCTCCATTTGGGGTGTGCAATAGTTAGTTGTAAAGATCTATCCAAGGAATACGCTGAATCATGTGAATTGACAACATTCACCGAGCAAGATTCCCCAAAAAAAATCGTTTAGGGCCTCAAAACGGCTCCAGAAGTTCAAGACCCAAAAAACTGTTAAAAATAGTAAATTACCAAAATTATCAGAAGACTGTTTTGAGCCAGTTGGAAGAGTTGGGTCGCCACCGATATCCACCTGGATCAATCCTCCCTCCTTAGGAAGCAATGGTATCCATTGCTTAAAATCCCTTATCATATGTCGAACTGTGTGTTGAGTTGAGCTCCTGGTGCGGTGTTTGCTGAAGCGAAAATGTTACCTTTCTTTAAAATCTTCAGAGGGTTGTAATTGTTGTTGTTGGATGCACTGGAGCTGTTCAACAATTTTGGTTGTTGTGGTATTCTTGGTCTGCACTGGTGTGGATGGTTTCTTTTTGGAGGAGCACCTTGAGTGCGTGACCTTGCACTACAGAGGTACTTGAATAGGCGATGTTGCATTGAATTTGTGTTCTTCTTATTTATGTTTGAGTAGAGGGATAATGTGCATAGGTTGTGGATGTCTCTATGATATGATGTTCTCCTTTAGTGGAAATTGCGAATAGGAAAAATTTCCTAGTGTGGGAGATTATCTTCCTACCCTACTTGGTTGGGGTAGGTGAAAATGTCTCTAGTATCCGATAGAGTTGTCCTCCCAAAGTGACAATGACACTACGAGGTCGTGATTCATATACAGCATGATGCTTCCACATATATGGTTGTCCTAAAAGAAAACACATACTTCAAGTGGGTCCATATCACATAATACCTCATCTTTGAAGGGCTTGATGCCATATGGTAGGCGACATTGGTGACTGACGCACATCCCTCGTCCTTAGCTTAGCCATCCAATGGTGTATGGTTGTGGGTGTGGTGTTATTGGTAGCTCCAATTTCTTGATGACTTTTGTTGAGATCAAGCTCTTTTGGTTGTTGTTGTCTACAACAAAGTGTAGGGGAATTCCCTTCACCCACATCTGTGAGTGGAAAAGGCGCTCCTCTACCTCTGACTCTTCAGGTTCCTTTGGTTGAATCTGTGTGGTGGAAACAATGGCACTGGGTTCTGCATCAATGATCTGCTTCCCTTTTTGCGTGGCTATGAAATTAGTTCTGAATCAGAATCGAAACTGGGATCTGATTTTGAAGCTTTGATCTCAGCCACCAATGACTGTTTTGAGCGACATTCATCAGTGTTGTGCAAGGGGATTTTGTGGAACTTGCACCACTTCCTGGTGTCCTCCTTTGTATTTTCATTACCCTTCTTCGCTTTTGGTTGGGACTACTTGTCCTTTCCTTTCCCCGTGTTCTGCGAGCCAGAGTTTCCCTTGCCTTGCTTCTGCGCAGGCCCTAAGTCACGCTTGTTCTTTTGCTGAACTTTCTGCTCAATTTTGATAGCATATCGATAGGCGGATCCGAGTGAAGAGATTTCCAGGAAATCCATCTATGCCCATATGTATCGGTGTAGGCCACTGCAATATTTCAGTACTGGGTGCATCTTGGAGTCCTTGATACCTAGATTTGTGCGCAAGGTATGAAATTTGTTGGTGTACTCCAACACTGTTTGGTCCCTCTCTTGATGCAGAATGGTCCATTTTGTGTACCGGTCCTCATAGTTTCCCACAAGGTAATATTGTTCCTTAACATCATCTATAATAGAGACCCAAGTGGGATTGGCATCAAACAATCCAGACTCATCTAATGAGTTTTGCTCACAATAAGTTTCCCACCAATTTTTGACTTGGGGGACAGCCTTGAGGAGCGCAAAGATGATCTTTTCCCTGTCGAAAAAATTATAGATAGAGAAATACCCTTCTAGTAGATTCAACCATTTATCTATGGCATCGGCATCGATATGGCCTTCAAATAAAGGGATATCAAATTTAACTTGTACCTTGAAGGGAGTCGCATCTCCAAAACGACTGCTTGTCAAAGGTGTATCTGTTGTCATCGGCATGCATCGAAGGATCTGGGAAAAATTATCCATCATCTCATTCCTTTGTCGTGCAAGGGCTTCCTTGAGCAACAACTTGATAGGGTCTCCTGCTCCATCATATTTCTTTTCTCCTGCCATGAGAAGTTGCTTGGGCGTGCAAGAGCTTTTGTCCTCAAGAGAAACAAGCTCGAGACCCAGTTCTGTGTACCCTAACCTTGTTGGCGACATGCATAAAGACGACAAGGAGCAGACTGCTCTGATACCACTGATCCGGATTTATGTGGGAATGAAATAAAAGAGCATATACAAAATCAAATACAGATATATATTGCAGAGAACACCATGATACAGTAAACACATTTTCTATTAAATAGCGGAAACAGAACAAACTGTAAAATACAATAGCTAGAATGGTAGTAGCTATCTCTGAGAAGATATGTGGTCATTGTGCTCATTCATGCCAAGATGAATACAATGAGGCTCTGAAGGCCTTTTTACAATACCCAAAATCCAAAACCCTAACCCCGGAAGATGAAAAGCCAAACGTTTTGTGGACCCCGTTTTGGGTAGTTTGGTGTATCAACTTCCCGGGGACGTAACTTTGGCATATGATTTCCGTTTGGGGCACACGATAGATCATTGGAAAGATCTATCCAAGGAATATGCTAAGAAATGTGAATCGACAACAATTGTCGAGAAATATTCCCCAAAAAACGTCGTTTAGGGCCTCAAAACGGATCCGGAAGTTCAAGACCCAAAAAACTGTTAAAAATAGTAAATTACCAAAATTGCCAGAAGACTGTTTTGAGCCAGTTGGAAGAGGTGGGTCACCACCGATATCCACCTGGATCATGTGGTCGTCGGAAATTCCCCTAGTTTGCCTTCTTCTGTCGACCATCTTTGACGGTTTCTCTTAGGCCCCAATGCCCCTACATCACTCTCCCCAGGTGAAAAATGACTTGACTGCTCCATCAGTGTTATGTATTCCTCCTCTGAAATCCATGTCGCTTCTTCCATCTTGACATTCACCCATCGAACTAAGTATTTTTTCTTCTCCAAACTCCTTATGCGTCTGATTTCACTCTCATCCAACACTTCGCCGATCTCTTCCTTCTGTCGACTTGGAGTCTGTCCCATCTAGTCGATATTCGATACTTATGCGTTGTTGCTTTTTGAACCTTCTTCGTATTTGTACATATCTGATACGTTGAACGTAGGAGAAATGTTCAACTCTTCCAGTAGCTCCAAAACATAATCATTTTCCGAAATCTTCTTCAGAATATTACATGGTCCAATATTCTTCATCTTCATTTTGTTGTATGTTCCTGCTGGGAACCTCTCTTTCCTCAATTGTGCACATACTAAGTCTCCATTGCTGAACGACTGTAGCCTCTACTTCCTGTCGGCTCTCACTTGTATTCTGCATTACTCTTTTCAATTTGTTTGCATACCTTTTCATGTGTTCTGCAAATGTCTCTGCATCTGCACTCTTTCTAGTTTATGTTGGTACTTCAACCAAATCCACCACACCATGTGGGATTTGACCTTGAACAATCTGGAATGGACTCATACCTATCGATCGATTCACAAAATTGTTGTATGTGAATTCTTATTGCGCCAACATGTCCTCCCACTTCTTTGTTATGTTGGTTTTCAAACATCTCAGAAGGTTTCCCAAACTTTTTTTCATGACCACCTTGGTTTTTCCATCAGTTTGTGGATGGTATGCCGAGCTAAACTTTAACTTCGTGTCCAGCTTCTTCCATAGGGTTCTCCGGAAATGACCCATAAACTTGGTATCTTTGTCTGACATTATACTCTTCGGCAACCCATGTAATCTGACTATCTCCTTGAAAAATAATACAGGAATGCTTGTGGTGTCACTTGTCTTCCGACACGGAATAAAGTGTGCCATCTTCGAAAATCTATCGACTACCACAAAGATTGAGTCACTACCTTGCTGTGTCTTCGGAAATACTAGCACAAAAATCCATGCTTAGGTGCTCCCATGGGACATTTGGCACTGTTAATGGTGCATATAGCCCCATGTTCTGACTTCTACCCTTTTCCAACTGGCAAATTCTACACTGTCGAACCCACTTACCAAAATCCATCGCCATCCATGGCCAATGGTACTTCTCCTCGACCAATGCCTTGGTCTTGTCGATGCCAAAATGACCTAATAATCCGCCATTATGAAATTCTCGTATTAAGTTTTCTCTCACTGATCCTCTGGGAATACATAACTATTGTCCGTTTAACAGATATCCCTCTTGTATAAAATAATACACGTATGGAGTTTTGTCGACACTCCATGGTTCGAGACTATCCTTCCATGCTTTCGCAAAATCCTTGTCGGTCTGATACTCTATCTTCAATGACTCTATTCGTGTTTCCTGAACTGTTGTCGTGTTCAATAATACAACTCTTCGAATCAGCACGTCAGCAACCTTGTTTGACTTTCCCAACTTATGTCGCAAGATGAAGGTATATCCTTGCAAGAATTATACCCATTTCATGTGCCGCTGATTCAACTTCAACTGAGTGTTCAAGTAACTCAGTGCCTGATGGTTTGTATACAACACAAATTCCTTGGGCAACAAGTAATGACTCCACTTCCTCAATGCTTGCACAATAGCATAGAACTCCTAGTCGTAGACTAAATATTTCCGCTTCGATTCATCTAATTTCTCGCTGAAGAATGCAATTGGTTAGACCTCTTGGCTCAACACTGCGCCAATTTCCATTACACTCGCATCGCAATCAACTTGGAAAACTTTGTTGAAATACGAGAGAGCTAACACTGGGCTCTTTGTCATCTTTTACTTCAACTTGTCGAAGGATTTTTGGGAAGCTTCTGTCAACCTGAACTCCCCTTTATTCATGCACTATGTCAATGGTGCACATATATGACCGAATCCTCTTATGAATTTCTAGTAAAAACTAGAAAGTCCATGAAAACTCCGCACCTCTGTCGTGCTTGTCGGTTCTGGCCACTCCAATATAGCCTCTACCTTTTTTGGGTCCATCACCAACCCTCTACTCGAGATTACGAATCCCAAGTATACCAGTTCTTCCTTCATGAAAAAGCGTTTTTACAGGTTCACCATCAACTTCTCTTTTTGCAGCTTCCGCAATACTTGTCAAAGGTGTTCCAAATGTTCTATCTTGGTTCAAATGAATATCAAGATGTCGTCTAGATACACTACAACGAACTTTCCCAAGAACTGATTTAGTACCTCATTCATCAACCTCATGAACATACTGGGTGCATTAGTCAATACAAAGGTCATGACTAACCACTCATACAATCCTTCCTTCATCTTGAAGGTTGTCTTCCACTCATCGCCTTCTTTGACCCTGATCTGGTGATATCCACTCTTTAGGTCGATCTTGGTGAAATATCTTGATCCACTCAAATAGTCAATCAAGTTGTCCATACTTGGAAATGGAAATCTATACTTTATCGTGATCTTGTTGATATCTCTGGAGTCTGTACACATCCTCCATTCGCCTCCTTTCTTCGATGTTAGTACAGCTGGAACTGCACACTGACTCGAACTTTATCTGATCAATCCCTTGTCCAACAACTCTTGGACTTGTCGATTGAGCTCCTCACTCTCTGTCGGAGTCATTATATGTGGTGCCTTGTTTGGAAAACACGATCCTGGAATCAAGTCAATCTGATGGGATATTCTTCTTGTCGGTGGCAATCTCGTCGGTGTCTCTTCGACCATGATGCTCGTGAACTCATCCAACATATTTTCGACTTCGACCAGAATTTTCTCTATCGTCTACCTTTCGATACTTGGTCCTTTCAGAATGATGGCGAAAGATCCTGACTGTTTATCCTCCTTTTCCAGGAATTCCTTTGTTGAGCACATGAGCACTCTCATCTCCCAATAGTTTCTCTTGCCCTCCTTGCAGTCAGCTCCATCCTCCTGCTTTGGCTTCAGCAATATTCGCGTGCAATTTTTCCACACTGTGATTGTGTTGGATCAACCATCATAGATCATCTTCCGATCATATTGCCATGGTATTCCTAACAACAGATGACAAGCGTCCATTGGGATTACATCGCACAGTACATTGTATTCAAGTTTTCCAATTTTAAAGTTGATCATGCACTATCTGGTTACCTTCACATGATGTCCTTTCTGTAACCAGGATATATTATATGTATTTGGGTGTTCTCGACACTTCAAACCCAACTTGTTGATGATCTTTGTCGACACTAGGTTTTTTGTACTGCTTCCATCAACAATGGTCTTGCAATATCTGTCGGTGATCAACACTTTGGTCCGGAAAATAGCCTTTCGCTGCGCCGGCTCCTTCTCTTCCCGTTGGTCGTTCTGAACCAAATTTCTTCTAGTCATACAGTTTCAACTCTTTTCTCAGTCATCTCCACCGCTGTCAGATGTCGAACTTGACCTCTTGTCAACCCTATCATCTCGTCGGCATCTGGGTTTCGACTCTTCTTCCACGTGTAAATCATTCGGGCATTCATAGGCTTTACGTTCTGATCCTCGACACTTATAACAGATTATGGTCAGTCCGTCAGCACCTCGTCTCTCTGCTGGACCGCTTCGAACAAACGCACCCCGACAGCGATTCTCTCGACCATCCCATCAGTTTTCTTGTGCCTTTTCTCTAGTTAATGTCCCTTCTACGTGTTGATTATCTTCGACAGCTTCTCTCCTGGTCCCACTACTTTGTCCTTTTGTGGGATGATTCTTTGCACCTCGACTAGTCATTCTCCCTCTGGTCGATGATGTTCTTCTCGATAAATTTTCCTCCTCCTTCATAGCTAACTGATAGGATTCACCGATCTCTCTGAACTTCGACAGGATCAACTCGTCTTGTATGACATACTTCAAACTGTTTACATATCTTGCGACTGCTTCTTCGCCTTCGTCACTTTGACCAGATCTAATCGACAGTCTATAGAACTCTTCTATGTATTCCTTCACGGTCATCTCTTTCTATCGAAAGTTCTGCAACTTCCTGAACAAGGAAATCACATAGTATCTAGGCAAGAAATTCCCCTTCAGCTTGGTAACCATTCTATCCCAAGACTTAATCTTCTCTTTGCCTTCTTCTGGTAACTCTTTGACTGCTGCTTCCCAAGCATCCATCTCCTCGACTTCCTCATCATTGTGGTCAAGTGTGTCAGGAACACATCCACATCTCTGAGCTTCCTTGATTGTTGCGACTTCAGTGGTCAAACTCTTCATCGTTCACATCCACGCGTCGAACATTTCACGATCTACTGTGACTCTTGCGCCTCCTTGCGCTCTTTGTCCTACACCACGGACATTTACACCTCTTTGTGCCATTCTTTCAACCACAACTGAAATATCCACTCGTCCAATCGCAATCATACTTTCACCAAACGCACACAACTCTACCAAACCACACCTGGAGCTGTTCAAGGACACGCAAGCTTACTGATACCACTAGCGTTAGTCGAGTCGGTACATAAATCTCTCTTGCTCTCAGGCTCTTCCTGCTTTGATACCACTTGATGTAAGGGAAGGTGGTACCGGGGTCTCTACCGTTCCCAAGATTCTTCTCCTGCTCTGATACCACTTGATGCAAGGTGGGGGTCAGTCGGACCCTCTTGCTTAACAATATCACACAACACCACAGAAATGCTCACATAGACTAGACGTGAACTAGAAATGCCAAGAAGCTGGCTTCTATTACTTGTATCACTTACAAAATTACATGCAAACTAATAAACAAGTCGATTGTATCCTGTTACAATATACAGAAGTAAATCTTTGTTATCTCTGTGTGTTTTCTCTCTGTGCGTGATCCCCCAATCCTATGATCCCCTCGATCACTCGATCATCGATCCGTTCTTATGTTCCCTCGCACTGCTCTTCTACTCTACTATGTCACTCTTCCCGAGGTCCAACCTATTTGGATTCCCCGATACGTCCTTACTCTGTTCATCGCTCCATCTCTGATCTGTCATATCCTATAGTTTCTGATGCCCCTTGACATGCTTGCACAACCTTCTCATGTAGAGACACTTGGACTAGTTCCAACCACCTTCTTAACTGTCATTAACTTCCCCAACAACCCACAATGGTTGCTGTTGGCCCGGTTTTGCAACCAGGCTTAGTGCTATGGGCACCTGCTAACTAGTAGCAGCAGTTTCAATGTAAATAAATAACAATAAACTAATTAAACAAGACTATTCATGGATCTAAGCAAATATATTAAGCAAATAACAAAAATAATTTAAGATCAAGAACAAGAACATATAAAATAAAGAATTTGTATTGAAAGGATGGGGCAAGCAAGTGCTTGCGGAATCAATACCTCTAATGGTGAGGTTGAATAGCTCCAAGGATGAGCAACTTCCAATCTCCAATGGTCTCTTCTCCAATGTGGTTTGCAATGGCTAAAATGCTCAGGGGAGATTTCAGCAGCATAAGGATGAGATAATGGATGGATGTGAAATGAGGAGCCCCTACCACCTTTTTATAGGTTTTGGTGGTGGGAAATACCATTTGTGGTTTTGTGGAAACCAAATGGTATTGACCAACATGGTTTAGGTACTTTTCCCTCCTTTTTCCTTTTTTGAATAAAAATAATATTTTAATTCCCTTTTTAATATTTTTGGGAATTTGGACCCTTTTTTAGGGTTTTTTATGCTTTTTTGGGAAAAATAATCTTTTTTAATGGAAAAAGGGGTGTACTCAGGTCTTTTGGTGACCTTTTGTTGGTTTCAGAGGCTCTGATGGTGAAAAAGTGGATAAATGGGTCATGTGAATAGGGAAATGAGCTAGTGAGCACTTTTTGGGTGTTAACAGATTGCCCCCTGATGTGTGAGGGCAGGAGCTATAGACATCATAGTTCATTTGTCTTTTTATGGGGTTTTAGGGGAGAGAAGAGACCGGTTGGAGACTGGAGCCACGGCCCTTGGAAGCTGCAAAAACAAAAATATTACATGGCCTCAATATGAATGAGGTATAATCTCTGATAAAGGACGAGGCGGGCATTCCCATGCTCGTATCAAGACTTATACAAAACAATTAGTCCCAAGAAGGGGGATCTAATACATAAAGAAATATATTGGTACATCATAATGGTCCAGGGGGGACATTATTTTGGGATGTACGCCTGATCATAACGGATCTCAATGACTGATACACTGGAATAACTGAGGAACTGCTGAAACTGAAGGTGTCCAACATCTGTAGGGACTCAAAGACTATGAGTCATCTCTGAGAAATAATGTAACTGTATACTCAAGGGAGTATGAAACTGGGGTATATCTGAATACTGTCGCCATGCGCAACCCGGATATCTATAGAAAAATTGTAACTGGTGTTATCCATAGGAAGACTCTCAAATGTGGAGGAGTCAGGAGGTACCCGGGGTCTTCGACTAATAACTGAACGGACCAATACCCTGTGCGAGTCTCAACGATGCGATCAAGGTGTTGAAGTCGAGCATGTGAGAAACAACCATTCGGAGAGGCACTGAGGATTCCTCTCGAAATGATTCGTAGGCACTCATCATAAATGGTAATGAGTCCAAGACACAGGGACCTCTAGGTCTATCCTCTGGAATCAATGTGGTTGTCGTCGACAGAGGGAGACCAGCAACTAACAAGGCAATGATGTTTCCTTGATAGGAACACGAGGTGTAGATCGAAGTGATGTAGTACTGATGGTAGGACTGACATACTTGTGGGGATGGGAAATAACTGGGTCAAAAAATGGGTAGACTCAAACTTCCTTTGTTCAGAGCATGATGACATGGTTGACCTGGCAGCGTAGGGAACTGACTTGCAGGTGTGGGGGTCATCTTTTTAGGTACTGAAGGGTATGTACTGACTCTGGGGGGGGTGAAGCTGATGGTAGCTGTCGAGAGAGTTTCAGGGTGACATACTGCAGAATACTCTGAACAAAGGCGACCAAAATGGGGAAGCTGCTATGTGAGTAGACATGATGTGTTGTAGCGCCAAGAGGCACCATTCTTCCTTCTTCGTAGTTTTAATGAGCTCCAAGAAGGGATAAAAGTGTGCTCTGAAATGGTATGGTCCTGTGGATTTTGTGAGCCCAGGACGGCGCATGCTCATGGTTGTTTTCATGTTTAGAGAGTCTGAAAACGGTAAGTGGACTCTGTTGGTGTTTCTTTTTCGTAAGTTTAGTCTCCAAGGCCCGAAAAAGCATAAAATGATGCGGATGGAGAACTCTTCTAGCCGATGTGACTAGAGTATACCTTTTTCGTGATTAGTCTACAAGGTCCGGAAAAGGGATAAACTTATACCAGGTAGACGCCCTTTCAGATACGTTTAGCGAGCATGAAAGGAAGCAAGATTGCTCGGCGATCTTTTCATTGTTTTAGGAGTCAGAAAAGAGCTTAACGGAAACTCCCTAAGTGCCTTTTTCGTAAAAGGGGTTGCTCGGCCCGAAAAAGGGGTAAACTTATACCGAACAAAAATGGATTGATGAGGGCTAGGAAAGGTCTCAAGCATCGTCATCTGTGCGGAAATCTGGATCCGGTGACATAAGGATTGTCAGAGACAGAGAACGGCCGATGTGGCACGCAAATCGAGGTGACGAGGGGGCGTGGAAAAAAATGCCCAAAAAAATCTAAAGGTGAGAGCGAGAAATGATCTCAAGCATCATCACGAGCGCGGAAAACTGAATCCGGCGATATAAGACACATTGAAAACGGAGAACGGCCGATGTGGCACGCAAACCGAGGTGACGAGGGGGCGTGGAAAAAATGCCCGAAGAATCTAAAGGTGAGAGCGAGAAATGATCTCAAGCATCATCACGAGCGCGAAAAACTGAATCCGGCGATATAAGACACATCGAAAACGGAGAACGGCCGATGTGGCACGCAAACCGAGGTGACGAGGGGGCGTGGAAAAAAAATGCCCGAAAAATCTAAAGGTGAGAGCGAGAAATGATCTCAAGCATCATCACGAGCGCGGAAAACTGAATCCGGCGATATAAGGCACGTCTAAAACGGAGAACGACCGATGTGGCACGCATACCGAGGCGACGAGGGAGATTAAAAAATGGTCAAAAAATGGACCCCGTGAAAACGGGAAAAGGAAGGAACCTTTATGAAGTTCTCGCTGTGTTGATCCCAACGGTACCAACGGTTTGAGAAATGGACTTCGTATGATACCGCAATGGTTGTTGGAAAATTGGTAGAATTTCTATAAATAGGACGTGGGGCCCAATATGACTTGTCATTGTTACGTGCGAGTTTGATAGAGCTGTCAGAGCTATTTCTTGATTTCCGGGAGATTTCACCGTTGGTTTTCGATTTAGCGAGTTGCAGGTAATTCTATTCGCCTTAACCTTGTCAATTATGTCTTTTTTGTTTGGCGGCGGGCCCCCGAAGGCCGCGAAACTCCACGTTGACTCTCCAACGTGGAACCGCGCGGGTTTCGGGGCTGAACCCGCGATGAACCGCGCGGGTTCTAGGCTCACAGTCGCGATGTTCATCGCGACTGTGAAGTAGGGACCCGCGATGTTCATCGCGAGTTCATGGGGGATAGTCGCGATGTTCATCGCGACTGTCCGGCCAAAACCCGCGATGTTCATCGCGGGTTTATTCATGGATCCCGCGATGGCCATCGCGGCTTTTTGCGGGAAAGCCGCGATGGGATTTTTGTAAAAAATTTTTGTGCTGGGGCTAAAAAAATTTCTCTGTTTTCCTGGCAGGATGTTGCAGAGACCTCTGTCCGTGTGGCGAGAGAGGGAGATCGACGGTGATCTCATGCTGAGGATTGAGACTGATGGAGGGGTGAGACAGACCCTGGCCATGAGCGGACTCTTGAAGTTCGCTCAGATTCCTCCTATACGTTCAGTGAGGCGACTCCTGAACAAGCTCGTGCAGTGGTGGGTGCCGGCAGAGGGTGCCTTCATTATTGGTGGTGAGAGATTAGAGATCACTCTCACTGATGTATATTTTTTGACTGGGTTGCCTCGCTTGGGTGAGGTGGGTGATATTTCGCCGAGGTTGCCTCCGGGTATAGATATGGAGGACCTCTTACAGACTTTCTGTGTGGATGATGCTGTTTTGGTAAACAACTCTATTAGTCTGAAGTTCCTACGTGAGTGGGATATGCGGGCTGTTGGTGCTTGCGTTCTGAGGATATTGGGTGCTGCTGCACCACATCGTATGTCTGGGGGGCAGACGATGATGGTGGATTCCGTTCTACAGGGTACCTACTATGCCTGGGCGCAGATGTTCCTGGCTGGTGTCCGGAGAGATCTGGACAAGGCCATTAGAGAGGGAGGCGAGTTTTGTTACGCCTCGTTTTTATGCTGTTTTTTCTTTGAGCGGGTGCCGACCTTGCGGCCACGGGTACCCATTCGTGCTGGGCTTCCGAGTGAGCCTCGTATGATGAGGTGGGGGCAGATGATGCCCCGTGCTAGCGGTGGTGTCCGCGGCTATTTCACGGAGGATTTCTATCAGCAGTGGGAGCAGATGCCTCTGGTTATTGAGGACTATCCCTACGCCGGCATGGACTACCGAGGTGACGCAGAGATGACTCGTGCCCCAGGACAGGCCTGGAGTTTGGATGGTATGTTTGTGTTTTATTCGATATTGTATCATGTGTAGTTTGATTTATCATGATGATTTTGTTATATAGTATCTAATGGTTTACTTGCTTTGTGCAGATGTGGGTCCAGTGCCACCACCTGACTATGTGGCTCGGTAGGGGCGGGCGATGGTGGTCGCTCGTTCCCCTGTACCTGTACCTCCTCCGCGTGGTGGAGGATATGCATCCCGTGGGCGAGGGGTTGGCCCTCAGGTCGACGCCATAGATGGTGTTCGACGAACCTTAGCCCGGATCGTAGCTGGGCTCCCCGAGGATGGCTGGAGGGACCTTGATCGGGACATTTTGCAGGGATGTCTTGGTGCGCCGCCTGAGTGGCAGTCGCTCCTGTTGAGGGCAGCGGTGTTCATGGCGAGGCATGGGGTTGGTGGACGAGATGCTCCGGCAGGGCCGGCTCAGGGGAGGATACGTCTGAGGGACGATCCAGCGGGGCCGGCAGAGCGGCGAGTTCGGGGTCGTCATGACCCGGCGGGGCCGGCGGAGGAGGAGTCGGAGGAGGAGCCGGAGGATCCTAGGGATCCTGATGAGTAGATATATTGTATCTGCCCCTAAATGCTAATGAGCATATGGGGAAGCATTTTTGTACGACAGATGTATTTTTTGTATATCGGGTGCTGAGGGCACTTATGACATTTGACTATTTGATTTATATATATATGTGGATATATATTTGAGATATATTGTCGTGTATGCACGTGGATGCACATTTGTCTTTTGTATATGCCCATGGAGGCACATGTTATGTACGTGGATGCAGTATATTTGTTGATTTATGTATGCCCGTGGAGGCACCTGTTATGCACATGGATGCATTATTTGGTTTGTTTGTTTTATGCCCGTGGAGGCACATGTTATGCACGTGGATGCAATATTGGTTCTTGTATATGCCCGTGGAGGCACATGTTTTGCACATGGATGCATTTTTTGTTTATGGATATGACATGATGTGATTGGTGTGCCAGTCGAGGACACTGTTTGCCATATTATCTGCTACACTATTGAGGTGTCTTGGGACATGTGTGAATGTAATGGATTCAAACTGTCTAACCATTTGTTTAGTGCACAGGAACTTTCTGAAGAGACAGGGATCGCGTACCTGGTAATCATTGTTGAGCTGGGAAACTAGGAGCTGTGAGTCCAAGAAAACGTTGAGGTGACGTATGCTCATCTGGAGAGCAGCGGCCAGGAGACCGGTCACGGCATCGTATTCAGCTTGATTATTGGTAGCGGCACCTAAACATACTCCATCAATGTGAATTAACTCATGTGAAGGGGAGTATATTACCCAAGCTGCGGAGGCGAGATTGGGAGACCAACGGCTTGCACCATCAGCGAAACCGACATGGCAGAGTGGAAGAGGTTCCATCTGTGGTCATGCAGAGAAAAACAAATATTTAGGTTTTTTGAAATTTTTTGTGAACAAAAAATGTATGCCTATACTAAAATGGACGATGGTGTCCATCAGATTTTGTATGGGTAAAATCATTTAAGGTACAACCCGTTGCGTGGGTTGCGTAGGGTGTTGCCTTCTGAATCGGTCAGAATGTATGCCCCCTGCCCAAGGCAGGTGTGTACAATGTAGGGGCCTTGCCACATGGACACGAACTTTCCCTTTCCGGTTTTGTCATGAGCTTGATCGTAAGCGAGGACAAGGTCTCCCTCCGAAAAGGTTCTTGGGTGGACGCGTTTGTCGTAACTTAGTTTCGATCATTGTTTAGCAGCTTCCATGTTTTGAATGGCTGTGCGCCGATCTTCATCGGCCTGCTCTAGGAGCAGTAAACGTTGCTCGATCGGGGAAGTGTCCGGTAGGAGCTCAACGGCGATATGTAAGGCTGGGATCTGACACTCAATGGGGAGGACAGATTCGACACCGTGAACTAAATGGAAAGGGGTAAAACCGGTGGCGGTTTTGGTTGAGGTGCGGTAGGCCCATAGTGCCGAGAAAAGCATGTGGTGCCAATTGGATTTGTGCTTGTCTACAGTACGTTGGAGAATGGTCTTCAAGATTTTATTGATCGCTTCGACTTGGCCGTTTCCTTGGGGATAGTAAGCGGAAGAGAAATGGTGTTCAAATTTCAACATGGTTGATAATTCCTTCCAGACGGCATCTTCGAAGTGAGAGCCGTGGTCAGAGACTAGTTGCTGTGGTACTCCGAAGCGAGCGATAACATGGTTGAAGAAAAACCGTGCTGCAGTGTCGGCTTTGCAATTATAGGTCGGCATGGCTTCTGCCCACTTGGTGAAATAATCTACGGCCACCACGATGTGTTTGTGACCGCCGGCTGACGGGGGGTTGCAGTCGAGGAAGTCAATGGCCCATTTGCAGAATGGTCCAACAGTGATGACTGGATGAAGGGGGGCAGGGGGGGCTCTTGCTTTGGGAGCAAATAGTTGGCAGTTCTGGCAGTGCTTGACTGCTGTGATGCAATCAGTGAACAATGATGGCCAAAAATAACCGGCCCGAATGATTTTCTGGGCGGTGGCCATGCCGGAGAAATGGCCTCCACAGGCACCGCTATGACAATCATTGAGGACTTGTTCTGCCTCACTATGGGATAGGAAGCGGCGTAAGATAGTATCAACGCCGCGTCGGTAAAGTACATCCCCAATCAGGAGGTATCGGGGGGCGTGGTGTCGTATGCGACGGCGTCCATCACGATCGATGTGTGGTCGGAATTTTTGCGTACGAAGGTAAGTCAAAATGTCTCCGTACCAAGGGTCGTCAGACGAAATGATGAAGATCTGCTCGTCAATCAGGTCCGTTTGGATAACGGGTGATGTTGAAGAGGATGGGAGGTCTGTAATGAGGTGAGCAAGCGCGAGGGCTTTGGTGCTTTTGGGAGTTCTGAAAGTGAGGTCATATTCCTGGAGAATAATGACCCATTTAGCAACACGACCTTGTAGGAGCCGCCGGGTGAGGAGATAGACCATGGGGTTGGAGTCGGCCACGACCGTGGTATGACTAAGCAAAATGTAGTGTCGTAGTTTTTGTACGGAAAAGACTATAGCTAGGGCTAATCTTTCCTCGTATGGGTAACGTAGAGGTGGACCAGACAAGGTCTGGCTGACGTAATAAATCACATGCTCTTTGTGGGAGGCATCTTCTTGGACCAAAACTCCGGATACAACATGTTCAGATGCCGAGACATAAAGGGCGAAGTCTTGAGAGAAATCCGGTGGGGATATCAAGGGGGCTTGTGTGAGAGCTTTCTTGAGGGCTTCGAATGCCGTGTCTGCTTGCTCATCCCAAACAAAGGGTATGTGGGTACGAAGTAAGCGTAAGAATCCATGGAATTTGGTGGCGTAATCAGGAACAAAGCGCCTAAGAAAATTGGACCGCCCTTGCAAGCTCTGAAGCTGCCGAAGCGTACGAGGAGGGGGAAGTTCTAAGATGGCTTTGACTTTCAGGGGATCGACAGTGATTCCGTCTTGGGAAACAATGAAACCCAACAACCGGCCTGCTGGGACGCAAAAGACACACTTGTGTGGGTTCAAGCGGATTTTATATTTGCGACAACGCAGGAAAACTTGCCGGAGGTCGTTAAGGTGGTCTGATCGTTTTCGGGAACGAGCTGTGAGGTCGTCAAGATAGACTCGCAGGATATGGACCAAGTCGTGAAAGCAATAGGTCATGGCTCGCTGGAAAGTGGCACCAGCATTTTTAAGGCCAAATGGCATGACGCGATAGGCAAAGGTGCCCCATGGGGTGGTGAAGGCAGTCTTGTACTGATCCTCCTTGCGGATGTGGATCTGGTTATATCCGGAAAACCCGTCCATGAAGGATAGGACCTCATGGCCCGCACACTCATCAATGAGTTGGTCAATGAATGGCGTGGGGAAATTGTCTTTTGGACAAGCGTGGTTTAAATCACGGAAGTCAGTGCATACTCTAAGGGTGCCTTGCTTTTTGTTGACGGGAACGGGGTTCGACACCCAGGTGGTGTACGGAATAGGATAAATGAATCCTGCTTTGCGAAGTTTCTCGACTTCAGCCTTAACAGCTGGGAGCTTGGAAGGGTGAATGGGTCGCTGTTTCTGACGAACAGGGGGTACCTCAGGCCATGTATCAATGTGGTGCTCTATAATGGTGGGGTCGAGACCAGGCATCTCGGTATAGGACCAGGCAAAGACATCACAGAACTCTTGAAAGAGCTTTTTGTATGCCTGAGTTTCTGCTTGAGTGCAAGATGCGCCCAGCGAGATGAGCTCAGGTTTCCCTGGTGTTGTGGAAATGTCTATCTGTATAGTGGGGGAAATGTTTGACATGTTCCCTTCTTCAAAGGCATCCGGTGCTGGGATGGGGTCTTTTAACCAATCGACCTTAGGGGGTATGAAGTCTTTCGACTCGACCGATAGCTGGTTGGATGCGGTGGATGTAGATGCTTCCGAGAGGAAGTACGAGCGATGATGCATATCATCCCAAGGGTAGTCGGGTGCAGTGAGTGTCTCCAAAATTTGCTCATCAGTATTGAAGTAGTCAGACCATAGATCAAGGGGTTCTGGTTTGAAAGTTGTTGAAATCATATAAATTGTATTGACTTCTTCCGACGAGGATGATGGCGGGGGGTGGATCTCCTCGATAAGGGGAGGAGATATCTCTAAGTCGACGTTGTTTAACTCGTACAACGCTGCTCTATAGTCAGGTAGATCAGTACAATGGTGAGAGTAGTGGCCGTAAACACTGCATATAGCACAAGGATGGTTAGTGCGCAGTGATTTGTCGCGAGGCTGTAGAGGTGGCTCTAACCTGACGACTGGGATGCCGGCGTCATCGTCCAACATATTCATATGCTCTTGGAGAGCCGCTAAGTGTGGGCATTGATGAGTTGGATGGCCTATCTCATCTCACAACGAGCATTTAGGGGGGGCTCGAAACACTGGTGGGGGTTTAACTGCCTTAGGAGGTGGTATCGCAGTGTACGGTTGTGGGCCTCTGCCCCCAATGGGCTTAGCAAGAAGAGGGGGATTCGTTGACGTCGAAGCAATCGTGAGACCAAGAGGAGGTTTCATTGACGACGAAGGGATTGCGACACCAGGAGGAGGTTTCGTTGACGACGAAGGGATTGCGACACCCGGAGGAGGTTGATTTGTGGTAACAATAGGTTGTACCGGTTGGAGGATGACGTTTGGTGTCGGCGGTCGAACGGGAGGCGGAATATACCACACGGGTAATCCCAATGTTAACCCGGGTAGACTAAGGGTAGCCATAACCGGGGCGCTTACTACACCTGAAGGAGGAAATAGGAAGGGGATGGTGTGGATGGGTGTAACACCAATATGACTGGGGATCAATGGTGGTTGACTACCGGATGTTTGTGTATTCTGTGAAAGAGTACAGAGGTTTGCGACCTGGGTCTCTGGTGACGGTGGTGGAATGGCCTGGAATGTAGAGGTCATTGGTGTATCTGAGTAGAGTCCGGGTCCCACAGAAGACACAAAGGAGTTAACTGCACTAGAAGCGGGTTGTTCAATCATGGGAAGAACATTTTCGGGGGCTGCAGGGGCATTGGGATCATAGTAGGTGAGTTGGTCGATTTTGACCACGCGTCCCTCATGGGGGAACATCATGGTACGAAAAACGGATGAGGCAACTGCTTTCATGGCGTACATGTAACTGCGGCCGAGTAAAAGGTTATAATCGAGTTGGGCATTAATGACCTCAATGTCGATGAGCACAGTTTTCCCACCCAATTGGACGGGGACCTTGGGTAGTAGACCTTGAGGTTGAGCTGAGCGGCTGTCATAGGCCTGCAATGCAGTGGTAGATTGCTGGAGAGCAGGGGATCCCAACTTCTGCCAAACAAACGTGGACATGACGCATGTGGAAGCACCCTCGTCGATGATACATCGATGGATGACAAGATTCCGAATAGAAACAGAAACTTGGACTGCTATGGTGGAAGGCAGACGTGGTTCGGACTGGTCCAAATCAAAGGTCATCAATTTCGAATCATTTGGGTCGATCGCCCCAATGGCGGAAAGTAAAGTCTTGCGCTGCGTCGGACGGTTTTTTAAGACTTCTAACGCAGACATGGCTGCGGGAGATTGAGCTAGGTCATCTACGATGTTGTAATTTGACGCAGCCCGTGCATTGGGGTTGTTGTTTATACGACGGAGAGGGAAACGAGGTGCTTTAGAGGCACCATCGAGTGGAATAGGTGGTATCCGTAACGTCTGATCGGTGGGATTAGTGTTAGCATCCTTATCGGCGGGGGTAGCCTCGGAGGTAGGACCATACTGGTTTCGTCGGGTTTGGATATTGACGTCGGCAGTGGACATCATTAATAAGTGGTGAGTTCCTGTATCAAACATGGGTTGATCAGGAGCGGCGTAAGTGATTTGTTGTGGTTGCACGTTGCCCTGTGGGGGGGCTAACGGCTGAGTGTTCACCACCCCTTGTGTGGGAAAAGGGTTTTGTAGCACCAAAGGCTGTTGTTGAGGTGGTGGAGGGTTGGGTGGCGGCTGAGGAGCCGCCTGCCCTTGACGATGGGCGTCATTTGTCCATAGTTGTCGAGCTCGCTCCAGATGTGGGCAAGCGTGGGTATAGTGGCCATAGACACCGCAAATGGAACAAGGATGGTTTGTTCGTAAATTAGCATTTTTGGGTTGCTTAGGTGGTCGATCAGGATTCTGATGAGCAGGCGCCGCGTTATTGTTTTGCGGAGGATGGGTAGGTTGTGGAGCTTGGTTACGGTTTTGATTGTTTCCACGGTTGCGTCCTCTTCCGCGGTTTGGTTGCCCACCCTGGTTGCGTTGGTTATTTTGGTATTGGGGCTGCTGTTGTTGTGCGTACACATGCCCTTGAGCATTGGGGGGATTCTGAGGAGCCGCAGGTGCGGGAGCAAGTTGCGGTGGATAGTATGCAGGTGGAGCTAGAGGTGGTCCAGTTGCCTGTTGGGGTTGTTGGTACCCCTGAGCTGGTGGAGGTGTGAGGTTAGCTGGTGCAACCAGTTGTGGGTAATGCATGGGCTGTTGTGGGAACTGCATGGGGGTCTGTACCGTAGGTTGAGCATAGTATGTAGGAGGTACATATGCTGATGGCGCTTGGCCATAACAATGTTGTGGACAAGAGGGTCCATGAACGTGATGGGTCTGGTTTGTTGGAGCATAAGAAGTTGTCGCTCCGGAACTCGATGTGGCCCTAGAAAGGTCTGGGGAGGGCATGGTGCTCACCATACTGAAAGGTTTTGCTTGCGGTGTAATTTGGCCAATAATGCCATCAGCGGCATGTGATGCCCCCGGTGCGTCACCGCGTGCAGAGTCGCCTCGTGGGGCGTCCGGTATGATCGTGTATAAGTAACCCGACTGGGCGTAGATGAGATCAAACTGTTGGGCCTTGAGGATGGCCTCTTCCTCGGACTGGGGTCTTTCAGATGCTACATCCTTCGCAATGAGAGGAAGGAGGGATTTAAGGAACCAGTCTAAAAAGATTCGGTCGTCTAATTTGATCTTGCATAGGCTTCGGCGCCGGCGCCAATCATGAATATGGTCAATGATATGCGTGGCCGTGTTCTGTCTACAAGACAGTAGGATTTCGACGCCCGCATCATAGCGGACAGGTAGCTGAAAGAACTGCAGGAAGGTCGAGGCAAGGGAGGTAAATGTGGAATGCGTCCCATGGGGTTGCTCGATATACCATTTGGCTGCAGAGCCAGTGAAAGTGCGCTGTAATAAACAGAGGCGGACAGAGTCGTCCACTATGGAGTTGGAGGAACACCATAGATGGAAGGACATGATATGGTTTTGGGGGTCTTCCCCTGCCTTACCCTCAAACTTAGGGATGTCAGAGGGAAGTTTGGTGGGCATATGAGGCCACGCCGGATCATGTCTAATGGGGTCATTTGTGAGCCTAGCTAAATCTGGCAGGTTCAGACTCGCCATATATGGTAGACTAGCAGATGTGGTGACTGGAACTGGGACATTCCTGGCCATAGTGGTATGGTGAAGGGGTCCAGGAGCGCCTAAAGGTATGCTAGGTATGGAGGGTATATGCCCTCCGATAGGTGTAGTCTGGTATGGGCCAGCGCCTCCAAGTGCAACTTGGGTTACACTTGGGTTAGGAATCGCACTAAATCGCACTAGGGATTCCTGGGATAGCATTCCCAAGTGCAACATGGGTTGCACTTGGGTTGGGAATCGTACTAGGGATTCCTGGGATAGGGTTTGTGGAAACCAAAGGGGGTATGACCCCCATGTTGGGTGTACCCATGACAGGTGGTGGCCCTGTGTTAGGCATTCCTAAATGTGGAGTGTTATCCATATTGGGCATACCCAGGGGGGTGGTTGTTGCCGTGGATGGTACTACAGCAGAAGGGTCTGCAGATGTCTGACCTATGGTAGTTGTAAATAGTGGATCAAATGGTGTTCCAGACATAATGGTGGTTGGTGGTAACTCTGTGGGGTTTTCGGATTCTACCTCCAAATCAAAGGTGAAGTGGGGTATGTCAGAATCGGATGACTGTCTAATTGATTGACGATGTGTCGAATCAAGGGATAAGGCTCTGCGTCCGTGACGTGGAGAGCCAAGTGGACTAAACTCTGGGAGTTCGCCCTGTAGACGGCGAGAGCGTCTAAAATTCTCAATGGTGAGAATATGTTGTTGTATAAAAAATTTGTTTAAGTATCAGGTGGTGATATATATATAAAAGACTCAAAACCCTTATGCAACCAAGGGTGCAAGAAGGGGAGTGAAAAAAGAAGGCTCTTAGGCCAAAAAATCAATCCTCAGAAAAGGCACTTATTCTAGCAGCTGTGCTACAATAAGTGGAGGAATGCAACAACAGGTCAGAATACCAACACGCAAGCGGCTCCTAGAAAAAATAGGTGTAACTAGACCACAGGTAGGTTGAAATCATGCAAACACCTAATCTAAAAGTATTGTGACTCAAACAGACGATATCCTCTGCAAGGTGATGAAATCCAAGTCAGGCAATATGAATGTTGAGACAACGGCTAGATATCCCCCTACCGGGAGGGACACCGGGTAATCAATCCTAAAGAGAGGCTACTAGGATACTCCGTTCATGACGCGTCGAGAAAAGGTAAATCTGTCGTTTGGTCCTTTGATCGCAATATCCCAATACAGGGATATCCCGAGAACTGCGAATGGTAGCCCTTCGGTTACTGAATGGGTTTCGGTATCCCACTCAGGCTTCCGGAACCATCCTCGCGACTTCAACCCTCCTAAGGGAGAGGCCTTCCCACAAACCGGTTGTGACCGCGCCAAAAAGTACTAAGAGATTTTAGCTCCCTAATTGGACAACTTCTATGTCTCAGATGTAAGAACTAAGGGGTGTTATTGGAACACCTATCCCCCCAATACTACCTAGCTACAAGAATTCTTTTAATGTTCCCCAAGTGGGGTTAAAAGTGTGTTCAAATTAAGGTACGTTTTAAGGCTTAGTTCAATTAAGTGATCGTGTGAGTGCACGTGAGGTGTTGTAAACTGAACTTGAAAAGAATTAAATGCTTTACAGGAAACTTTCAAAAAATAAAGGATTTTTCGAAAATAAAAAAGCAAATATTTATGACTTTTCACTAAAAGGGATTTAAATGCTTTTCAAAAAATAACTCAAAAAATAATGG
Organism: Larix kaempferi; assembly: GCA_027924585.1. Lineage (NCBI taxonomy): Eukaryota > Viridiplantae > Streptophyta > Pinopsida > Pinales > Pinaceae > Larix > Larix kaempferi. The sequence continues at coordinate 16,512,644 of BSBM01000799.1, forward strand.
ATTTTTTGGATTTATGAAAGCAAATAATAGACTTCTTTTTAAAAGAAATAAATGGATTTCTTCGTTTGAAGAAAAATTGCTAAGGGCAAGATTTTAAAGAAGTAAACAAGAAAAAATTTGAATCTAGATAAAAATGCAAAATGAGTCTTTCTTTCACTTTCTTGAAAATTTTTAAAAAGATTTCTAGATATGCACTTTTAAATAGTAAAAAAAAATTTTCAAAGCTGTAAAATATGCAGGATTTAGTACTGTAAAAAATGTGCTATGGGCAGAAAGTACAGTAAAAAAAATTTTCAAAATCGGGATGGCCGAATGAAAAATTCAGCCGCGCGGGTTTTGGACGTACAGCCGCGATGGGCCTCGCGGGTTTTGGACGCACAGTCGCGATGGACCGCGCGAGTTTTGGGCGTACAGTTGCGATGGACCGCGCGGGTTTTAACCGCACAGGCGCGATGGGCAGCGCGGATTTTAACCGCACAGGCGCGATGGGCAGCGCGGAAATTGGCCGCGAAGCCGCGGTGTGCAGCGCGGAAAAACGCAGAAAAGTCGCGATGGACCGCGCGACTGTCTGGAAAAAAGCCGCGGTGGACCGCGCGGAAAAGTGCAGAAAAGTCGCGATGGGCCGCGCGACTGTCTGGCAAAAAACCGCGAGGCGAAAGCCGTGCACGGAAACCGAGAAACGAACCCGAAAATTGAAAATTTTGGGCTGTTTATGGGGCCAAATCTCAGAGCAGCAATGGATCTGCTGTCTAAGATGGCAGATCTATGGATCTAAAGGTTAAAAACTAATAAAAAACTAAGATTAAAGGCAAAACTAGAGATCTAATGTTCAAACCAAAGCGGAGTCGCCAAAAACTGTTGGCCCGGTTTTGCAACCAGGCTTAGTGCTATGGGCACCTGCTAACTAGTAGCAGCAGTTTCAATGTAAATAAATAACAATAAACTAATTAAACAAGACTATTCATGGATCTAAGCAAAATTATTAAGCAAATAACAAAAATAATTTAAGACCAAGAACAAGAACATATAAAATAAAGAATTTGTATTGAAAGGATGGGGCAAGCAAGTGCTTGCGGAATCAATACCTCTAATGGTGAGGTTGAATAGCTCCAAGGACGAGCAACTTCCAATCTCCAATGGTCTCTTCTCCAATGTGGTTTGCAATGGCTAAAATGCTCAGGGGAGATTTCAGCAGCATAAGGATGAGATAATGGATGGATGTGAAATGAGGAGCCCCTACCACCTTTTTATAGGTTTTGGTGGTGGGAAATACCATTTGTGGTTTTGTGGAAACCAAATGGTATTGACCAACATGGTTTAGGTACTTTTCCCTCCTTTTTCCTTTTTTGAATAAAAATAATATTTTAATTCCCTTTTTAATATTTTTGGGAATTTGGACCCTTTTTGAGGGTTTTTTATGCTTTTTTGGGAAAAATAATCTTTTTTAATGGAAAAAGGGGTGTACTCAGGTCTTTTGGTGACCTTTTGTTGGTTTCAGAGGCTCTGATGGTGAAAAAGTGGATAAATCGGTCATGTGAATAGGGAAATGAGCTAGTGAGCACTTTTTGGGTGTTAACAGTTGCAGGTCTATTTCCTCGACTTTTGTGCTTCTCTACCACTACACCTCTTTGACTTTTCTATAGTTGTCGGTCCTCAAGTTAACTTGTCGGCTTTACTTGGTCTACACGGCTACTAGTCCTCCCCATCCCCCTCGCTTGGAATTTTTCGCTTTCGTCCGTGTCGATGTTTGACCATCCTTTAAATTTTGACTCCTTTGACTTCCACTCCTATCGACCATGCTTCGACAACTTCTTGCTCGACTTCCTGGCTTCGGGTTCCAGCATTTCCGCACCAGTGGTTGTGGGAAATTCCTCTGGTTGGCCTTCGTCTATCAATCATATTCGACGGTTTCTCCTAGGCCCGATGCCCCTGCATCATGGTTGAAGGGGGGGTGTTGGAACATAATTCCCATCTAGATATTGGTTAATATTTCTTGCATAAGGTTCCAAGTTTTTAATGTAAGTTGTTCTATGGTTTGGCTTCATAGTGCCTAGTCTAAGGGTTTGCCCACATATTAGACTAGTGGTTTGTCATTATAGCCAAGTTTGTCCACAAGTGTGCCCATTTCCTTATTCTGCGGAGTCAAAGGCACCCTATATAATGCATTTAATGAGGCAGGCGCACCACTTCCCTGTTTTATGGGATAAGGTTCGACCAAGGGCGCTAATGCACTAGATTTGGTCAAATTGCTCATTAATGGCCACTACCAAATCCCTAAACCATCTAATTCACCCTCATAATGATTCCATCCACATTTATTGACTTGCCTAACTTCCTCATGGTCCACATAGGTTCATTGGACCTCATTATGGCCCAATAGAAGAGTTACACTTGGCACCATGTCATCGATTGGGGGAATTACTCCACTAAGCCTAGCATTAATGTGAGCTTCTCAACTCACCACGAAGCCTCTCGATTTTGTCTCTTGAGGGAATTTATATATTGTACACATCTTATTGAATAATATAGAATAGTGGATTTTACATCAATGATTGTGTTCTATCTCATGTATTTATGTTTCAATATTTCTTCATATTTTCTGCTAAACTCTGTGTAAATTCTTTGTGAGGACTAGTTTGTTTCTAGATCTTGGCTTGTAAAATTATTGCATGGCATCAAGGCCATAAAAATTTCACAGGAATGATACCCATTGGCGGGTTTCTTTCCAAGTGGATATCTAGAGGTCGATACTTTGGTTGATACCCATTCACGTGTTTTCTCCAAATGTGATGCCTAGAGGTTGGAACTTTTCCGCTAGCATGATCACCAAAAGCTAGTGGCTTAGCTCCAATATGATGTCCAGAGGCTGGAGACATGCCTCCCAAGCTTCATTTCGTCTATTGACTCTTCTACTTCACTCGATTAGACTCTTGGATACTAATAGGAATAGCTTTTCCAGAGAGGGAGGAAGAAAGAGGATCAAGTGACAAAGGAGGAGGAAATGAAGGTTCAGGTGCTATAGGTGCTATATCTGTTGGAAGACTCAACCTAATTGGAGGGGGGCCTATTTCATTTTTTAACAAGCTTGACATAGACAATGAACTATGCTCATGGTTATCTGTTTCATTTTTTAACGAGCTTGGCACAAAAAGAAAAATATGCTTGTATGGATTAGGTACTAGCCAAGGGTCAAGTGACCCAGTGGTCACTCGACCCTCGCTTTGGTATGTTGCGCATGGTGCCTTTGCAAGTTTGGCGTGGTTACTTTAACCCTCTAACACACTGCTCTCAGGCGCATAGGTGATTATGCACAGTGGTCATGGTGCTAGTCACATGGGTTAGTGTTCGTCGTTGAAGCTCATGGAGACCAGGTGGGCTCTCATCTGTCACATACTTTGCTCCTCTGGCTCTTTCCATATTCTCCATGCCTATATGTCTCCTTGAGCTCTGCGATGTGCATTCCCACAATGTTGCAGAATAAGTTATGCATTGTTTCCCCTTTTTTTTTCTCAGTGAGTATGCTCGCTTGCTTCATCATGTTTCTACCCACGTTTTTTTTCTTCCACAAACATGTTCATCTTCCCGCACCGTGGTATCTTTCCTATGCGCTGCTAGTCAGTCGCCACTCTTTGCCTATATCGTTCTGGTCGTGCATTTCTTGCTGTGTGGGAACCCTGCCATTGTAATATCTTGTTCTCTTCCTGTGTAGTGGTCAAGGGACATACCACTAAGTGTGTCCATCTTTGCGTTTATGCTTACTCCCTGCAACGGTTTCCTTTGTTGACGTGTTTTTTAACGTCCTTTCCCACTATTGCTCGACATGTTGCGTGGAGATTGCGATGTCTCCTAGTGTTCTATCCACTAGGGTGCCCGTAGATTAGGGTTTACATTGGCAACGACTCTCTGAGTGGTATTCTTAGCCTCCCTTCGTGGGTTCCCGTGTGATCATTTTCCCAACATCTTCTTCTGCTCATTGGCTTGGCAGCGGGTACCAATTTACACAAATGCCTATCTTTGTTGGTGCTATGCACAATGGCCAGCTGAAATGATCTTTGGCGGAAATCTATTTCCGACCTTCATTTACAGACAACGTCACTAATGTGATGCATTCCATCACTCAACAAGTCATGGACAAGTATACAATTTTCCAATTTTAAATTAATTTTAGTTTTTGAAAATTTAATTCTAAAAAAAATGACTTTCCAAGTGAAACTATATCGCTTCCTTAGGAGGGAATAATAATAAACCATTCGTATATTTTATTAGATAACACATTCCATACCCTAGCACGGTTATTTATATTTATATGTTCCTTTGCCGTGGCCATGGAATAAAGATATCGTTTTAGATATCCACCCAACCAGCCAAGGAAATTAGGCGGTTCAAAACTGAAACCATCTGACGGATATATGACAGTTCATAAAATACTATAGCCGATTCTTTAATAATTCGACCAATTTATTGTCGAATTTTCTGGAAATAAAAAGCTTTCCATTCATGGAAAACATGTCTATTTCATGTAGTCATAAATGGACACTACAACACCTACTGACTCAGACCAATTTTTAAAGGCACTAACGTCCTTTTAAGATCAATTAATGTATGTGTATTTTACGATAATTAAATCAAATAATTATTTGATACATTCATTGGCGGGATAGTGATTGTGCTTAAAGATGCTTTTTACAATGTTGTGAGAAATGTGAAAATAATGTAACATAAATTAATAAATTTGATATATATATATAATTTAATTTTTTTAAATAAAAATTTATTAAATATTAAAAATAATTAAATAATTTATATAATTAGAAGTGTAAATTTTAATTTTTTATTATATTTAGTAAATTTAGAATTAAAATAAAATTATATTTTTATGAAAGTTTTTATAGAGTAGTTAGTTCATTTGGTTAAGGTATGTGTCTCGTTAAGAAGGCCACCCTAATTCAATTCCTCTTAAGGGTGACTTAATTGAGAAGCGACACCCAAAAACCCAATCAAATTGAGGCTGGTATGTATTATAGAGATTCAAGCATGTTTTATATAGAAATATTTCTTTTACAGTTTAGTAGGTTAGTTTAAGTGAGAGCTGAAGGAGATCTTGGATCAAATCCCCTGATAACTATGCATTTATTCAAAACCCAATTTTCTTTTACAAACTTATAAACACCATTTGATTAATATTTTTAATTTTATTTTATCTTAACTTAATTTCTAATTGATGAGCACTATTCAAGAAGCATCATTAATTGAAAATAGAGTAGGCCCAAAAATATCCAAAACGGTAGAACATTAGTTAACTTTAAAAGTAGATTCCACTAATTTATTGAATCACAAGTTTTAAATATTCAACAACCGACTAAAACTTAAACCATTAAATATGTGTCAACAACACCGAAAAATCACTTTGACCCACCTTGATGATGACATTAATAAACACCACATTCTGATCTCAATTCTTCCATAAGAATCTCGCTTTAGAATCATTATCACACATACTCCATGAATCACGTGTTTGTAACGATCCACTAGGAGTAGCAAGTTGCAACGCAAATCAAGATGCTCTAAATTTTTAAAGTCGATAATAATAGGAACTACCGATATGTCCACTTACAAAGTGGACGTTCATATATTATAATATTGAGCGCACAGTCGTCTGACACGGCTCCAATCTTTCTTTTCCAAATACGTGTTTTAAATGGAACTTCGGGACGACAATGTCATAGCTTCCAGAAAACCAGCCTGGATCAGGATCGTCTTTCTATATTTCATTATTTTTAAATTTGATCATCGTTTTCTATAAATGTGAGTTCTATTGCATTTGCATTTATCTGTATCCATCCGTTCCGTCCATATTTCCGTGAAGGGGAGGTTGATAAGCTGATAGAGAAATGGAGTTATTTACAATGTTCGCTGCCTACTGGACCGCAGCACTTGTGTTGGTTTTATCTTTTCCTTTGGCCACGGCCGTACTTAACCATGATAATGATATTCATGTCCCTGCCATCTTCATCTTCGGGGATTCTCTATCAGACGCTGGTAACAACAATTTCATTGCCAACACAACCGCTAAAGCAAACTTTCAGCCATACGGGGAGACCTTCTTCCATCGCCCCACTGGCCGTTTCTCTAATGGCAGAACTGTATTCGATTTCATTGGTAATTTTTCCTCCTACTATTTATTTAGCTCATCTCACCTACTGATAATTCTATGGTTGATTCTTTCATGAGATTAATATGTGTGATATTTGTATCCACAGCTGGTAAGTTAAGGTTGCCGTTCCCACCTCCATATTTGAAGACACGCTCTGACTTCTCTCATGGTATTAATTTCGCATCTGGAGGAAGCGGGTTACTAGATTCCACAGGCAATTACTTGGTGAGTGCCAAAATAGATACATTCAATCTAATTTATAGAGATGAATTTACATTTCGAAATAAGACGTTAAACGTTGTTAATGTTTGAGCTGCAGAATATCATCCCTTTAAGTCTCCAAATTCGGCAATTCGCCAACTATTCTTCCAGCCTAGGACAAAAACTTGGCGGAAATTATTATGCAAAAGAATATCTATCCGAGTCTTTGTATACCATTAGCATTAGTGGCAATGATATTGGCAACTATTTAGCTAATACGACCTTCCAAAGGACTACAAGTGCTCAGGATTTCGTTAAACTCCTGCTTAGTAAATATAACGAACACTTGTTGGTAAGTATATGGTGGTAAATATAACGAACACTTGTTTATTAGCCCATCTTTCCATCATGTTGTATATGGTGGTATATTCTTCTTATCTGTGGTGGATCTGGCAGAGCCTATACAATAAGGGGGCAAGAAATTTCCTTGTAATAGACGGCCCTCTTGTGGGCTGCAGTCCAAATTCAAGGCTCGCTGGAGTGAAGGCATATAACGGTGGATGTCTAGAAACAGCAAATCAGCTGTCAGTGGCATATAATGATGGTCTCAGGCAGCTCATCAACCACATGAATAAAAGATTACAGGGAGCAACGATCTTGGTCACCAACGTTTATGATTTCATTTTAAATATAATTCAACATGGCAAATCCTACGTTAAAAATCTTCAAAACTAGTACTATCTTCAAAACAGTATACGGGTGGCTTATGATGTGACAAAATGCAATATGGGATGTGGCTTTGATTGCAGGTTTTATGAACACGACGTCTGCGTGCTGTGGAGCGGGGCCATTTAACGCCGCTGTGTCTTGTGGGTTGGAGATTCCTAAGGATAAGCGTGGGGAATACAGAGCTTTTCTTTGCAAAAGTCCAGAGAAATATGTGTTTTGGGATGGAATCCATCCCACTGAGAAAGTCTATCGGATGGTTTCCCGACAGATTTGGCATGGAAATGCATCCTTCATCTCCCCTTTCAATCTCAAAACACTTCTTCTCAAGCATTGAACAGGAGATCATCATCAAGACTGAATGAAGACTTGAAAGTATTGCCACTTCATCTTTATGGTTTATGGGAAAACATATTTGTTTATTATTACTGTTATGTCTTTAGTCATCAGACAGCCATGACCGGGTGAGTGCACCATAAGTGTATAAGGCTTTGGAAACCTCATTATTTGTAAAATGCATAAAGATGTTTTTTACTACATAGTCTAGTCGAGTAAAGTAATCTTATTTTTTATCTACTGAAAAGTAACAGATTAACTTCTGAACAGCACATGGATACATATAATTACATTCTTCTAACTAAAAAATCAACAATATGTCCCATTGCACCTTATAAGCCTATCATTTCTTAATGTTACTTATTTTTCACTCTTTTTCTGAAGGTCTAAATATATAAATATATTACAAATAATTAATATAAAAATGATGAAACTCTTATAACTTTTTTAGGAAAACCAAAATAAACTAAAAAGTCTACATTATGTTCCAGTCCAACTTGTAAGCCAATCATAAATATATTTTGAACTACACAGACAATTAATAGAAATATGTCAAACATCGGCAAAATGGAGATTGTAGAGAACCAAAATTATTTAAATTGATCGCTTATATGTTTGCGTTTACTAAACCACAAGAGCCTATGTCAAGATCCCAGCAATCCCAAGGATATATTTGAGGCCCGTTGGGTGGAAAGCATTCTTCCATTGAGTTCTGACAAATTCAACCACGGAGGCGATTAATACTTTCGTTTTAATGGGGATTCACATAGATTCAGTGTCGTTTCTGTGTTTTCTCAGTTTGGACGAAGGATTTTGTCACCTTTGCATCATTCTCGATAACATCGCGATAGATTTGTTACACTTTATAAAGAAAAAATGATGGCCATTTCAATTTCGCAGGTGTAGGCCATAGATCTTGTGGTAATGAAGTCATAATTATAGGAGGAGCTTTCATGTATATTAATGAAAACTTTAAATTCAAACTATTGTTAATTGTTCATGTTGTTGGATTTCATACTTCTCATACCACTTTGTTGGAAAGTGGAAGCAAAAAAACAACATACAAACAAAAATATATTACTGTAGAGAGCTAAGCTCTAAAACACAAGAACATAAAACAGAATGCTTTCTTGTATTAACCTCCTCCTTGTTGTTAACCAGCTCTTTACATGCATAGGTATTAATATTGCTCTATTGTGTCTACATAATTCAAGCCTTATCTAGAGGCTTCTACAACTTCATCATTCTATTCAATCTTTACAAGCGTAATTGAGTAATGCAATAACTTCTAAGCTACCAAATCTGACATTGACGTCCAAATGAATTAAATGCACTTGTCAACACTCCCCTTTAATTCTAATCATATTCATCTACGACGAAAGCTAAGCATCGAGCTGCAGAGCATTAAATGCAGTGGCTCAATGCTTAGGGTTCGTTGGATCTGGAGATTCCCGTTAGATATGGAGAATCTCCAGATCCAACGGATCCTAAGCATTGAGCGATTCTCCAGATCCAATGGACCCTAAGCATTGAGCCGCCGCATTTAATGCTCTACAGCTCAAAGCTTAGCTTTCGCCATCATCTACAACACTTACAAGATTTACAAGAACACTAACAACCTAAATATTTGACTAACATGTTTCAACAATGCTTCTATGGTAGACACAAGTCAAGCCTTATATAGAGGCTTCTACAACTTGATCATTCTATTCAATCTTTACAAGCGTACAAGTAATGCAATAACTTCTGAGCTACCAGATCTGACATTGACAGCCCCATGAATTAAATGCACTTATCAACACTCCCTTTTAATTCTAACCATAGTTATCTACAACACTTACAAGAATTACAAGAACACTAATAACTTAAATATTTGACTAACATGTTTCAACAATGCTTCTATGGGCTTACATTCAGAATTTCAAAAATTCTGATGCTTGTTGGTCTCAGTCTCAACTAGGCTTACAATTACACAAAACTCTTCAAAATTTGCTTAATATTGATGCAAACTAGCACATCTTGTCCTCTACCCCTTGCTTGACCCTTGCTTGACCTGCTTTCTTCTTCGATTATTACTTTGGCACTGCCATATGCTTAAACATCAATTTTATTATTCTTATCTTCAATACCTACACATTCATAAGCAAAAACAAAATTTTCTTTCAAATCTGCAGCTTCAGTGTTTTTATACACATCTTCATGAACATTCATTGTTGTTCCAATTTCTTATATTATACTTGCTTCCAATAAATTGATGTCATCTCCATTTGTGTTTTTTTCTTCTCCATTCAACAGTCTTTCTATTGATTTCAATTTCACAAAAAAATTTAACATTTCCTCAATCATTTCTTCAAGAATTTGATCATCATTTGTATCAAGTTCTCCAATGTTCTTGTCACGTCCCAACCGACCTACCTGGCCACTGGAGACCATGATCCATTTTTTTTTCTCCCAAAACATCGATTGAGTGCCCATACACACAATCAGGAGAGTTCGGATCCACAATCCGCAACCCGCAACTACGAACCCGCAACCGGCATCCCGCAACCCGCAGTTGCGGATGCAGAAATGCGGAATTCCAACTTCCGTAGGAGGTCACTCCCGCAAATCGCAACCTGCAACTGTGGGTCCCGCAATCTGCAATCCGCATCCGCAGCAATCAGGAGAGTTCGGATCCACAATCCGCAACCCGCAACTACGAACCCGCAACCGACATCCCGCAACCCGCAATTGCGGATGCAGAAATGCGGAATTCCAACTTCTGCAGGAGGTCACTCCCGCAAATCGCAACCCACAACTGTGGGTCCCGCAATCCGCAATCTGCATCCCGCAACTGCGGATGCGGAAATGCGGAGTTCCAACTTCCGTAGGAGGTCACTCCTGCAATCCGCAACCTGCAACCGTGCGTCCCTCAATCCGCAACCCGCAATTGTGGATGCGGAATTGCGGAAGCCCAAAACACGCAATCTTGAACTTGACGATTCCGCAACATGCAACAGCTGATCCCGCAACCCGCACCCGGCAATTGCAGATGCGGAAGTGTGGAGTCCCAAAATGCATACTTTTGAACTCGGCGATCCCGCAACCCCCAATTGTGGAACCACGCGTGTGGAACCCTACCTCTGTAAGGGAAAATTCACTGAATATTCTGAGAAGCATAACTCCTTCCTCCAGCATCCAAAGGGGGCAAGGTTGGTACCGTTGGAAAGCTCTGGGAGAGCTCTATCCAATGGTAGAGTCCCCTAATCAGGTGATGTATCTAACATTCCCAATTCCTTCTCTAAATTTCTATCTATATCTCCACTTAGACACTTCCAATCTACTACCTGCCAAGATCTTCCATTCCATCTGACACACAGAGGTTTCTGAAACCACTTCCAAGCTTCTCCTTTTCCCCAAGGATCAGGTGTAAGTATACATCTCCTTCACAGGGTTAGTTATAAATAACATCCATCTTTAATAATGAAACACTATCATTCATTATAACATGTAAAATGTATTAACATATTTAATCAACACATCTATCATATGCAAGAATTACAAAGCATTAACTCAAGCAATATAAGATATACATACAACAGTGAACTCAACCTCTTACTCAGGCCTGTACATGACTTCAAGTCAATCCCATTCACACACATACATTTCACAGCTCCATAATTGTACACAGCATTCATCACATTTCAATGAAAACACCATCATTTACTATAACATAAATACTTATCTTTCAATTCCGAAGCAACTGGCTAAGTGAGAGAAACGTTCCACCCAACCTTAGATCTCTATCCAGCCTATACTATTTCAGCTGAGAAATCACCCCCGAGATGGGCAGTGTATCCACTAAGGAGGGCTAGTAGGTTCTCTCACACTCAAGGCTCCATTCGACTCATGCTAAACTAGTCCATAGTTGGGTTTCTCAAGCATTTCAGGGCTCCTACCCATGCTAATCCAACCTACAGTGGTTAGCAATCAATTCAAGGACAACAAGGAAGGCGTTGCTAAGCTAGTGAGATCAACCACAGAGCTACAAGCATCTCGGCACTCAGTTGACTTGACACCCACAATACCTACCACATCAAACACACGGAAGACCTACAACACTGTTGCATAGTCTCTCAAGGCATATTCCCTTCCAGTGCTATTCCAGGATGGGCATAGAAAGGTCCAGTCGCTCTCAGCTGACCTAGCACCCACAATACCTACCACATCCAACACAAGGAAGATCCTACCGCTGCTGCACAGTCTCTCACGATCCTTCCCTTCCAGTGCTATTCCAGGATGGGCATAGAAAGGTCTAGTCGCTAGTTTGTTGAGACTATAGCCTTCACCGGGTTTATCAAGCAACCCAACTCTCTCCCACAATTCAACAATTGATTTCTTACCAAGCTTGGGGTTTCCTCACGGCCGCTCTACCAATACCACTCTACAATATCTTCTATCAAGACCACTCTGCTGATGTAACGGGGTTTGCACATTGGGTGCTACGGCTATCAACTCTCAGGATTTTTCTCCCACAAAGGAAGCACGAATAACCTCAAGTTTTCCCCTTTCCCGGATTGGTTTGGCACATACAGGAAATACAGGAACGAATTTTCTGCAAGGGTCAATGGCGCGTGAATGGCGAGTAAGTGAGTGAGGAATGAGTGTCTAGATGTCTCTCTGTCTCCCCCCCTGAGTGAATCCCCTTCCCGGATAGTCAAATAGGTTCAACGAGTTCCCCTAGGCGATTGAGTGTCGTCCTGCACAAGCAATTAGAGCCATGTCCTGCCATATGAAATCACAGGCATGCTCCATACTCCAGTGGCCTCAGTAATCAGGGTTCTCAACCACCCACTGCAGTTGCATTAATGTCAGCAGGGAGTTCAAACGGGTTCCTAGTCAGACATGTGGCAATATGGGAAACCAATCGCAAACCCTCTCACCTTTCCCTAGTGGATACACATGGCCCCTTCTCATTTGTTGCCTCCTTAGCCAAATTCTTGGTTATTTTATTCATTCAGTAGTAATTACATCATTTACATTTCTTGATGGCTTAATTAGCCCATGAATAATCAAACTATCTAAATACTTTAGCAAATAAACTTAAACATCCACTAGTGGGGCCTTGGCCTTGAGCTCCACACTAGGGAAAATACACATACTGTATATACACAGTATTTACATCGAAGGAAATTACATCAAGGGAAAAATGGGGTATTACAACTCCTTCTCCCTTAAAATAACACCGTCCTCGGTGTTCTCAAAACTGAACAAAAATGGGAATGCCTCTTTCATGGCATCCTCTAGCTCCCACGTGGCCTCTTCTGAGCTAAGGTGCCTCCATTGCATCTTTACCTTCCCTATGGCCCGGTTCCGGAGCAAGGTAACCTTCCTGTCGATGATGCATGCAAGATCCACCTGGAACTCTCCCTCTGGTTCCACCTATATCACATGCCAATCAAGGATGTGATTAGGTTCATGTACATATTTCTTAAGCAAAGATACATGGAAAACATTATGATCTTTCATGTCAGCAGGAAATGCAATCCTATATGCAACTGGCCCTATCCTATCAAGGACTTCAAATGGCCCACAATATCGGGGTGCCAACTTGGCACAACTTCCCAATTTCATGGAACTCTTCCTAGGTCTCACTCTCAAGTAGACATGATCCCCAATCTGAAATTCCTTATGCCTTCTCTTCAGATCTGCATAACTCTTCTGGATGTCCTATGTTGCCTTCAAATTCTTCCTGATCTTAACAACTTCCTGTTCCATCTCCTCAATCATTTTGGGTCCAAGCACTACTCTGTTCACCGGGTTGTCCCAACTCACTGGGGTTCTGCATCCTTTGCCATACAACACTTCAAAAGGACTCATATTCAATGATGCTTGATTCCCATTGTTCTAAGAAAATTCCACTAAGTGTAAATAGTCTTCCCACCTAGATGGCTTATCCATCACATACATCCTTAACATATCTTCAAGGATCTGATTCACTCTCTCAGTCTGACCATCTGTCTGAGGATGATAGGATGCACTAAACTTCAATTGAGTTCCCAACTCTTGGAACAATCCTTTCCAAAAATTGGAGGTGAACTTTGTGTCACGATCTGAAACTATTGCCTTGGGAAATCCATGCAATCTGAATATCTCCCTCATGAATATATCTGCAATGTCATTAGCCTTATGGATGGACTTGACTAGAATGAAATGAGCTACCTTTTATAGCTTTTCCACCACAACCATGATTGAATCATGCTTCTTCATTGTCATGGGCAGACCTATTATGAAATCCATAGAAATCACTTCCCACTTCCACTCTGGAATGGGTAAGGGCTGCAACAATCCTGCTGGATGTTGGTGCTCTGCCTTGACCTGTTGACACTTCTAACATCTAGCAATGTACTCAGCTATGTCCTTCTTCATACCATGCCAAGAGTACTGCTTTCTCGCTGCTGTTATAGTCTTTTGATATCCTAGGTGCCCCGAGTATGGTCTTTGGTGTATCTCATCCATCACCAACTTCTTCATATTTGCACTGTTTGGAATGTACAGTCTACTATTCTGATAAATGAGAACATCATCCTCACCCAATTGATATCTTGCATACTTCTCCCCTATAACATTCTGCTGCAATTTCTCTTTAATCTAGAGATATACTTCATCACTATCTTGAGCCTCTGAAATTTTTTTCCTTCAAGTCTGATTCACATCTACTTATTGCTGCAATATGGAATTTCCTGCTGAGTGCATCAGCAACCTTATTCTCTTTACATTTGACATGCTTAATCTCCAAATCAAACTCACAAAGAAACTCCATCCATCTAGTTTGCCTTGCATTCAGATTCGGCTGGTCAAACAAGTATTTTAAACTCATATGATCAGTTCTGAGCTCAAATCTCCTACCCAAAAGATAATGCCTCCATCTCTTTAGAGCGTGAATTATGGCTGCTAGCTCTAAGTCATGGGTGGCATAGTTCCTTTCATGCTCTTTCAGCTTTCTTAACTCATAAAAAATTACAGAACCTTCTTGCATTAACACTCCACCGAGTCCCTCAATGCAAGCATCAGTGCATACCACAAAATCCTTACCTAGATCAGCAATTCTCAAAACAGGTGCGCTAGTAAGTAGCTCCTTTAACTGCTGAAAGCTTCTCTCACACCTTTCAGACCATATAAACTTGATATTCTTCCTCTGTAATGAAGTGATTGGATGGGCTATCTTGGAGAATCCTTCAATGAACCTTTTGTAGTAACCAGCAAGGCCCATAAAAGATCTAACATCTGCTACATTCCTTGGAATGGACCAATCCATGATGGCCTCAATCTTTGCTAGATCTACTGCAATGCCTTCCGTTGATATAATATGGCCCAAATATTGCACCTTCTCTTAATAGAAGTTACATTTACTCAACTTAACATACAGCTGGTGTTCTCTAAGGACTTGTAATACCATCCTTAAATGCTCATCATGCTCTTCTTCATTCTTTGAATACACAAGAATTCCATCCAAGAACACAATCACAAACTTATCCAAATACTTGCTAAAGAAACTATTCATGAGACACATGAATGTAGCAGGTGCATTGGTAAGACCAAATGGCACCACTGTAAATTCATAATGACCATACCTAGTCCTAAAGGTTGTCTTATGAATGTCTTCTTCCTTTATCCTTACTTGATGGTACCCAGACCTCAAGTCAATCTTTGAAAATACTCTAGCTTCCTTCATTTGATCAAATAAGTCATCAATCCTTGGCAAGGGATACTTGTTCTTAACTGTTACCTTATTGAGCTGCCTGTAATCAATACACAGCCTCAATGTTCCATCCTTCTTAACAAACAACACTGGTGCACCCCATGGGGATACACTTAGTCTGACATACTCTTTGTCCATTAACTCCTACAGCTGCATCTTCAGTTCCACCAACTCCAGTGTGCTCATTCTATAAGGAGCTTTGGAGATGGGTGCTGCTCCTAGAACAAGATCAATGGAAAAGTCAATATCTCTCTTGGGTGGCAATCCCAGAACCTCATCAGGAAACACATCCTAAAACTCTTGCAATATCTGGAAGTCTTCTACCCTAGGTCCCTTATCTTCTGTTGAATCGAATATATGCACAACATATAATTGAAAACCCTTTTTATAAAACTTTCTTAATTGCAGAGCTGAGATCTGCCTCACTGAAATGTGCTTTGGAATCCCTTTAACCAACATTGGCTTTCCTTCATCATCAAGGCATTCCAATGCTTTCTCATAGCAGTCCACCTTGGCTTAGTGCATTTCCAACCAATCCATGCCAATTAGGGCATCATATGATCCCAATGGCAAGATATTTAACTCAGCATGTGAGAGGAATCCATTCAATTCTATAGGACACTCCTTCACTCCTTCACTTACCTTTCTCTTGGTACCAGTGGCCAATTGAACCAGCCAAGCCTTCTCATGTCTTACTCTACCAAGAGAAAAAATTTCAACTATCTTAGGAGATACATAACTATGAGTGGACCCTGGATCAATCAAAACAAAAATAGGCTACTCAGCAATCTTACCTGCAACCTCCACCACTGCTAACTGATGGTCTGCTTGGTGATCATCCAATGCTACATAAATCCTAGGTGTTGCTCTTTCCATATACCCTACTGTAGCTGCTCCTCTAACATTGTGCAAGCTCCTGGGGTTCTTATTTGCAGTTGGGAAATCCCTGAGCATGTGGTTCTCCCCACAACCCCAACACTGAAGTGGCACTTTTAACGCTCTATTGGCTGCTACAGCTGGCTTGAATTCTCTTCTTGCTTGCTGGCCTTGTGGAAATCTCCTAGGATGATTCCTGAATGGTGGCTTAGACTCACCTTTCTTCTTATCGAACCTTCCCCTAGGTTTACCTTTCCACGGTGGCTATGCCTATGCCTTACCTTTATTCTTCTCATAGAAATGCTCTGCCATCCTGATGGCTTCATCCAAGCTTGGTGGATTTACAAACTCTATCCTATCTTTGTAGCTCTGCGGTAGACTACCAAGGAAGCTTTGAATCTTCACTCTTTCATCCTTGATGTAGTCCACATACCTCAGCAACTCCAGAAACTTATGAACATGCCCATCCATAGTGCTCTGTCCTAGCCTGAGTTCATTGAACTCTTTTCTTTTTCCATCATAATACCTATCTGATAGGTACTTCTCCTGAAAGTATATTTGGAATCTAACCCAGCTGACTCTTCTCTCACTGATTCCTTTCACTTGCATGAGGTGATCCCACCAAATAGAGGCTCTTCCACTAAGGTTGTAGATAGCAACCTTAGCCTTTTCATTCTCTGAATATTCATGCATTATGAAGTACTTATTTATTCCAAGAAGCCACGCCTCTGCTTCTTGACCTTCTTTACTTTCACCATCAAAAGTAGGAGGCCTTGCCTTCCTAAATTCACCCCGTGGAATACCTATGCACCTCTTTCTTCCTTTACTCTTACTGGCTGTGCATCTTGGACTCCATTGAGAACCCTTAGAATCGACTGACCCGCTAGAAGAAAAATTAGGAGAAGGTGTCCTGTGCCTTCTGCCCACAGAACCTCTTTTAGGGCTTGGAGTTCTTCTCATGGAACGACCCCTAGACTAAATTTCTGCATTCTTTTCTTCTTGGACTTCATGGCTCAGATTAGAACCACCGTTAATACTTTGCTGCAAGTCCATCAAACTCTACAAAGTCCATTCTTACGCTTTCATCATTCGCTCATTAAAGCTAACCATAGTCTCAGCCAAGTTCAGGGGCATCACTTGCT
This sequence comes from Larix kaempferi, assembly GCA_027924585.1. Classification (NCBI taxonomy): domain Eukaryota; kingdom Viridiplantae; phylum Streptophyta; class Pinopsida; order Pinales; family Pinaceae; genus Larix; species Larix kaempferi. The sequence goes on from BSBM01000799.1 coordinate 16,529,820, forward strand.
CCCTCCTTCCCTCAGACTCAACTTCTGTATGTGCTTCTTGGACATTCTCACCTAGTATATCATCTTCTGGCCCAAACAGGTCTTGTGCATCATTTAGAGTAACCATTCTTACACCGTTTTGTGCGTTTCCCTGTGATACAATTCGTCTTACAGCTGCTACTATCTCTGTGCATATTAGATACATTCTATTAGACATCACACGCATGCAAATAAGTTCTATCATACCCATTCAAACCTGGAATTATTCATTCAAACAATTAATCAATCAAATAATTTCATTAAAAAAAATCACTCCATGGGCGCATTTCTCGACCAAAAATTCATGCACGGTCTTACCCAAACAGCTCGCAGTGCTGCAACTGAAGCTCTGACACCACTCTGTCACGTCCCCACCGACCTACCTGGCCACTGGAGACCATGATCAATTTTTTTTCTCCCAAAACATCGACTGAGTGCCCATACACACAATCAAGAGAGTTCGGATCCGCAATCCACAACCCGCAGCTGTGAACCCGCAGCCGACATCCCACAATCCGCAACCCGCAATTGCGGATGCGGAAATGCGGAATTCCAACTTCCGCATGAGGTCACTCCCGCAACTCGCAACCGTGGGTCTCGCAATCTACATCCCGTAATCCGCAACCCGCAATTGCAGATGCGGAAATGTAGAGTTCCAACTTCCGCAGGAGGTCACTCCCGCAACCCACAACCGTGGGTCCCACAATCCGCATCCCGCAATTGCAGAAGCCCAAAAAATGCAATCCTAAAATTGACGATTCCACAACCCACATCCTGCAATTGCGGATGCGGAATTGCGGAGTCCCAAAACGCATACTTTTAAACTCGGTGATACTGCAACCTGCAACTCGCAATTGTGGAACCATGCGTGCGGAACCATGCCTCTATAAGGGCAAATTCATCGAATCTTCTAAGGGGCATAAATCCTTCCTCCAGCATCCAAATGGGGCAAGGTTGGTACCATTGGAAAGCTTTGGGAGAGATCTATCCAATGGTAGAGTCCCCCTGATCAGGTGAGGTATCTAACCTTCCCAATTCCTTCTCTGAAGTTCTGTCTATATATCCACTTAGACACTTCCAATCTGCTACCTTCCAAGATCTTCCATTCCATCTGACCCATAGAGGTTTCTGAAACCACTTCCAGGCTTTTCCTTTTCCCTAGGGATCAGGTGCAAGTATACATCTCCTTCATAGGGTTAGTTATACATAACATTCATCTTTAATAATGAAACACTACCATTCATTATAACATGTCAAATGTATTAATAGATTTAATCAACACATCTATCATATGCAAGAATTACAAAGCATTAACTCATGCAATATAAGATATACATACAATAGTGAACTCAGCCGCTTACTCAGGCCTGCACATGACTTCATGTCAATCCCATTCACACACATACATTTCACAGTTCCATAATTGTACACAGCATTCATCACAAAACAATGAAAACACCATCATTTACTATAACAAAAATACTTATGTTTCAATTCTGAAGCAACTGGCTAAGTGAGAGCAACGTTCCACCCAACCTTAGATCTCTGTCCAACCTATACTATTTTAGCTGAGAAATCACCCTCGAGCTGGGCAGTGTATCCACTAAGGAGGGCTAACATGTTCTCTCATAGTCAAGGCTCCATTCTCATGCTAAACCAGTCTGTAGTTGGGTATATCAAGCATTCCAGGGCTCCTACCCATGCTAAGCCAACCTACAATGGTTATCAAGCAATTCAGGGACAACAAGGAAGGCATTGCTAAGAAAGTGAGCTCAACCACAGAGTTGTAGGCATCTCAACACTCAGTTGACCTAGCACCCACAATACCTACCACATCCAACACAAGGAAGACCTACATCACTATTGCATAGTCTCTCGAGGCATCTTCCCTTCCAATGCTATTCCAGGATGGGCATAGAAAGGTCCAGTTGCTCTCAGTTGATCTGGCACCCACAATACCTACCACATCCAACACAAGGAAGATCCTATCGCTGTTGCACAGTATCTCACGGTCCTTCCCTTCCAGTGCTATTCCAGGATGGGCATAGAAAGGTCCAGTCGCTAGTTTGTTGAGACTATAGCCTTCACCAGGTTTATCAAGCAACCCAACTCTCTCCCACAGTTCAACAACTGATTCGTTACCAGGATTGGGGTTTCCTCACGGTCGCTCTGCCAATACCACTCTGCAATATCTTCTATCAAGACCACTCTGCCGCTGTAACGGGGTTTGCACACCAGGTGCTACGGCTATCAACTCTCAGGCTTTTTCTCCCACATAGGAAGCACGAATAACCTCAGGTTTTCCCCTTTCCCGAATTGGTTTGGTGTATACAGGAAATATAGGAACGAATTCTCTGCGAGGGTCGATGGCGCGTGAATGGCGAGTAAGTGAGTGAGGAATGAGTGTCTAGATGTCTCTCTATCTTCCTCCCCTAAGTGAATCCCCTTCTTGGATAGTCAAACAGGTTCAACGAGTTCCCCCGGGCGATTGAGTGTCGTCCTGCACAAGCGATCAGAGCCATGCCCTACCATATGAAATTGCAAGCATTCTCCATACTCCAGCGGCCTCAGCAATCAGGGTTCTCAACCACCCACTGCAGTTGCATTAATGTCAGCAGGGAGTTCAAACGGGTTCCCAGTCAAACATGTGGCAATATGGGCAACCAATCCCAAACCCCCTCACCTCTCCCTAGTGGATACACATGGCCCCTTCTTATTCGTTGCCTCCTTATCCAGCTTCTTGGTTATTTTATTCATTCAGTAGTAATTACATCATTTACATTTCTTCATGGCTTAATCATCCCATGAATAATCAAACTGTCCAAATACTTGCCTATCAAATAACCTTAAACATCCACCAGTGGGGCCTTGGCCTTGATCTCCACACTAGGGAAAATACACATACTGTAGATACACAGTATTTACATCGAAGCCAATTACATCAAGGAAAAAATGGGGCATTACAGTTCTCTATAGCTTTAGCTGTTGTCCAAAATGAGATTACCATTTTCATTCCAATTAGCTGGACTTGAAAATTTTTCACCTTTAAGCATAATACAAATTAATTTGATTTCTTTCTCAATTGTAATCTAGACTCCTTCACTTAAGTGTTCTTCATCATATTGTGGTGCAACATCCACATGGATTCTTTCATCTTTTATCAAAATATTTTCTTTTTCATTAATGACAACAACTAGATTGTCATCCCTTTCATCAGCTGCTTCTTTATTATTGATGTTTTCTTCTTCAATCATAATTTCTTCATGCTTCTTTGCTTTAAACTCTGCAACTATAGTGCATAATTTATCTTCGTTTGCAGCTTCTACTATATTTCAATTTTCTTCATGTTAATCCCTCTCTGAATTTCTTCCTCAATCTCAATTGTGTCTTCAATTCCTTCAAAGTTTATAGGGTTGTCTTCACTTTCTTTTGTAGAATCAAAGTGGCTACACTCAACTTCTATTTTACATGCATAAGCACAGAAGTTAGGTTCATTTAAAAATTCCAATGCCTCTTTGGGCATGTCCTCTATATACTCTTATTCTTTAGCCTCTTCATGGTTGTCATCTTCATTGAGATGTTCACCATTGATCAGGGCTACTATTGCCCCCCTTTTTTCTTCTATTTTTTAAATTTTTTTTTTTTAATCTTTGTAAACTTTGTATGAGTTATTGCTTGCTTTCAACCATGATCTATGATTATGTTCTACATCATACTTTGTGAGGTCTTCATCAAATACGAATCTCATCCAAGTCATCTCTCTAAGTGATCTTCTTCTCTCCAATAGTTGTTGACATTCAATGTTTGCTTCAGTTTCAGTGAGTAATCTCTTCCTCTTCATCATGATTTTTATGAGACCTTTATAGTTTCCTTTTTACTGAAATTTGATTCCCATTTCTTGAGATGCATCTGCTTCTAACAATTCAAAGTTCTTGAGAAATAATCTCAACCCCTCATAGCTATCACTTTCAACTCCATAAACTATTCTTTTCCTTGCACCTTTTACAATTTTCTTATAACCCATATTTTCTCTTTGTTTGAACTTCAGGCCTACCTTTTTGAAGGTTTCCACTCATCCTCTTCAGGGATGCTCAGCTTCACGTCAACTTGCTTGCTCACTCAAAACATACACAGGTTCTTCTCCCCTTCAACTAGACTCAACATTCTTCACGGATTGCTAATGAGATTTTTTCTTCTTCCAGTGAGCTTCTGCTCAATCCCTTCATATGCCAACAAAAACCTCTACCTTATCCATACTTCTACAACTGCTTCTTTTAATTTTACCTATGTGCACCCCTAGTCTGATGAAAAAGAACTACGTCTCTTTTCTTTATTTATGAAAGAAATGCACACTCCCTTTTAAAAGGATTTAAAACAACCTTTCATCTCTATTAAAAAATATAGCCTTTTTCCTTATTAATATTAAACATGACCTTCATTTTTGCTTTAATAATCCAACTTCCTTTTATAATTGTAAAATTACAACAAAAAAATTCCCTATTTCCCCTTTTCTTTTTAAACAGGGCAACTATAACCCATTGTTTTATAAAACTTAAAATTTTATGATTAAGTTGGGCTTGTGTGCCTTACCCTCTTACGAAGATGACATTTTCTTTGGCTCGTATGCAGTAGAGATTAAATGGAACTATTATATCACGGAGGAATGCAATGAGATGGCTTGAATATATTCCAGCTCGTCAAAATTTTCCAAACTTCATCACCACACAACTACAACTCTAAACACAAGAATAGGAGCAGAATGCTTTCTTGTATTAACCTCCTCCTTGTTGTTAACCAACTCCTTACATTCCTAGGTATTAATATTGCTCTCTTATGTTTAGACGCTTCTCAACTAGAGAAGTTGAGCCTTCTCTAGAGGCTTCTACAACTTCTAGCCAGTCTATTCAATATTTACAAGCGTACATATAATGCAATAAATTATGAGCTACCATATCTAACATTGATGGCGGGAGGAATTAAATGCACCTATGGACATAGGTGAAGTGGTCAAGAGGATCAGGTTAAGGGGGGAATGGAACATGTGAAGAAATTGTCTAGGGCCTTTGTAGATTCAGTTTCTGATGGGAAACTGTCTCAAGATTGTTCTCATGGAACTTGAGTAGAGCTGATGGCGTAGTTCCTAATCCTGCTTTGATGGACCACTCACTCTCTGGTAAGTTAAAACACTTTCCCCCTCTTTTTTCGAGCCTTTAAATGAAGAGGATAGTGTATTTATTTCTGGGTGTAAGGTTAGATATAGACATCCGATTGATGAATTCTAGTGAATCCACTTTCATATCCTCTTTCAATGGGGTGATTGGTGAATTCATGATTCCAATCATCCTATAAATTTGTTGGATTCTTGTGGGGGATCTATGTCATTTCAGGACTCTCTAGTTGTGAAGGAATCCGAGATTGAGGGGCAGGGCTATTTAGGAACTCAAGAATAGTCTCTTCCTTTATCAATTATTCCATTTAGTAGGGAGGAGACCAGAGTGAATACTCCTTCTGAAAATAGGGATTTGTGTTCTTGGGGTTTGGGGGATAATACTGAAAAAAAATAGGTGGCCAATCCTATTGGTTTGGTAGTTGAATCTTTAGTCTCCATTTATAGGATGTACTACAAAAATCCCCATTATAGGTTTATAATTCCATTTCGACTCCTACAAAAGACAATTTTAAAGGGTCTTCCACAGATTTTTCGAATGTTACTATTTGAGAAAAAAGAAAAAAAATAGGAATAAAGGGACTGTATATGGTGGATTAGATTCTTATGAATCGTTTTCTTCTCGTGTTATGAGACCATCTCCTATTGACAATTGTTCCGGTGGAGTTTTTGTTGATGGATGTCTAGATGAATCCCTTGGGGCCCTCAAAGAAATTGAGCCCATTATCCATGTGTCTTAATGATTATCATGTCTTTCAACATTAGAGGGATGGGGAGCTCCCCAAAATACAATGCCCTCAAACGACTATTGGAGGTGATTAAGCCAAACATTTTACTTGTACAAGAGACCATAGTTTCCAGTGGTATGGCTAGGGAGGTATTCTTGAAGTTTCTCCCAGGTTGGGACTACTGCATCGTCAATGCATCCGATCTTTTTGGAGGATTGTTGTCTAGTTGGAACCCTTGGAAGATAAATTTCAAGGTTTATTTGACATGTTCAAGTATGTTGCTGGAGGGGCGCATTTGTGGTATGGAATAGGATGTAGTGGTTGTTAATTGTTATGGGTCATATAGTGGTCTCCAAGAATTTTGGAAGGAGGTAGTAGACAGTGGGATTTTGAAGAGTCAGAACGTTATCCTAGGTGGTGATTTACATATTACCTTAGAAACTAGCAAGGTTTGGGGAGTTAATGATTGGTTGGATCCTCTGGAAGGTATGTTTTGTCAATTGTTTGAAGATTTTAATCTCATTGATATTCTATCTAATCCTATATTACCTACTTGGAGGAATGGTTGGGTAGGTAACTCTAGTCTTGTAAAGAGGTTTGATCGGTTCCTGATGGTAGAGCATTTGACTGAAATTTTTTGAAGGTTTAGATATTGGCTTGTCAATGTTGATGTTTTAGACCATATGCTAGTTTGTTTACAGCTAGAAGGTGATTTTCATAGAGTTTCCTATCCCTTCAAATTCAACCATTCCTGGACAAGTTTAGATGAGTTTAATATGAAGATCAAAGATAAGTAGAAAACAATGGAACACGTTGGGATTGACACTGCGATGCATATTTTGTCACATAAATTGAAAGAAGTTAAATTTCTAATTATCGACTGGGAAAAGAAGTATAAACTCAAAATGAAAGAATATTTGATCAATATTGAGGTAGAAATACACACTATTGGAAGAAGAGGCCTAGGGACTTAAAAGTTTGGATGTGTGGCTAAGTCAAGGGGACAATAATACCTATTTCATTCATAAATTTGTTAATCAATGTACAAATCAAAATGCAATTTGGGATATTTTAGATCAGAATGGGAATCTTCTTTCTACTCAAAAAGATATGGAACATGCAGTAATATCACATTTTGGTACTCCTTTTCATGAATCTAGGCGAAGTAATATAGGGGCACAGATGTAGGTTATTCAATGCTTCTCAAGGACGTCTTCCATTTATGATTCAAAAAAAATTGGAGAGCCTATAACCTTGAAAGAGATTGAAGATATATTAAAGAAGTTTGCAAAATCTAAGAGCCTTAGTCTGGATGGTATGTCTATGGAATTTTATCTTCAATTTTTTTATGTTATTGGTAATGATTCATTGAATGTTGTCAATGGAGCTAGAGTAAAACGGATGTTCATAGGGGCCATAATGCTACGTTTATAGCCTTAATTCCTAGAAGAGTTCAAAGGATTCTTCCTTCAATGATTACACGTTGATCTCTTTGTGTAATCTTATTTACAAAGTTATTACAAAATTCATCACAAACAGAATCAATAGTTACTTGGCTACTAACATATCAAAGGAACAATATGTTTTTTTAAACAATAGAATCATATTTGATACTATTGGCATTACACAGGAAATTTTGCACTCCATTAAACTATTGAAATGGAAGGCTATGATATTGAAAATGGATCTAGTGAAAACATATGATAAAGTAAATTGGATATTTATGAGATTAGTTATGCTTCAAATTGGACTAAGTATGGAGGTTACACAGTGGATAATGGGATTCATTGGTCAATGGTTCACCTAGTGCCTTCTTTTTAACGCACCCTTCGTTACACTAGACTTAAGACAATATTTTTTTTTAATATAAAACATATATGCATAATAGCCACATGCATAATTGTTATACCTCAAATTGCCACACCATGTGTAAGTGAGAGTCTGCATGTTTCACCACCATGGAAAACATGATGTTTAGGCCTCCTAAGGGTGTTAGGACCCTTCATTCTAATGTTGATCCCTTCCCTAGTCACATTTGGAAGCAAATCCAACAAGCAAGGGGTCGAAACCCACCTTAACCACCTCCAAAAATTAGCCATCTGAAATTTTTGCGCCCTGCATGCCTATGAGGGAGCGACAATTTCAAATTTTTGTGCCCTGCATGCCTAGGGGGGAGCGAAAATGTCAATATTTTTTTGCTTTGCTTAGTTATAGGGGAGCGAAAATTTTGGTTTAGGCTTATCCCTTTGATTTTGGATCTTGGATCTCATGGACATTTTCTTGGGATGAGGTACCCCTTCGAATCCCATATCACATTCCCTCCTTGGCATGGTTTAGATCCTTGATCCACATATTATTCACTTGTATCTTTCACACTTGTAAAAGTATTTGAAAGGTCATCTATCCGGTGGTAGGTTATCCCTTTTTTGGACCGTTTAGACTATTTACAAGAAAGGTATACCTCAGTCAATCTTTGAATGGGAGAGTTCCTCCAGATATTGTTTTATACTTTTTTCAGGACTGGGGACTAACCTTTGTGAAAAAGTCAAACCGTAGAGTCTTCTTTAGATTATTTCAGACTCTCTAAACATGAAAAATCATTGATTTTCCCTTCCTTGGACTCGTAAAATCAAACATCAGAGGACCCTTTTGGGACCGAACCCCTCCTTTCTCAGGTTCGTAAAACATGTGAGATTGGACTCGTCCAAAGGATGAGCTATACCGAGCATCTGTTATCCTCCTCAATCTCGTTAAAAAACAAATAGGTACTCATCAAGCATGATGGGGGTTGGGGAGAAATAAGCTAAGTTTGTTTTAGAAACCTTCATGGCAGCTTGTGTCGCCCTTGAACATGGCACCTGTTTGCGTCTCGTCATACAGTTGGGTAATCTGCTTGTCTCTGAGTCATGCCAATTCTATGAGTCATCCCACTCCTTCATGTCACCTGAAGAATGCCTCAATCATCGTTGCATTATGTCTTGGTCTCTGCCTCGTTGAGTCAATGCTGTCGAGTCATTGTTGCCGTTCCATTCAATGTTCAAGGGAAGTTTACCTTAGGAACCCTCTGCAATATTGTCATCCTTTGCATCCTTGTGTCAGTCCATACTCATATATTTCATTAATTCACATCACTTTCCTATGTCGGTTTCGCGTTGTTGATGTGGGATTCATCATGGCCCTCCTTCGACGAGTCTATTCTTGTCGACTTCAACTCATTATCCAAGAATTAGGATTAGAAACCAAATTTAGTACCTTGGTACCTACATGCCTGAATGGCAGGTTTCCTCGTATTCAATAGTAGGTTTTCATCATTGACCTCTGATCGAATGATCTCACGGATGTTCGACGTCAACTCATCTATTCGCATTTCGTCGAGATGTACTATGATACCTTGGGAGTCATTGTCATCATTGGTGATTTCCCTCGTACTTGTTAATGGTTCACATCATTGACCGGTAATCAAGTGGTTTCTACCATGTTCGACTTCAACACCTTGTAATCACATGGTTAGATTCGTATCGATTTGGGATCAAGTAGAAGACCCTGGATAGTTCTAATATTTATTTTCACATCCAGGTTGCAATGGTGATTTTTTAGTAGGTTCCCACATGGACATTATGTTGGTGACCTTATTGATGTATTGTCACACAGATCCACTCTTGTATTGGTTGTGGATGTGTCATTGTCTTATCATGGATCTACGCTTGTGGTCTAGTAGCCATGATTTGTCTCCAGTCATTGTTGAGTCAGTACGATCATGGATCTACGATGTATTGGTCGGCAGCCATGCTTTGAGTCAGTTGTTCCGAGCATGGGTATGCCCCCCTCGGGGTCATTAGACGTATTGTTGATATTTTCTTGCATCACTTCTCCAGTTCTCCTTCAGATATCCTTGCAGACTTATTATTGGTAAAGTGTTTCGTCATCCGATTCCTTCTGACATCTTACTTTAGGGGGCATCCGTTATACCTCAAATTGCCACATCATGTGTAAGTGAGAGTCTGCATGTTTCACCACCATGGAAAACATGATTTTTATGCCTCCTAAGGGTGTTAGGACCCTTCATTCTGATGTTGGTCCCTCCCTAGTCACATTTGGAAGCAAATCCAACAAGCAAGGGGTTGAACCCACCTTAACCACCTCCAAAAATTAGCCATTTGGAATTTTTGCGCCCTGCATGCCTATGCGGGAGTGACAATTTCAAATTTTCGCGCCCTGCATGCCTATGGGGGAGCGAAAATGTCAATATTTTTTTGCTTTGCTTAGTTATAGGAGAGCGAAAATTTTGGTTTAGGCTTATCCCTTATATTTTGGATCTTGGATCTCATGGATATTTTCTTGGGATGAGGTATCCCTTCTAATCCCATCTCACATTCCCTCCTTGGCATGGTTTAGATCTTGATCCACATATTATTCACTTAGATCCATCATTTTCTCCTAGTGGTTGGCATTCCCAAATCCTACTTAAGGAGGACCATCCATAAGCTATGGGGGGGGTGATCTTGGAAGCACTAAACTTATGATCCTATGAGTCTTGCAAGGGTGATGTTGGAGAGCTTGGAAGGAGGTGATGCTACTTTGGACATCAAGGTATAACATTGTAATCAGCTTCTTTTGGATTTCTTATCATTAATATAACTTAGCCTATTCCTCTCATTTTGGTGTCTTTAATGATGAACGCATGAAATTGTCTATGTTTTTACAGTTAGATCTTTGTTTATACATATATTTCTTTGGAGAAGGTGTTGTGTTTCCTTTGTGAACAAGTTCATAAGTCCATAATCAAAGGATGGAGCTGGAGCAACTTAGGAGAAGCAAGGACAACCATCAAAGTAAGGTACACCATCTACATGCTTTGTCTTTCCATAGTTTGTAAGTTGATGTGTGAGCTAGATCTAGGAGGACTATAGTGTCTATTTGTTTCCTCTCTGTCTTGGGTAGGCAACTAGGGTCTTTTTCTAATCCCAAGGGGATATCTACCTATCCATAGGGAGATTTTCTCACAACAATAATGCTTATATCCATTCTTATGACAAGAGCATATTAAAATGCATAATAATTATAAGGAAATAGTGGAAGCTTAAACTATTTCATAAGACCCATGAAATCTTATATCAAATGCATAACAAATAAAAACATATTAGCGAAACCATAATTATCTCCATGTGTAGCACATTTCACACATTCAAAACTTACACCATATTTAGTACCCATAATATATCTTCTATTAATATACATTAATAAACTACGGTTTGGAAGGTAACACTTCCATTCTTTCCTTATAAATACTTTGCTAAAAACTGTGCATCAACCCTTTTGTTGAGAATTGTACAGTAAAACCTGCGTAGTAAAAAGTTTTGCACTAAGACCTACGCAGTAAGACTTATGCAGTAAAACATTCACAGTAAGAACTATCTACACAGTAAATACTAACCTAATGACTATGCAGTAAGGTTCACCAAAAATAAAATAAATGCAATCATATATATATGCATAACTATTCTACAAGTTATGTAATTCCCATAGTTTTCATTTTAACAATAACCTATAATATTATTTTAAACATATTGTGCAGTAAACATTTTATTGAAACTGGGCAGTAAAAATTGTAAAAACTATATCGTAGAAACTGCGTAGTAAAATATTAATATCTTTCATGGAATTTGGGCAAGAGGGATCACATAAATGGGACAAAGGAATTATAGTCAAATCAATAAACAATCTTCCAACTATGTAATTATCATATATTTTGACAAGGAAGAACAATAATCTAACCTATTAATTGTGCAATAAGGTTATATGCATAACTTAAGTAGAATAACAAATACCAGTCTATCCAAAACATGGAATGTAATATTCCAATATAACAATTGTGCATTAAGGTTAATAATTCAACATATTAACTGCACAATAAGGTTACAGTCATAGATTACTTAGGATCTCAATTATGATTTTAGCTAAAGTATGGAATGTAATAACCAATTACTTACTAATTTAATCCATGGTATTTTGCATACAATTCCAATACTTGTGAAATAAAAACAAATACCATTCATTATTGGCCCATGGTATTTGTGAAAATGAACTAGGCTAGATTTAAACTTCAACATAATCATTTAGACTTCTTTGAATAAACAAAATCAACCTGTGGGTTTTTAAATACAAGATACCATTCATTTGGAACTTCCCATTGCAGGAGATGGGTATAGGATTGTATACATCCTCCAAAGAGGGCTATGTTTTCAAATTAAGTTCTTTTATCTTCGACAAGCAAAAGAGACAAATTGTGCATAGAACACATAAAAATATCAAACTGTCTACACAACCAAAGATGGAAATCACTCTCAAGACTCCATTAATTAAAGGCATAGATCAAGTTCCTACTCTCATAGCATTAGAAAACGTAGCCACTACCGTATGGCTAGTGAATTTAACATACAACATATGAGTGATCATTCAGACAAAGCTAGAAAGAAGATCAATATCCTAGAAGATCAACTTTTGGAAGCTAGAAGGGAAGGAGTGGAGTTGAAACATGAATAAGATGCACTGCTAACATAGCAAGGAACCTTAGAAATGTTAGAAAAATATTTGTAGGATGATAAAGATGCATTGATCATTCGTATAGAATTCCTTGAGTCTAAGAAAGAGGCACTAGCAGATCAAGTGAAAATCTTACAAAGTGAGAGGGATGCGCTAGCAAGAGAAGTAGAGGAATCCAAGGAGGAAAAGAAAAGTTTAGTAGAATTCCAATCTTGTGCTAGTTCATTGAGACAAGAATACTTCCATATGTAGGAATTAGTCATTAAATAGCTCCAGGAAATACATAACATGGAAACAAGGATGAACACTATGATAGAAGTAACCCATAATCATGAGCATGACATCAACATAATTAAAGAAAATCTGAATCACATAGTAACTTGGAAGTAGCATGCAACTGAGACCCCCTCTAATCTTCCAAGGAGAACATTGTAGGAAACACAGCTTGATTATGAAACCATTGACAATTGTAGGAAGGATGGGATAACCTTATAGAAGGAGGTTGTTGTATCATTGGGAAAGTGTGAGAAGGTACCTGAAGGAATGGTGAGAATGTTTGAAAAATGTCATCTTACATCTCTAAGCATTTTCAATGACCCTACACCAAAAGAGCAGAGAATAGAGGAAATCAGAAAGATCGAGGAAGATGGATATACAACCATCAATGGAGTCTCACAAGTTAACTCATAGGTTTTACAAAGTCAAGTTGGAATTGCCATGCACAAAATACACCTAATGACAATGTGTCATTCATCCGCCACTAAGGGTCTGCTTATGTTGAACAAGGAAACAATGGAAAAATGAGGTTTCACTACGGTTCCTTAGACTGCAATAGCTTAATATTATCACTTTTGAATTTGAGTTATGGGATTCTTTCATTAAGTCAAAAGGAAGTTCTCCCCTTTGAATAATGTAATATAAAATTAGTTTTATTTATTTTAGGAGAAAAAAAAACTCAAAAGTGACAAATTCCTAGGAAACTCAAAAGTCATAACAGACTAAAAGGATTCTCAAGGGTCACTAAAAGGATTCTCAAGGGTCACTTTGGGAGTTATTTTGTAAAGATTATAAAACAAAAGGAGGAGGGAAAGAAAAGAGAAAAGGGACTTTTGGTTTGGGCTTTTACTACTCATTTTTTGTAATAACTACTTTTGTTTAATGAATAGAGAAGCTACTAAGATGAAGTTTGCACAGAATTATGGATGTCATGTGGATGAACGTTGCTGACCTATTTCACTCTTTATTTCATGTCCATATGTAGTAAGATCGTTTATGATTTTTGGTGGATTATTCTTATAATTTTGTGTTTTTGTTGTTTATATGTATTTATGTGTTACATTGCTTTCTACGAGTTGTGGGTGCAGAATGTTATGATACTGAGATTGTTTTAATGTTCATAAACCATTTTGTTATTGTTATTCATGTCTAAATTACAACTATCTTATTTTTGGAATGTGTGTATATCAATGTCATTCTACTACTTGTACTTTTAATCTCGCTGTTAGGAACCCGTGTCAACCCTTCTCTTTACTTTGTTAGTATATTGTTGTTGGACGCATATGCTTTGTAAGTCATCCCGTAGTATTATATTTTCCATGGTGTTGATCCATAGTTTGTATTAGCCCATGGTGTTGATCCATAGTTTGTATTAGCCCATGGTATTGATCCATAGTATTGGTGCATAGACTTAGTATATAAGTACGTCTTGAGGCCAATGAAAACATCCAAGAGTTATTTTGTATTGAGCTTTCTCAAAGGAGGTTTACCCCTCAAAGTGGCCCGCGATCAATCAATCTCTTCTGTGTTCTGTTATTTCTAATATATCGTGCATTTTAATTAATTAATTGCTGGAGGTTCCTTATGCCTGGTATCAAAGCACTTTCTTGGGCTCGTTGGGTGGAATTTCTGCAAAAAAATAAATTCGCATCTATATTGTTCCTTTCAATTGCGGGTTCAGATCTGGGAGTAATCCCTATTCGCTTAACTTTGGGAAGTACTTGGGAATATCCCTAAAACTCATTGTGAGGAGTACCACAGGAACCTCGAAGTAACTGGCCTATTGAGAGGACCTGCCATAAAAAAGGGCAACAACCCCTACCTGATTGACTAGTTCCCACCCATGAGGTAAACCAAGAGCTGTCATTTGTGGAAAAACAGTTATCAGTTTTACCTAAGTCGTGGAGTAAGGGGCACTGCCCCAATACGCAAGCCGTCAAACAACATTGGTGGTTGAGTGAATCCCCTAAACCGCTAGGAATTCGAGCATACATGGGGTCCATATCCATTTTCATCTCATCAATAGTAGATTACATCTATCCAGAATTGTTTTCGATCAATTCCGAGCCGTTTCAGATCCATTCCGAAAAAAAAACAAAAAAAACAAAAAATATGTTTTTTCCCCATATCTTCTTTGTTTTAAATCTGTTTCCATTGAAAATTCACTGACACCCCTGCAATCTCATTCTCTATATTTCATTCCTAATGACCCTATCCCAAATTCCACTTCTCGAAGCCATAAATCCCACATCCATCTATTTTTATTGTTTGCCATAACTTCTTCGATTTTCACCCAATCGCCTTCAAATTTTGCCACAGTGTTCATTTCCTATTTCTGTTTCTTTGTCCGTCTTTGAAAAATTTTCCCATTCTTTCACCTCGCTTTTGAAATCCCCATTTTCTGCTTCCCTGTCTATCAGAAAGTGTCCAAAACCTAGTCAAACCCCAATTACCCATCAGATTTTTTCCCCAATCCAAATTTTCCTTTACTAAAGAAGCTTCTGTTTTTGTTTTTCTACCCATTCACACAAAAAAAAATGTTGGTTATGGTTATCTCCCGCATAGGAGCAAAAATCATGGAGGAAGAACTTGCAGCCCTCAAAACCAAACTCCAAGATCTGGATGAAAAATTTCTCAGCCTCCATCTTCAACATTCAACCATGAACAGTAAACGATAGCTAGAATCTTCTGCAAACACTGGGTTCTCTTATTCCAGCATTTTTCGTGGGCCGAAGCTTGATTTTCCTCGCTTCAATGGTAATGATCTGACTGGATGGATATACTGAGCAGAATAGTATTTCAGTTTGCATAATACTTTTGATTTCAACGAAGTTCCACTTGGATCCTTTCATTTGGAACATGAAGCCCTTCAATGGTACCGTTGGTACATCAAGGCTCATGAAGAGCCAAAATGGACAGATTTTTTTCAACTCCTTTTACAACGATCTGGTCCTATTGCTTTTGATGAATTCACCGGAGCACTCACTAAAATTCACCAAATTGGCACTGTGAGAGAGTATTAGATAGAATTTGAGAAACTGGCCAATCACACAGAAGGATTTTCTGATGAATTCTACAGGAGTTGTTTTATCAGTGGTCTCAAGGTTGCGATCCGATTAGAGGTTAAAATGTTCTGTCCCAACACAATTATGGAAGTCCTAGGGTTAGCTAACTTGGCGGAGGAAAATATCACAGCCCAACAACACTCCAAATCCGCTTTTGTTCCATTCAGAAATATGGTTTCCCAACAACCTCCCATCCCTCCAGCTCCTTGACCAACTCCTATCAAGCATTTTTCTGAAGCAGAGATGCGAGCACGTAGAGAAAAAGAGATTTGTTATAATTGTGATGAGAAATTCACTTGGGGCGATAGATGTGTTGAGAAAAAGCTTTATGTCTTGGATGTGGATTCTCTGCCTTCCTCTAAACTTGGTGAAGAAGCTCTAGATACAATAGATGATCAGATCGACATTCAACAACCGCTTGTTGACCCTCTGTCTCAGGACGACCACCCTAAGATACCTCTCCATGCTTTAGCCGGAGTCACCACCCCACAAACAATGCGGGTCAGGGGTTACTTCAAGAAGCTCCCTCTTGCAATACTCATTGATTCTGGTAGCACTCATAACTTCATTGACCCTCGGATTGCCAAACAAGCTGATTGTTTTGTCCATCCCTGCTCCAACTTTGAAGTCATGATTGCCAATGGGCACCTTACCTTGCAAGGGGAAGTGTCGCAATGTATGTATCTCTATGGGATATTATAACTTGTTCTCTGACATGTTTTCCTTGGCCTTAGGAGGATGTGATGTGGTTTTGGGCGCTCAATGGTTATGCACACTTGGCCCCATCTTATGGGATTTTGCTGAACTTTGGATGCAGTTTTCAATCAATGGGAAACAACACACATTGACAGGATTACAACCAGGGTCTCTCCACATCATTAGTTCACATCGCCTAGAAAATATCCTTAAGAATAATTCACATGGTGTCATTTCTCAGCTTCATTCCCTTCAGATGCACCCATCAATGGTCTCCACTACTCCTTTGGATATACAACAAATTTTGGATAGATATGCCAATGTATTTTCTGAACCAGTGGGATTGCCACCTTCAAGAATCCTTTCCGATAAGAATTTAGCCGCCTCTACATATGAGAAGGAAATGATGGCTATTTTTCATGCAATACAGAAGTGGGGACCATACCTATTAGGGAATTATTTATGAATCAATATTGATCACCAGAGTCTGAAATATTTCTTGGACCAACGGGTCTCCTCCTCAGCACAACAAAAATGGGTTAGCAAACTCATGGGTTATGACTATGGTCATTTGGTGCTTCCCTAGAGCACAGATCTTCAACATGCTGTCTTCTATGAACTCCATAATTTTCCATTGGCAGGGAAATCTGGGTTCCTCAAAATGTCTAAGAGAGCACATCGTAACTTCTTTTGTCATGGAATGAAAATGACAATTCAATAGTTGGTGGTTGAATGTGATACTTTTCAGCTCAACAATGGTTAAATGACACTCCTTCCGAGATTGCTCGAACCGTTGATTTGGACAAACATTTCTATGGATTTCATTGACGGGATCCCTAAATCTAGAGGGACGATAGTGATTGTGGTTGTGGTTGATCGCCTCTCCAAATATAATCAATTTTGTGCCCTCAGCCATCCCTATACAGCCTCCTCCGTCGCACAAATTTTCCTAGACTAGATCTTTCGTCTTCATGAAATCCCTTCTTCCATTGTCTCAGATCGCGATGCAACTTCCACCAATAATTCTTGGACAGAACTATTTTGCCACACTGGCACCAAACTGAATATGAGTTCAGGGTCTCACCCACAGACAGATGGTCAAACTGAAATTACCAATACATGTTTGGAAACTTATCTTCGTTGCTTCACCTCCGAACAACAACCTTAGTGGGAAAAGTGGCTCCCTATCGCTGAATGGTGCTACCATACTGCATCTAAAATGACTCCATATGAAGTAATCTATGGTCAAGCACCGCCATTTCTTCTTACATACACCCTCAACAGTTCACCAGTTCAAGAAATTGACATGGTTCTTTGAAACCGTGATCAGATTCTTTGCATTTTGCAGGACAATCTTCACATGGAAAGAATTCAAATGAAACAACAAGCCGATCAACACCATTCTGAGCACATTTTTCAAGCAGGTGATATGGTTTTTCTTCATCTACATCCTTCCCAGCAATCTTACCTGCAACTCAAAGGGCGTCATAAGCTCACTCCAAGGCTCTATGGGCCCTACTAGGTTCTTTAGAATATTGGATCCATTGCTTATAAATTGGAACTTCCTCCTTCTTCCCACATTCATCCAGTATTTCATGTCTCTTGTTTGACAAAAGTTCTTGGCACCAACATTAGAGGACAAACTATTTTACCAGAACTGGATAGTGAAGGATCCATCCTTTTGGATCCGGAGGCCATCCTCAATAGGCGCACTCGTCAACTTCGCTCTCGATCTATCACAGATGTATTAATTCAGTGGCACATAATGCAACTAGAGGATGCTACATGGGAACCACTCCTTCAAATTCAGCATCACTTTCCACATATAAAGCTTTGTGGACAAATCTTTTTCTATGTGGGAGGGGATGTTAGGAACCCGTGTCAACCCTTCTCTTTACTTTGTTAGTATATTGTTGTTGGACGCATATGCTTTGTAAATCGTCCCATAGTATTATATGTTCCATGGTATTGATCCATATTTTGTATTATCCCATAGTATTATATGTTACATGGTATTGATCCATAGTATTGGACGCATATGCTTTGTAAGTCATCCCGTAGTATTATATGTTCCATGGTATTGATCCATAGTATTGGTGCATAGACTTAGTATATAAGTACGTGTTGAGGCCAGTGAAGGAATCCAAGAGTTATTTTGTATTGAGCTTGCTCAAAGGAGGTTTCCCCCTCGAAGTGGCCCGCGATCAATCAATCTCTTCTGTGTTATGTTATTTATAATATATCATGCATTTTAATTAATTAATTGTTGGAGGTTCCTTACACTCGCTCCTAGCTAGGATATGTTAGTATAGTTAGAAAGTACATTTAACCTAGACCATCTTGCATTTCATATCATAATTATAAAAACCATAAACGGTGGACCGAGAGGCAACCTGTGAAACCCAAACAAGTAATGGTTGTTGGAAAAAAATATGGATAGGATCCCTATTCCAAACGGTTCGGGGTCTAATTGGGACTTTTTACTAGGGAGAACCCCTATTGTTGGCCTTGTGTCATTTTGACCCGTTAACAAGGCAGTATGTTTTAGTGATAGTTTGATTGTTTGTTTAGTGGTTGTAATTAAGGGGGAGTGTTGAAGGATGGTAACTACTCCTGATAGTCATTGTTGACAAGTCATGAAGTATTTAGTTGTTTTTAATTCCCAATATTGACATAGTAAAATTGGTGTATTGGATCTAGACAATTAGCCAGTTGTTACATCTTTCTAGTAGAAGTCTTCACATATGTATTTAATTAGTATTATGAAGTAATGAAAGAAATGTTTTGTTGTGTGCCTTCGCTTCTGATTTTCACATGGTATCATAGTAGTATTAAGCCTCTTCGTATAATGGAGAGCTGTCACGTCTCCTCTACGCGATTTTTTTTTTGAAGGACTCTAATCACTAAACAATGCGGAAAACACCAACTCTAGTTGTCGCTACAGCAGGTGTAACTCTTCCGTAAAAAGTGAACATGCAAGGACCACTCATGTGTCAGCAATAACATGTATGTTACATCCTAAACACTTACGACATTAATAAGTGATAGGAATAATGCAATAATAACTGTATTAACCTCATATGTTATTACGCAACTATAATCTCTGTATAGCGTTCATGTGAATACTACTTAAACTTAACATGGTTAAATGTCTCAACATATAACCTATGTTCTTAAATGACTTACATCCTAGCATTAACATACAAACAATGATAAGTATATTACAATACATAACTTCTAGGGTTAACCTAGCCAAGATTGATTAACTCCATAGACAAATAGAATGCTAATGAAAACATTACTAAGTGTCCCACATAGTATTAATTCCACACATAATAAACAATTATTGGAAATACTTTACTTTATAAACTATATAAAGATTTATATAATTATATATATATATATCATTTAACCAAAGGTTTGGTACTTGGCTTACAATGCCAACATATTACTTCAACAAACACTTCCTACCAAAACAAAGTAATTACAACTTAACTCTTTTGAATACTATTAATATATATTTATATATATATCATATATATAAATATAATACGTCCCAAACAAAGGACTTTGGCTTAACATGCCAACATAATACAGATGTAAAAAGGGTGACGCCAGAGGTTTATGGCCCAACAATATAGTGGTGTTAATATATAGTCACACGAAGATAAAGTGATCGTAACCCAAAGCTAATCCACGAAGGGAGTATGTTTTCATGAGCATCGACGTGGATACAATGTAAATAACACATAACATTAAGCAATGTGAATAATACGATGGTTCTACAAAAACATGCCAACGTGGATAAACTCACACATAAGCAGATATTGGTTAGATGTTTAACAAGGTCGTTTCACAGGGTGGTGAGGTGGTTGTGCCATGCAGGCCTACCTACCCTTAACCAATGTTTTGAACCCTGTTGGCTGCCACTTGGTAGGTACACGAAATTCTCAACAACGTGGAAGGGGATGGTCGTGTTGCGTAATGGTTTTGGTCCCAGAATGGACACAGGTTGGCCGCCATTAAAGAAGGCTCCTCCTCCTAGCCGCGACGTGCTCCATTCCCATGAATTGTACTGTGTACTACACAAGCTCCCTTAATGTTCCAGTCGATCATCGCCATTGATCTTAGCATCGTTTGGTTTGTTGGTAAACGAGTTCCATTCTCCACCGTAGATCCAGTGTTGGAGTTTTTGGCACCCAGTTGTTCTACGACCTAGCCTTCAATGCTACCTCCACCGGGTTCAGTGGTCGTTTGACCTTCCATCGTCGGTTGTAAGCCATGTTTGTAAGGGTCAGGCTCAATGAAGAAGTCATTTGTCACGATGGAGTTCTAATCAGAGTGTCGATGCATTGAGCAACATGATATGCCATGAATTCAAGGTGAGTTTCGACGCCATGGGTTTATGCTGGACAACGTGAGGATGCCGCCATGCTGGCTCTACATGCTAGGGTAAGTTGTAACACCCAATCTTATTGTAATTCGTTTCCATGCTTGCTCAAACTGTAAAATATTTCGGGCACTACTCATAAGTCATTAATCCTTATGTTACTACTTTGTGATTGCAACAAGTGAAGCAAGGTCTGCGTTTTCGCTTCACTAATAGGTAAAAGTCCCAACGTAAGCTTCGTTTATACTATGGTAAATTATGTTCTTCTGGGTTTTACTTATTACACTGTAAATTCTACTTATTACGTTTTTAACAACTATTTAACGTTTTTACAGGTAAACTATAACAGGATGGAGGTTGGGCACGCGTCGGGCTCCTCAACTGTCACCTAGCATGGGAGATGTTTCCCTAAATGCCAGGTAACTTGCCAACCGAAAGATTCCCTCAGGTTGTTCTTACCCTATGGGATTAGGTGAGTTACTCAAGCATTGGTAGGGTTTACTGTTAGGCTTTCATGGTTTTAAAAGAGGTGGCTATTGGCCCAAACAGCAGAAGCTTCGCTTGCTGATGCACAACAGTTTTTCTTCGCGACCTCAGGGGTTTTGGGAAGAAGAGCAATAGCTATGGACTGTGATATTTAATTTGTAAATAATGAATGCATTATGAAAAAGGAAAGCATTATGTTGAATCTCGTTTGTTACTGTAACGAGACGCTCTACAAGCTCTCGGCCTCTGTCTCTTTTTCTTTTATAAATTAAACAGAGTATTTTTGCAAAACTCGTGGCCATCTTGTTTTTAAATGTGGAAATGGATTAAGTGTTAACTTCCAGAAATGGGGTGTTTCTCCCATGCTTGTCTGTGCATTAATAACAATGATTTCACAAATGTTAATCTTCTATGTTACATCATTCATTTAGTAGTTAAAGTTTCAATGTTTTCTTCATACTCAAATGAATACGTATGCGTCTAGTTTTAAATGGCACAACACTCCATTAAAATGCATTTGGTCCAAACTGTAAGGTCATAACGTCATAATTTTCAGCACTTAATTCGAATGAAATAGCTTCCTGTTTGTTTGTTGCTTGCCGATCTTAGTCGTAGGAATAGAAGATTAGGCTAGATGAACATAATACTTGTATCATAAGTTATAATGCATAGCTGTGTAAAAGAACAAACGGTACTGCGATCATATCTGATCCACGGAGTGATTGTCAACATTCGCATAAGTTTGTGATAATGTAATAATACATAACTGTGGATTTGGGTTTAAATATTATTCAAGCGGCAATGAATTTCATTGTCTAATGCGCACTATGTGAAAATCATGACCATGTATAAGATGTTAAACTTTAAGCAAATGCATAAGTGTACAGTTTATATTAATGGTTGATTCATAGGTTTTAAACCCTTGCTTGTATCGATCCATTAATTCTGTATTTTTAAGATATTAATGGGGTCTTGAGTCATAGACCATGAATCGATTTTGAGATGCATTCAACGTCATTAATTTAACCCATATCGGGGTATTAAATAAATGTGAACGCCACTGTATGTATATAGTATTATGCATTCGAAACTTAATATATATTTGTAAATATAATAGGAGGTAGGTGTGCAATACTTAGGAAACCCTATTCGAAACATCATAATGAACTTTGGAAACATATGCACATTCAGATTAACGTAGAATAAGATCACAAGTCCTATCTGGAATACATTTCGCCATAAATTTTTTTACATGAATGTATAAACAGCTTCATCTATAAACCATTCATTTCATCAATTAGGAAAAATTACCTTAAGCATAAGTCTTCCCTTTCTAGGTTACTCTATAAAATAGAACATTAGGGTTTATAAATATTGTTGGTTTGACATGTAAACCCTTGGTTTATATGTCTACCTGATTTGCACAATAACACATCTATAAACACAGTTCTGTCCATAATATAGAAATAAGGTATTCTGCATAAAATGAATTTACAACTAACCCTAGGTTAGCATTTAACTCAGATCCATTCTATGGTGCCTTTCTCAGGCTAGCAATATCTAATTAAAATAATAGATCTAGCAGCTTAAATACATCAAAACTAGATTCATGAATACAGAAACACATGAACTATGAATATTCAAGCATTTCAACTTAGATCATAAAGCTGCTTTAGATTACAGAGATCTAGAAGTTATGGTAGATCTATACTCATAAATCAATATGGCAGTATACATATAAGAAGATCTGAAAATAGTAGATCATTTAACAGTACTTTCAGGAATACACATAAACAATATCCAAAATTGTCCATAAAAATAAATATAGGGGTTCAATAGATATACTTATCTGAAATACGATGACCAATGGAACCAAGCACAAACCTCCCAGCCTTTGACTAGTAAGTACTCCTTGCTTTCAGGTTACCCCTGAGATGAGTTCACAGTCCCCCAGGCCAGATTATAGATTTTAAATTACCCTTAATTTGTTTTCCCCGGTTATTCAGGATATGGCATTGGAATCAGGCAACCCAACATCCAACTTAGTACTCCTGAGCTCCAGGATGCTCCAGGGGATTTTAAGCCTCAACCATTAAGGGAATCAATTTAAACACAACCTATTCAGAGTAAAAGCAGTGCTCCTGCAAGCCTGGGGTAGTTCTCCTACCTGCACATAATTAAGTGGTCAAGCTAATTCTTAGTTGTATGATTCCTCTTAATTTGGACCGGTTTGGTTCTCCCAAATCTATCCTCCCTCACCAGTATTCATTTGTCTCAGGTTGTGTGTCTTACCAGTTCCCATTTCTCTTGTGTGTTCATCTCATGAGAATGTGAATAATGAATATGATAATGTGTGTGTTTTAATGAGTTTTCACTTTTTATTCTCTTAGGTGTGAAATTCCTTATTTTATGAATTCTTTTAATTCATTAGTCTCTCAAATCTTTTCTTTAGGGTTTTCCACTTTTCTCCAATAATAATTTATTATTATTATTAAGTGGCATTTTACCTCCAACCCTTAGGGGACTGTGACTCCCATCTCATTAATGTGCCGGTCCACATGGTCAATAGAAATCAATTAATCATATTTCTAATGTCAGCACTGAAATAATACTTAGCAAAATATAATAGGGGTTCAAAGTCCAAAATTGGGGTATTACATTTCCTCTCCCCTTAAGTTTTCACCGTCCTCGGTGTTAAACAGTTTTTCAAAACAACAAATAACATAATAAGAAAATTCAGTTTGTGTCATGTACTTCTTCGAACAAGAAAGGGTATGTTGCTCGCATTTCCCTTTCCATTTCCAGGTAGCCTCTTCAAGCTTGCAGTGCTCCCATTTCACTTTTACCTGAATGATGGTTCGATTCCGAAGTGCCACCTCTTTCCAATCCAGTATGCATATAGGGTCTGTCTGGAAGTCTCCTTCTGATTCCACCTGAATCACATGCCAGTATACAATATGCTTAGGATCGTATACATATTTCTTCAGCAATGAAACATGAAACACATCATGTACTTTAAAATTTGCTGGTAAAGCTAACTAATAAGTAACAGGTCCTACTCTAGCAAGTATTTGGAAAGGACCACAAAATCTTGGTGCAAGTTTGGAAACCTTGCCCAAGCTCAAAGAACTTTTCTTTGCTTTCACTCTTAGGAATACATGATCCCCAACTTCAAATTCTTTATGTTCTCTATGATGATCAGCATAGCTTTTCTTCCTGTCCTGTGCAGTTTTTAAGTTTGTTTTAACTTTCTCCACATTGTTTTCTAGTTCCGCTAGCATTTCGGGACCCATCGCAATCCGATTGAACGGATCATCCCAATTCATAGGGGTTTCACACCTTCTGCCATACAACACTTCGAAAGGGCTCATTCCTGCAGAAGTTTGGTAACCATTGTTGTAGGCAAATTCAGCTAAGTGTAGGTAGTTTTCCCACTGCTTTGGGTTATCCATGGCATACAGGCGAAGCATGTCCTCAAGGATTTGGTTCACCCTCTCAGTCTGTCCATCCATTTGCGGATGGTAGGTTGTACTAAAACTCAGTTTAGTCCCCAAACCTGCAAACATATCCCTTCAAAAGTGTGAGGTGAACTTGATGTCCTTGTCGGATATAATCACCTTGGGAATTCCATGAAGTCGAAAGACTTCTTTCATGAAAACCTCTGCAATGTTTATTACCTTGAAAGTGGATTTGACTGGTATGAAGTGAGCTACCTTAGTCAATTTTTCCACCACAACCATGATAGCATCATGCTGCTTGATGTTTTTAGGCAACCCCATGATAAAATCCATAGAAATGGTCTCCCATTTCCATTCTGGTACATGTATAGGCTGCAATAAACCAGCCAGATGTTGATGTTCTATTTTCACCCGTTGACAGTCCATACATTTTGCAATGTATTCAACAATTTATGATTTCAGTCTAGGCTAGTAATGCTGTTTTTTAACAGCTGTCAGCATTTTCTGATAGCCTGGATGACTAGAATATGGTCTCTTGTGAAATTCATCCATAATCAATTGTTTTAATTCTAGATGATCTGGTATGTACAACCTATTTTTAAACAGCAACAATCCATCCTTGGATATGTTGTAATCAGTTGCTTGTTGATCTGAATTTTCTGCAAGATACCTTTGTCTTAATTTCAGATATTTTTGGTCTTTTTCAGCTGCTGTTCAAATCTGCGATATTAAATTAGACTGAAAACTGTTAACTAAAGCCATAGTTAGTAGGTGCATGCATCTACTTAGTGCGTCAACAATTTTAGTTTATTTTCCTTTGATATGCTGAATTTCAAAGTCAATCTCGCTTAAGAAATCCAGCGACCTTGCTTGCCTTCCGTTCAGGTTTGGCTGTTCAAAAAGATATTTCAGCCCAATGTGATCGGTTTTCAAAACAAACCTTTTTCCAAGAAGGTAGTGCCACCACATTCTTAAAGCATGAATGATGGAAGCCAGTTCCAAATCATTTGTTGCATAGTTTACTTCATGTGTTTTCATCTTTCTAGATCCATACCCAATTACTGAACCGTCTTGCGTTAGCATGCCTCCCAAACCATCCTTGCATGCATCCATGCATACAACAAAATCACCATATGGATCAGCCACTTTTAGGATAGGAGCGGAGGTGAGCAACTGTTTCAACTTTACGAAACTTGCTTCACACTTGGTTGTCCAAAGAAACTTGACCTCCTTTCTCTGCAGAGAGGTAATGGGATGGGCCACTTTAGAAAATCCTTCAATGAATTTTCGGTAGTACCCGACCAATCCCATGAAAGAGCGGACATTGCTTACGTCTTGTGGAGTAGGACAACTCATAATGGCCTTGATCTTGTCGGGATCCAATGCAATTCCTTGCACTGAGATAATGTGACCCAACTATTGTATTTGGTCCTTGTAAAAATCACACTTGGATAACTTTGCATAAAGCTAATTTTCTCCTAAAATTTGTGGCACTAACCTTAGGTGTTCCTCATGCTCATTTTCATTCTTCGAATAGATGAGTATGTCATCAACGAACACCACAACAAATTTATCCAGGTACTTGCTAAAAACATTATTCAGCAAGCACATAAACGTGGCTGGTGCATTCGTCAAACCGAATGGCATCGCCACAAATTCATAGTGTCCATAACGGGTTCGGAAAGCTATTTTATGCACATCTTCTTCCTTAATTTTGATTTGATGATAACCCGACCTTAGATCAATTTTTGAAAATACATTAGCACCCCCAACCTGATCGAACAGATCGTATATCCTTGGAAAGGGATACCGATTTTTTATGGTTACCTTGTTCAGCTATCTATAATTAATGCACAACCAGAATGTGTCATCTTTCTTCCGTACAAAGATCACCGGTGCCTCCCATAGGGATACACTTGGATGGATATAACCTTTTTCCAACAACACCTGTAATTGTGCTTTCAGCTCAATCAATTCAGGTGTACTCATTTGATAAGGTGTCTTAGAATTCGGTATTGTTCCTGGGGACAGGTCTATGGTAAAATCTAGTTCTCGTCTAGGAAGTAACTTCGGAATCTCCTTGGGAAACACATCCTCAAATTCAGCCAAAACACGATGTTTCGTGAAATCTGAAATTTCATTTTGCTAATTTTCTGTCATGTGGAAAACATAAAGTTTGCACCCTTTTTGTGCATTTCTTTTTAATTGAAAAGCATAAATTTCCCTTAATTTCACTGCTCTTACTATTCCTTGAATCTTTTCAAGCTGTCCAACCTCATTCATGAAAGTAACAGATTTTTGATAACAGTCAATAACAGCCCTATGTTTTTCCAGCCAATCTATACCGATGAGAAAATAGTATGATCCTAATGGCAAAACATTTAAATCTGCTCTAGTGTAGGATTCATTAAACTTCAAGGGACACTGATTCACTACCTCAGAAACCTTCATTTTTGTCCTTGTTTCCATTTGAACCAACCAGGGCTGCATGTATTTGTTTTTACTAAGTTTGCATGACTCACACAGTTTTGGGTCTATATAGCTTTTACATGCGCCAGAATCAATCAAGATAGACAAAGGTGTCCCGGAAAGCATACCTTCAACCTCGATTACCGACGCTTGATGTTCTGCTCGATGATTGTTCAATGCAGCATAGATATTCAGGCTCCTTGCTATGTCTTGAACTGTATAAGCCTCTTGCAGATTATGCATATGTTTGCTTATGTCCTTTTTATGAGGACAATCGTACCATCGATGACTTTCTCCACAACCCCAACATTTGAGTGGTGTCTTAGATGGTGTAGGTTCCGGTTTTCTGGTGCCTTCAGTGTTAAACTTCTTAATGGGTGGAACAAACTTGGTTGTGGCTTGCTGCCCTCAAATCTGTTGCTAAAAGGTGCCCGCGTAACTTGGTTTCTGAAATGGTTGGGCTTATGGCCCTTCTGCCTACTTTTAGATTTGGTTTTCTTCTTTTCGTTCCACCTTTTTGACACTTTAGCTCTGTTTTTCCCCTATTCATAACACAGTCTATCTTTTCTGAAAGCATCTTACAAGGTCATGGGATCATCAAACTCTATCCGATCCTTGTACCCGAATGGTAAACAATTCAAGAAACGTTGAGTTCTGACTTTTTCATCCTGGATGTAAGGAACGTATTTGAGCAGTTCTAGAAATTTACTGATTAGTTCCTCCATGGTTTGTTGTCCCATCTTAAGGTTGTAAAATGCTTTTACCTTTTTATCAAAGTACCTTTCAGACAGGTACTTCTATTTGAATAACGTTGCAAAATTTTTCCACTTTACCTTCTTCTCTTTGATCGAGCGGGTCAGCTTGAGATCATCCCACTAAGCCGAATCCTTACCCTACAGGTTGAAAACAACAATTCTATCCTTTATGAGGCTAGAATAGTCGAACATGCATAAATATTTTTCCATGTCCCTCAACCACAGTTCTGCTTCTTCTCTGGTTTTGATTTCTCTGTTAAAAGTAGGAGGCTTGATTTTCCTCAATTCTAAATGTAGATGATTTACTTTTCCAGCTTTATTTTTCTTCTTGGGGACGTACTCCTCAGAATGTTCTCCATGTGAATCTCCGTCACTGACATCCATGTTATAGCTCGTAGAATTTCTTGGAGGTGTAGTCTTAAATTTTGAATTTCTTTTTGTGACTGATTTTTCTGCATGCTGCTCCTCCGGTGTTTGGAGGTGACTATTTTCTTTCTCTGTCAACTTTTTTAGCAGAATGGCGTTTATTTCTTGTTGTTCTTCAAATTTTTTAATGTTGTATTCTTTAATGTTTATCAGCTCATCTTTTAGACTTTTGACAGTTTCCAACATCTCGATGGATGTTGTCGCTCCTTGTGGGGAATTCTGGTTTCTCCCCTACCTGCTAGCCATCTCTCCTCGTTGATTGGATGTTTCTACAACCAAGCTTCCTTCCTGTTCCGCAGAATCCATTTTTTCCATTTACTGTTTCAGCCACTGTACTGTCTAAGTGTGGCCAATCAGTTGTTTGTTAGAAGTCATAAACAACAACGTAATTAAATCATAAAATTTATAAAACAGTATGCTACATGAAATTTAATTATTTAACTGTAAATAAAACACAACATTCACGCAAAAGAGCCTAAGGTCCTAGTGTAGTGGCTGTGCTCTAATACCAATTTGTCATGTCTCCTCTAACAATGCGGAAAATACAAGCTCTAGCTGTTGATACAACAGGCATAACTCTTCAGTAAAAAGTGAACATACAAGGACCACTCATGTGTCAGCAATAACACATGTACATTACATCCTAAACACTTACAACATTAATAAGTGATAGGCATAATTCAATAATAATTGTATTAACCTCATATGTTATTACGCAACTAGAATCTCTGTATAGCGTTCATGTGAATACTACTTAAACTTAACATGGTTAAATGTCTCAACATATAACCTATGTTTTTAAATGACTTACGTCCTAGCATTAGGATACAAACACTCATAAGTATATTACAATGCATAACTTCTAGGGTTGACCTAGCCACGATTGATTAACTCCATAGACAAATAGAATGCCAATGAAAACATTACTAAGTGTCCCACATAGTATTAATTCCATACATAATAAACAATTATTGGAAATACTTTACTTTATAAACTATATATATATATATATATATATATATATATATATCATTTAACCAAAGGTTTGGTACTTGGCTTACAATGCCAACATATTACTTCAACAAACACTTCCTACCAAAACAAAGTAATTACAACTTAACTCTTTTTAATACTATTAATATATATTTATATATATATCATATATATAAATATAATACGTCCCAAACAAAGGACTTTGGCTTAACATGCCAACATAATATAGATGTAAAAAGGGTGGCGCCTAAGCTTTATGGCCCAACAATATAGTGGTGTTAATATATAGTCACACGAAGATAAAGTGATCGTAACCCAAAGCTAATCCATGAAGGAACTATGGTTTCACGAGCATCGACGTGGATACAATGTAAATAACACATAACATAAAACAATGTGAATAATACAATGGTTCTACGAAAACATGCCAACGTCTTGCCAACGTGGATAACCTCACACATAAGCAGATATTGGTTAGATGTTTAACATGGTCGTTTCACAGGGTGGTAAGGTGGTTGTGCCACGTAGGCCTACCTACCCTTAACCAATGTATTGAACCCTACTGGATGCCACTTGGTAGGTACACAAAATTCTCAACGACGTGGAAGGGGATGATCGTGCTACGTAATGGTTTTGGTCCCAGAGTGGACACCGGTTGGTCGCCATTAAAGAAGGATCCTCCTTCCAGCTGCGATGTGCTCCATTCCCATGAATTGTACTGCGTACTACACAGGCTCACTTAATGTTCCAGTCGATCATCGCCGTTGATCTCAGCATCGTTTGGTTTGTTGGTAAATGAGTTGCATTCTCCACTGTAGATCCAGTGTTGGACGTTTTGGCGCCCAGTTGTTCTACGGCCTAGCCTTCAATGCTACCTCCACCGGGTTCAGTGGTTGGGCTCAACGAAGAATTCATTGTTGTCACGATGGAGTTCTGAGCAGAGTGTTGATGCATTGATTAGTAGGCTATGCCATGAATTCAAGCTGAGTTTCGACGCCATGGGTTTATGCTGGACAACATGAGGATGCTGCCATGTTGGATATGCATGCTAGGGTAAGTTGTAACACCCAATCTTATCGTAATTCGTTTCCATGCTTGCTCAGACTGTAAACTCTTTCAGGAACTGCTCATAAGTTATTGATCCTTGTGTTACTGCTTTGTGATTGCAACAGGTGAAGCAAGGTCTGCGTTTTTGCTTCACTAACAGGTAAAAGTCCCAACGTAAGCTTCATTTATACTATGGTAAATTATGTTGCTTCTGGGTTTTACTTATTACGCTATAAATTCTACTTATTACGTTTTTAACCACTATTTAATGTTTGTGCAGGTAAACTGTAATGGGATGGAGGTTGGGCACGTATCGGACTCCTCAACCGTTGCCTAGCGTGGGTGATGTTTCCCCAAATTCCAGGTAACTTTCCAACCAAAAGATTCCCTAGGGTTGTTCTTACCCTATGGGTTCAAACTGAGTTACTCAAGCATTGGTAGGGTTTACTGTTAGTATTTCATGGTTTTAAAAGAGGTGGCCGTCAGCCCCAACAGCAGAAGCTTTGCTTGCTGATGCGCAACAGTTGTTCTTCATGACCTCGGGGGTTTAGGGAAGAAGAGCAATAGCTCTGGACTGTGATATTTAATTTGTAAAGAATGAATGCATTATGAAAAAGGAAAGTGTTATGCTCAAGCTCGTTTGTTACTATAACGAGACGCTCTGGAAGCTCTCGGCCTCTGTCTCTTTTTCCTTTATAAATTAAACAGAGTATTTTTGCAAAACTCGTGGCCATCTTGTTTTTAAAAGTGGAAATGGATTAAGCATTAACTTCCAGCAATGGGGTGTTTCTCCCATGCTTGTCTGTGCATTAATAACAATGATTTCGCAAATGTTAATCGTCTATGTTACAACATTCATTTAGTAGTTAAAGTTTCATTGTTTTCTTCATACTCAAATGAATACGTATGCATCTGGTTTTAAATGGCACAACATTCCATTAAAACGCATTTGGTGTAGACCATAAGGTCGTGACGTCATAATTTTCAGCACTTAATACGAATGAAATAGCTTCCTATTTGTTTGTTGCTCGCCGAGCTTAGCCATAGGCATAGAAGATTAGGTTCGATGCACATAATACTTGTATCATAAGTTATAATGCATAGTTGTGTAAAAGAACAAACGGTACTGCGATCATATCTACTCCATGCAGTGACCGTCGACATTCGCATAAGTTTGTGATAACGTAATAATACATCACTGTGGATTCGGGTTTAAATATTATTCAAGCAGCAATGAATTTCGTTTTCTAATGCGCACTGTGTGAAAATCGTGACCATGTATAAGATGTTAAACTTTAAGCAAATGCATAAGCGTACAGTTTATATTAATGGTTGATTCGTAGGTTTTAAACCCTTGCTTGTACTGATCCATTTTTTTAAGATATTAATGGGGTCTCGATTCATAGACCACGAATCGATTTTGAGATGCATTTGGCATCATTAACTTAACCCATATCTGGGTATTAAATAAATGTGAACGCCACTGTATGTATATAGTATTATGCATTTGAAACTTAATATATATTTGTAAATATAATAGTAGGTAGGTGTGCAATACTTAGGAAACCCTATTCGAAACATCCTAATGAAGTTTGGAAACATATGCCCATTCGTATTAACTTAGAATACGATCATAAGTTCTATCTGGATTACATTTGGTCATAAACATTTTTACATGAATGTATAAACAGCTTCAGCTATAAACCATTCATTTCATCAGTTAGGAAAAATTACCTTAAGCATAAGTGTTCCCTTTCTGGGTTACTCTATAAAATAGAACATTAGGGTTTATAAATATTGTTGGCTTGACATGTAAACCCTTGGTTTACATGTCTTCCTTATTTGCACAATAACACATCTATAAACACAGATTTGTCCATAATATAGAAATAAGGTATTCTGCATAAAATGAATTTACAACTAACCCTAGGTTATCATTAACTCAGATCCATTCTATGGTGCCTTTCTCAGGCTATCAGTCTCTGATTAAAATAATAGATTTGTCAGCTTAAATACATCAGAACTAGATTCATGCATATAGAAACACATGAACTATGAATATTCAAGCATTTCAACGTAGATCATAAAGCTGCTTCATATTACAAAGATCTAGGAGTTATGGCAAATTTATACTTAGAAATCAATATGCCAGTATACATATAAGAAGATCTGAAAATAGTATATCATTTAACAGTATAGTCAGGAATACACATAAACAATTTCCAAAACTATCCATAAAAATAAATATAGGGGTTCAACAGATATACTTATCTAAAATCTGATGACCAGTGGAACCAAGCACAAACCTCGTAGCCTTTGACCAACAAGTACTCCTTGATTTTAGGTCACCCCCGAGCTGAGTTCATAGTCCCTTAGGTCAGATTATAGATTTTAAATTATCCTTGACTTGTTTTCCCCAAGTTATTCAGGATATGTCATTGGAATCAGGAAACCCAACATCCAACTCAGTACTCCTGAGCTCTAGTATGCTCCAGGGGCTTTCAAGCCTCAGCCATTAAGGGAATCAATTTAAACACAACCTATTCAGAGTAAAAGCAGTGCTCCTGCAAGCCTGGGGTAGTTCTCCTACCTACACACAATTAAGTGGCCAAGCCAATACTCAACTGTATGATTCCTCTTAATATGTACCATTTTGGTTCTCCCAAATCTGTCCTCAATCACTTGGCTTTAGGACCAGTTTGGTTATCCCAAATATATCCTCCCTCAAAAGTATTCATTTGTCTCAGGTTGTGTGTCTTCCTAGTTCCCATTTCTCTTATGTGTTCAGCTCATGAGAATGTGAATAATGAATATGATAATGTGTGTGTTTTAATGATTTTTCACTTTTTATTCTCTTAGGTGTGAAATTCCTTATTTTATGAATTATTTTAATTCATTAGTCTCTCAAATCTTTTCTTTAGGGTTTGCCATTTTTCTCCAATAATAATTTCTTATTATTATTATTAAGTGGCATTTTCCCTCCAACCCTTAGGGGACTGTGACTCCCATCTCATTAATGTGCTGGTCCACATGGTCAATAGAAATCAATTTATCAGATTTCTAATGTCAACTAAGTAAACTGAAAAAATACTTAGAAAAATATAATAGGGGTTTAAAGTCCAAAATTGGGGTATTACAAGAGCAAGAGGAAGGCTGTTCATAAATAGAAGAGTAGAGAGAATAGATGAGTTCTCAAATCTAGAAGAGGAATTGTGTGTTTATATCTTGGAAGAGAAGCTCATCACCTAAGACTGCTGTTGAAATCTATGACAACCATTTTCAAGAAGACACGCTAAAAGAAAAAAAAATCCCAAAATGAGGGGCTATCACCCTCTCCCCACTCAACCACTCAACTGGAGCAATAATCTTCATGTATCATACTCTCTCCACACATAGAGAGTGATAATATCCATCTATTTATATGAATTCAATATGATTGTATTTGTGTTACACAAAAATTTTGTACTCATCATGATTATGAACCATGTAAATTTATCCTTGCCTAAATACCTAAAGTACTTGACCAAAATCCTTGGAAGATGAGTCATGAGGTTTTTTCCATGAAAAAACCCTATTTAGAGAGAAAGACGCACCTTGCTTTATAATAGAGTGCGTCTTTCATGATAGACACACCTTGCTTCACTATAGACCGCATCACTGGCGCATGTTGCTAGTGTCTAGGGTGCGTTGATGCTTGTACGGAGGCAAAAAAGAGAAGTTTTGAGAAGTCTCTCGGAGGAGACCCTCGTGGAGGCTTATCCCTTCCATATAGGGTGGATCTTACTCGCCTCCCAGCTTAGTAGGATCCCACCACCTCCTTCTCTCTCCTCTCCTTCTCATCTCTTTTGTCCTATAAATGAAGCTCCTCTTCATGGGATAGGGGGTTCAAATGGGAGCATCCAAATGATGGAGAAATTGAGCCAGGAATATTCCATTCTTCCACATTTTTCAAATTGAGGCAAGGTTCCATTGGAATGGATCTTCAACACCAAGGCTTCATTGGTTGTAATTCTTTCCTATATTTTCATTAATACATCAACGTCTTCATTTCCCATAAACAATATGTAATTTCATTTATAGTAGTTCTCCTTGGTCATTTTGAGTCTTTTGCAAGTAATCTCTTCATCAACAAGCTGGATTGAAAAAGATTCAAGCCACGAGGACAACCTTTGTAAATAAGGTATGGAATGGACTCTTTGTATTCAAGTAATTTGACAGATCTAGGGAAAGGTTTTCATTCTTGTTTTTCTTTGTTCTAGATCCGAACCATTCGTATTAGGGAGATCAATTGGTGTTTGCACATCCAATTGGTAGATCACTTGGTATATAGCATCCAATTGGTAGATCTGACTGTCTATATGCCACTGTATAATTCCTTTAAGGTCTCACACCCTGAAGTCTGTTGATTGGATTGAAAATACTTTGTTTTTCAATTTTATGGGTTGCCCGACGCACTTTACCTTCATGCACAGTGCATCAGTGCCAGCTTGACACGCTTTTCATTCGGATAGAGTGCATCACCGTCGCGCTTTTCTCTTTAGCAGACCGCGTCGATCCCCCACTTACGCTCTAGTGTATACCTACAGCCCGAGTCGGCCTATTGATTTTTAGCTTGATTTTCTGCCCAGACCATTCAGTTCCCTGTTGCTTGGTTTGTGACTGGGTTGGTACAATGTTTTCTACTTTCTACAGTTGAAGAGAAGAAAATGTTTTGTTTCCTTCTTAGTTTAAAGAAAGGTGCTTTTAGCTTTTGCATAGTTAGGGGTTAGAAAATGTTATTTCTTGTTTGGAAATAGTGATTAGATCCTTTCTTATTTTCATTAAAGATCTACTTTATCATTATTTGTTAAAGCAAAACATTTGTCTTTTTGGGTCTTCTTGAGATTTGGAGCCATGTTTGGCCCCTTTAGTCAAAACTAGTATTTTGCATGCATTTTTAAGTGAAATGAATTGGTGTGTAGCCTGCAGTCTCTTTGACCCATATTAAGGTTTCCAAATAATCTTTGCTTTGGTGTGGATTGGTTTGTTTCTACCATGTTTGAAAAAGTTAAAATGGCATTTGCGTAGGGTTTTTCACTTGGGAAAAAGAACCTCTTAGTCTCTCTTTAAGTAGGACTTCATCGAAAAATGAAAGATTTGCATTTCATTTATATTAGTGGTGCATCTTGTTTACTTTACAAGTCTACACTTCTTGCATCCACTTAACCGCATAAGATAAAATCAAGCGCCAGTTAAGTTAAAATATTTAGCAACTTCAATAATAGGTTAGAGACTTGTTCTAGCATCTTAAAGCGTAGGAGTTGTCGTCATTTTCTTCCACTACATTATGGGGTCTGTTTGGTTCTTCCATGTACTCATTGGTATATCGAACGCCCTTTCATGTACTTTTGTGGTATATTGAAAGGTTTTTTCACGTACTCGACGGTATATAGGAAGGCCCCTTTCGTACGGTTGTGCATTAGACAACACTACTACAGATTTGAGATCCCATGTACCTTGCGTATATCGAGAGACCCCTTTAGCATCCTGGAACTATCTGAGTAAACATATTGGTTGTCTTATTGTTAAAATACACTGAGAAAAACACTCGGTGAGATTACTACACACGTACTACTAGGTAGTCGGGTTATACGGTTAGGGGTACGGTCCCAATCCTCCCTGGTTAGTGCTTTGAATATTGGGCCAAGTATAACTGTTGGACCCTACAGTATATCGCAAGTTGTGACAATTTGATAATCCTGTGAGAATCTGGCTTATTTATCCATCCCTTCCACAGACTGCTTGTTTCTTTTAGATTCGAGTAGTGTTTTATTTGTGTGGTAATTTAGAAGTTCTTAGAGAGTTTAGATATGGAAAACTCTTCCAGGACTACCAACCAAGAGACCGCTTTTCAGGTTATGTCTTTTGTTTTTCCCCCATGTGGAAGTCTTGGTCCTCCCTTCATGGCCACGTTGAGCCTTTCTATATTGAATATAGGATTACCAGTATGGTTATTCTCTAATCTGGTTATCCCAAGTACACCAATTGTTTCGGATCATAGTCCTCACCCACAAGAGAATCGACCTCATGTTGATCCTTCGCTTTCTTCGTCAAATGTTGAGTATGCTTCCATTTATTCCTCTTCGCCTACTGAAAAATGTAAGGTTAGTAAGAAGGTGGATAAGAAGAAGAAGAAAAGGAAGGCTAAGAAGAAGAACACTAAGCATAAGGTCAAATCTCCAACCTCTGACCGTCATGTTGGAAACCCACCAGCCACTGATCATCATGCTGGGAGTATTGATGAACCTATTTCGAATCTTTGTAAACCTAAGTTCCCTTGCAGGATTTGTGAGGGGCCCCATTTTATTAAGGATTTCCCTGGTATTCCCATGGTCTTAGAAGTATGGTCACAAGATTTGGAACTACCTGTATCATCATCCTATGGACGTCATAGTGATGATACCTTGTCAACCAAAGAGTCATTGGTTAAGAGTTAGAAAATTAAAGTCAAGAATATGTGTTTATTATGTAGGGACATGCATCATACTTACCTTTGTCCTCGCATGGACGAAGATTCTCTATTATTGGAAGGTATTTCTATGTCTCGATCATTGCCTCCAACGATTTATAGTAAATTGCCTCTTTAATTGTCTTCGGTTGATCAAGTGGTCAATTTAGTTTCATCCTCGGTCGATCCCACTCCTCTCTTGAAGAGTGAAACCCAAGTGGTTGATCTAGTTTCATCCTCGGTCGATCCCACTCTCCTGTTGGAGAGTGAATCTAATACCGCTCAGGTTCTTCTTGTTAATACAGATTCTACCATGCTGGGGGGCATTAATCCTTCTATTACAAGACCTCCCCCAAATAATGAGGCTTACGGTATTCCACCTTTGGTTCCAAATCAGTCAATGTTTATCAATTGGAACAGACTCTCTGCACCTCGTCTTCCCTCCTATCTGCCTTTTGAAATCATTGTGCAACTTGTGCCCATTAGTCAGAATTTGTTAGCATTTAACAGAGGAATCAATCAACCACTGGGGGTTGTTCCTCAGTTGCCTATTTCGTTAGGTGGAAAAATGGTCTTTATTGATGTTTTGGTAGTTCCAAGTCCTTTGGATTTTAATCTTCTCCTCGAACAAGATTATGTCTATGCGATGAAATCTCTTGTGTCCACACTCTTCAGAGTGTTGTCTTTCCCTCATGATGGATGTATTGTGACTATCGACCAGCTTTCATTTGTTAACTCTCATTTGACTACTGATCATCCGACTTATTCCCATGCGGTATATTACCCGCCGCAGGTAAATTATGTGGCATTATATCCCATGCTTCCAACTTTCGTTGAACACGGGCTTCTCTTTGATTGCTCGTCTTCTTTAACCTTGGATTCAAGAGTTGACATGGTTTATCTTCCTTCCAATGAGGACCTCTTAGAAGCCATGATCGAGGCTTATCCTACAACATGTACTCCTTTTGGATCGTCATCCTCTTGGAAGCCATGAAGATGATAATGAGCATAGTTCCATTTCTGTGTCAAGCTCGTTAAAAAATGAAACATGCCATAATGAGTAGAGTTCCCTTTCTGTGTCAAGCTCGTTAAAAAATGAAACAGGACATCATGAGCATAGTTTTCGTTCCATTTTAAGCTCATTAAAAAATGAAATGGGTTCCTTCAAGCATAGTTATTTTCTGTTTCAAGCTTGTGTAAAAATGAAACAGGTCCTCTCAAGCATAATTTACCTTTGGTTCCGAGTTTGTGTAAAAATGAAACCATTCCCAAGCATGGTTTACCTTTGGTTTCGAGCTTGTGTAAAAATGAAACCATTCCCAAGCATAGTTTACCTTTGGTTTCAAGCTTGCGTAAAAATGAAACTAGCTCCATAAGCAGAGTTCTTTTCCTATGTCAAGCTCATTAAAACATGAAACAAATGATCATGAGCAGAGTTCTATTCCCGCGTCAATCTCGTTAAAAAATGAAACAACACCCCACAAGCATGGTTCTTTTCCTGTGTCAAGCTCGTTAAAAAATGAAATAGATCCCATCCCTTTGAATTGAGTCTTTCACCAGATTTAATATTTGAACCTTCATTTCATTCATCTATGCTATTTAATCCTCTTTCTTCTTCCTCCCCTGGTGAATATATTCCTATTAGTAACCATGATTTTGATTGGATGAAGAAAAAGAGTAGGAAACCGAAACAAAGCTTCGGGGGCATGTCTCTAGCCTCTAGATATCATACTGGAGGTAAGCCGTCAGCTTCTTATGCTGGGGGGAATTTCCAACCTCTAGACATAATGTTTGGAAGTAACCTTCCAATGGGCATTATACCGAGCATAGTTTATTTTTTGTTACAAGCTCGTTAAAAAATGAAGCAAACACCATGAGCATTCTTTGCACCTGTCTTCGAGCTTGTTAAAAACAGTAAGATAGTATTGAGCTTACTTTTCACTTTTTTCATGCTTTGGCTGAAACATGAAAAGTGCTTTGAGCTTACTTTCTACTTTTTCGTGCTCTGGTTCAAATATGAAAAATATTCCGAGTGCTTTTAATACCATTTTCGTGCTCGTTAAAAATTGAGTAAAAAGGTGTGTCTAACAAGTATAGGTTTATCACTTTATTCGGCCTCACCAGATTATTTACGGAAAGGAACTATGCCGATTTTACATTTTCCTTTGTTGTACTCGGTCATCAACCATGACAAAGTTGTACATGGAGTCCTCTTTAAGCTCTTTTCAAACTCCTAAAATAGGAAAAGATTGTTGAGTGAACTTGTTTCTTTCATGCTCGTAAAAGGATTTGAAAGGACATCTATCCAGTGATAGTTTATCCCTTTTTCAGACCGTTTAGACTATTTACGAAAAAGGAATACTCTAGTCAATCATGATTAGAAAAGTTCTCTCACGTTGTTTTATCATTTTTCGGGTGAGGAGACTAACTTTTATGAAAAAGAACCATTAGGAGTCTTCTTTTGACCGTTTCAGACTCTCTAAATGTGAAACGACACCGAGTTTACCTTCTTTGAACTCGTAAAATTATACATGGGAGGACCCTTTTTGGGACTGAATCCCTCATTTCTTAGGTTTGTAAAACATATGAGATTGGACTCATGATATGATGAGCTACATTGAGCGTTTGTTACCCTCTTCCAACTTGTTAAAAAGAAAACAGGCGCTCATCCATCATGATGGGGAAATTAAGGGAATGGGAAGATGTAATTGAGTCTGTATTATTGGAAGCTAAAAGTAACCTTTGAACATGGCACCTGTCTGCATTCTAGTCAAACAATTGGGTAGTCAGCTTGTCTTCGAGTCATACCAATTCCATGAGTCATTCTAATCCTTTGGGTATTCCGAAGAATGTTTCAGTCATGTGTTGCATTATGTCTTGGTCTCTTCCATGTTGAGTCAATGCTTCCAAGTCACTTGTCATGCCATTAAATTTTCAAAGGAAGTCTTTGGCTGGAATCAACCTTCGCATTCATTAAACCTTTCATTGTGTCGATCATCCCTGTTTACCATTACACCTTTGTGTCAATTCACATTCATTTGATCTACCATCTTATATCACTTCCTATGTTAGTTTTGTGTCGATGATATGGGATACATCATGGCCCTCCTCCGACGAGTCTATTCCCGTCGACATCATCTCATCATCGAGGAATTAGACTTAGAAACTAGTCGGTACCTTGGAGCCTGCATGCCTCAATGGCAGGTTTCCTCGCTTTTGACAGTAGGTTTATATCATTGACCTCTGATCAAATGATTCCATAAATGGTCGACTCCAACTCATTTATTCACATTTGTTGGGATGTACTAGTGATGCCTTGGGGGATCATCGTCATTATTGGTGATTTCCCTCGCACTTGTTAATGGTTCACATCATTGACCGGTAATCAAGTGGTTTCTACCATGCTCGACTTTAACACATTGTAATCACATGGTAAGATTCGTATCATTTCGGGAACGGGTAGAAGACCCTGGGTTATTTTGATGTCTTACTATTACACCGAGGTTGCGATGGAGATTTTTTAGTGGGTCCCCACACAGATGTTATGATGGAGACCTCATTGATGTACTGTCACACAGATCCACTCTTGTATTGGTCGCGGCTATGTTATTATCTCATCATGGATCTACGTTTGTATTTTAGTAGCCATGATTGTGTTCAGTCATTCAGATATGGATCTACGCTGTATTTTGGTGGCCATATCATCGGTCGGTATCAACATGGATCTGCAATGTATTGGCCGTCATCTATGTTGTGAGTTGTTGGGATGATAAAATTATTGTACTGGAAAAGATCCTTGGTTATTGTTGACATATTTCCAACCAACGGTTCCTTGCCTCGATCCTTTATACTTTATCCATCAAAGTATTTCATCTATCCTGTTACTCTAGCTTCATACTTTAGGGCGCATTCTGTTACACATAAATTTTGTACTCATCATGATTATGAACCATGTAAAATTTATCCTTGCCTAAATACCTGAAGTACTTGACCAAAATCCTTGGAAGATGAGTCATGAGGTTTTTTTCCTTGAAAAAACCCTATTTAGAGAGGCCGACGCACCTTGCTTTATAGCAGAGAGCGTCTTTCTTGATAGACGCACCTTGCTCCACTACAGACTGCATCGCTGGCGCATGTTGCTAGTGTCTAGGGTGCGTCGATACCTATACGAAGGGAAAAAAGAGAAGTTTCGAGAAGTCTCTTGAAGGAGACCCTAGTGGAGACTTATCCCTTCCATATAGGGTGGATCTTAATCGCCTCCCAGCTTAGTAGGATCCCACCTCCTCCTTCTCCCTGATCCTCTCCTCTCCTCCTCATCTCTTTTGGCCTATAAATGAAGCTCCTCTTCATGGGATAGGGGGGTTCAAATGGGAGCATCCAAATGCTGGAGAAATTGAGCCAGGAATCCATTCTTCCATGTTTGGAAAATTGAGGCAAGGTTCCATTGGAAATGATCTTCAACACCAAGGATTCATTGGTTGTAATTATTTCCTCTATTTTCATTAATACATCAATGTCTTCCTTTCCCATAAACGATGTGTAATTTCA
This sequence comes from Larix kaempferi, assembly GCA_027924585.1. NCBI lineage: Eukaryota > Viridiplantae > Streptophyta > Pinopsida > Pinales > Pinaceae > Larix > Larix kaempferi. The sequence goes on from BSBM01000799.1 coordinate 16,571,372, forward strand.
TTTATAGTATTTCTCCTTGGTCAATTGCTTAGATGTATCATGTTATCTTGTAGTATTTTGTCTTTGTCCTTTTGAGTCTTTTGTAGGTAATATCTTCATCAACAAGATGGATTGTGAAAGCTTCAAGCCACGAGGACGACCTTTGTAAATAAGGTATGGACTGGACTCTTTGTATTCAAGTAATTTGATAAATCTAGGGAAATGATTTCATTCTTGTTTTGCTTTGTTCTACATCCAAAGCATTTAGACTAAGGAGATCAGTTGGTGTCCGCACGAACAGATTTATCCATTAACAATTTGTAATCAAGGAAAGGGATCGATCATCCTAATATCCACCAATATCATTGGTGTCCATGTTGAAAAATCCATGAAATAAAAGAAAGTTCACATGAAGATGAGATGCTAGACCCTAGTTGAGGTGATATTGTAAGTGTAAAAGAGAAAGACCATCCATGAGAAGAAAGGCATGCCATGAAGAGGTTAAACCTCAACGAACAAAGGTAAAGAGCAGTAAAAAATTAGTTTTTGAAAAGGTAACGAGAAATAGAAAATAGTTTTTAGAAAAGGAGATGATGTCATGAAAATATTATGGGCATGCCAGGAAGAGGTTAAACTTCATGAAGAGCTTAAACCTCAACGAACAAAGGTAGAGAGCAATAAAAAAAATAGTTTTGCAAAGTAAAGAGAAATTGAAAATAGTTTTTAGAAAAGGAGATGATGTCATGAAAATATTATGGAAAGGTTTTTATATCCACATTATTTCAAAAAGGAAAAAAATGTTATGGGAGTGTGGACATCATTTTAAAAAAAATGGAATTTTGTTTTTATAAAAGATTTTGTGGATATCGTTTTCAGGAGGGTGTTATTAAAGGTTTGAAAACGTTTTTTTAAATAAAAAGAGGGTTTATCAAATGTTCGTGAAGTTGTGACGGCCCACATTATTAATGCAAAAAAAACCTGTAAGTTTTGGGTAGGAATAATCATTGAAACACTAGAAAAGTAGAGAAGGAACTAGTCAAAGTCGTCGTTGCAGATTGGTGCAAGAGATGGCATATTGCCATAACAAGAGGAATAGAAAATGAGATTTTGGATTAAGGGGTGCCTTTACTGAGGTGTCGCATTACCCAATAAAACCCATATTGTTTTAGGGGGCGATAAGGAAGGCATGATGAAAGTCGTGGATGTAGATTGGTCAAGGATTGTTGATCTACAAGAGATGGCATATTACCATAACAAGAGAAATAGAAAATGAGATTTTGGATTAAGGGGTGCCTTTACAGAGGTGTCGCATTACTCAATAAAATTCATATTTTTTAGGGGGCGATAAGAAAGGAATGATGAAGGACTGTGAAAGAGAAAATAGAATGAATCTAAAGGCCAAGTCAACCATGACAAAAGGTGGATAAGCTTCGAAGGGGAAGTTTCATGGGATAGAAATGAAGACTTCGACAACTCAGGAGAGAGAAAAAATAGCTCAAGAAACATATTTTGTAGAGAAATATGGAGAGGTTCCAGCTGTAGCTGAGGATCCCACACATGAAGAAGATCATATGCAAGCTTGGAGTATTCTAGGAATAGAGTACTATGAAAGGGGGACCAATGTCAAATAAGTGGCAGTGTGTGCTTTGGTGAATCCAACAATGTTTATTGCTCATAAGAAGTTTCTAATGAAGCATCTAGTGAAGCTCACTATGTAGATGCACAAGTGGATGAAAAAGGAAAAGACATAGAAGTTGCAGTTGAAGCTACCAATGTAGCATCCTATGATGGTGAAGTTGCCAATGAAGCAACCAATGATTTCAATAATCCAACAAAGATTGCTAATGAAGATGAAGAAATTTCCAATGAAGCAGTATGCCTTGATGAAGTGAAACCAGAAGATGATGATGAATATGACCTCTATGAGAAGAGGTTGAAGCATTTGAACTGGAGTATGATGCAGAACACCTTTTGAATGAGTTTTGGTTTATTGCATTGTGGAAAAAAAAACTCATCAATGTATTACTTGGAGAAGGAAGCCTACTTGAAGAAAATGATCAAGTAGATGATGTCTTGATTGTAGCAGAAAGACACGAAGACGATGCACATGAATATATCTTTGTAGAAGTAGTAGATGAGGTAAAAGAAACCATAGAAGTTACATGTGAAGCAGTTGAAGCTGCAAAAGAAGAATACAAAGGAGAACCCAAAGAAGAGATGGAGGAAGACATGAATGCTGGTGAAAATGGAATAGAGGAAGCTAACATGAAGAAAGATTGTAATCATGTTTTTGAATATCCCATTGATAAGATCCTAATGAAGTGGAGTCTTAAGGAGATCTGGTTTTATCAGCCATTGCTAAGTTGTGATGAGCATGACAGTATGTCACATGATGAGAAAAACCAATGGGTTTCAGGTATGCTCATAGTACAACATTTGAAGATTGGAATTGCATGCTTTGGTACAAAAGGCATTCAATGTTTAAATGATTCCAAGCAAATTGAAGACTTTGTAGATGAAGTTGGAAGCGGGTCTGGAGAAACATAGGAAATAGTGAAGAACAAGATCAGCGTAAAGGTGAAGCTAAAGAAGAAGAAATATCTAAAGTTCAAAGTCTGGAGCATGAAGAAGAAGAAGAAGAATAAAAGAGTTTTGAACATGAAGTATAGGATGAAACAATGTCAACACATAGTAGAAAAGAAGGTGAAAATGAAGATGTATGAACAAGTTGTAAGAAGGAAAATTTTTAAGGAACCATAATTTTTTTAAAGTGTAAAGACCTTGGTGAATCTTACTAATTCTTAAGTTTCCAACCATAAAATTTGGGCGATATTTTTCTAAAAATGCTCAAATTTCCAAGGGTTTTATATAGTTTCTAGACAATTTTGACGATTTTTAGATTAAAAATCAATTATCTCATGAAATTTGGGCGAATCAATTTAGAAAAAAAATGAAAATTTGACGAATCCTTTTTTGGAAGAAAGGTCAAAATTAGTCCATGGGATAAATTTTGCCCCTAAAATTTTCCGAGCGTCACTTGTAAGCCTAATTGAGACTTAGACCAACATGAATTCACATTTCAGTTTTTGATGTAAGCCTCAGAGGCGATATGTTTTAGTACCAATTTGATTGTTTGTTTGGTGGTTATAATTAAAGAGGAGAGGAGTGTTGAAGGATGGTAATTACTCCTACTAGTTATTGTCAACAAGTCAAGAAGTAGTTAGTTGTATGTAAGTCCTGAGATTGACACAACAATAATTGGTGCATTGAATCTAAACAATTAACTAGTTGTTACGTCTTTATAGTAAAAGTCTCTACGTATGTATTATTTAATAGTCTTATTTATGTATTATTTAATAGTCTTATGAAATAATGAAATCAATGATGTGTTGTGTGCCTCTACTTCTAATTTTCACATGGTATCAAAGTAGTGTTAAGCCTCTTCGAATAATGAAGAACAAGAGGAAGCCTCTTAGGAGAGCAAAGAGAAACGATGATCCGCCACTCCAGAAGAGAAGTTGTGCATTGAGATATCGGAAGGGAAGCGCATAGCTGAAGCCGTTGCTAAAAGCTACGACATCCAATTTCAAGAAGACACATCGGAAGAGAAATTGCAGATATAATCAAGAAAATGGAGCGACTGTCCCAAGATCCACCAATATCATTGGTGAAAAGGAGAGCAAGATTCAGTGGTAGAAAACGTCGGAGAAAAACCATCTGCGAGAAATAAAAAAGGCATGCCGTGATGAGGTTAAACCTCAACGAACAAAGGTAAAGAGAAATAAAAAAATAAAAAATAGTTTTTGCACAGGTAAATAGCAAGAAGAAATAGTTTTTAAAAAGGAGATGGTATCATGCAAATTTTATGAAAAGGTTTTCATTTCCACATCATTTCAGAAAGGGAAATTTGTTATGAAAAGGTTTTCATTTCCACATCATTTCAGAAAGGAAAATTTGTTATGGGATTGTGGACATCATTTAAAAATTAAAGGGATTTTCAAGTTATAAAAAGGTTTTTACAAAAGGTTTTGTGGATATCATTTTTAAAAGGGTGTTATTAAAGGTGCAAATTTAACATTTTTCTAAACAAAAAAAGTGTTTATCAAATATTTGTGGGGTCGTGAAGCTCTTTATTATTAATGCAAAAAAATGTTTGTGGGGTTGTGAAGGTCTTTATTATTAATGCAAAAAAATGTTTAAAATTTTGGCTAGCCATAGCTGTTGAAATCCTAGAAAAGTAAAAGTTGCAGCATGGTTAAGAATTGTTCATATGCAAGAGATGGCATATCTCCATAACAAGAGGACCTAAAAAGGAGATTTTTCATTAAGGGGGTGCCTTTATAGAGGTGTTTTGTTAGTCCAACAAACCCATATTTTGTTTATAGGGGTCATAAGGAAGTAATGACAAAGGACTATGAACAAGAGAAGAGAAGGAAGCTGAAAGACGAAGTCAACCACAATAGAAGTTGGATGGGTTTCCAAGAGGAAGTGTCACGGGGTAGAAAAGAAGACTCAGACAGCTCAGGAGAGAGAACAAAATAGCAGAGGCAACATATTTTTCAGAGAAATATGGAGAGGTTCCATCTATAGCTGAGGATCCCACACATGAAGAAGATTAGAGCAAGCTTGGAGTATTCTAGAAACATAGTACAGTGAAAGGGGGAGCAATGTCAAAGTTGAGTTGTAGAATGTTGCCACGTTGAAAAAATCCTTTGTGTGTGAAATTGAGATACCTGAGAAGAAGAATGAAGAATCTGTGTATGTTGCAGAGTAAGAACATATAGTTGTTAGTGAATCCCACAGTTCTCAATCACATGTAGGTGAGAGGTGCATAATTTCTAATGTAGGAGTCCGTGCTTTGGTAAATCGAGTAATGTCTATGCTCATGAAGAAGCTGTCAATGAAGCAGCCAGTGAAGACCACAGTGTAGATGCACATGTGGATGACAAAGACAAAGACATAGACGTTGTAGTCAAAGCTGCCAACGTAGTAGTGTGTGATGCTAAAGTTTCCAATGAAGCAACCAATGATTTAGTGAATCCAACAAAGATTGATGATGAAGATGAATAAATTGCCACTGAAGTAGTATGCCTTGATGAAGTGAAACCATAAGATTATGATGAAGATGACCTCTCTGAACTAGAGTTTGAAGCACTTGAACCAAAGTATGATGAGGAACACCTTTCGAATGAAGTTTTATTGACTATGTTGAAATAAAAACGACTCATTGATGTCTTACTTGGAGAAGGAAGACTACTTGAAGAAAAAAATCAAGTGGATGATGTCTTGAGTGTCGCAAAAAGACATGAAGAAGATGCACATGAAGATAACTTTGTAGCAGTAGTAGTTGATGTAAAAGAAACCATGGAAGTCACATGTAAAGTAGTTGAAAGTATAGAAGAAGAACCAAGAGAAGAGATGGAGGAAGCCACAGAATGTTGTTAAAATGGAATAGAGGAAGATAACATGAAGAAATATTGTAATCATGATTTTGAAGATCCCATTGATAAGATCCTTATGAAGCGGAGCCTTAAAGAAATATGATTTGATTATCTATTGTTGAGTTTTGATGAGGATGAAAGTATGTCATGTGATGAGAAAAACAAATGGGTTTTAGGTATTCCCATAGTACAACATTTGAAGATTGGAATTACATTGTTTGGTATGAAAGGAATTTAATGTTTGAATGATGCTAAGCAGATTGAAGACTTTGCAGATGAATTTGGAAGGAGGTATGAAGAATCATAGGAAAAAGTGAAGACTAAGATCAGAGTAAAGGTGAAGTTGAAGAAGAAGAAATATCTAGAGTTCAAATTTTGGAGCACAAAGAAGAAGAAGAAAAGATTTTGGAGCATAAAGTACAGGATGGAATTGCATCAACGCATAGTAGCAAAGAAGGTGAAAATGAAAATGTTTGAACAAGTTGTAAGCATAGATGAGACTTAGACCAATAGGCATTCACATTTCATTCTTTTGATGTAATCCTTAGAGGCAATATGTTTAATAGCAATTTTATTGTTTGTTTATTGGTTTTAATTAAGGGGGAGTGTTGAAGGATGGTAATTACTACCAAAAGTCATTGCTGATAAGTCAAGAGGTAGTTAGTTGTGTGTAATTCTTGAGATTGACATAGTCAAAATCAATGCATTGAATCTAGACAACTAGCCAATCAAAATTCATTGATGACAAGTCAAGAGGTAGTTAGTTGTGTGTAATTCCTGAGATTGACATAGTCAAAATCAATGCATTGAATCTAGACAACTAGCCAGTTATTACATCTTTCTAAAAGAAGTCTCAACATATGTATTTGATCACTCTTATGAAGTAATGAAGCCATGGTATGTTGTGTTCCTATGCTTCTTTTGTTTTTCACATCTGAATATGTTTGAACAAGTTGTAAGCATAGTTGAGACTTAAACCAATAGGCATTCACATTTCATTTTTTTGATGTAATCCTTAGAGGCAATATGTTTAATAGCAATTTTATTGTTTGTTTACTGGTTTTAATTAAGGGGGGGTGTTGAAGGATGGTAATTAGTGCCAAAAGTCATTGTTGACAAGTCAAGAGGTAGTTAGTTGTGTGTAAGTCCCAAGATGGACATAGTCAAAATCGGTGCATTGAATCTAGACAAATAACCAATTATTGCATCTTTCTAGAAGAAGTCTCTGCATATGTATTTAATCACTCTTATGAAGTAATGAAGCCATGGTATGTTGTGTTCCTATGCTTCTTTTGATTTTCACATAAAATTTACCTTTGGACTAATTGTTCATGTTTCTTTCTAAAAACATATGAACACTAATTTCCATTTTATATTTTAATGGTTCCATTATATAAGATAAAAGTATTTTACTCTAAATATCCACAATTTTTTAGAGACTATTAAAAATAAATAGAAATTTGAATATTTTTACAAAAATATAGCCAAACATTTTATGGTTGATTTCTAAGAATTAGTAAAATTCATTAAAGTTTTTACATTCTAAAATATATTTAAATCCACAAAATTTTATGTTCCTTAACCCAACCTAATTACATTTCAAACACAATATAATCACTTGAACTTTATGCTCTCACTTCATTAAAACCTTCTAATTATATAAAATCTATTAATTCAAATATAAAAAACTAGTATTTTACAAAACAAATTAAGTATAGATCGATTTCTTAATACACTTATTAACTTTACAATTAACAATTTAATTTACATCATAACAAATAACTAACACATTCTACACTAATAAAATCACACAACTACTCTATATTTAGACTAATTTAAAATCACATAACTACTCCATGTTCCAACTAGATATGGAAAGCAAACCCATTAATATATACTTAACATCTTAATTTTAACACTAGTTATAAAATTGTCAACTTTTTTCACCGAAACATCATTATAAAAAGTGAAATCTCCAAATATATTGAATCTAACTAAATACCTAAATATTTGTTTTCCATTATGAAAATTCATGGAAAATTTTCAACTTTATCATCTTTAATTTAATAAGATATAATTGTAAAAAACATTGAAAGAATGCATTTTTATTGAATACCCTATAACCAATAATTAAAAAATTTGTCAACCTTTTCACCCTAAAAAATAAAACACTTTAATGAATCACCATTCAATATACAACATCGTAATCTCTTTCTCTCACACATATATATATATTCATTCTCTCGATTTAGTCAATTCTGTCACCTTAACATCCACCAATGTCTTGATAATTCAGGAGATATAAGACGTTTCTCATCGCATAACTCATGGTTGAACCCTGAAGTTTAAAGATATATTAAAACTTCGTCAATGTTAAACATTTAGAATTCACTAGATATATTTAGCTAATCTCTAACTATAATTACAACATTCTTGTGAATAGATCTAGAAAGGATATCGTACTCTACTCTAATATCTTTACAAAACTTTCTATATTAATGCAAGCTTCGATGTCACAATGTGAGTAATAATGTTTTAAAGATAAATTTTAATTAAATTTAAAGATAATGTTTTATTGATAAATTTTAATTAAATTTAAAGATAATGTTTTAAAGATAAATTTTAATTAAATTTAAAGATAATGTTTTAAAAATAAATTTTAATTAAATTTAAAGATAATGTTTTTAAGGTAGTAAAATTTATTATAATTAATTTAAAGGCTGTATGTGGAGATGGTTATTACTAATTGCTATTTGTAATATGTATAGAAAATCACAGTATCTAAATGGGTGTTTTTAAAATAACATCTAAAGGTGTTTGTTAAGATCATAACATCTAAAGGTGTCTGTTAAGATCACATTTTTTTTACATAAGAAAACAATATATTCTTTAATTTATTCATTTTTGTAAGTAAATGTATTTATATATTATAAAATAATTTAAAATAATTTTGAAATTAAAAGAAAATTGTAAATAGAATGTATTTAAAAAAAATATAAATTATAAAAAAAATTTAAATCAACTTAAAAATTAAAAAAAAATTAATATTATTTATATCATAAAAATTGATTCTATTTAAGTTATTTTTATAATTTTGTATGAGAAAGATTTATAAAATAATGTAAAACTATATATATATATAATTAATTATATTAATCAAATATATTGGTAATATTAGTTGAGTTATGAATGTTAAATTATATATTTATATATATAGACATACTAAAATAAATAATAATATGCCTCTTTTGTAAATTAGTCTATATTTATTTTAATATAAATTTGGATGGTAGGTAATCCAAGTCAGAAGATGTTTGAACAGAATTGAACCCGGGTGGATGAAATGAAATCCATCTAACCCCACTAACGAGCCACCATATCCTTGACTTGTTTAAGTTGATTATATATATATATATATATATATATATATATATATATATATATATATATATATATTTGTTTAGATTGATTATAAGTATAATTTTTATATTTTTTTAAAGGTTTGGAGTTATTATGTGGACAACATTGAAGAATCAAATAAATATAATTAATCACAATATTTATAAATATAATTAATCATAATTTTTAAATAAATAGAAATTTAAGTTTTTTTTAATCTTTTAAATATTTAATTGATTTGCTTATTTTTAACATGTGGGAAAAGATTTATCAATTCTTTGGATTTATATATTTACCCATTGATTTTATAGTCTTCTTTCCAAATTAAAAAAAATAAAAATAAATAATAACTAATATATTCACATCTAAAAAAGCAATAACTTGTTATTACAAGAATATAATCAAAGTTACATATATCATCATCTAATTCTTCCATGGTCTGTATTAAAAATCACAAAAATAACGACTCCGAGGCATACAACTATCCCCCAGGGATACCATCAATAGATAACAGAAAACTAGACAAACAACTAAGCCAAGGTCTCAAAGAGTATCCAAAAATAGAGAAAGAGCCCCCATCAATAAACAAACCATCAACAAAATCCTCAAAAATATAAGGCCATCCATTGGCCCTATTGTAGATTTTGATAAATAATCTTCCTAATGGTTTAGCTCCCTATAGATATGGGCAAAAGAGATAGAGGAGAAGCTGTTTAAAAGTTCCCAGATCCAAGCAGTCCACTGCTCCAACTGCACCACTCGAAGTTCAGCCACACCTTCATCCAATCACCAAAAATTTTGATGCAATAAATTCCTTTGTGAACAATCGTCCAAAGGAGCCCTTGCAGAGCGACTAGCTCTACCTTAGTGTTTGTGCCACACCCAACACCCATTTTCAGCCTAATAAATGTTAATATTTGATCTACAAGATCATACTGACCCCACATCTACCATTTTGGGTGACACCATAAAAAAATACGAAAAATAATCCTCCAACAAAAAGGGCGCAATAAATCTTTGTTTACCTGCAAACTTTACCTTATAAAACTCAAGGAATGAGGAAGTTGCTTTAGTTACTGCATCAAAACATGAAGGTTTTTTATTGTCAAAAATGGGTCAGTTCCACATCTTCCACACTTCCCATATGACAAACAAAGGTAACTCTTTGAATTTAGGTGTTGAATTAAACCACCAAAAGAAACAGTCTTGGAATGTTGGAGCACTTCAAACATCCCTATGAGGTAACATGACCCAAACCTCTTCCCAGACCTTCCTAAAGAAAGGACACAAGTTGAAAATATGTGTAATAGAATCACCATCTCCAAAGCATAAACAATAACATCCAGGCCCCACAAAGCCTCTCTTAACTAGATTGTCCCAAGAGAAGATTTTTTTCTCGAGGCATAACCAAACAAAGCATTTAACCTTAACCGGGATGTTCCACTTCCATAAGGAATTAGACCACCATTTTGGAGATGTATGGGCCAAGCACATGGATAAATCCTCATAATATTTTTTGGCCGAGAGTAGACCATTTGCATTTCCCCAACCCCAAACCAAACAATTTTCATTAGATGTGATTTTGATGTCAACACTATATAATGAAAGAACATACCAATCCCATTCTGCTGCAACACCAGGTGGGAGGTCCAAATCTGAGGCCCGAATCCAATAGGGAGAGAATCCAGTTCCGACCGCTTGGCTTGAGATAAAACCTAAATGTTTCTCTGCGAAAGATGATCAAACAGAGGAATGGATAACTTATAATAGTCACCAACACCCAAAAAAGGGTCAATACCATCTTGGATCGAAGTGCCACGTCCTATCTTCCAGTTGAGCCAACCTCTAATCAGAGGGAGAGCTTTAAGTATCCCCTTCCATATTGCAAAAACACATGTCATCGGTTTTGAGTAATTACGAATCCAAAGTGCTATCGGAATGGACTTGAGATATTTTGTTGTAACAACACAATTCCATAAACCAGATCCAAATAATCCTCACCAAAGAATTTTATCCTGCAAGGCCAAACTAAACCACTCCAAATGTTTCAGACCCCAACCTCCCAAATGCTTAGGAAGAGAGAGGCTTTTCCATGAAGAAAGGTGAAATTTTGAAACCTGTAAGCTGCCACCCCTTAAAAAGTGGAAGATAAGACTTCTGATAGAATTCAAAATGGAGGCTAGAATCTGCATTAAGGAAAACCAGTAAACTGGGATACACTCCAAGACCGATTTAATAAGAGTAAGGCGACCTCCAAGGGACATCCAACGATAAGACCAAACATTTATCCTTTTTTCAAATTTACAAATTAACCATCCCCAATCACTCGCTAGATAACCATTGGGTTTAATAAAATACCCAAGATATTTAAACCCCATGTCCAGTCGCTCCATGTGAAAAGGGAAAAGATGTGATATTTTTTCAATGATATCTGCATCTTCATAGTTAATCAAGAACATATATTTTTGAATACTAATTGACATTCTTGAAGCTAAACAAAAGATGCCTAAGATAGACTTAAAATAGGTCCATTCACCCATTGAGCCAAGACAAAAAAATAAGCACATCATCGAAAAATACAAGATGTGTAATGTAAAGTGGATGAGAAACCTTGATACCTATCAGAAGTTTTTTAGTCCTCGCTTCATCAATGGAGCAGATAATCCCTTCAATTATCAACATAAAAAGTAAAGGGAAGAGAGGGAACCCCTGTCGAAGGCCCCTTTCATAAGGAAAGAATGATGAAGGGGATCCGTTGATCAAGACCGCAAAGTTTGTCGAACTAACACACATCATCAACCAATTTGTAACCTCAACCGGAAGCCTTATTTGAAGGAGAACAAATATGAGAAAGGTGCAGTCGATTCGTGTGTGTGTGTGTGGATTGAAAAAAACTAAAGTACATAATGTTATTTAAAGAATTTTCCAAAAAAAGAGTCCTCATTGCAAAAAGAAGTGGTAAATATGATTTCTATTTATTGTAGAGTAAATGTTGACAAGTTAATCCATTTAGCTTTTGAATAAATTACAAATTTTGTACATGGAAGGAATTATAAATGAAACCATAAGATTATGCATAGTATTGAGGGATGAAATTTTTTATAAATAATGGAAAAATTGAATAGTCTTTTCAAGTCTTTATGAAGGTACAATCAAATATGTGTTTATACCTTACATACATGTGCAGTTTGTAAAAGAATAAAAAAAATGAAAATTATAGTATACAAGGTACTAGTTTTCATTAACGTATAGTAAAAGTCTAATTGTTTCTGTAAAAAAAATGAAGGTTCCAAATTTTAGTTTATTTTGGGGATTTGACATGTGGTATCAGAGCTTAGGTTACGACACTTGGAATTATGGTGTCCATTCGCATTATGAGAAAAACTAATGATTTTTTAATGTTGTTATTCTTACTTGTATAGAAGAAATTTGTTTTTACTAAACTGCAGGAAGAGATGGCGAGAAGACGATCCCCTACCCCACCTATTTGGGTTGAACTTAATGAAGAGGAACAATGAAACAATAATAACGATAACTCAAATGAAATTCTACAAACAGTAAGAGACTTACAAGTTGATCTTATGAACTTTAAAACTGAACATGAGAGGGTGATGAGAACCTGGGAATATCTAAGGGTGGGCACACAAAGTTGACCCCCAAAACCATCGTAATGGGGCCGTGCTAGTAGAAAAAAACAAGGGCGCATATGCAGCTAAGGAAGCGCGCACTCTCCTCCAGGTTCGGTACTGAACCGGAGCATGTGTGTGTTGTTGCACATCCTCATTGTTAGTGCATACGCACCCAAGGGCGCGCATGCGCTCCTGTTAAACCAAATAAAAAAAGGGGCAGACATTGCGGTATATTTCATTTCCAATCGACCGAGATTCATTCACTCGACATGTACGCGGACTAAGAGACCACCCCACTCACCCATTGCACTCAAGAAATCCATAAATCCATCTATCGCGTGATCATCCATTGCTTTGGATGGGCAAGATCATTTTTTTGTCATTTTATTGGTTTTTTATTATTTATTAAATTTTTAATAATTCCCAAATTAGTAAAATAATAGAATTGTTTTCAATTACAGTGTCTAAACCTATACAATGAATGACAAAAATGTTAACATGGATTCTGGTGGAACATAAGAAAACACAAATCTTGGAACCAATGAAAACTCTCAACAAAATGAAAACGCCCAACAAAATCAAAACCCCCAACAAAATTTGGACCAAGATGACTTGAACCATTACCTAAATGAAATGAGAGTGCAAACCTGAGAATTGAGAAACAAAGGGGAACCATCTCGAGTCTCCCTTGCCACCTCAATTGAGAGCTCAATTGACTCCATCATCCCTGCACATCGTTAGTTGACTGACATGACCACATATAGATCTAGGATGCAAGAGTATTATTCCACTGATATTTCCAAGAGGAAATAAAAGCATTGAATATGACAAAGGCCCAATTATATAGTATGTTCACCAATCCAAGAACAAAACAATCACCAGACATTAGAAATCCACGTGGCTGCATGGATTGGTGTCATTTCCAACCATGGAGGGACAACTGGATGCATAGGTGGTTCATAGTTTACGCTAAACCTCCCTGCAATAATAGGGAGGTTCCACAATAGTTCCTTCGACAACTGTGGGGTAAGTTTGTACTCGATTTACATGTCAACTATTTTGACATAACCGAGTTCCAAGGTGTTGGGATTGGCTCTTCCCAAGACCAAGATCGACCTTCTACCAAGCGGAACCCATTGAGAGGGCCACCACATCCTAGGCATGATCCCAACCCCCCTCCCCAGCCACCTTAGTAACCCCACATACTTGATCAGATCAAGGGGGTGATGAAACACGTTGCAAGTGGACTCCTTAGACACACCGCATTTGGAGAAGCGACTACAGTGGAGAGACAGGTTGACCCTGATAGACACTCAGGTGCAAGGCCGTCACGATAGAGTCAAGATAGACCTATGACTGGTGGTAGCCATGCTAGGTCATCTAGTTTGACGGGGACAGTGACACATATTTGTCCTCATTGCGGGCACACTTTCCCTGGCCCGATCGAGGATTGTTATATGTACAGGTTAGCACTTTTTTTAATGAGTTTTCAATCATCACTTGAGAAATTGTAAAGTAATTTTAAAGCAGTTGTGTATGAATTAAACTGTTATTTCAATGTATATTTATTTAGAGCGGAGACGCTGACATGAGATAACGTAGGATCTCCCAAGTAATGGAAGCTGCAACTGAAATTGCAGCACCTCACACGAAGGTATTTTCAGTACGTCACACAATATTGTTATTACTTACTTATGTCATTTCTATTATTTATTTATTTTTATTTATGACATACACGATGATAGTTCCAACAATATTTTTGAATATTTTGATTGCCTAAATAATTACTTGTTTAATATGTTAATAACATGCATGCATTTTGGTGTCCACATGTATGCACAGACTATGATGACCATCCATCTCCGCCAAGGATCGGCAGGTCACCATACACACAAGTATAATGTGTAGTTAAAAGCATGCTTTTAATTTGAATTGTTATGACTTACTATTTTTTAATTTGATTTTTGTCTACCAAACTATGATATTAAAAATGTCAATGTAGGTGCCACCATCATCTGTAGGTGGCACCGCTCCACCTCCCCAGTTCAGTCCCATTTTTCCACTCTCTCCCATGAGTCACCCCCCCCCCCCCCCCCCCGCTTCCATCCAGACCCATCTCTCCGTCCACCCCCACCCTTCCATCCATCCTCCCCACTCTGTCCATACTCCCCCCTCAGTCCATCATCCCCCCTCCATCCAGCCTCCCCCATTCATCCATGCCCCCCCGTCTATCCATCCTCCCCCATCCGTCCACGCCCCACCTTCCATCCAGCTTCCCCCATTCATCCGCATCCCCCCTTGGATCCATCCTCTCCCTCTATTCAAGAATGCCCTCCCATCCACCATCCCTCAACATACCCCTAGCACTTTTAGGTCGATCCCCTTTATTGTATAGCCGGTAGGGTTTCATCATCCACGACATCCTCCTCCACCCCGTACCACCATGCCCTCTTCCACCCTACCTTCTTCAGTTCCTGCCACTATTGTGGAAACTACTATTGCAACATCCGTCGATACATCTACAGTGGTTGCACCTGTAGTTTCTGCAACTACATCCCCCCCCCCCCCATGACTACATCAGAGTATTTTGTCCAGCCAACTACTCCACATGCTAGTCCTAAATACCATTCATCTCCACTACCTGAGGCGTTCACGATGAGAATCAAGTTAATTTATGAAAATATTGTGATGCATTAACGAAAATTAATTTAAGCAATTTTTTCAATGAAATGATTGTCGTAAATTTTGCAGGGTGGCATTGTTGAGAGGCTCATTAGATCGAGGAGGACACCTTCCTCACGTCTCCCACTCCCATAAACGGTCAATATTTAAGATTTGAATTCTACATTCATTTTATAAATGTGGTAATGTTACAAATGCTTGAAAATGATGATATCTTATATCATTTGTTTCAGAGCCCAGAGAGACGGTCTACTCCTAGATGGAAGAAGTCCCGAGATTCCAATAGCTGCAAGAAGAGGAAGATCGATTTTGGAGATGCTCCTGGGAGTGTCGGGGGTGGGCACAATGCTTGAAATACCATGTTATGCAATTAGCCGCGATGTGGCATTTTTTGGCATCAGTTTCCATGTACTTGGTATCTAGGGAATAAGTTGCCATGTATTTTGGATCTAGGCACGAGTTGCCGAACTTTGTATAGGGCACGAGTTGCCATCGTGTCTACATTGGGAACCATGTTCCACTGTTTGCTAGAAAATTTATATGTTTGGACGAGTTTTGTAGCTTTGATGTACATGAATTTTCAATTATGTGATTTATATCCATGTTGTCTATATTTCTATCTTGTTGTCTCTGGTTGTGTGTAGTTTCCTAATAAACAACATCATGCTTTTAAAACAAATGGTTGAGTTTGAAAGTATTTTGATATGATTCCCTTCGTTTATGATGAAATAGATCAATTTTGATCTCTAGTGGCCTCATATAGTCATTGTTGGATGTTTGATTGAAAAAAATATTGTGTTTGAACTCTAACAAAACATACTCACTTGACCATGTTCGTAGCATTTGGAACCAATGTCATAACTGTAAAAATAATTATTTCCACTGATGTTTAATATTTGATGATATACCAATAAAAAAGGACTTGTCGATCATACTTAGGTGTGAAAAACCTATGTTATCATCATTGTGTTCAAATATATGAAAAATATCTCCCCATCCCCTTCACTTGGAATGTTTCCTTATGAAGGGACCATCATCCCTCTGCCACTGTGTTTTTCTTAGCATGGATGCTTTGTTAGGTTTAGTGTGACTCTAGATTTAGAATTGACATAATGAACATTATTTCAATTGTTTTGTATTATGAAAGGTATTTTGATCATAAAATGCCATTCTAATAAGATCCAACTATTTTGTATACATCACAATGCAAGGATGAAAGCTCCATGGTAAAATTCAACACCTTGAGTAGTTATTGGCGAAATTTTATGGGGCCCTTGATACGATGACTAGGGAGATACTTGACCTTTTCCTATACCTTATTATTTTGACAAGTTTTTCTAAAGATTTGTCATTGTATATGAAAGTGTTGTGTAAGTGATGAATGATAATGGAGATGTTCCCAAATACCAAAAGGTTCCTTATGTTTGCTGAAAAGATGATCTCGATCTCTTGATGAAGAGCATTTAAGTCTATGCTTTATTGTTTGAAGCATTCCCTAGAACCCATGATATTTTGATATTTTGATTTCTCTCTAGATCAATGAAGGATCCCCCTTGTGTACCTACCACCCCTAGTCATCCCCATATATACCCCCCTTGTGTACCTACCACCCCTAGTAATTTACACACAAACACACACAAGTTATATGCACATAATTATATTTACACACATATTAAAGATGTACATATACATATATATTTACACTACAAAAACCTACACACATAAAAAGATTTATACATAAACATACAAAAAATAAATGCACAAAGGAAAATATCTATGCACATATACAAAAATTTACATGTTAGAAAAAACACACATAGACAAAGATTTACACACACTTGCACAAAGAAAACCATACAAATATTAGTATAAAATAACAAACAACGTCATCTTTTCAAAAAAATTACACACCTAAATATCACTTTCAAATATTTTGAATTTTGAATTATGCATTAGGCTCTAAAGGCACCTTCTAGGGACCAAGGTTCATGAATGATGCTCTGAAGCATTACAAATGACCCATCAAAATGATCATTGGTCCTAAGCCATAAATATATATTTCTAGCCTTGAGATGTTGGTCTCCCTCATCGAATCATGTTTATGGATTTGAGGTCCACCCATAAAGCTCAAAACCTATTAATGGTGTCCATATTGGCATTCAAATATTTAAGTTATACTAGACCAATCTTATGTGGTTGGTTAAGGATTCATATTTTCCCTATCCTTGGAAACTTCCTTTAGAGCCTAAGGTCAAGGTTTCATTGTTTGACCATGCAATAGTGCCATAAAACCCATATTGAGTGCTAAAATACTCCTATTTGCACCCATAAAATTTATTAGAGGCTAAACATATCCTTGTCATTTGATGCCTCTTTTATGGTTATGAACCTATGTAATTAATACACCTGTAAGGTTGAAGCCTCAAGTTTCCCTTCCCTTAGAAGATTTATTTTTATTAAGGTTTGCAGTCCTCCTCCCAACCATGTACAAGGCCCTAATATCCATAAATGGTTCTCAAAATATCCTAATGAAGTATGTATCAACACTTGGAAGCCAAAGAACTCTAAGACATGTCATATATGGTGGTTTGAAATCTCCTTTCTTGCTCTTGATCGCTAAGTTTGTGCATTTAGGGAATAAATCCTAGATTTCCTACATTTACTATGTATCAATTCATGACTTTTATACGGGACTCAAATATTCCTAGTGGTTATTATATTCCTCTTGTATTCCCACATAGAGAAAAAATGCACCTAGTAGATGCCAAGTGTTATGGTCTAAGACCTTTCCCATGATCATCAAGCCCTAGAAGCTTCTCTTAGGACCTATGGCATATGTTTCATCCTTTGACCACTTCCATATCCTAAGAACCAATTTTGGTGTTCAAAACCTCCAAATAGTGTCCATATCCTCACCAATAAGCTAAATATTCACAACCATATCTAGGCCCTCAACACCAACACTTGGTGTTCATAACCTCCTAATCATATTTGAATATGCTCATATGGAGGCCAAATATCCCTCGATCCTAGATGTGTTGTGATTTGACACATCATTCTTGGTCCTAAATGCATAAAATCCTTGTTTAGGGAATAAGGCATATGTTTCCTCCATTGAACATGTTCATGGTACCAAGACCCATACCTAATGTCCACAACCTACTTATTGAATCGAGGTCAACAATCAAAGGAAAAGGATACCCTTCATAGGTCAACTTTTATTCTTTAAGTTATTATCCATGGATTGAGATGCTTAGAAACGATCTTACAACCTAAGGTTCAAATTTTCTACCTTAATCGTGTCCAAAGAACTCACATCCAAACTTAGTGCTTAAAAAATCCTAATGGCTCACATTCCCCCCCTTGAAAATAATTATAACCTAGGGAGTTAATGTGGTTGCAATAATTTTACCTACAATAAAAAATACTTAATGCCATATATGTTGTCATAATAATGTGTGCACCTTTGTAATGCGTCTATCATGTTTATAATGCATACAAACTCTTCTTGTTATAAAATAAAGGGAAACCAAACTTATTTTATGAAAACCAAAACTTACTTGTCTCTTATAGAATCATCTCTCATCAACACCATGGCTCCAATACAAATTTTCTAATGTTTTTTACGATTGGCTCTTCATGTTTTGTTGAGTTCTTATTGCATTTGGTCCTTCTAAAGATGGATAATTGACACAATCAAGCACAAAATTTTGATTGCTTCAATTTGTACATAAACAACATGCAAATATACAAATATCTACACATACATACACACATAAGACCATGCACATACATAATAAATAAACCCTAACTTACAAAAGCCCATCAGAATTTTGCACAAGGGGGTCAATTCTAATCTTAAGGATCCTGTGAGAGCGTGGACATCATGAAAGCATCCACAATGGCCATATGCACATGTGGGAGCTGAAAGAAAACAAGTCCACTCACTAGTTTGGGTTCCCTGCCCCTGGAGCAAATCCTTAAAGTGTCGTTGAATGGCCACGGGGTGCCTGGAAAAAATACCCATAGCACCAAAACTGTACCTCTGGTCGTGATTTTGTCGATTCTGATGGACTCAAGATGACGGGTTTCAGATAGGGGACCCCCCAAACATGAATCAAATGCTCGGACATAATGCTATTGTGCCATCTCTGAAACTAGGGTTTTTCTCAATGAAGGCCATTCCAATTTTATTCAAGGGGGTCAATTTGGATCCGAAGGCTCTCGCGTGATCATGGAAATCATGAACACATCGACAATGGCCATATGCAGATGTGGGAGGTGAAAGAATCCAAGTCTTCTCGCCAGTTTGGGTTTCATGCCCCCAGAGCAAATCCTCAAAGTCTCCCTGAATGGCTACGAGGTGCTTGGAAAAAATTCCCATAGCACCCAAACCATGACTCCGGTTGTGAATCCATCGATTCCGATGGATTTGGGACGCTGGGTTTCATCTAGGGGACCCCCACCACCATGCCTCAAATGCTCGAAAATGATGTTATTGTGTCATCTCCGGATCTAGGGTTTTCCTAACTAAAGGCCATGCCAATTTTGCGCAAGGGGGTCGTTTCTAATCCTAAGGATCCTGGAAATGCATGGCCATTGTGAACACATCCACACTGGATAAATACACATGTGGGAGCTGAAAGAATCCCCTTCCACTTGTCGGTTTGGTTTTTGTGCCTCCGGAGCAAATCCTTAAAGTGTCCCTAAATGGCCAGGGGTGCCTGGTAAAAATGCCCATAGCACCAAAACGGTGACTTTAGTGACAAATCTGTCAATTTCGATGGATTTGGGATGCTGTATTTTAGTTAGGGTTGTTGACCAATGTGACCTCGGTCGACAGGGGTTCACCTCACTGTCGACACATACCGTAGTCTTCCTGGGCACCGACCCAAGCAGGTTTGAGCCCACCCAGCAACACCCGCAGAGCGGATGAGGTCTCACCCGAGGCGTCCAGGAAGAGCAGACGGAACCATGTTTCTGCCGAGGGAGGAGGCGATTTGTGGCTGCATGGACTAACTCTATTTTGGTATTTAAACAGAAACTTTAAACATTCAGCAAGGAGTTATAACATATTACCTCATCGCAACAATTATCATCACATAGAACATATTACTTAATCACAACGTTTATCGTCATAGCAACAGTAAATAGATATTGCATCAAACAACATTCATACATCGCAACATTGCACAAAGATCATACCAAAACATCATCATTATATTATTGTCGCAGTCATATACCAGAAACATAGATCTTCATACACAATCGCTCTTTTTCTCTATTCTTCTATTCCCTCCACTTCTTCTCCTCTTCTGTAACACTTACAACTCTTATCTATTTATAGGGTTGCACCATTACAATGCTTGTCCACTTACAAATGACTTCCTAACTGACACTATGGTCAATTGACCCAATATCTAACTGACTTGGTCCAAATGACCCCAAAAACCCGCATACCGCGGTACAACTGACTCACTATTACATAATATATGGTCCAAGTGACCCAAAACCCGCCAACTACGGTATTCTTTAACACAAAATACTTCTTTTGCGCCCTCATCTGTCGTGTCACGACGTCAGTGGTACCGCAACATTTCCCCATCAAATCTCCTACCAACAGGCCCCCAACACAATCTTGTGGCTCGCCCTCGAGCCACGTCAACTGCTGGACATAGTGCACGTCATGGTCTTTGCCTTGAAGTCTGCATACGGCTGTTGGAAATTCCGCACCAGCTCCTGAGCTTCCTTAGCTGCTGCCTGACTACTGATCACATCGTCTGCAGATGGGTGATCGGTAAGCTTGTCCATGACTTGCTGTCAATACTTCTGTACTGCTTGTAGAGCTTCACTAGCCTGCAGCATAAATTTTTCGTCGATCTCTTGGAATTCTTCCAACTGTGCCGCACGTGTCTTCTTCCGTTCATCCACCTTGGCGACCCTGTGTTGCAAGTCCTTGAGCTCAAGCGACTTAGCAACTTGCTCCATTGGTGGCAGTGTTCTCATCACAGCCTTTAATGTGGCCAACTGGCCCTCCGCTTCCTGCCGGGATTTCAGCAGCTGCTCAACTTGCTCATCCTGAACAATGCATCTCTAGAAGTGTGCTGTGTTGGCTATGAGTCTGGTGGCCTGTGTTTCCAGTTCCTCCATCTGGGTGGCAACTTCCTCAAGTGCCCTTCTTCATTCATCCACCTCGGCCTGAGGCGTACGTGGTTTCAACTGAGCCTTCAACAGGTCGTTCTCCTGTCACAACTGAACAATAGCAGCCCCCAGCCACTGTACTCGGTGGAGCACATCTACCTCTTCAATGGGCTCTAGGACATGCTGATAAGCCTCTCTGATCGCTCGGTCAACCCGAATGTTGTCGTCCCACATGCAAGCATTTTCCGCAATAAGGAAGTCTTGTTCCTTTTTAAGTTCTTCTAGTGTGCGACCCTGCTCAGCCCGCTCCTTCTTAAGGTCGACTTCCAGGGAATCCACTACTTTTCACGCTGCAGCAGCCCTTCTTGTAAGCTCCTCAATCTCGGCGGTTGCAGCTGCCTTGCTTGCCTGCAAGTGTTGAAATCTCTTACTGATTTCCTGCATTCTATCTGCTATTTCCTGGGAGGTGACCTTCTGCATTGTCGCCAGCGCCATTGCCGGCAGTTCATTAATATTGATAGTGATCTGGGTAACTGTCTGCAACACATTATGCAAAGCCTCGTCGTCGGTCACAATCGCAGTCGGGGGAATGTGGATATTCTAGACCCGGGGCGTGGTGTGGATTGTGACCGTCTCCTGCATGGGTTCATTACCGGGTTCCTTTTGTAACACTGCATTACACAAAGAATCCATACAAGCAGCAAGCGCAGAGAATCCCCCCTCCGCTTTGACGGACATCTTGTCGGCAGCCAATGTGGCGGCATGGTTAAGGGCTGTAATTAACCAGCCCAACTGTGCCTCTACTGGTAAGGACATCCCACTGATCGTCGCATGCTCGTGTTTCCATTTTGGCCAGTTTTCCTTAAGAGCGCGGCCCTATCATCGGCAGTTGGTGTTCTAATTGACTTGTGATCAGAACTATGATGACTCTGCTGATCCTGAGCTGATACTCGATCCGCAGGACCTAGCGGTGGACCTCCAGCCTCAATTTCTACGGAACTCATGGGTTGTCGCCAAGCCTCCGGCCACTCATTCATGATAGCCTCCAAATTTGCCGCTATCACTTTATACCTCATCTGCAACCATTGTTGATTAACATCACGGAAAGCTTTTATATGTATGACACTTGGTCATATTGCAAATGCCATGATAGGTGTGAATTGTGCCACAGTATCTTCGGATATTCGCGAGACCTGGGTTGCTGCATCACAAAGCATTTCCGAATACAGCCAAAACTGGACTTGGCACTCCCGGATGCGCTCGGGCTCTCGTACATATCATAGATTCTGATAGCGTGCCCCTCGTCGTTCCGTTGCAGCTGGGCAGTCCATACCCTGGTAGGTATCGGGCTCTTTCCATGCAACTAGAGCGATCAGCAGCAACATCAAACTATATGAGAAAGCGCCTCTACCCACTTGGACATTTGCGACATCCTCTATTAACTAATTCAAGAGATATAAGGACAAGTTCATCTGGACTCCTTCCGCACATTGCTCCGCGCAAGCAACTATTCTTGAATTACACTAGTTAGGGCGACCTCCCCTAATCACTTTACAGGACAGGATCTTAATGCCCGTGAGTACCGCCTGATTATTGCGGCTACTGGTGCGATACCCATGCCCATCCGATTCCAATTCATACTTTTGCGCCAACCGTCGCGCCCGCTTCTTCTCATTTTCCTTTCCTTGAATAAAATGCGTTGGATCAACGCCATTCTTGGGAAAGCCAGTAATATAATAAATCAAGTCAACAGTGACCGGGACCTCTCTATCCAATGACAACGAACCCCCATGGAAGCATGACAAGAACTATTTTACACAAGCACCAACTTCCACTAAGCGCCCAAAATATGGCATGTTAATTAGCCCTAACAAGTCGGCCTACTGCAGTCCTCATGCCCAGTCGTGTATCTATGGAACTGGGGAAGTGCGTGTCTCAGTCATATATGGTGCTGATGTAATTTCGGGTTGGGCCACCATGTTGTGGTCCTCGTAGTGCAGGCGCATCAGTGCCAGCCCAATATCCACCGAGCACATCATCCCAGTCGGGAGTGTGAGCATCTTCACGCTAAATTTTTGTTTTGGATTTATCTTACATGGGGTTGCATCCGGAAAAACAGGAGGGATGTAACCAAGGATATTATTTGCAGACTGTCCCAGCCATTGGGCCGATGGATGAACGATGCGACTAGATGGCCCCACCTGCTCCAGAGCTTCACCAGCCACCGCAAACCGCAGCAACCTCTTACTCTGCGGGGATTTAGAAGGCTGACTTCCTCGGCGCTTCTTAGCAACACTTGATGCTCCCACCGACATGTTGGCAACCTCAGCTCCAAGATCAACGGTGTCCAAGGACATAGCTTCATGCTCTACAAAGACCAGAACGAAGGGAGACTCCACTTCATTGCTAATGTCCACTGTCTCCAGTTTTCCTGGCATACCTCACCACTCCTCATTATATACTTAACAACAACTGGCTTAAATCACTACAGTGCTCGACAACACCACGTCTTACTAGTTCCTCGATGTCTTCTGCCCGACGCTAAACCATACTTATAGCATCTACCCAAATCCACTGTAATCATGACTAAATCATGCATTAACTCAACCAAATCCTGTATTAATGAGGCAAATCCACCGTCGAGCCTATCCACCGATCGGCCGGATCCGCCATTAATTCCCATCATTCGAACATCGCCTTAATTAACTGTCTAAAATTTTTGGCATTTATTACTAATTTGACCTGGTCGCAATGCTGCCATATGTCTCCGATTGTTCCAAACTTGTGACACAAGTCTCCCTGCTTTCGCAGACCTTCTTCTGTTGGTGCAGCATCTTCCACCAAGCAACCTGTAACACATTCTTCTTCTTCTTCTTCTTTTTCGATGTGACTCAGACATCACACTGCTCCAAGCCTGAGCGATAGGGCTTCAACCTGTGACCATTTACCAGCTTGGGGAGCATGACCCCATCTAACCGTTGCAACTGAACCGCTCCACTGGACGTAATACTATTGATGCGATAGGGACCCAGCCAATGCATCTGCAACTTGCCTGGATGTTTCATAAACTTGCTATAATATAATAAAACTAAGTCACCTTGCTGAAACTGTTTGTTTTTGATGTGGCGATCATGCCATGCCTTCTGGCGATCCTTCTCCACTCCTTGGTGAAAGCCAGCGATAAAGCAATCCTCCTCCAACTCCACCAATTGTGCTAGATGTTCATCTAATGCTGCAACATCATCCATGCTCGTAACAGCCACAATTTGTAGACTTGGAACAATGTATTCCATTGGTATAATTGCTTCCTTCCCATATACCAGCTTAAAAGGTGTCTGACCAGTCAATCTTTTACATGTGGTGCGATAAGCCCACAAAACTGCTAGGATTTTCAGATCCCAGTCGTCGCGGTTCGCATTGCACACCTTCGTCAACGCATGCTCCAATACCTTGTTAAACACCTCCACCATTCCATTCGCCTGTGGGTGATAGGGTGTACTCTTCTTATGCTGTATCTGCAAATCCTCTGTCAATGCACTGATAGTGCGATTAAGAAAGTGGCTGCCTTGATCACTCAGCAATATCTTGGGGCAGCCAAAATGAGTGATAATGTGATAAAAGAAAAATCGAGCAGCCATTGCGGTGGAGCAATCAACTATAGGTGCTGCCTCGGCCCATCGGGTCAAGTACTCTGTCGTCGTGACAATATACCGTACTCATGTGCGTTTTCCTGGTGGATGAATCGGTCCAAAAAAATCCACAGCCCATTTCTCGAACGGTTGCAGTGTCACTTGAGGTAGCAGCGGCATCTCGTCTCGTCTGGACGGCTTTCCAATTCGCTGACAAACATCACAAGACCGCGCATAGTCTGTTGCATCATTATGTAATGTGGGCCACCAAAGTCCTGCACGCAGTACCTTCCGGGTAGTCGCTCGACTGCCATAGTGTCCTCCCAATACTCCACCATGGGCCTCAGCCAATATCTGTGCTTGCTCATGCGGCAAGACACATCTGCACAATATCTCATCAGCACCCAATTTATACAATTCTCCCGCGATTAGGTGAAAGTCAGCAGCCTTGACAACCAATTGCTTCTTCTGAGTAGTGGTAAAGTTAGCGGGCGCAGTGCCGGTCACCAGAAACTGAAGGATGTCCTCAAAATATTGATCAGTGGCGGCAACGTGAAATAGTTGGGCATCCGGCAACCCGTCTTATAGATTAGTCGATTCCTCCCCTATGTCAATCCGTGATAAATGATTTGGTCTAGCATTCAATCGCCCCAGTTTCACAATGACTTCAAAATCAAACTCCTGAAACAAAAGTAACCAACGGCATATCTTCCCCCCCAACACAGGCTTATTCACCAAGTATTTTAATGCAGAATGATCAGTGAACATTTTAAAGTGGCCACCCAACAAATAATGCCTGAATTTCCGTAGTGCGTAAACCATGGCCAGACCTTCTCGTTCCGTGGTAGTGTAATTTCGTTCTGCAGAGGATAGATTCCGACTGGCAAAATCAATAGGATGATCAAGGTCGCCTTCTCCGGGTTGATCCAACACAACCCCTAATGAAACCAATGAAGCATCAACGTGGACATGGAACTCCTTACTCCAATATGGTAAGACCAAGATTGGTGTCAATGCCATCTTTGCCTTGAGCGTTTCGAAGCTTTCCTAACATTCCGGGCTCCACTGGAATGATGCGTCCTTCTTCAACAACTTTTCCATAGGGGCATTAATCGCAGCATAACCCCTGATAAACTTGCGATAATATCTCGTATGACCCAAGGTCGTGTGCAACTGCTTAACGGTGGTTGGCGATTGCAACTCCAAAATGAGCGCAATTTTAGCGGGATCAACCAGCAATCCCTGTTTACACACGATATGACCTAGCAATATCCCAAACGCTGCACAAAAAATACATTTCTTTAAGTTCAGCGATATCTGGTGCTGTCGGCATCGTTCAAGCATTAACCACAGATTGGTCAGATGATCATGAATCAACCCATACACGGTCCAATCATCCATATATACTTGCAAAAATTTCTGAATAAAATCCTTGAATGCGGCAACAACGATTCGAGAGAATATCGCAGGTGCATTCTTCAAACCAAACAACATTACCGTGTACTGAAAACAACCCCATTCAGTAATGAAAGTTGTCTTATGGCGATCTTCCTTGGCAATGCGAATCTGATTGTAGCCAGAGAATCCATCCGTGAATGAGTACATCTCCTGTCCACCCACTTCTTCAAGTACTTCATCAGTAAACAGGGTCGAAAAGGGGTCATGTAAGCAGGCATCGTTCAACTTCCGTAAGTCGATGCAAATGCGCACTTCACTAGTTTTCTTGTATTGCACCTCCATAGGACTGTCCAGTCGAACTCTTCCACAGGTTCACTAATACCAGCATCCAACATGTGATCAAGTTCCGCCTTGACCTTTTCTTTATGTCGCGGATTCAGCAAATAAGGTCGCTGTCGGACGGGCTTAGCATCTGGTTCTAATGGAATCTTCATCTCTCCTAAATCACCCAGGATTCCCTTCATTTCGGAAAACTTTGTGGGAAACACGTCTTGACACTCATGAAGTAACTCAGTAATATTACTCATCATCTCATCATCCCAATAATCCCCAACATTAGCAAACTTGGGAGTAGCCTTTGTGCCGATAATCATCTTGCGAATCTGTAATGGTTGACTGAACGGATTACTTAGTGCAGTAGGTGGGACCACATCGCGACTTCCTTCAGACTCGGGAATGTTAACATTCCGAGGATCGTCATCGTCCTCTGGCCCTCCGTTGATGTTGAAACACTCCATGAGAGACTTCATCTGGGAATGCGTGTGCGGGTCGACAGGGTAAGCCACCGAAACAACCTGAAATACCACGTCGTGGATGAGCTACAGGGCATTATGAACATTAGGGTTAGCGTACGCAAAAGTGAACCTATGAGTGAAACAGATTGTCAACTCCCCCCATGTTGTGATGTCTCAGCGCAACTCGGCTGCAGTGTACCACAAGCACGGTATCTCATCCAAAGTGTGGACAAAAGCATAGACCCACTCATCTCTGGGTCGCGCTACCCATAAGCGTTGGCACTCCATCACATGATCACTGGGATCAGTCCGGCCATCATATCTTCCAGTGTGATAAACCTCAGTATCGCCGAACCGAACCATCATCAACCTTCGACACTGTGAACAACCTTTAATGAATTTCTTATGTGTCGCCCACTAGCGTGTTGGAGCAGCCTTCAGTGCTTCCTCCAAGGCCAGCAATCGCTGTGGTTCTGGGACGCAGTCTTCAAATTCTGCTAAAAAGGTGGTTAGGCTAGGCAACCCCTCATAGAAAAGCAATGTGATCGTTTATGTCACAACACGACATAAGGATTGCGTAACTAAGCCACATTTCCGGAATGGTACTTCATGCATTCGATTCTGCCAATGTTCTAATGCGTCATCAGAGTCGGAAGACGCAGAACTCTCGCTGCGCCACTCCAACTCACCGTACGCGGTAGGATGAATATAATCTTAAGAGATATTGAATGCATGGTCCCATCTAGTAGGATCATCATCTGTTACAGGCTCCACGTAGCGGCGTCCTTCAGCTGGATCCAACGGGGCTATGACTCTGAAATCGCGATTCTCAAAGGTCATCATGCGCTTCTTGAAGTTGATTACAACTCCACTATCGTTAGCCCATCCAATCCCTAAGAGTGCCGGATAAGAGCTTCCTCCCTCAACCACTTCAATAACATCAAAGTCAACATAAGTCTTCATGCCCTCAATATCGATCGTGAGCCGTGGAACTCACCCAATGGGTGTTACCTTCGCATGGTTAGCCAATCGGAGCTGCACAAGAGACCAACTCAATGGGGGACTCCCCATCTTCTACCATGCCTTCTTGGTTAATATGTTAACATCCGAACCAAGGTCAAGAATCATAGAGTCAACATCATATTCACCAATCTGAATATTCATCCGCATCTCCTTGCCAGTCTTCCGTCGCTTTAGGGAGTTTACTGCCGACTCCTTCCATCCTTTCATAAATCCCTGCAACCATCCCTCAATCTCAACCAAGGTAGCTGGGTCACGAGCCAATGACAGATAGTTTCAAGGAACTTTTGTAATGTCCCCGGTGATGGTGGCCG
Source organism: Larix kaempferi (assembly GCA_027924585.1). NCBI lineage: Eukaryota > Viridiplantae > Streptophyta > Pinopsida > Pinales > Pinaceae > Larix > Larix kaempferi. The sequence continues at coordinate 16,599,798 of BSBM01000799.1, forward strand.
ATCAGTGTCTGATGTAGTATCAAAGACAGGCGGCATATTGCAAACAACATCCTTACCGCGGTCTTTCTCCAAGGTGCAACGTGCCTCCAGGAATGTCTCTCGCTCGGTATCAATGTCGAAAGGTACCGTCTTCTGACCAGCCAACCGAATCAGTGGTCGTAAACCATCTTCCCCAGTCATCTTGCTTCCACGAGTGACAACAGCCACCGAAGCATCTTGTGGTCGCGGTTCTGCAGAAATGGTCGCAATATTTGCACCCTACGTCTGGTTCTGCTGCATATTCCCTGGTTGATTGAAATTTTGATTAGCATTCAGCGGTGGTCACGGGGGATGGTTCTGTACTGGTTGCTGTATCGGGTTCTATACTGGTTGTTGTGGCTGTGCCTGATTCTGTAGCTATGGAGCATTCCTAGCTTGCCATCATGTAATTAACTGTGGACAATTCTCAACCATATGATCATTACCAAAACAAAACGTACACTGATTCTGTAGCAGTGGGCAGTCACGCTGATAATGCCCCCATACCGCGCAGTAGTAACATTGCACAGGTCCACAACCTCCTCGACCTCCTCCTCCACGACCAAATCTGCCACCGCATCCGCCCCTGTATCCTCCCCGGTAGCCGCCCTGCTGCTGGTACTGAGGTTGGTTAAACTGTTGCTGCATTGGTGCTGGTGGAATCCCTTGCCCTTGTGGTGCATACTGCGGTTGTTGTACATACTGTGGCTATGGGGGAGTCATCTGCATCAGAGTGTATTGTGGCATTAACTGCTACGGTTGCTGCTGCTGTGGTGCAAACTGCATCTGCGGTTGTGGTAGCAGCTGGGCTACTTGCGGTTGCAGTTGTGGTTGTTGCACGACGCACTGATCATCCTTGATGTAGAATGTATCACACATCCTCTCCTGTAGCAACCCATATGCACGACAATCCTTGTCATCGTGACCCACCGACTTGCAGAATGTGCAATAAAGATTTCGTGGGGTTGTGACCATTTTCTGCATATACAGGAAATTATCATGACTGTTCCCAAACACGTGACAAACACGACACCATGGCATACTGCCGCCATTCAACGGGTTTGGCGCTCCTAACACCAAATAATTACGAAAATCCGGGCAATTATCCTTCGTATGCCCTTCTCCTCGGCATCACATACACCATACTTCATCGCATTGTTCCTTGTTCTTCTTCAAATCCTGCAATTGTATAGTCAAGTTAGCGAGCTGTCTCTGTATCTGTGACATCCCGGCTGCATTATCTCCAATCGATGACGCCTCCAATCGCATTGCAATATCTAAAGCTTCGCTAGGCATTGCTATGTTTTGCTGCATCAGCGGTAGCCGAATGTGGGGTAGCAGTGCCACAATGAACCATTCTTTATGTTGGACGGCGCTCATATCGAAACTAACCTTTTCCATCAACGTCTTGAATCGCTGGTCGAAATCCCATACCATCTCATTGGGATACTGCTTACTTTCCTTCAATTCAGTAATATATTGAGCCTCCGACTTAGGCCTTCTAAATTCAGTAATGAGCCCATCCCGAATCTCATCTAGCGACTTCTCTGGAGCTCCCGTAGGGACTAGAATAAACTTCACGAACCATTCTAATGCACGACCTCACAAAGTCATGGCTAACTGTCCTTTCTTAACATCGGCATCATTGATCTATTTCATGGTCTAGACCGCTTCACATAAAAACCAATACTGTTCTGGGTTGTCTATCTCACTTCCATGGAACAACGGTAACTTAGCATCATTGCCCGCCATTCTGGGCTTCCTTCCTCCTATCGCTGTGCTACTACCAATCAACTTCTGTAGAATTGACGAACTTGGCGGTATCGAATTGGTATTTCTTGTTGTTTGTGAGTCAGTGAGAGGAGGTGTGGGTACGTTGGTGCTGGGGTTTGGTCCTGCCTCTATCCTGGGCATAGCCTGGTCGTCCCTGTCAAGACTGTGAGGTCACTTCGTCTTGTGTGGTATTCCTTCGTTGTTTTGCGGTTCGATCACAACAGGACCTTCTCTTGTCCTCTGCCTCTTCTCCTGTTGAAACCTCACTCCTCCTCTTGTAAGACCACTCTCTTCCTCGGCTTCACTCACAGTCTCCTCATGGTCTGCACCCATATACCCCTTGCCATTCCATGTACCGTCCCCAGCAGTCGCGGTACCCACGGCCTCTGCCCGCCAGGCTGTTTACTGATCAAGGTGCATCTTTAATATACCCTTTTCGCAAATTAGCATCTTAATTGACAGTTGGAGCGACAGCAGAAACCTTCCCCTTGGTCCTCGGAAGAAGTATCTTTCAGCTTCACCATAGGATTTCTTTGTGTCGACCGCAAATTCAATGATATATCCCTCCAAGATGTTATCAAGCCAAACTTCGATAGCCCGTGATGCCTTATTATCGACTTCTTATAGCTCTTGAATCAATTCCGGGGTCTAAGCCGTCGGTTCGCCACCTTGGAAGTTCCTCTTTTGGAAGGTCAGCTTTGACAACCATTCATACAAAATGACCGGGAATTCACAGAAAAACCATTCATGTGGACCGTCATGAATATATCTTCCCAGCCAATGATCTACTGTTAGTCGCGTGTTCCAGCTTTCTTCTTCAGCAAACTCTTGCAACTTATGATTGAACCATCTTTGTATCTATAGCTTCGTCGGGTGCCACAACATGACCTCCTTTCACTCTACACACGGTCCCGACAACGGAACCATTTGTTGACCAATGCGACCTCGGTCAAAAGGGGTTCACCTCACTGTCGACACATATCACAGTCTCCTTGGGCACCGGCCCGAGTAGGTTTGAGCCCACCTAGCAACACCCGCAGAGCGGATGGGTCTCACCCGAGGCGTCCAGGAAGAGCAGATGGAACCATGTTTCCACCGAGGGAGGAGGCGAGTTGTGGCTGCATGGACTAACTCAATTGCGGTATTTAAACAAAAACTTTAAACATTCGGCAAGGAGTTATAACATATTACCTCATCGCAACAATTATCATCACATAGAACATATTACTTAATCACAACGTTTATCGTCATAGCAATAGTAAATGGATATTTCATCAAACAACATTCATACATCGCAACATTGCACAAAGATCGTAGCAAAACATCATCATTATATTACTGTCTCTATCATATACCGGAAACATAGATCTTCATACACAATCACTCTTTTTCTCTATTCTTCTATTCCCTCCGCTTCTCCTCCTCTTCTGTAACACTTATAACTCTTATCTATTTATAGGCTTCCACCATTACAATGCTTGTCCACTTACAAACAAATTCCTAATCGACACTATGGACAATTCACCCAATATCTAATTGACTTGGTCCAAATGACCCCAAAAACCCGCATACCGCAGTACAACTGACTCACTATTACATAATATATGGTCCAAGTGACCCAAAACCTGCCAACTACGGTATTCTTTAACACAAAATACTCCTTTTGCACCCTCATCTGTCGTGTCACAGCATCGGTGGTACTGCAACATTGCCCCATCAAACCGCCTGCCAACAAGGCCCCCCCCCCATTGTGCCTCAAACGCTCGGAAACGGTGTTATTGTGCCATCTTTGGAACTAGGGTTTTCCTCTGTTTAGGTCATGCCAATTTTGCGCAAGGGGTTCAATTATGATCCAAAGGATTCTGGGTGAGTGTGGCCATCGTGAACACATCCAAAATGGCCATATGCACATGTGAGAGCTGAAAGAATCATGAAAGAATCCAATTCTGCTCTGAGGTTTGGGTTTCGTGCCGCCGAAGCAAATCCTCAAAGTGTCCCTGAATGACCACGGGATGCCTAGAAAAATTTCCCATAGCACCAAAACCGTGACTCGGGTCCAAATCTATCGATTCCGATGGAATCAGGACTTCGGGTTTCAACTAGGGGACTGCCCCCACCATGCCTCAAATGCCCAGAAATAGTTCTATTGTGCCATCTCCAGAACTAGGGTTTTGCTCAATGAAGGCCATTCCAATTTTGTGCAAGGGGGTCAATTCAGATCTGAAGGTTCTCGATAAAGCATGTCCATTGTGAACACATCCACAATGGCCATGTGCATGTGTGGGAGATGAAAGCATCCAAGTCCTCTCACCGGTTTGGGTTCCATGCCCATGGAGCAAATCCTCAAAGCGTCCCTGAATGTCCATGGGGTTCCTGGTGAAAATTCCCATAGAACCAAAGATGTGACTCCAGTCATGAATCCTTCTATTCCTATGGATTCAGGATGTCGGTTTTCAACTACAGGACTCCCCCACCGTGCCTCAAACTCCCGGAAATGTTACTATTGTGCCATCTCCAGAATTAGGGTTTTTCTTAGTGAAGGCCATGCCTATTTTGCGGAAGGGGATCAATTCTAATCTAAAGGCTCCCGGGCATGCGTGGCCATCATGAACACATCCATAGTGGCCATATGCACACATGGAAGATAAAAGAATCCAAGTCTTCTCGACGGTTTGGGTTTCGTGCCCCCGGAGCAAATCCTCAAAGTGTCCCTGAATGGCCACAGGGTGCCTGGAAAAAATTCCCATAGCACCAAAACCGTGACTCCGGTTGTGAATCCATTGATTCTGATGGATTTAGGACACCAAGTTTCAGCTAAGGGTCCCCCCCACCATGCCTCAGATGCCCGAAAACGGTGCTATTGTGCCATCTCCTGAACTAGGGTTTTGCTCAATGAAGGCCATTACAATTTTGCGCAAGGGGGTCAATTCGGATCCGAAGGCTCCCAGGCGAGCATGGTCATCGTGAACACATAAAAAATGGCCATATGCACATGTGGTAGCTGAAAGAATCCAAGTCTTCTCGTCAGTTTGGGTTCCGTGCCCACAAAGAAAATCCTCAAAGTGCCCTTGAATTGCCACGAGGTGCCTAGAAAAAATTCCCAAAGCACCAAAACCATAACTTCGGTCATGAATCCATCAATTCCAATGTATTTGGGATGACAAGTTTCAGCTAGGGGACCCCCCCCCTACCATGCCTCAAATTCCTGCAAACAGTGCTATTGTACCATCTCTGGAACTAGGGTTTTGCTCATTGAAGGCCATTCCAATTTTGCACAAGGGGGTCAATTCTGATCCAAAGGCTCCCAGGTGAGCGTGGAAATCATGAACACATACACAATGGCCATATGCATGTGTGGAAGCTGAAAGAATCCAAGTCCGCTCATTGGTTTGGGTTCCGTGCCCACGGAGCAAATCCTCAAAGTGTCCCTGAATGGCCACGGGGTTCTTGGAAAAAATGCCCATAGAACCAAAACTATGACTCTGGTCATGAATCCATCAATTTTGATGGATTTAGGACACTGGGTTTCAGCTAGGGGTCCCCCACCCACTATGCCTCAAACGCTTAGAAACGATGCTATTGTGCGATCTATGGAACTAAGGTTTTGCTTAGTGAATGCCATGCCAATTTTGCGCAAGGGGGTCAATTCTTATTCGAAGGCTCCTGGGCATGTGTGGGGATCATGAGCACATGCACAATGGCCATATGCATGTGTGGGATCTGAAAGAAACCAAGTCCACTTGTTGGTTTGGGTTCCTTTCCCACAAAGCAAATCCTCAAAGTGTCCCTGAATGGCGACGGGGTGCCTGGAAAAAATGCTCATAGCACCTAAACCATGACTTTGGTCATGAATCCATCGATTCCGATGGATTGGGGATGTCGGGTTTAAGCTAGGGGACCCACCACCGTGCCTCAAATGCCTGGAAACGGTGTTATTGTGCCATCTCATATCTAGGGTTTTGCTCAATGAAGGCCATTCCAATTTTGCGCAAGGGGGTCAATTCAGATCCGAAGGCTCCCGAGTGATTATGGCCATCGTGAACACATCCACAATGGCCATATGAACATCTGGGAGCTGAAAGAATCCAAGTTTGCTCGTTGGTTTGGGTTCCATGCCCATAGAGCAAATCCTCAAAGTGTCCCTGAATGGGCACAGGGTGCCTGGAAAAAATTCCCATAGCACCAAAACCATGACTCCGATCTCGAGTCCATTGATTCCGATGGATTCGGGACGTCGGGATTTAGCTAGGGAACCCCCCCCACCGTCCCTCAAATACCCAGAAATAGTGCTATTGTGCCATCTCTGGAACTAGGGTTTTACTCAGTGAAGGCCATTCCAATTTTCCGCAAGGGGGTCATTTCGGATCTGAAGGATCCCAGGCGAGTGTGTCCATCATGAACACATACAAATTGTCCATATGCACATGTGGGAGCTAAAAGAATCCAAGTCCGCTTGTCGATTTGGGTTCGTTCCCACGAAGTAAATCCTCAAAGTGTCCCTAAATGGCCACGGGGTTCTTGGAAAAAATTCTCATATCACCAAAATCGTGACTCTGGTCATGAATCCGTCGATTCCGATGGATTTGAGACATGGGGTTTCAGCTAGGGGACCCCCCCATCGTGCCTCAAATGCTTGAAAATGGTGCTATTGTGCCATCTCTGAAACTAGGGTTTTTCTTAGTGAAGGCCATGCCAATTTTGTGCAAGGGGATCAATTATGATCTGAAGGCTCCCGGGCATGTGTGTCCATCATGAACACATCCACAGTGGCCATATGCATGTGTCGGAGATGATGGAACCTCGTTCCACTCGTTGGTTCGGGTTATGTGTCCCCAGAGAAAATCCTCAAAGTGTCCATGAATGGGCACGGGGTGTTTGCAAAAATACACATAGCACCAAAATCGTGACTCTGATTGTGAATCCATCGATTCCGATGGATTCAGGGTGTCGGGTTCTAGACTTGAGACCCCCCCCCACCATGACTCAAACGCCCGAAAATGGTGTTATTGTGCCATCTCCGGAACTAGGGTTTTTCTCAGTGAAGGCCATGCCAATTTTGCGCAAGGGGGTCAATTCTAACTTGAAGGCTCTCGGGCATGCGTGGCCATCGTGAGAACATCCGTGACAGTGGCCAAATGCATGCATGGGAGCTGATGGAATCCCATTCCGTGCCCCTGAATAAAATACTCAAAGTGTCCCTGAATGGCCACGGGGTGCTAAGAAAAAATTCCCATAGCACCAAAACTGTGACTTCAATATCCTAGCTGTCGATTCCAATGGATTTAGGACACTTGGTTCTAGCTATGAGACCCCCCCCACCATGACTCAAAAGCCTAGAAACTGTGCTATTGTACCATCTCCTGAACTAAGGTTATGCTCAGTGAAGGCCATGCCAATTTTGCACAAGGGGGTCAATTCTGATACAAAGGATCTCGGGCATGCGTGGCCATCGTGAACACATCCACACTAGCCAAATGCATGTGTAGGAGCTAATGGAACCCTATTCCACTCACCGGTTCGAGTTCCGTGCCCCCAGAGAAAATTCTCAAAGTGTCTCTGAATGGCCACGGCGTGACAGGAAAAAATTCCCATAGCACCAAAATCGTGACTCTGATAATGAAGCCATTGATTTTGATGGATTCGAGACACCAGTTTCTAGTTATGGGACCCCCCCTGTGACTCAAACACCTAGAAATGGTGTTATTTTTCCATCTTCGAAACTAGGTTTTTGTTAAGTGAAGGCCATGCCAATTTTGCGCAAGGGGGTCATTTTTGATTTGAAGGCTCCTAGGCATGCATGGCCATCATGAACACATCCACACTAGCCAAATGAATGTGTGGGAGCTAATGGAACCCCATTCCACTTGTTGTTTCACGTTTTGTGACACCGGAGCAAATCCCAAAGTGTCCCTGAATGGTCAGGGGGTGCCAGGAAAAAATGCCCATAACACCAAAACCGTGACTCTGATAACTAAGCTGCCTATTCCGATGTATTCGAGATGTCGAGTTCTAGCTATGGGACCCCCCACCATGAATAAAATGCCTAGAAACGGTGTTATTGTGTCATCTCCAGAACTAGGGTTTTTCTCAGTGAAGGCCATGTCAATTTTGCGCAAGGGGGTCAATTCTGATCTGAAGGCTCCTAGGAGTGTGTGGCCACCGTGAACACATCCACACTGGCCATATGCACATTTGGGATCTGATGGAACGTCTTTCTGCTTGTCAATTCGAGTTTCGTGCCCTTGAAGCAAATTCTCAAAGCGTCCCCGAATGGTCATGGGGTGCCAAGTATCTCTAGATTTGTTTTTGTTTGGTTTCTAGGGATAGATCAGGGTCTATAAGCTATATTAGATTCTATATGGATGGATTAGGTCTCTGGGGCTAGGTTACGTCTCTAGGGATAGATAAGTATTCTAGATTAGGTCTCCAAAGTTCTAGGTCCACATTAGGCTTTCGAGGGCTAGATTTGTTTTTGTTTGGTTTCTAGGGCTAGATCAGGGTCTATAAGCTAGACTAGGTTGTATATGGCTAGAATAGGTCTCCGGGGCTAGGTTACATCTCTAGGGATAGATAAGTATTCTAGTTTAGGTCTCTAGGTTTATAGGTCCACATTAGGCTTTCTATGGTTATATTTGTTTTTGTTTGGTTTTTAGGGCTAGATTAGGTTCTATATGGATAGATTAGGTCTCCGGGTCTAGGTTATGTCTCTAGGGCTAGATAAGTATTCTAGATTAGGTATCTAGGGTTCTAGGTCCACATTAGGATTTCTAGGGCTAGATTTGTTTTTGTCTAGTTTCTAGGGCTAGATCAACGTTCTTCCCTTGAGCAATTAAGATCTCTAGACTCGATGGCGGACATCTTACATGATGGCCGCATGGAGTATTCACTTGGCGGGAGAACACCCTACAAGATACATGGAGCAATGTGTATTATGGAGGAGGTCACAATCCCTAGATAGAATATGGTGCATGTTAGGATATTTCAATACTCCATCCTTGTCCTACCTAGCATTATTTATTTTTCCTAGTTGTTGATGATGTCATTTCCCCCCTAGTGGTGTAAAGATGTCGTCCAGGATCCATCTACCACCTTGTGATCCCTGCATGCATCATTTTAGGACCACTTCAGTCAGTTCCCTATTTTATAGGAACCTACTGAGTGTTCCAGTGCAATCTACCTGAGTTATCTGACTCTTGTGGGGGGTTAGAGCTCCGGATGCCACTGATTGTGGCCTCATGTGCCCTTTTCGTATTGGCATGCATGACAGACTCACTATTGTGCCCTCCTTAGTCAGTTAACTGATTGTGACTTCATTTAGCTGAGTTTAGGTTCAGTTCAGTTGACTTTGAGTCTTCCAGAGCACTCCAATGGTCATAATCCCTATGCTAGACCAACTGAGGTTCAAATTCTCCTGCATGATTCGAATTCTCTCCATTGTAACATCATTGTTTATTATAATGATTATTGGAACATGTGATATTATTTTTCTCCTATCTGAGTTCTGCTGCATTATTATTCTTCTGCTCTTTTTTACTGCAGTTTTCACTGTTCTTCAAATTTTCTGCTCATTCTTTTTTTGTGAGGTATCCTCAGCTCTTTAGATCTTATGTGACATAGAATTTCACATGGTATTAGAGCCATTAGAGTGAATAGATTGAGCAATTTATTTCGGTAGTGCACCAGAAGCCTCTGGATTTCCACATCAATCCTAGTGCTATTGCATTGAATTCATTGGAGAAATCCAATGAGGTCTAGCCAGGTGTGAAGGATCCGGATAAAAGTGCCTACTGTCCTAAAGCAGTGCTAAATAGTAGTATACCTCCTTATTGATATTTTTTGTGGGTTGTTCAAATTTTTTGAGTGCCGAAGAAATTGCAGCAGTTACAGTAGTTTTCTGCAATTGCAGCAGTTACAACAGTTTTCTACAGTTGCAGCAGTTTTCTATAGTTGCAGCAGTTTTTCTGCAATAGCAGCAGTTTCACCTTGTATTCGCTCCAGCAGTTGTAATGGACAACTTGAATTCTCCTCTCTCTCCCGTGATCTTGACACCCTTCAATTATCTTGATTGGAGGGCTAATATGCAGATGGTATTGCGAAACAAATCAATGTACAGGCTGACAATGGGGAAGGATCCCAAACCAACATCAGTTGTGGAGAAAACCAAGTATCTGAATAGATTGTATGAAGAATTTGGTTTAATGTGTATTCATATTTACAAAGATATACTCTTCCACATCAAAGGATTGAAGACTCGAAGAGAGTTATGGTTGAAGATAGAGACCCTCTTCGGACAACAAGATGAGATAAGAGGCCATATTCTGGAAAATGAGTTGATTGCTCTACAACCGAGTAGTTTTGAGACCATTCAGCAGTTATTTTCAAAATTCAAATCTCTAGTTATACAATGCAAGTAGTGTGTCATTGAGACGAAGGATGAGAAGCTGGTGCTATCCATTCTAAGCAAGCTATGTCCTGAGTTCTCTATCTTTGTCTCTACCTTCCATTTTAGGTGAATGTCAATCCCTGGTTGGAAGATGCCCTCCTTCGATGTTTTCACTGAATCTCTCATCCAAGAAGAAGATAAGATTATATAGATGGGCACCTTGCATGCCTCCAAAGATCAAGCTCTTATGGCTGGAGAAGCAAAAAGTGTGAATGGGAAGGGGAAGCACAAAGGCAAGGATAAGAGGCAATCTGAACCCAATCAAAATTCCAAGTCAAGTCCATCAGAAGGAGCCTCCAGCTTTAATATGGAAAAATAGAAGGGATTTGAGAAATCCAAGTGTTCCTATTGCAAGAAAGGAAACCGCCTAGAGAGATATTGCATGCAAAAGAAGATAGATCAGATGACCAAGCTTCTTGAACAACAAAACATTGCCCTTCCAAAAGGTGCAAGAGACATTGATTCTGGAAGTGAGTGTGATGGTCATGAGAGTTTCCATGCACTGAAGGTTGTATTTTCAAAATTGCAATCCCTCCTCATAGATTCAGGAGCCTCCAACCACATGGTTTCCTCCAGAGAATCATTTTCTTCTCTAGATTTAAAATATGGTCCGATTATTCACGTGGGAGATAACTCTCAGATATTTGTTGAAGGGAAGGGAACAGTACATATGGAGCATGGCAAGTTCAAGAATGTTCTATTTTTTCCTTCTTTGTCGACAAATTTGTTGTTTGTATATCAGATGACTCACACAAGTTCACCGAAGAAAGTGGTATTTGGTCGTGACATAGTTGCGATTGCATAAATCTCCACTGGGAAGATTATAGTGAAAGAATTTGCAAACCATGCCTCCAAGGAATATGAATTCTCACATTTTTTTTCCATACTCTCTGCACACCCCATCGGAATCTGATGAAGATCAAAGTGATACCTCTTCTAATGAATATGAGTATCAATATATTGATGTGGAGAATAATGTTCAAGGATATTCAGATTCAGATCCAAATCCAACACATGCTCCCAATCCATGGCCAAGGCCAATATGGGCTCACAAAGTCCTTGTAGCTGCTAGGAACACAGTTGGGGATCCATCTGACCATAGAACCACCAGATCTCACTATCATGCAAAACTTTCACTATGCCATGTAGATCCACTTCTCTCAGATAGGTGTTGCATGATGGTGGGGTTTGATCCACAATCTCTTGGAGAGACTTGCCATGGGGGATCTACAACCAGGAAACAATATCGGTTGTCTGACAAAAGGTACTCAAAGGTTCACGATTTTGACCACAATGAGCCATTCGCTCCAATAGCAAGAAGCGTTCCTGAAAGACTTGTTTTGGAAAATATAACTTCTACATAGTGGGAGGCACATCACAGGAGCAGATCCAGATCTATCACCTGCATTGCTATCCTACAGAGGAGCATCTTGCCAATATTTTGGCAAAGGATTTTAGTGAGGGGAGCTTTTTCCTTCTCTGCTTAGAATGAAGGTTCTTTGAGTTCCCTATTGTTGTTCTTTTTGAGGGGGGGTATTTTTCCCATGAGGTTTTTCCCCATTTCCTTGGTTCATGGACAGTTCTTTATTTTCTATCATTTATTTGATTGTATGGGTGACCTTTTGTCTTTGTAACTAGGTCCCAGGATGCAAAGTATGGATTAATGGGGGTGTTAGGATATTTCAATACTCCATCCTTGTCCTACCTAGCATTATTTATTTTTCCTAGTTGTTGATGATGTCATTTCCCCCCTAGTGGTGTGCAGATGTCATCCAGGATCCATCTACCACCTTCTGAGCCCTGCATGCATCATTTTAGGACCACTTTAGTCAGTTCACTATTTTATAAGAACCTACTGAGTGTTCGAGTGCATCCCACTTGAGTTATTTGACTCTTGTCGGGGGTTAGAGCTCCAGATGCCACTGATTGTGGCCTCATGCACCATTTTATGATTGGCATGCATGGCAGACTCACTATTGTACCCTCCTTAGTCAGTTAACTTATTGTGACTTCAGTTAGCTGAGTTTAGGTTTAGTTCAGTTGAATTTGAGTCTTCCGGAGCACTCTAGTGGTGATAATACCTATGCTAGACCAACTGAGGTTTGAATTCTTCTGCATGATTTGAATTCTCTCCATTGTAACATCATTGTTTATTATACTGATTATTGGAACATGTGATATTATTCTGCTCCTATTTGAGTTCTGCTACATTATTATTCTCTTGCTCTTTTTTACTGCAGTTTTCGCTCTTCTTCAAATTTTCTGCTCATTCTTTCTTTGTGAGGTATCCTTAGATCTTTAGATCTGTTGTGACATAGAATTTCACAGTGCCATGGTTTCCTTTTTTGAGGATCGAATATGGATTGATAGTATTTCCTTACATGTGTACATATGTGCTCTACAAGTGGAGCATTTTGCTAGTGCATGGATCACTTATGTTTCTTCATTGGAGTGCCATCTTCCGTTATATATATGCTATATAAGATGAGTTTTAAAGTCTTTTTTATGCATGTGAAGTATTCCTAAAGGGATGGAAACTTGAATTGGAGTGATTGGTGTAAAACATCAATGTATTGTAAGATTAACTTAAACATAAATTAAACATCAAATAGAGGATATACGATAACATGATCTACATAACATGGAATAAACTATCTAACATAACAAGAAATAAACTATCTAACAAGAATAACATTAGAAATGCATGAATAAACAATCACATGACTATTCTATGTACCTCAATCAATTAGCCTTCTAGATTCTCTCTATTTTTTATTGTCTCAAACAACCTCTCGTGCTCTACATGAGGTTGTAAGTAGCGTACCTTGTTTGATGACTTCATTGACATTGTTTGTAGTTGGATGTGTGTACCAACAATCAAGTGCGTAAAGTGATACACCCGTGAACCTGGTCTATAATCCATGTATGTGTAGCCATTGCTCTTTGGTGCCTTTCTATCTGTTGTAATGTATTCTCCTTGAACAACCATCAAGCTAGTCGGAAAGGTAATGACTTCACTATCAATTAATGATGCAAGGAGGGTTTGCTTCCCCTAGATGCATTGTGCCAACCAATAATTCATGCCAATTGCACTGTTTGTTGGGGAAACAACTGCGTAGATGTGTCCTACAAAAGTGAATTTTACGGTCAAATTCCAACAAGTAGTGGTTTGATAACATGGTTAATTAAAAAAATAAGAAGGGAATCGATATATGAATGCAGAAATGTTTACCTGGATGTACAAGATCAAATATATGATAATAATCATTCGAAATAGAAGATTGGCCTTCCTCTAACTGGATTGTTTCAACAACTGCATGTGGGTCTACTGCAAGTGATATATGATCCCATTCATCAACCTAATCCGTTGATTTACACTCATCCCACTCGGCGCTGCTACAAGGCCCACAAAAGCAAGCAAGTTTTCATGTCCATATTTAAAATAAGGGGTTGTTTGAGCTTTGAACCAAATGAAATCCACGAGTTCCTTGTAATATACTACAACTATAAGAACGTGATCGATCTATATCAACCACATGCCAAAAATATCTGACAACATGTCCTCTACCTATTGGTCTGTGTTGCTCTATGGTTCGATCTGATATTTTTGCAGAGCACCATTGAACTATGGATTCTGCATCCCGAATATGAGGGTTTTTCATGCACCTCATCTCCTCCCTTCGTAGGTAAATTTTGAGACATGCTCCAGCCCCATCATGCTCTCCCTTTCCATGCCCGGTCGCAAAATAGTTCCATATATGGAGCACATCATAAGACTTGTGTAAAATACTCAACGACTGGAATACATGTGCATTTTTGAACTGGCCTGCACAACCATCTAACCATATCCAATTCTGATCCATCTATATATATCTCTCCTTCAGCTGATCATAGAAACTTCTAAAGCAATGCTACACATAATGCAAGTCGTGGCACCTATCATCACTGATGTAGAAGTTGGTCTCTTTCAATATTATCCTCTTGTCATTGCTTCTCTCTGGTGCGTGCATATACGTGATATGGACCATTATGCTAACTTGGTCTAAATGGTAGTATTGACTTTGAATCGCATTATGTGGCTGTAGGATGTAGTTTTCAGCAAAGTCCACAACTGATAATATTGTTCCATTGGGAAAGGTGTCCCTGCATTGTCTGTGACTGTTCATCTTGCCATCGTGCTACATGGACATGTTGTACATACTGCCCAGTATTTTTGTAGTATTCCTTCATGAAATCCAAAATTTATACATGGTGCCACAAAACCAAGGGCATTAATACAACATGACATTTATAATCTGAATATATATGTATAAATTCAACATGTACAGTATGAAATTATGCAAACTTAAATTACCCGTGACTTCACTAATGCAATTTTTTTTCTTTCCTTTGCACTATCTACTTGTCATGTTATGTAGTTGAAGTTCTGCATTTCTACCGACATCCTCCCAAATTCATGCTCCTCGCTTTCATGGATGCAACGTCTCAATAATGCAAATCCACTGCACCTGGAACATGTCCCATATAAACAAGATTTTTTATAATATTTTGTTCCTTCAGGTCTTGGACACATTATGCTATGGATAAAATATCTAGATGCATTTGGTGGTTGTAACGATGGGAATTCCTGCACAATGTTAGTATGTAAATAAAAAAGTATATGTTTATATGCATCATAATAGTACTCAAATTCTACATGGTATCTACAGCAACATGTGTTGCGATCAATGCAAATTCTAGCATACCAAGGTTTGCATTTTTCAAAGGACCTTTGGCCCAAGTTAAATTGTGTGTGCTCATTCTTGAATCTCTCATACAGTTCCATTTGTTTCATGTCAAGGAAGTGCTTGACACTCTTAACACCCTTTCTCAACTTTAGCACATCTCTTTGATTCGATGACGGTCTAGTGTTATCATGCCAAAACGTTTGTACTAGTTCTTTAACAGCATCAATAAGCTTCATGTCTGAACGAGGTAACCTACCAACAAAGGCCCAACAATATTTTTGGCCTGGGGTCTCAAGTTTTTCTCTAATAGAAGAATACTTTTGAAGATTCTTTCTATCTACTTTAAATATTTTACATGTGTGTGATAACAGGCGATGTTTCCTTGTGGATTTGTCTACAATCGATTCTGACAGTACACAGTGGGCCGCATTAAGATATTTTGTACGAGAAGCTTTTCCAATCAAATTAAATGCAGACTATAGATTTCTAACAACATGACTATTGGCCTCTGAAATTCTAACTACCTTTATTCCTAAAATTCTCCTAACATGAGCTAGACAATGTGATTTTAACAAAGCCACAAACAATTGACATTTTATTGCTTCGCTTTTGGATTCAAAAAATTCTTTGATGATCTTGCTACAATGGAAATCAATATTGCGTTTAGGAAACTTACCTTCAAGTCCTGAAAAGGAACTTTCATCCACATGAATACGTCTGGGATTTCTTTGTTGTCCACTTGATAGTCGAGGAAAGGGAGTTGGAAAGGAAGTACAAGTCTCATTACTGGTTTGTTGTGGTACTTCATTCACAATTTGGTCCTACAAGGAAGTGTGTTCGACATGTGTGTGCTCTTCCTGGAGATGTTACCAATTAACAACTCATTCAAAATACATCCCTACATACTCATCATCAATCAAGATTTAATTGACTTCAACCACTTCATCATTGCTTGTTGATGGATTATTCGTTGGATGATCACTTGATGTTGTAATTTGAGAGGGCTCCATTACCCGCATCCATTTCACTTCTCCTAATGAACCCTAGTTCATCATGGCATGCATTGCGCTAGGATCTAAGGCACTGAAATTTTTATGTCTGTTTTTCCATGTACAACCTGGCATTTTTTCTTATCTCATGGGGGTTTTTAGGGGGCAGCTCCTTCCTTTTATACTTTCTTTTATTATTACGTATGTTTCCCATATTCAATATGTTTTTTAACAAAACAAGAATATCACCCTTGCAAAAAAAATAACAAATAAGATATTATTTTTCAATTATGAAATGAGGAAAACAAACTTTTACCACGATTAAGATAGAAGGGACACAAGATTTAGACAAGATTTTTACATTGAGTGGTAATATGACTTGTATAATGTGCAAGATAATTAAAAATCAATGTAGAAATTGATTGGGTACTGTGCAAACCTATGTGTGTTATCTTCGTAAGTGTACAATGTAAACTATGGTCACAGAAGTATGTTTTGTTTTCTTGACATTGGACATATAGAGCAAACTAATATGGTAGCAAGAAAGAAGGTGGCATGATGCCATTGCAGTGATCACAAAAAATGATCGAAGTGGTGCAGCAAGATATTTTTTTCTCTCAACATCGCATTAGTGTGTACATGCATAGAGCTTGTTATACTGGTATCGATCATACACTTATTCAATCAAATATTCCTGTGGGATTTAGTAATGTTTCAGCAATGCACAACCCAACCTAGGTTGGCATCAAGGTCCTCGTATCCATCTTAGTGACATAGGCATGTAGTGTGGTGAATTCCCTCATTTTGAATGCAACCTCACTTTTGTCTAAATGTGTGGTTGTGGTTTCTCTTTTTATGTCTAATACCATGGTAGGGTCCTATTTTCACATTTGTCCTTAATAGGTCACATGTTTAGCTATAGTAGATGTTTTTCTTGTGTATGTATTTTTTTTCTTATCATCTTGAAACAATGTACAAGAACATCTAGTGAGAATGTTTTCTTATAATCTTAAAAGCTATTGAGAATGCCCTAAATATAGCAACAACATCACCTCTAGGTCCTCAATTTGAGATGTTTTCTTGTCATATTGAAACAATGTACAATGAGCCTCATTTTGGTAGCTTGGCACTTGGCACATAGTTTTTTGACAATAGTTTGTGTTAGTAGATGGTATGGATGGTGGTGTGGGGTGTTAGTAGGAGCACATTTCCTATAAAAGGAGAAGCTCCTACTCACTTCATTTTCATGTTTTGGATGAGGGAAAATCACCCCTAAAGATTAATAATTTGATTCTTTTGGTGTTTGTGTGAGTTGTTGTAGTGAAATCATGAGGAATTCATCAAATGTTTGTGTATTGGATGGAGTGATTTGATTATGAAAGGTTATTGGTGGTGATGCAAGTAATTTTTTTTTATTATATTTATAAATGGTTGAAATCATTGCTTGGTGCATGTTGTAGTTTTTTTGTGGTAAGATGTTTTTATTGTCTATGTTGAATATTAAGAAGACTAAAATACATGTATCATACAATTCATGAGGAAAAACTAAAATACATATAATTCAAACAAAGTAAATGAAGACTACAATACAATTCATAAGGAAAAATTGTCACCATACCTCAAGGATTGCTCTTTGCTTGAAATGTAAAATGGTCTTTTGATGTATCCACTATATGTAGGATGAGTTCAAGCGTGTCCAAACAACATGAGAATTCAATCCAAAGAGCCAAATAGAGTCCAACTATTGTGTATTCAATCCAAAGAGCAAAATAGATTCTAACTAGTGTGTATTCAATCCGAAGAGCCAAATAGAGTCCAACTGGTGTGTATTCAATCCAAATTGTCAAATAAACTCCAAAAGGTGTGTGAATTCAATCCAAAATGCAAGTGACTGTCGAGCTGTGTGTGAGAACAGTGAAAAAATTGCAATATGAGTGAAAAAAATGTGGGAGAAGAGCTTGGGTCATTTGAAAATTTTCATGTTCAACGGAGGCATGCAAGTGGAAGGAGCGAGCATGCGCTTCTAGCATGTGTGCGCCTCTTCATAACGTTGCTTTGTTCAATGGGTAACGTTTAGTGCATTTATTGCCCAATAAATCTCTATTTGCTCGTTTATTCCTAGAGCCCCTCCCCCCTAAAGGCCTTTAGGCCCTCTTCTAAACCATAATCCACAAGTGCATAAGTGCTTAGGTGTTTAAGGGTTTTGGTATTTAGAGCTTGTGGGTTAGGGGGTTAAGGTGTTTTGGGTTAACTAGGATTTAAGGGTTAAGGTGTTTGGGGTTAATACTACTAAATTCTTATAAAGTCAATACAAATAAAGGCTATAACAATGATTTCAAGATAGATAGTAGGGCTCATAAGGGCTCATGGGGGCTAAGGATTATAAGTTATATGGTTAGGAGGGGTTTTATTGGTCAAGAATTTAGTGTTAGGTGTTATTTGTCTTAGAGTTAAGGGTTTCTTGGTTATTGATTATGGGTCGAGGATGATGATGGTGATGATCAAGGTTTAAATGTGACAGTGTTTGTAAGGATTTTGTTTATTATTTGTTATCATTTAGATCCAATAACAATTAGTTGATATATAGGTTAGGATTTAAATATTATAGTTCAATGTTTATGGGTGATAAGGTTACATGGTGTATATGGGTTAGGGATTATTTAGGTTACCATTTTGGGGTTATGTTGGTTGATGTTAATATGTTGTGAATTATAGAGCTTATTAGTTAGAAATATATAGGGATTCTAAGGGTTAAAGTGTATGTGGGTTAAATGTGGTAGGGGCACGATAGGGGTTGGGGTTATAAGGATTGTATGTTAAGAGTTGTTAAGGTTATAGGGTTAAAGTTTATATATTTTAGTGTTCAAAATTGATATTTAAGGGTTATATGGGTAATGATTTCTCCCTCTAAACCCCTAACGCCCAATCTCTCTCTCTCTCTCTCTCTATCTCCCTTTAAACTCCTAACCTCCAATTTTTCTCGATCTCTCTATAAACACCTAACCCTAATTTCTCTCTCTTTCTAAACCTCCAATCTATTTATTTACCTCTAAACCCATAATCCCCAATCTCTCTCTCTCTCTATATATATATCTAAACCCATGAGACCCAATCTCTCTCTCTCTGAACCCCTTACCACCAATCTCTCTCTCTCTGAACCCATATGCTCTAATCTCTCTCTCTCTCTCTCTCTCTCTCACACACACACACACACACACACACACATCCCCTAACATACAATCTCTCTCTCTCTCTCTAAACCTTTAACACCTAATCTCTCTCTTTCTATATGTCCCTCTAAACTCCTAAATTCCAATCCACCACTCTCTCTCTCTCTCTCTCTCTCTCTCTTTATACCCCCACCAATACCTCTCTCTCTAAAAATCTATTTCCAAACCTCTCTCTCTCTCTCTCCCCCCCCTCTCTCTCTCTCTCTCTCCTGACACAAAACCACCAATATCTCACTTTCTCTCTCTAAACCCATAACCCCATATCTCTTTAACCCCTTATCCCCCAATATCTCTCTCTTCCTCCGTAAGCCTGTAACCACCATTTTCTCTCCCTTTATCTCTCTCTCTAACCATTAAACCAGAATATATCTCTCTCTTACTATACCCCTCACCACCAAGTCTCTCTCTCTCTCTCTAAACCCTAAACCCCAATCTATCTCTCTCCTAATCCCCTAGCCCCTAATCTCTCTCTATCTCTCTCTGAACACCTATAAACTAATCTCTCTCTCTCTAAACACCTAGCAGCGTTTTCTCTCTAAACCCCTAACCACCAATCTCTCTCTCTCTCTCCCTCCATAATCCCCTAACCTCCAATCTCTCTCTCTCTCTCTAAACCCCTAACAACTAATCTCTCTCTTTCTATATCTCTCTCTAAACTCCTAACATTCAATCTCTCTCACTTACTCTCTCTCTCTATACACCTAACCCCCAATATATCTCTCTCTATATATACACCTAACCCGCAATATATATCTCTCTCTAAAACTATACCCCCCAATATATTTCTCTCTCTAGACTGCTAACCACCAATATCTCACTTTCTCCATCTCTAGAACCCTAACCTCTAGTCTCTCTCTCTCTCTAACACCTAACCACCAATTTATATCTCCCTCTCTAATCCACTAAGCTCTGATATCCCTCTCTCTATCACTAAACCCTGGACCACCAATCTCTCCCTTTCTCTTCCTCTACCTCCATTCTCTCTCTCTGTCTAAATCTATAACCCCGAATTCCTCTAATTCTCTCTCTCTCTCTCTAAACCTCTAACATACAATCTCTCTCTCTCTAAATGCCTTACCCGCATTTTCTCTCTCTATATGATTAACCACCAATCTCTTTTTGTTTCTCCCTAAACCCGTAACCACCAATTTATTTCCCTCTCTCTCTAAGCACCTAAACCCCATTCTCTCTCTCTATCTATCTAAACCCCTAATTGCAAATCTCTATCTCACTAAACCCATAACCTCCAATCTATCTGTGTCTCTTTCTCTCTCTCTGTCTATTTCTATAAACTACTAACCACCAATCTCTCTCCCTCTCTCTCTCAACCACAAAGCTCCAATATCTCTCTCTAATCCCCTAACCATCAGTCTATTTATTTAACTCTCTCTCTCTCTCTCTAAACCCCTAATCTCCAATCTCTCTCTCTCTATGAACCCCTAACCCCCAATCTATCTCCATCTCTCACTATCTGAGCCCCTAGCACCCAATCTCTCTTTCTCTCTCTAAAATCCTAACCCAAAATATTTCTCTCTCTCTTTGGACTCCTAACCCCCAATCTCTCTCTCTCTCTCTTTGTAAACCCATAACTCCCAATCCCTCTCTCTTTATCTCTTTGTAATCCCTTTAACTTCCAATATCTCTCTTTATGATCATAACCCCTAATCTCTCTCTCTGTCTAAACCCCTAATGTTGATGTATATGTAACTTCAGAATGTATTTCACATATATGTATGTTGTATTCCTATAGAGATGTTATTATTCCTCTATACGGAAGTGGTTGTATTCCTATAGAGATGTTATTATTCCTCTATACAGAAGTGTCGTCATTTATATTGTAAGTGTCGTAACTTATACTTGATGGGTTATTAGACCACCTTGTTGGGGTCGGCCCTCTATAAGTCATGTGGGTCAAAGGGTTATTAGACCACCCTATTGGGGGTCGGACATGTGGGTCAAAGGGTTATTAGACCACCCTAGTGGGAGTCGGCCCAGTCAGCATTATGTTAAGTGGTTAAGTTGAGGCCGACCTGGTTGAGTAAAGGTCAAGTCAAGTTAGTGTATAAATAAAGAGTGTGTCTCTCTCATTTTACACATTCTATTCTCTCACTCAAACTTTGGAGAGTGGCGCACTGGTGGAGGAGGAGGATCTGCTGCTAGGAGAAGACTATCTCTTGTATTCTGGTTGTATCATTGCTCTATCTATCTCTGAGGAAGTTATTGGGGTTTTTCACCTTTATGGTTTTCCCCAAGTAAACTCTGTGTCTCTTGTGTGCTTGCATTATTGTGTCCATGATTAATATGCTGTAGATTTGCTGTACATGTTGTTCTCTTAGTTAAGATCCTAGATCAGATTGAAGTAAATTCTGAAAATTTAACATGGTATCAGAGCTAGCCTGAAAGAAGGCATGATATGGCATGTATGACACTTGTTGCACTTACGATGCTAGGGCTTGATATAGCAAAAACCAGTCATCGTAGCACTTTCGCTATAAATACGTTTTGGTGACGTTTCAGATCTGAAACTTTTACAGGTCGAAGATCAGATCCCCATGTACCTTGTGTCCAAAGGACAATCTCTAATTCGTTGTACTTTGTGATTTATGATCTGTACAATATAGGGTTTCTGCCTCTTCCAGATCTGAGTCAAAATCAGGTGACCTTGGGAAAAAGGTCATAACTTGGGCTAGGAAGCTCCAAATGAAATTTCGTCAAAATTGACAGGTAGTACACAGACTAGGCTATCTCAAGAAAAAAATTTAGAGGCCGAAGTTGAACCAGTGACACGTGGCATGCCGTACAAGTTCACTCTCCTGTATTATCCCATAA
Source organism: Larix kaempferi (assembly GCA_027924585.1). NCBI lineage: Eukaryota > Viridiplantae > Streptophyta > Pinopsida > Pinales > Pinaceae > Larix > Larix kaempferi. Next base: position 16,621,807 of record BSBM01000799.1, read on the forward strand.
ACAGGTCACATTGGGACACTTGGCATAACTCTCTCTCAGAGAATCCAATTGAGGTCAAACCTGTCGGGATGGAAAGATAACAGGTCGATCTATCTTAAGAAAATTTTTCAGACCCTATGGATCGAAAAGTTCAGAGTTACACCAGAAACAATCAAGTACATATTTCTGTCAAAACAGAATTATTTTTGAGTACCTTCATTCATGGCTTCCAAAATTTAGGGCTTCGGAGAAAGTTGGAATTTTTGTAATAGAAGACCACGGCTGGATGCTTCTCATCAAAATCAAAATTTAGATACCAAGATAATATTTTTTTGGTTGGGCAGAAGGCCAGGCTTGATCAGACCCTAGTTCGAGACTTTGATCAGAAAAGTGAAAAATTAGGGCTTCTGTAAAAATGGGAATTTTTTAAATCTGTGACCACGACTGGAAGCTCCTCAGAAAAAATAGAAGCTTAGAGCTTTGGATCAAACGTTTTGATTGGGAAGAAGAGTGGGCTTCATCAAACCCCAGTTCAGGGTCACGTCTAGTAAATCTGGAAATCTAAAAGGCAATTTCGAGGGGTGAAACTTTGCAGTTTTCAAATTCTGAATATACCAACTTGATCAGCTCATCAAGGCGCATATTTCTATCCTTTCGGAAGTTTGAAATTCAAAGTTTGAATTTTTGGGTTTTCTTTGACAAACCCTAATACAGCTCCAGGTCCAGTTCTTACAAATCAAGTGGATTGGGTTAATCCTAGAAGAGGACGGATTGGTCACCTGCATAGGTGAAGAAGTTCCTGTTTCAGAGGGAGATGAGGCTAAGGCCTTCCATAAGAAGATTACAAGTAATCTTGACAGGTATGGCTTACATGTATGTTTCGAATTCTGTTCATGGTTAAGTTTATGATATGTTTGTCTTCATATCATTACAGTACAATCTTGATTAATTACTAGACTTGTCGTATTACCTTAATAGAAGATATTCATTGATTAAGGTTTTGACACTTATGATTGTACTAATGCATTGTGATGTTGTATGAGGTTTATGTTGTCCGCTAACATGAAAGGTACACCAAGAAAGACAAATCATGTTCTAGTTCAAGAGCATATGATCATGATGACATGAAGACAAAGATTCATCCATTGTCATGGATCACATAGAAGATCTACTTACGAGGTATGTATAACTTGGTTCTACAATGGCTAACTTATGACACATGCAAGTTACTAGCACAAGTCACTGAAGAGAACCAGAAGACATTATGCGGGTATGTTAGACATAACTAGCTAGCATGCTAATCCAGGTATGTTTTTCTTATATCAAGCTAGAATCCTACCTTGTGTTAGGATCTTATACTATTGTGTTGTTGATAATGATTATTCATGAAGTCATAGGTTTGAATAATCATGGTTGTATGCATATTATGTTTCTTACCATAATTGATGATATGACTAACCAGAAGAATCATGAAGGTATAGGTTTGAATAATCACGGGTTTTATGCATATTATATCTCTTATCTTGATTGATGATTCAACTAACCAGAAGAGTCCTATGATCAAATAAGAATATGTATGAGTAAAAGAAGACTTCCCTGAAACCTTGAATACTAATGTTTATTATCTGTGTTTGAAATGATCCTGACTATACATGCTTGAGATTATTGTGTTTTGATAGTATTAAGATTATACTAATAAATGTGTGGTTATGTATGAGACCTCAAGGATAACACAATGATGATACTAATAAGCATGCATAGTGATTAAGGATGGATGTAAGTTCAAGGACAGGTAATCCAGGAAGCAAAGTTCAAGAGGGAGCACACTCCAGTTGTTCCTGCAAGAAAGCAAAGGATCACACTTCAGTAGTTTCTGCAAGGATGCAGATATTCAGAGGGAGTTGACCACTTCTCATAATCCACATCAGAATGGAGTTGCAAAGATTTAGAGGGAGTCCACCCAGCAAACAAACAAAGATAAGTATTTTAATTACCACTTCTTACATATTTGTTTGTTTAAATAAAATTGTTCAATGATACATATGCTTATGTTCCTAGACTTAGGATATGTATTTTGCATATTTGCATTAATGAACAAGATACTACTAATATGCATATGATGGGTAAGTGGCCTATGGCACTGTACAACATTCCATTGCTACTTATCTAGAATGAAACCTCTTTGTTGACATGTTGGGAGTTGTGCAAACTCTTAACAATGTTTTGATAGAGACTGGAAGGCATCTAGAAAGTTATGGAACATGGATAAATGTTGTATTGATGCATTGGCTAAGATAATTGCATGATTGTATGACATATTTCTTTATGTGTAAGAATTTGTCTGAAAATTATGAGATGGTTCTAATCATGCAATTTAACTTGTTTTGTAGGAAAGACCGTATACCTTCACCTACAAAAGAAGGACTACAACATTTGTTCAAGCAACAAAATTATCTATTGAAGATATTGAAGTTCCCAGGATACGAGAAGAATGCCTTGATCCACTGATCATGAAGAACAATGTTTGGGATGCGGTCCCAAGAGCTGAAGGGAAGTCTGTTGTGAATTCCAAATGGAACTATCAGATGAAGCATGCTGCAGATGGAAACATAGAGAAATATAAAAGTGATGATATAGAAGATACACCAGATGGATTTCAAGATAGCTTTCTTGAATGGTGTAGTCATATATGTGTGCAGAACTTGGTAGGATAGACAGATTTCTATCCAGTTTGGGCTTTACCGAGAGTAAAGCGGATTCCAACCTTTACTACAAGGTTGAGGAAGGGAATCCTGTGATTCTACTCATGTATGTGGATGAATTATTTGTAACAGGAGATGACAGATTGATTGCAGATACTAAGAGGAAGCTTGCTACCGAGTTCGATATGAAAGATTTGGGAATGATGCACTATTTTTTTTTTGGCATGGAGGTGTGGCAGAGTGCAGATGGAATCTTCCTTGGACAAGGGAAGTATGCAGTAGAGATCCTGAAGAGGTTCGGGATTGCAAGGTGATGTCCACACCTATGGAATCGAACCTGAAGCTTCTGTGTGATGCTACATCTGATCCGGTTGATTATGGGATCAAGTATGATGCGAATCAAAAGTTTAACCTGCAGGGTTATGTTGATTCAGATTGGGCATGCAGTGCTACAAATAGGAAGAGCAATTCTGGGTGCTGCTTCAGTATGGGATCAGGTGTGATCTCTTGGTTTAGCAGTAAGTAGTCCTGCATAGCACTGAGTACAGCCGAAGCAAAGTATGTTGCGACGGATGAACAGGTTGCAGATGTATTGAACAAGCCGTTGGCCAGAGTGCAGTTTGAGTACTTCAGAGAGAGGCTTGGTGCACTTCAGATCAAGGTTCCTTCCAAAGGGAAGTGATGATTTCGGAAGATGCAGATGCACATGACCTTTTCTGACATGGTTTATATGTTCTCCCTTGGTCGCGATGTAATTGCTGAGCCATTTTTCACATGGTGGTAGATGTGTTCTCCCATGGTGAAAAAGTAAGGGCTGGAGCCTTCCCCGAATGGTGGTAGATGTGTTCTCCCATGTCGGTGGTGTAAGTGTTGGATGATGTGCATCTAGACTGTGCTTTGTGGACGATGAGATGATCTAAAGAGGACGATGCTATGATGATCAAGAGGATCATGGATGATGAGCATCAGGATGATGCTTCAGTTACTACTATGTATATGTATATATGCATCATGTTGGATGCTTGTTATGATCAGTTGGATCATTTATATATATATGCACCATGTTGGATGTTGGATATCATCAGTTGAATCATTTATGTATGTATGCATCATGTTGGATGCTGGATATGATCAGTTGGATCATTTGTATGTATTTTGTATATGCATCATGTTGGATGCTTGGACCATGTATCTGTTTATGTATCAGGTGGATATTGAGATCATGTATGTTGATATGTATCAGGTGGATACATTGTGTGTATCATGTATCTGTGTATGTATCATGTGGATACATTGTATGATCAAGTAGATCATGTATGATGATATGTATCAGGTAGATACTTGGTATGCATCAGGTGGATGCATTGTATGATCAGGATGATTGTGGATGACGAGCTTCTCCAGATGACATGCAGCAGGATGTTGCAGTGATGATGATCAGGATGATGTATGGTGAGTATCAGGATGATACTTTGTGGCTGTGGATCAGGTTGTGTAGATGAGCATGTTTGGGAGATCCTATAGGTCGGAGTTGTGTACTCGTAACAACCTGGGATGCTCTTTCGAGACATTGCTTTGGGAGGAGATATAATTTGTGCCCTGGGAGATCTTCAGGTCGGAGTTGTGTACCCGTAACATCCTGAGATGCTCTTGCGAGGTTTTTTCCTATGGCATTTAATTTGCTCCTGGGAGATTTGGACAGGATGAAAAAGGCCTCAGATGCTTCAGCCAGGTTTTGCCATGACCACATGTAATTTGCTCTTGGTAGATCTGGATAGGATGAAAAAGGCCTCAGATGCTTTAGCCAGGTTTTGTGGTGGACCACATGTAATGTGCTCCTGGGAGATTCGATAGGTAGAGCTGTGTGCTCATAACAGCCTGGGATGCTTCAGCCAAGTTTTGTGGTGAGATCACATGTAATGTGCTCCTGGGAGATCCGACAGGTAGAGCTGTGTGCTCGTAACAGCCTTGGATGCTTCAGCCAGGTTTTGTGATGGGTCACATGTAATGTGATCCTGGGAGATCCAACAGGTAGAGCTGTGTGCTCGCAATAGCCTGGGATGCTGCAACCAGGTTTTGTGACGCACGTAATAAGTCCTGAAGATTCCACAGTATGGCCAGTGATGACGAAGACCTACAGGTGGTGGGCCTACATCCAGTATGAAAAAGGACTGGCTCTGTAGAACTTCCTATGACAAGTAGATTCAGAGATTGATTGAGATAGCAGTAGCAGTGACGATGATGATGACTCGATGATGATTATCCAGTGACTATGATCCTGAGAAGATGACTTGTGCTAGAAGACCTATGTCGAGAAATACCTTCCTAGTTAAGAGGGAGTGTTGATGTATATGCAACTTCGGAATGTATTTCACATATATGTAAATTGTATTCCTATATATATGTTATTATTCCTCTATACGGAAGTGGTTGTATTCCTATAGAGATGTTATTATTCCTCTATACGGAAGTGTCGTCATTTATATTGTAAGTGTCGTAACTTATACTTGATGGGTTATTAGACCACCTTGTTGGGGTCGGCCCTGTATAAGTCATGTGGGTCAAAGGGTTATTAGACCACCCTATTAGGGGTCAGCCATGTGGGTCAAAGGGTTATTAGACCACCCTAGTGGGGGTCAGCCTAGTCAGCATTATGTTAAGTGGTTAAGTTGAGGCCGACCTAGTTGAGTAAAGGTCAATTCAAGTTAGTGTATAAATAGAGAGTGTGTCTCTCTCATTTTACACATTCTATTCTCTCACTCACACTTTGGAGAGTGGCGCACTTGTGGAGGAGGAGGCTCTGCTGCTAGGAGAAGACTATCTCTTGTATTCTGGTTGTATCATTGCTCTATCTATCTCTGAGGAAGTTATTGGGGTTTTTCACCTTTATGGTTTTCCCCAAGTAAACTCTGTGTCTCTTGTGTGCTTGAATTATTGTGTCCATGATTGATATGTTGTAGATTTGTTGTACATGTTGTTCTCTCAGTTAAGATCCTATATCAGATTGAAGTAAATTTTGAAAATTTAACACCTAACCCCCAATCTCTATCACTTTTTCTCTCTAGACACATATCAACCAATCTCTCTATGTCTATAGAACCCTAAACTCCATCCTTTCTCTTTCTAAACCTCTAACCACCAATCTCTCTCTCTCTAAACCTATGACCCCAAATATTTCTCTCTCTCTCTAAACCCTTAATCCCCAATCTCTCCCTCTAAACCCTTAACCCCCACTATCTCTCTCATTCTACCTAAACCCCTGACCATCAATTTCTCTCCCTCTACCTCTCTCTCTCTAAACCCCTAACCCCAATCTCTCTCTCTCTAAACCACTAACCACCAGTCTCTTTCTTTCTCTCTCTCTAAAACCCTAAGCTCCAATCTATTTCTCTCTCTCTCAATCTCCCTCTTTGAAACCCTAATCTCCAATCTCTCTCTCTCTCTCTCTCTCTCTCTCTCTAAACCACTAACGCCCAATCTCTCTCTTTCTCTCTCAAAAACCTTAACCACCAACCTCTCTCTCACTCTCAACCCCTAGCCTCCAATCCCTATATCTCTCTCTCTAACTATCTCTCTAAACCACTTACCACCAATCTCTCTCTCTCTAAACCCATATGCTCCAATCTCTCTCTCTCTCTAAAACCCTAAGCTACAATCTATCTCCGTCTATCTTTGTACCCTTAGAAACCAATCTCCCTCCATCACTCTCCCTCTAATTGCTTAAAACCCTCTCTCTCTCTCTCTCTAAACCCCTAACCCCCAATCTCTCTCTCTCTCTCTAAACCCCTATCCCCCAATCTCTCTCTCTCTCTAAACCCTTAAGCCCGAACATCTCTCTCTAAACCACTAACCCCAATATTTCACTCTCTCTCTAAACTCCTAACCTCCAATCTCTCTCTATCTATCTATAAATCCCTAGCCTCCACTCTCTCCATGTCTCTCACTCTCCCTCTCTAAACCCTTAACCCCTAACTTCCAATATCTTTCTCTCTATATATACCTCTAAAGCCTAATCTCTCTCTCTCTCTCTCTCAAAAATCCTAAACCCCAATTTGTATCTCTCTCCCTAGACACCTAACCACCAATCTCTCACTCTAAAATCCTAGTATCTAGTCTCTCTCTCTCTAAATTCCTAATCAACAATCTCTCTCTCTCTCTCTCTCTCAACCCTTTACCACCAATCTCTCTCTTTCTCTCCCTCTCTTTATCCAAAACCCTAACCTATAGTCTCCCTCTCTCTCTCTAAACCCAAATCCCCCAATATCACTCTTTCTATCTCTTTCTCTAAACCCCTAATGTCTATTCTCTATCTCTCTCTAAACCCCTAACCCACTCTCTCTCTCTCTAAACCCTTAACCCCAATATCTCTCTCTTCCTACCTAAAACCATAACCATCATTCGCTCTCCCTATATCTCTCTCTAAACCATTAACCCACAATCTATCTCCCTATACCCCTAACACCCAATCTCTCTCTCTCTCTCTCTCTAAACCACCAATCTCTCTCTATAAACCCCTAACCTAGAATCTTTCTCTCTCTCTCCCTCTCTCTAAACCACCAAACCCCAATATCTCTCTCTCTAAAACCCTGACCACCAATCTCTCTCTCTCTCTCTTTAAATACCTACTCTCCAATCTCTCTCTATCTAAACCCCCAACCACTAATCTCTCTCTTTCTATCTCTCTCTCTAAGCCCCTAACTTTCAATCTCTCTCACTTTATCTCTCTCTTTCTCTAAACCTCTATCCTTCAATCTCTCTCTCTCTCTGTAGACCTCAAATCACCAATCTCTCACTTTATCCCTCTCCAAAATACTAACCTCTAGTCTCTCTCTATCTCTCTCTCCCTCTCTCTCTCTCACTCTCTAAAAACCTAACCACCAATTTCTCTCTCCCTCCCTCTAAACCACAAAGCTCTAATATGTCTCTCTCTCTCTCTAATCCCCTAACCACCAATCTCTCCATTTCTCTCCCTCTTTTTCTCTAAACTCATAACCTCCATTCTCTCTCTCTCTCTAAACTTGTAACCCCCAATACCTTTAATTCTATATATCTCTCTCTCTAAACCTCTAACCTCCAGTCTCTCTTTCTCTCTCTGAATGCCTAACGCCCATTTTCTCTCTCTAACGCTTAACCCCCAATCTCTTAATATTTTTCCTGAAACCTATAACCACCAATTTATTTCCTTCTCACTCTCTTTCTTTAATCCCCTAACCCCCAATCCCTCTCTCTCTCTTTCTCTAAGTCCCCAAGCTCCAATATCTCTCTCTCTCTCTCTCTCTAAACCCCTATCCCCAATCTCTATCTCACTAAACCCATAGCCTCTAATATTTCTCTACCTCTCTCTCTGACTATCTCTCTAAACCACCAACGACCAAAATCTCTCTCTCTCTCTAAACCCCCAACACCTAATCTCTCTCTTTCTTAACCCCTAACCCCTAATATGTCTCTCTCTCTGAACCCATAACCCCCAATCTCTCTATTTGTATCTCTCTAATTCCTTTAACTTACAATATATTTCTCTTTAAACCCCTAACCCCAAATCTCTTTCTCTCTCTCTATCTCTCTCTCTCTTAGTGGCCATAGCGATTACAAATTTAGAATGATATACATTAACAGTTATAATGGTTAGAAGTTAAGGATTAAAGTGATGTGGGTTACCATGAGAGTTAGGAATTGTACGAGATATTAGATTAGAGTTATGGGTTTGAAGTTAGACGTTAAGTGTTATATGGATTATTGGTTAAGGGTTAAGATGGTTAGAAAATACGAGTCATGTTTTATATGCGTTAAGGGTTGTAATAGTTATGGATTATGGATTATGTACGTTAGGACTGATAAAATTAAGGGATAAATAGTTAAGTGGGCTAGGTTTTAAAAATGTATGGGTTTATACGGATTAACGAAAAGGTTTAGGGATTAAGGAATTTAGAGTGATAGGTGTTAAGGGTTATAATTATTACTAGTAAGGGTTACGGGGATACAAACTTTAGGGTTTAAGGGTTATAATTATTATTAGTAGGAGTTAGGGGGCTACAAAATTTAGGTTTTAAGGGTTTTAATCAAAAGTGGTTACATGATAGTGGAAGTGGAACATGTATGAAGGGTTAGAGATGATATGGTTATGAGATAAATGCCTTTTTTATTCAATTCAAAATAGGTCATAGGACATTATATAGAAATTATAGCAATTCTTCTCTAGTTGTTATAGGGGATATATGTTATAGTGGTTAAGGGTGATTTATTAGGAGATAAGGGTAAGTATTGACAAAGGGGTTAGGAATGATATCAATTACTCATTACGTTTATACTTGCAATGGGTTATAGGTTTTAAGGGTTGGGTGTTTGATGATAGAGTTTAGGGTTGATGAGAATTAGAGGTTATAAGGGTTAGGGGTTAATTTTTATTTGACTAGACACTTTAGAGGTTAGGATTAGGGGGTTAGGATTATAGGGGTTAAGGGATATTTAAGTGTTAGATAATGGGGGATATATCATTATGTGTTAGAATTTAGTATTTTTAGGGGCTATACTAGTTTAAGATTATAGTGGGCCAAGAGTTATAATGGTTAGTTGTACTAGGGACTAGGGATTGCAATGGCTAGGAGCTAATGGTCAAGGGTTTTAGGATTGAGATATAGGGGTCATGGATTTATGGTTATAAAGATGAATATTTATATGTACAAGAGGATAATGTGAGTTAGTGATTTTGTGTAATAATATATACATATTATAGGATTTGTTGGTTATAAGGGTTACTAGATAGGGATTATAATGATTAGGGGTTATAGGGTATATTGGTGATAAGGGTTACATTCCTATTACCATTAGTATCGCTACTCATAATGGAGAATATGCTTGAGAGGTTGTGTGTAGTGGACTAAGGCGTTGTTCTTGAACTTGGATGATTACATTCTTATTTTAGGGATTAAAGACAAGGTTCCATCCCTCAACCATGTATAGGGCCCAAACAACCATACCTAGAATCCAATACATTAGAATGACCACACCCATATTCATACTTGGAATCAAGGCTAGCCTCAGGAAGTCCTATGTCATGGCTTTAGGTGTTATTCATGGAAATGGATTGTTGTTCGGGTATTCTACCCTATATCGAGGAGAGGGACACTACCAACTTCTGGGGTGACAGGTAAATACATTAATCATATCACATAGGCTTCTACAAAAGAAAAGAGATCAAGGTTCTTGAAGGCATACCTTATTCACGAAGTTCGATCCTAGCTTTCGCTTGCTCCTTCGATCGATCCTCCACTTGATCTTCTGTTTGATGAACCTGCAATACAAAGATACCTTCCTCACCGTATCTTGACTGATATAACAATGATGAAATTGAAATACAATTTAGACATCAAATACAATCAAGCATTTAATCCAAACAAATATGCATTTCAACCTTTATTGTCAAAAGCAAATAATCAGTACAATTATACCTAATCATTCAGAGTGCTTGTGCAACCGGATCCTCGGCTCCTGCTCTTCACACTAACTTTGGAATTCCTCCAGCATAACAACCCTTAATGCATAGTTTCTCCTCCCCTCTCTCATCTATCCCCCTTATATTTATGGGACAAGGTAGGTAGTTTGGATCGAGAGGTAGTTTGATTGGGAGGTTGGGGAAGTTGCAAAACCAACTTCAACTAATCCCAATTCGTCAAATTAATATATTTTTGATTACTTTTTAAGGTGTACGCTAGTTTTCTTAAGTGGAGTAGCGTTCAACATGCAACTTCCCTGCTTTACAACCAGCGTTTGCAAGACTTTTTGAGTTGTACGCTACTCTATTGAAGCAAAGTAGAGTATTTCAGAAGGCAAACGCTACTTTATTGAAGTGGAGTAGAGTAATTTAGGAGGCAAATGCTACTATCATGCTTATAGGGTAGCGTTTTTCCCAAAAAGTAGGTAAAATGAGAGTTTTGTCAGCTGCAGAGGGGTAAGTCTAGTCCATTCATCATCTAAGGTAATCATGCTCTTCAATCCAAGTTGTCCTTTTGTGTGATTGACATCTATATGTGATCACAGACGGATAAGTGCAGATTTGACCTATAACATGGATGACTAAATCTCCTAACGCTCGACCATGTCGTTTTAGGGATTCACTGACTTTTGTAATTTAAAAAATATATAAAATTAACTTTTAAAATTTTGGAAAAATAACCCTACACAAGATCCGTCTGTTGCCTACGCCTCTACATATTTTTTTCCTCATAATTTGACATTTTACATAACAAACCGGTGGACCACGCGAACATATGCATTATGGTTTAGAGAAAAAATAACATACCAATCTTAGAATAATGATATTGTGGGGGTTTTATACCACTATTCCATAAATAAAATTTATATATTCCAGAAGGTGATCCGATTTTCTACGTTTCATCTTTTTACACCTAATTCTAAAAAGTTTTGTAGGTACCTCTAATAATTCATTTTAATGATCAAATTTATGTTTTTCAAGCATGCCATTGCAACTAACGCATCATAAGTGGGTATAATTACCTTGCACCATCCCCTAAATGAATCCTTATTGTTTAAATTGAATGATATAACTAATGATAATTGTAAAAGGAAACGTAAACGAGGAAATTCATCCTGTAAATGTCCTTCCTCTGATGTAATCCCTATAACTAGTGAATCGGAATATTCTAGTAGTTTCTCCGAGGGAAGATGAAGGAAGAAGAGAAAATATAAAGATAAGATAACAAGAGAATTTAAAAAGATAAAACCTCCTACCTTTGACGGTGAAGTAAAAAATGGAGAACAAGCTGGAGCTTGGCTATCTGGGATGAAGAAATAATTTACTATGTATAATTATTCCAATTCTATGAAGGGTAAAATGCCCATCTTCAATCTAGTTGGGAAGGATGAGATTTGGTGGAAAGACTTAAAAAGAGTTAAGAGAATTAATGATAGAAAAGTCATTTGGAATTGGTTTAAAAATGAGTACCTTTCAGAGTATTACTATGAGGGAAAGGAAAAAGAGTTCTATGAGTTAAGATTGGATTCAATGTCCATGCATGATTTTTATACTAAATTTGTATCCTTATTAATATTCCTAGGTTGCTTATCTAGCTTTTATAAAGACAGATTAGGGTTCGATAACCCAAATACTTTATATGAGGCGATGAGAAAGGTCAAACTAACTTATGATCAATCTAAAAGTAAGAATGAAAATTATTATAATTTCAAGAAAAGAGAAGAGAGTAATTTCAAAAGAAGAGAATTCATACCCTTCAATAATCATAAGAATTTTCAAAGGAATACTTTTAAGGATAGACAACAACCAATTAAAAAAGAGTATAAAGATAATCTCTTTAATAAGAAAAATGAGGAAATAAAAAGAGAACCCTTACAGTGTTGGGGTTGTGGAGAGAGTCATTTCTATCAGGATTTTCCTCATAAGAAGGATAATCGAAGTATCCATACTGTCCGCAAAGCAGCCACAGTTGGAGAGGTTGCTCGGAACATACCAAACATCAACACAGCCTTGGACAAACATCAAGCGGACTACCAACCTTCCATGATAGAATTCGAAGGTAAGATATTTGACATACCTATTTCTATCTTAATTTATTCTAGATCTACTTTAATTTACATATCTCCTAAGTTAGTATATTTGTGTAAAATGAAAATGTATGATTTTGAAAAGTCGTGGTTAGTACAATTAGCCACATGGAAAAAAAGAAAGGTAACTAGCTTTATTTCTAGTTGTAAAATTTATATGCAGGATTTGGTTACAAAAGTAGATTTAAAGAGTTTTCCATTAGAATCATATGATGTATTAATTGGCATGGATTGGTTAGAAAAGCATAGAGTTGTATTGAATTACTTTGAGAAAACTTTCACTTGTATTGATGAAAAGGGTGAAAATAGGATTGTTAAAGGGATTCCTAAAAAAGTTCTTACTAGAAAAATATCTTTTTTGCAATTGAAAAAGTGTGCTAGGAAATTATGTAAATTGTTTGTTGTGCATATCACTAAAAATAATGATGATAAAACAAAACCTAGAATGGAATATTTTCCTCTTTTAAATAATTTTAAAGATGTTTTTTCTAGAGGAGATACCTGAATTACCTCCAAGGAGAGATATTGACTTTACCATTGATTTGGTAACTGGAGCAATGCGTGCCTCTAAGGATCCTTATAGGTGTCTAAGGATCCTTCTAGGTGTCGGTAAAAATATATGCTTAAATAATTCAACATTAAATTATCAATTGGGGCTCATAAGCTTAGAAGTGCTAACACAATATTTGCAGGATTGGAACCTAGACTAACCTAATCTAGCCTACTCTAATGCCAACAAAACACACTTCAATGTAAAAAGATAAAACAAACAAATCAAAACAAACTTTTACCTTAAGATGAAACCCGACATGGGAGATCCTATCTCTCGAGTTAGGTGTTTATCCTCCTTTGGTGACTGCCTTAATTATGAACATTAAAATGTTAAAAACAAAACACATGTATAAAAACTAAATGTGGATCTTAAAATATAAGAAAATCACGTAATAAAAATTAAAACACAAAGTGCGAGAATTCAAGTTATGTAAACCAAACTAAATTGTAAATCAAATAAAAGCAAAGATAGACTAAGTTAAAGCAAACTAGATTTTCCACGCTCAAAATCCAATTCTTATTCAAATTTAACAACACAACGTGAGAGTCATTCAAAATTTAAAATATATTACAAAATGCAAAATATAATACAAATAACAAAATTTACCACAAATATTTACAAATTACATAATAAATTATAAAATACAAAGTTGAAATATTCATGAAAAAAATATGCAAAATATTTACAACATTCCACACGTAATATAAAACATATTAAAAAAAGAATAGAAAAAATAATGTATTAAAGTAACAAATATATCACATATTTAACAAACCTGTTAACAATCACATTTCACATATGTTAACAAATATTGAGATGACGGAAAATATATATATATATATAACAATAAGACTTAAACAATGTCATGAAATCAAAGTAATCCAGTGGCTTTGAATATACATGTATGGAACAAAAACTAAAAAGCATCAGTTTTAAGAAATCTTTGTTATATGAGTTTTATGAAATGGTAGACGGAATAACTTTGCAATGAAAGTATAGCAGATTGAACCTAGAATTACAACAAATAACAAAGAGATGATAGTGATGTTGTTTAGATAATTTGAATCACTGGTGTGGACAATATCGATAACAAAAACAACTATTTTATGTACAAACGAGAAATTGATCTTGAGCGTTTTGAAGGTAACACAGAAAAGTACAAGAATGATTTGGTATGAAAACAAAGAAAATCTCCTCAGAAGTTTTAATTGACGCAAGCAACAATGATTTTCACAACAAAATATATACACCTGTCAGCAATTATTCATTCGATAACGAATAATTTTCTACAGAATTACATCAAACGTAAATTAGAAAACTGCATGAAACTATTATTCCTATCGTACATGAAATTTATAAATTAACAGTAGAGAAAGGCTGCATAATCCAGGACTGTGGGCCCTTACCGTATGGATCATAAGCCTAAAAACTTCACTCCAGTTGCAGAATCACAGTGCAGAAATGTACTAAAGCATTGAAATGTAGAGATCAAAACGCAACAATAAGCTACGTCGACCAAATGCAGGGATGCATCAACATATAACTGTGTATTCTTATTTTCCTCCCCCTTTGTTTACATACAGAGTGAGCCGATAGTTATAGCCCATCCGAGCTCCCTCTTCTCGCATCCCCCTTAACAATCTGAATTAAATTACAACAGTCTTCATAACAATTTGTTCCAAGAATAGTATAGGATCCCTTGAGAACCGATATACTTCTGGAAATTCAGTCATAATCAAATAAATAATTTTCCCAACACGTTCAATATTTGAGAAAACATCCCATGATGTTAGGTAAACGAGGCCATTTCCGAAGTGGGTTTTCAGCAGTGCCGGATCAAGTGCGAGAATGGGAGCTGGAATCTCAGGCTTGGATTTGGTGATACAATGGTGGAAAATCGTTCTTTCTTTGATTGCACTGACTAATCAACCAGTCCCTAGGAAACGAATTTGATTTTCCAAAACTTGTGGCAGCTTAACATCTTTGCAAGTCAACTCAATCTTCATGCCAGGTCACGCAATAGTTCTTCAAAATAAAACAAGAATCATATAAGATATTAAAACATTATTAATATTGTCCAAGATATTCGAATGATTCTTCCAGAAATTTAATATGTAGATAAATAAAACTTTCTAATGAATTTTAAATAACTTTGACAATATATAAGAATGAAAGTAACTTTTCTTTTTGTGAGTTCCAAAAAAATTTCAATCATTTTGGCTAATATTCTAAATATAAAACAAATTTAATTTAGTAAAAGAATTAATACATTTATAGTTTAAAACAAAGTAAAATAATAATTCTTTTAATATATTATTTATAAATTATTTTGTTTAATTTGTAAATTAGTGAACCTAAGCTCATCATCAACTCAGACGTCAGAACCAACAAAAGCCAAGAGACAAAGGTAAGTGAGCTCTCCACATCGTTATGTCATGAAGAGTAAACCAAAGAAAAAAAACATGCTCCAAATCATCATCTAAAATTAAGTCATTGGTAATTGAACTTAAATAGTGACATCAGAACTAGTGCAAAACTAAGGGTCGAAATAAGTCTCGATATCACAACATTAAATTTATCATCAATAAATTACCTAAAACCATGTAAAATACATTAAAAAGTTTAAAGTCACATCATTTATTTTTTAATGCTTTTAATTAATATATTTTAAATAAATGATATGCTTTTAAAATTATATATGTAATGGTTTATAATCAGATATGAGCATAAAAATAATGAAATGGTGTGAAAGAAAGAGCAATTTCATGAGGCCATCAATGAGATGAATATGCCTGAGTTGGTGGAATTGAAATTATAATAGCAAGAATTGTTAGATAAGAAATATGTAAGATTGAGTGTGTCTCTGTGCGGAGAACAAGTGTTGTTTGTTAAAAAGAAGGATGACACATTAAGACTTTGTATTGATTACCGACAATTAAATAAAATGACCATTAAAAATAGATATCCTATCCCCCTCATTGATGACATGTTTGATCAAGTATAGGGAGTTGTGGTATTCTCAAAGATAGACTTAAGGTCTTGGTACCATCAAGTAAGAATTAAAGATGAGGATGTTGATAAAACAACATTTAGAACATGGTACGGGCATTACGAGTTCTTGGTTGTACCATTTGGCTTGACCAATGCTCCGACCATGTTCATGTGTTTAATGAACAGTGTCCTCCATAAATACTTAAATAAGTTTGTAATAGTATTTATTGATGACATATTAATATACTCTAAAAATGAAGAAGAGCATGAAGAACATTTAAAGTTAGTCTTACAAACCTTAAGAGAACATAAACTTTATGCAAAGTTTAGTAAATGTGATTTCTTTTAAGATAAAATTCAGTACTTAGGTCATGTAATATCTAAGGAATGCATCTTTGTAGACCCAAATAAAATCAAGGCAATCATCGCTTGGATAGTTCCTAATGATGTAACTAGGATTCAATCCTTTATGGGAATCATGGGTTACTATTGCAGGTTCATTGAGGGGTTCTCCATAATTGATTACCCAATAACTTCACTGCAAAAGAAAGGAACTAAATTTATATGGTCTAATAAATGTAAAGAAAGCTTTGAAAAGCTTAAACACTTGGTGACCACAACACTTATTCTAATGATATAGGATTCGTACAAGGAATTCGTTGTATGTACGGATTCCTGCTTAGAGGGATTAGGTGGCGTGCTACTACAAGATGATTTCGTAATAAGCTACGAGTCAAGAAAACTTAAAGAACATGAGTAGAACTATGCAACACATGACTTGGAATTAGTTGATATAATACATGCTTAAGAATGTGGAGACATTACTTAATATGATGAAAATTCACTTTAATGTCTGATAACATAAGCCTAAAATATTTGTTTGATCAACAAAGTTTGAATGCTCGCCAAGCGAGGTGGTTAGCCTTCTTGAGAGAGTATGATTTTGAAATTAAACACATTAAAGGAAAAGAAAATAAAGTGGCAGATGCCTTAAGTAGGAATGTCATTCCACATTGTTCGATTGCTTTTAGCAATTATAAGACAAATCTTGAAGATTTAATAAAAAATGTAGCTAAAAATGATGAAGAATACTTAAAAATTAAAGAACAATTGGAAAAAGATGTGGATGGAAGTGAATCCAAATTTTATTCTATTAGAAGATTTGCTAGTCTATAAAAATCGAAAAATCGATAAATTAGAGGAAATTTGGATGAAAAATGGTCCTCCTAAGGAAAATAATAAAATAATAGTAGAGAGAGAGTAAAAAAACTACATTTTTGGATTGTATTTTCAACTTATCTTCTTATAGGTTTTCTCAAATTTCAAGCAGCAACACTCATTGGATGTAGAATTAAATTGTGCATCCAATGAGTACCCAACTTGCATGCTTTTGACAACATCCACGTCATGAAAAATTGAAAATACATAAAACAAAAAACGTGTTTCTTGTGAGAGAAAACATGTTTTTCAGGTATTGGGTACTTGTTCGATGTAGAATTTAATTCTGCATCCAAGGAGTGCTCCTACTTGAAATTTGAGTATATCTACAAAGAGATAAGTTGAAAATACGATTCAAAAAAAATAGTTTTTGTTTTTTCCCTCCAAATTTTTTATATGCACCTCTTTTGAATTTTTAAGCATTTTGATTGGGTAATAAATGATGACATAGAATTTGAATTAGGGTTGGGCAAACCATTTTTCATCCAAATTTCCTCTAATAGTATATATACAAAATTATGAAGAAGTTAAGCAATTAATCTTGAATGAGTTACATAAGAAACCGTATTAGAGACAACCTGGATACCAAAAGATGATAACAAAATTAAGAAAAAACTATTATTGTTCTAACATGAAGAGATGTTGCAAACTACCTAGCTAGATGTATTGAATGTCAGCAAGTAAAAAATATAGAACATCAACATCCATCCGGGTTACTTCAACCCTTGCCTATTCTATAATGGAAATGAGAGATAATAAGCATCGACTTTATAACGAGATTACCTAAAAAAATAAGCAACATGATTTAATAATTGTAATTGTTGATAAATTAAGTAAAGCTGCACATTTCATACCTGTGAAATCTACTTACAAAGCAATAAACTTAAACGTAGCTGATATTTTATAAGGGCTATTGATTATATCTAATGAATGAATTTATAAAAGGAAAATGATTAATCGTTGTTGTATCTGTCTATAACCCTGCCAATTTTATATGGAATGAATGTAATTATAATCTGGAATGATTGGATCTGTGTAAAAAATTGGTAAATTAATATTTATGAAAATACGCCTTTTACCTAGAAACAACAGTTCCATCCTTACCTCTGTTAGATTGCCAACATAAGATCCAAAGAGATAATGTAACCTCACAGTGAAAGAATTAAGGAATTAAGGAAGAAGAGAGAAGCAATAGAACATAGATCCAATAGAGGCAGAATAATTACACACACTACATTAATCAGAATAGTAACCGGGTAAATATACAATGCTGAGTATGAGGATTCGAATTCACTAGGTGTAATTCGAATTATCCTTCATGCACAGATCCATAATCAGTGGAGAGTCATCAGTGCCAAACTAGGAGTCTATCTCATCATCAGTGAAGTCATCAATGCACAAGTAGTGATCAACCGAGAGTCAAACTGAGTCTAACTGAGTGTGGTTGGTGTAACTGGCACATGGAAGCACTGATATAGTGAAGGAGACTCAGTGGAGGGCGCTCATGGAGCTAACTGGAGTCAAAACAGTCTATCTAGTCACACTGGAGGTCCAAAAGAGTGATAATGTCAGTTAGGAGTCAGTTAATCCTTAAATCAAGGAAGAACTGAAGATAACTGAACTAAACTGGACTGGCAGATGAAGAAAGGCGCCCTTCTCATGCAATAACTGAAAAGAGGGCACACTAAGCTCTAGGAGAGCTAAGACTGATCCGAGAGAAGCTCTTGGGGCTAGTTTGCTAAGGGCTAGGTGCTGGTGCTGATGACTAGGATGCATGTAAGATGCATGCAAACCCTAATTTTGCATGCAGGACTGAAAATGTAAATGACAGGAATATTAGAAGGACTAGGATGGAGTATAGGAATATCCTAACACCCCCCTTAATCCATCCTGGGACCTGGTAACTAGGACCAAAGGTCACCCATACAATCAATGAAATGATAAAAAAATAGTGCCTCAATTTTTCTTTTTCATTTTTTTTTTTGTTTTATATTTTTTTTTTTGAATAACTCAAGGAGCCATCACTCTAAGCAGAAAAGAAGCAAGCTTTCATCAGTGAAAACTTTGCAAAGAGACTTGGTAAGCTGATCCTCTGTAAAGTGCGAATGCAAGGGCTAGAGAATGTGCTGAATGTAGCAAGTCTTTCAGGAACCTTTTCTGTCACTGGAGCGAATGTATCATGATGAGTTTCCCCAAAGAATGGAAGAGTAAACCCCATCATCATGTTGCATCTCTCATGGAGAGGTGGATGGCATAATGCAAGGTTGGCATGGTCTGGAAGTCTGGTAGTGTGATGGTCCTCAACAGTGTTCTCAGTAGTAGCAAGAGCTGTGTGAGCCCATGTTGACCTTGTATCTGGACTAAGAATAGGTGTTGATTCTGGATTGCAATCTTTTTGAACTATGACTTCTACATCAGAATCTTGCTCTTCTTCTTCATCGGAAGAGAAGTCACTTTGCTCTTGATCGGAATCTGAAGAAACACTCGGAGAGAAAGGCATAAAGTGAGAAAATTCATATGCCTTTGAGGCATGATTAGCAATCCCATTCGCTATAACCTTTCCAGTGGATATTTCTGTGATCTCGACAGTGTTTGGACCAAAAGTAACTTGCTTTGGAGATCCTGTATGGGTCATCTGATAAACTGGTAATAAATTTGTAGTTAGAGAAGGAACAAACAAGACATTTTTGAACTTACCATGTTCCATATGCACTGTACCCACTCCTTTTGCGGAAACTTGAGTGTTGTCTCCCATGTGAATGGTAGGCCCATCATGGAGATCTAGAGAAGAGAAAGATTCTTTTTGTGCCATCATGTGGTTGGAAGCTCCAGAATCTATGAGAAGAGCTTTTGTCTTTGAAAAACCAGCCATCAATGCATGACAATCATCAGATCCACTTCCAGAATCAGACATCTTTGCTTCTTTTGGAACAACAATTTGGTTTTGTTCAAGAAGCTTGGTTAGAAGATCAATCTTCTTATGCATGCAGGAATGCTCAGGATGGTTTCCTCTCTTGCAGTAGGTACAATTAGGTCTCTTTTGTTTGTCATTCTTGGATATTGAAGGTTTCTTTCCTTTGCCTTTTTGTCCCCCCCTTGCATTCACTCCACTTGATTCACCAGCTAAAAGAGCTAGATCTCTGGAGGTTGTGATGGAACCCATTTGAATCAATTTGTCCTCTTCTTGAATGAGAGCGGTAGTAAATTTTTCCAAGGTAGAAAACTTCCATCCAGGGATTGACATTCGCCCAGAATGGAAAGTAGAGACAAAAACAGAAAATTGAGATCCAAGTTTGCTCAAAATGGAGAGTACTAATTGCTCATCACTTTTGGTGATGCCACAATGCTTGCATTGAGTAACCAAATTCTGAAATTTTGAGATGAATGTTTGAATGCTCTCAAAATTGCTAGGTTGTAGAGAGGCCAATTCGTTTTCAAGAGTGTAGCCTCTCATCCCATCTTGTTTGCCAAAAAGGCTCTCCAATTTGGTCCATAACTCTTTTGGAGACTTCAAACCTTCAGCATGGAACAATAGATCTCTGGACATGTAAAGGCATATGTATCCAAAAGCTTCATCCAATTTGTTTAGATGCTTGATTTTATCTCTAGCTATATGTGGTGTGGCATCTCTTTCATAAACCAATCTTTCAAACCCTTTTGTCATCAAAAAAATATTCATCTCATCCCTCCATTCGAAGTAATTGAAAGGAGTGAGAAGTATAGGAGAAGAAGGAGCATTCGAATTGCTCATCTTGACTGCTTGAATAAGTGTAAATAGAGAGCTGCTGAATCTGCTTCTGCAACTGCTAGAACTTCGAAATACCTGCAAAAAAACTCTCAAGAATGGAGGTAGAATATACTCTCAAATGGCTCTGATACCATGTTAGATTGCCAACATAAGATCCAAAGAGATAATGTAACCTCACAGTGAAAGAATTAAGGAATTAAGGAAGAAGAGAGAAGCAATAGAACATAGATCCAATAGAGGCAGAATAATTACACACACTACATTAATCAGAATAGTAACTGGGTAAATATACAATGCTGAGTATGAGGATTCGAATTCACTAGGTGTAATTCGAATGATCCTTCATGCACAGATCCATAATCAGTGGATAGTCATCAGTGCCAAACTAGAAGTCTATCTCATCATCAGTGAAGTCATCAATGCACAAGTAGTGATCAACCGAGAGTCAAACTGAGTCTAACTGAGTGTGGTTGGTGTAACTGGCACATGGAAGCACTGATATAGTGAAGGAGACTCAGTGGAGGGCGCTCATGGAGCTAACTGGAGTCAAAACAGTCTATCTAGTCACACTGGAGGTCCAAAAGAGTGATAAGGTCAGTTAGGAGTCAGTTAATCCTTAAATCAAGGAAGAACTGAAGATAACTGAACTAAACTGGACTGGCAAATGAAGAAAGGCGCCCTTCTCATGCAATAACTGAAAAGAGGGCACACTAAGCTCTAGGAGAGCTAAGACTGATCCGAGAGAAGCTCCTGGGGCTAGTTTGCTGAGAGCTAGGTGCTGGTGCTGATGACTAGGATGCATGTAAGATGCATGCAAACCCTAATTTTGCATGCAGGACTAAAAATGTAAATGACAGGAATGTTAGAAGGACTAGGATGGAGTATAGGAATATCCTAACATACTCTGCCATGTTAAACCTTATAGATCAAATCTCGAGACAATTCTAACGCCATATATGATCAATATTGTTTCTTATGTAGCGTTTTTCCTTCAAATATTCGATTTAATTTGATAAATGCCGACTTATAGTATTGGTATGCAATGAATAACGGTTAAGCGTACTAACATATCCATGGCGGTATGGGCTTGAATATAATAAATTGTTAGCCAAATGTACCCACAGTAATAATCTGTGTGTAAAACTAAATAAATTTACTCTTGTAATATATTGACGACACTGTGGATTAAAACTTATTCACAGTAGATATCTAATACTGATCAAATAGTGAAATGGGCTATTAAACGAACCATTGAAGTATCCGATCATGTACAATATCTACTAGGTCTGTGAGTCGAGATTGAAACGATGGAGAGATTGCTACGAACGTAGTTTCTCTGTGTGTAAATTAAGATTTGATTGCAATCGTTCTCTTGTCTCTCGGTATATTTTCCAACTCGGTTGATATGCTTCTATGATGGACTATTAGGCGTTAAATGTTTCAATGCTTAGCAGCTCGGTTACACCTGACCAATATCTTGAATAAAACATATATGTGTTTTATAAAAAGATGAGTCGTGATATTAAATAGTATTTGTATATTTTATCACAAATAATATATATGTGTGTGTGGATTGAAAAAAAAGTACTTAATGTTATTTAAAGAATTTTCCAAAGAGAGAGTCCTCATTGCAAAAAGGAGTGGCAAATATGTTTTCTATTTACCGTAGAGTAAAGGTTGGCAAGTTAAGCCATTTAGCTTTTGAATAAATTACAAATTTTGTACATGGAAGGAATTATGAAGGAATTATAAATGAAACCATAAGATTATGCATGGTATTGGGCGACGATAATTTTTATAAATAATGGAAATATTGAATAGTATTTTCAAGTCTTTATGAAGGTACAATCGAATATGTGTTTATACCTTACATACATGTAGTTTTTAAAAGAACAAAAAAAACAAGAAAATTATAGTATACAAGATACTAGAGTTTTCATTAACGTATAATAAAAGTCTATGTTTCTGTAAAAAAATTCGAAGATTCCAAATTTTAGTTTATTTTGGGGATTTGACACTATGTCATCTTGTAATACTAGTTTCATTGGAGAAATTCTCTTCTTAATACATTTCTTATGCTTCATATGGGTAAAACCTTATATGATGTATTTATTCCAGGATTTGTATTTATACATGTGACTCCTCTAAAACTACCACCAAGCTTATGTTGCAACCAATTCCTTAGACTTATCCTTGGTGTCCTTTAGCTTATTTTTTTCGAATATTGTGGTCTAAACATTTTATGTGGACTATTGATCATCCATTAACTCATCTTCCCTATAGCCAAACAAGGAATCCCACACCTTATCAAGGAACCAAAAACTTCATGATTCTTCTAATTGATCCATATCTTACTTATTATTTCATATGTTGTAATACCATCTTTATATATATATATATGGGGGGGTTTCTGTCTTCGGGGGGGGGTCTGTACTTGCGCACTATGCTTGAAGTTTCGCTGCCGTGATCCTTTTTTCCTGCTCTTCCTCTTAATTATCCATGCTCTAATTTTTTCCTATCTTTCCTTTCTCTCCCCCAACATGACATAAGTTTCGTCCTTTTCCCCCAGCCCTCATGTGCCTCCTTTCTTTCTTCCCTGCCTTTCGTTCTATACTACACGCGGCCTCCTCTCCTGCGGACGGGTGCCCTCCTGTTACCTCTGTCTCCCGGCTCCCTCTCCCAAACCCTCTCATCCCCTATGTCACCTCCTGTACCTGCACACACTTACCTGCATTATGGTTATCGACGAAGTTAATTTCGAATTTTCCCCCGAACATGGAAAAATATTCCCATATGACAACGGATTCAAAATTAGTTTGGAAAAGGAGGCTGAAGTGAATTTTTTCTCAGATTCGTACCAGTCGACGAGACTTGTAGCCACGCTCCAAAATTATGATAACAGTATGCCTAAAACCATTATCGCAAAGAATGGACGTAAAAGAAGAGCTTCATCCAAAAAGGTGGCGGCCTCATTGGTGGTGGGAAAAGAAATTGGCATTGAAGAAGTGCCTGTTTACCTCTCTACAGCCTTGGTTGGTAGGTTCTGTGGCAAGCAGGTTAGTGAATAGGCCCTGAGAAGCTGGATGGAGCTCACTTGGAAGCCTGTGCTAGAACATCTACCTTCCTTTCATATTTTTTCTAGGGGTTGGATTCTATTTCGGGTGCACTCAGAACTCAACAGACGTTATCTCTTAAATCAGAAGTGGAATTGGGGCCCGTTAGGGATGATCCTTAAAAATTGGCAAGTGGATTTTAGCACTCGGAGGGAACCACAGAACATCCAACGTGTATGGGTAATACTCCTTGGCTTGCCGTTAATATTTTGGAAAAATCGGATATTGGAAGCTATCGGGGATAAATTGGGACATTTCATTGCTTTAGAAGATAATTGGGAGTCTAAAGTGGATCGAAGATGTGCCCAAATCCTGGTTGAATTGGACCTGCGAGAAGATCTGTATGAGGAAATGAAAATTGAAATGTTCGGCAACATATGGAATCAGAGGTTGGACTACTGGAAGATACCTTTCAGGTGATATGGTTGCAGACAGGTAGGTCATTTAGCTCGGGATTGTCCTTCGCCAGTTTATACGCACAATTTCAAAAAGGTCTGGGTGGAGAAGGTGGCGAAGACTAATATTATCAGCCCAAGCACGGAAGGTGGTTTCTCTGATACCAATTTAACGAAGATTAGAGCAACAGAGGCTGGAATTATGGAGACCAGAACAAGGAAGGCCGAAACTTCCGAAGCCAAAAACATTCTGTCAGTAACTGCTGCCAGCCGAGAGATTGTGCGTGAAGACATACCTGAACCTTTGAGACTGGCTTCCGGTAAGATTGGCATTTCTTCTTCTTATTCCCCTCCTTTTTTACCTCCTGATGAATTTATTTCGGATCTGTTAGTTTCTCCGGTTCCAAATGGTCCCCCATGTCTCCTTTACACACGTCCCCCCCTTCGTCCTCCCCTAGGAAAAAGCTACCCTCCACTTCGCCTTCTCTTCCCTCTAAACTCCTCCCTCCAAAAATATATAACACACGGTCTAAAATAGCCATTTTGGAGAAATAATGTTTGATAGAAAATGTGGAAATAATAATGTGAGGGTTGGATTTGGATCCTATGCCCAAAATCTCCTTGGGGAGGAATTCATTCCTCACCAATGTTAAAAACCAAGCTGTGAAGGAGATTCAAGCGGGCAAACAGACCACCATAACTAGGGCCCTTAGAGCAGGCAGTGCCTAGCTCAAGGTTCCTTAATGCGTATTCTCTCCTTCAATTGTAGGGGGTTAGAGAGCCCCCCAAACAAAATGCCCTCAAATGGTTTATAAAGACCCTGAATCTAACCCTTATTATGCTTCAGGAAACAATGACGGAAGGCTCCAAAGTTGTAGATTTACTCAGACCTTGGCTCAAAGACTGGTCTTTCCTCTCTCAGGACGCGGACAGTCACTCTGGGGGTCTATTAACAGGATGGGATCCTACGTTGGAAAAAGTGACCTATGGAACTTTTGATTTAGTCTTGAAGGTGAGTTTGAAAGATCCTGCAATAGGTCTTTCGTTTACATTGTTGAATGTTTATGGTCCCTTTATTAATCGAAGACCCTTCTAGGAAAATTTGGCTGCCAGCGGTTTTTTGAAGGATCATCAGTTAATTTTAGGAGGAGATCTAAACCTAACGGTCTCACTGAGTGAAATTTGGGGTAACCTTGCAAGACATGACTCCCTCAGTAACTTTTTCCTCTCTTTGTTCGAAACTAACAGCCTTGTGGATGTCACCCCCTGCAAGATTGAACCTACTTGGAGAAATAGAAGAGCTGGAGACAAAGCCATTTCTAAGAGGCTTGATAGGTTTTTGGTATCCGAACACTTTATGGACAGTCATCTTTCCATCTCTTCTTGGGTAGGGGAAGGAGGACTCTCAGTCATTAGCCCATTCTCCTTGATATGCTTCAGGAGAAGAAGCCAAAATCCCCTTTCCATTTTAATCCCCTTTGGCTCAAAGAAGAAAGTTACATGCATCTAATCAAGGATCAGTGGATTCCAGTAAACCTCTCTTCACATGACTCATGCATGAAGCAATTAAAGGACAACTTAACCAAAGCTAAGGAAGTTTCTAAGAAGTGGTCTGCAAATTACAACAAAAATCAATGGGCTCTTCTAAAATCAGTTGAAGAAGAAATCTCAGCTCTGTACAAAAACAACATTCCTAGGGTTTTTTCCTTGAAAGAGTTGGAAAATCTTAAAACCCTAGAACTCTCAAGATTAGAACTTTTAGCCAAAGAAGAGGCGATCTAGAGACTGAAGAGCCAAGCAGTATGGAAAGCAGAAGGGGACAATAATACTAAATTCTTCCACAAATTTGCCTCCTTCCGACGAAATTTAAACACTATCAATGAAATCCAGAATGAGGAAGGTATAACGGTTTCCAACTTCCAAGATAAAGCAGCAACATGGGTCTCCTTCTTTGGCTCTCTTTTCAAGGAAAATGAAGGTTTCCATATACAGGAAATGCTTAAAGTCCTCATACTTTTTCCCAAATCCATTTCAGAAGAAATGAACTGCTCTTTAATGAAGGAAATCACTGAATATGAATTAAAAGATACACTTTCATCCTTCTAGAAAGGTAAGAGCCCTAGACCTGATGGGTTCTCTGTAGAATTCTTCCTGGGTTTTTATGATTTGATAAAATTAAACCTGCTTTTGGCTGTTTAGGAATCTCATAAATATGGGAAAGTCTTAGGATCCTTAAACTCAACCTTCATAGCACTCATACCAAAGAAACATAAGGCCCAAACCTTTGTTGAATTCCGTCCTATCTCTTACTGCAATTTGATTTATAAACTTATCTCAAAACTAATTGCTCTTCGTTTGAAGCCTATAATGAGTGAAATCATCTTAGGGGAGCAATTCGGTTTCCTTTTTAATAGACAGATCCATGACGCTATGTCCTTGTCCCAGGAAACAATCCACACCATTAATAAAAATAAAGAAAGGGCCTTTTCTCTAAAACTAGACCTTTCAAAGGCTTATGACAGAGTGAATTGGACCTTCCTGAGACTCCTGCTTATCCAATTGGGATTCTCAGTAGAGCTGGTAAACTGGATTACGGGTTGTGTTAGCTCAACCTCCATCTCAGTTCTTATTAATGGTTCTCCTTCCTCTTTTTTCCGAGCGTCTAGAGGACTGAGACAAGGGTTCCCTTTGTCCCCTTTTCTCTTCCTCTTCATAGTAGAATCCCTCAACAAACTAATGCAACAGGATAAGGATTCTGGGTATTTCCATGGGATACAAGTGTCTGACTCCTCCATCCTATCCTACCTGTTCTTTGTAGACGATGTGTTATTCTTTGGAAAAGGAACGGAGGATAGTCTGAGTGTTCTAGAGAATATACTCTATTTATATCAGCAAGCTATGGGCATGGAAATAAATCTAGACAAATCAAACCTAGTGGTTAATGATTTCCCTGAAGAACTTCAGCTAAGAGCAGTATCCCTCCTTTCTATACACATTTCCTCTTTTCATGATGGTTTTAAATATCTTGTCTTCCTTTTAAAACCAAATGCTTACTCTTTCAAAGACTAGGTGTGGCTAGTTAAAAAAGTTGAAGCATGAATCTCGTGTTGGGCCAACAGGTTTCTGTCAAGAGGTGGAAGGCTAACATTATTAAAAGCAGTCCTTCAGAGCATTCATGTCTACTGGGCAGCTGTTTCCTACATTCCCAAAGGAATCTTAGTCAAGGTAAGGAAGAGATGCCTCTCCTTTCTCTGGACATCAAGTAGCAAGAGAGAAGGCATCCTCCTATCAAAATGGACCTCTATCGCAAATTTAAAAGAACTAGGGGGATGGGGGATCAAGAATCCTCTCGCCTTTTGTCAAGCTCTGGAATCCAAAACTCTGTGGAGACTAACTCGACACTCTTCATCTTTATGGGGAAAGACGTTGATATCTAAGTACTGCACCAACTCTTCCATAATTGACTGGTTTAGATGCAGAAATAAATCTTTCAAAGGAGGGTTAGTCGTTTAGAAAGCTCTGGTATTATTCTTCCCTTTAATTGGAAGTTAGATTGCGTGGAAAATAGGGAATGGAAAGCAGATACGCATTGGATCTGACCCATGGGTGGGAGCGGGAGACAGTTTCCGGTTGACAGAAGGGCTAATATAGAAGCTCAAAAGATCCAATATTGTAATGTTAGTAGATGCGAAAGTGAGTAACTCTCCAAATAATAGCTGGATATCAGCGAATGAACTAGGACTTGAAGGCGAAGAAGCTACATAATGGTCTAATTATGTAAATCTCTTAAGGCTAAATTTTGTGGCATTGATTGAAGATTCTGAAGATACACTAGTCTGGACTCCAAATGGTCTGGATGGGAACTACACTGCCAAACTTGGATATGAATCTTATAACAAAAATTAGTTCATGGGTGAGAAAAAGTGGTGGTGGTCAGTGTTATGGAAAACAGGGGGCACTTTGAAAGCCAAGATCATTTTGTGGCTTGTCCTAAGTAACAAGCATCTTACATGGGACAATCTGGTTAAAAGAGGATGGAATGGCCCAAGTTGTTGCTCTTTATGTCTCGACTCAGTGGAAACCTCAGAACACTTATTCTCATCTTGTGTCTATGCAGAAACAGTTTGGAAGGATGCCACCAGGAAGCTTGTGGATGTTGAATTCCCTTTCGAGCCGTATTTGGAAATATGTTGCCACTCTTGGTGGAAGAACCCGTTGGTACGCTCCTTCAATGCCTTCCCTTCCTTTTTCCTTTATGGCATTTGGTGGGCAAGGAATTCAGCCATATTTCTTGAAAAATTTATCCCAGCTGATATTATTGTAGCCCTTATCGTGCAGTGGACCAAAGAGAAGAAACAAGATGAGACTGAGAAAAAGCAGAGAGTATTGGTCCATCCTACCTTTGATAATAACCTTCCCTAGGCCTATTTCGATGGGGTAAGCCAGGGTGATCCACAGCTAGGTGGCTCAGGAGGGGTGATTTACCTTAATAATCACAACAAAATTAACATACTATATGGCACTGAGCGCGGAACTAATAGCAAGGCTGAATTATCATCTTTATGGGCGGTATTGTTGACTACTCTTAGACATCATATTACGACCCTCCAAGTTTTTGGTGACTCCAAAATGGTTATAGATTGGGAAAACCACAAACTACAGATCAGAGCTCCTCATTTGCAGTCACTGTTAACCCAAATACAAAGTCTTGTCTCTTGCTTCAGCTCCATCACCTTCAGACATGTTTATAGAGAGCTTAATGTTGAGGCTGATCTTCTTTCAAAAAATGCTTTGCTAGTTCCACCATGAGAGATAAGGGTGGAGTTCCAGCTTAATCTCGAGTAAGAAGGAGACATGCCCTTAAGTGGGAAGGTTTTTTGTGTGTAATAAGGATATCCTCCTGGGCTTTACCTCAGGTGTTCTTTCCTGCATAAGAACAATCTTTTTTGAAGCTTTCTGATCCAAGTTGGACAGAAATTTTGTAAACTGATGTAATCTCTGAATATGAAAGAATAGCTCATTTTGGGTAGTTTATGATCACTCTTTATTTAGAGTGATGGATATTTTCCTTTCGGAAGATATATATATATATATATAAAGAATTCAATAAATAAGTTTTTATTGTTTATTGTTGAACTTTCCTCCATGTATATATATATATATATATATATCAAATGTTATAAAATCATATTGGAATTATATATATCACAGTGCAATTTCATTTTTACATAACAATAAAATAAATTAAGTATATTTTGAATTATAAATATTTTATTTTAATAATTATTAGATTTAGTTCAAAATATTTATTTAAATCTATATAGTCAAATCTCACTATCAAGTTGAGTCTTATTCTTTATGGCTATTGGAGTTCAAACCCTACAAGGTAGTCATGTTAAGAGTTGGTGTGGCCTAAAATGTCATAAGAAGATCTATATCTTCTTAGTTCATAATAATTTGAACCAATTAAAAAACAATCAAAAATATATTTTAAATATTTTACAGCAGAAAAAAGCACACCATTGTTATTCTTATTGAATCAAATCGTACAATATAGTCCTTGTATTTGAAAGACCCATCAAAATTGTATCAAACTGTCTCCAAGAAACATAGCAGTAGAAGCTACTAAACACATCTCAAAATTTACATAAAAGGAAACCATCCTCAAGATTGTTCTTTTAACCTTCATATAGATCTAAGACATCCTAAAAAGCCATTTCTAGACAAAAAAGAAAACAAAAACAGGATTATTCAAAAATCCTTAAAGATCCCATATCAACAACATAGGAATCTTGATGTCCTTCCCAAATTAAAAAGCCTTCTTCACCTTCCATGGCCTGCTTGGAGAGCTTGTCTGCCGGAAGGATGTGTTGTCGATAAATATGCTCCAGGGTAATATTGTTAAAAAGTAAGATTTTAAACTTTATTTTGTTGCACCAATGAAGTAAAGATATGAATTTTAGCTCATATTCACCTTGAGCCCATTTAATGGTGACCCTGGAGACCCAAAAATTTTCAGGTTATTAATCCCAAAAACACTAGCCACTTTCAATACGCACCAAAGCGCAAGAAGCTCCACTTTCATATTAGTCCCACTGCCACAGTTCATCCTCAACATAAAAGGATGAGATTGGTTCAGATATATAACTCCCCCTGTAGCACACAAACCGTCTCGGGCAGCACCATCAAAAAAGAGAATAGGATAATTAAACTGTGGCTCAAAGGAGCCAATTATTTTTATACTCAAAGGATCTTATTCTCTGAAAATAGAATGATATACATCTAAAATATGGAAAGTATTTTTCTACACACAAGGTTTCACATTTTCAAAAACATCCTTATTCCTGGAGAACCATATAAACCACAAAGTGATCACCGGAAGCAATGAATGAGCTCTGCATTCCCTGAACCAGTTTAGAGTACAGATATCAAAGTTCCCTTGCCCCCAAAACTGGATAATTCCTTGTGATGTGCATAAAATTCTCCAAATCTCTCGAGAAAACTTGCAAGTAACAAGAAGATGGTTAGTGGTCTGAGGTTCATTATTGCATAAAAAACATCTGCTTGGACCATGCCATCCCATTTTAACTAAATTATCCCAGGTTTTCAACTTACCTTGTAAAACAAACCAGCAGAAACATTTATATTTCAAGGGCAACTTCCATCTCCATAGACTTTTGTACCACCACTTCTGCAGGAAATAATGCTTGAATTTGATGAGGTAGTGGTAAGCAGATTTCACCGCGATCACACCCAAGCCAGAATTTCCCGTCCATATAAGTTTATGCCTGCTTGCAGAAAGTCTGTATCCCACAGAATCAAGTATATTGATGTATCTATCCCATTCCCAAGCATACTTACCAGTGAAGCCAAGATCTTTTTCTCTTATCCAATATGAATTCCCATTCAAAATGATTATGTTCTTGATTCTATCCAGGGTTGCAAAATCATTATCCTTCAAGTAGGAACGAATGTCCTCAGATAAAGTATAATTTTCTTCAAGACCCAATATAGGATCTATACCAACCAAGATTTGTTTTCCAGAACTGACTTGCCATTGAAGATCCTTTGCCATCCAGTTAAAGACATTCATAAGACCATTCCAAATGAGTGAGGTATTCCTAATTCTTTTAATAAGATTCATGAGCCAGTTTGCAGGGGCATCCTTGATATACTTTACTGCAAAAAATCTGGACCATAATGTGGAGCCGAAAATACCTCTCCACAAGCTTTTGAGCCTCAACGGCTTGCTGAAAATATCCAAATATTTTAGCCCCCAACCACCGCAACTTTCTGGAAGAGCAATTTTTTTCCCATATGACCATGATCAAGCCTTTACGTTCTTTGCCTCCAGACCAAAGGAAATTTGAAACCATACTTCTCATAGAATTAAAAATTGTACTCAACACTTTTAATAATGAGATCCAATAGACTGGTATACTAGTAAGCACAACCTTCACAAGAGTAAGACGTCCACTGATAGACAAGAGTATGTGCATCCATGTATTGATTATATTTTTAGTTTTCTTAAACAAGCAAGACCAGTCCTTTACCCGATAATTATTTGGCTTCAAAAAAAAGCCGAGATGCTTAATCCCCTCTTCCAACAGACAGATTTTATATGGAATCATGTTTTGAAAATCCACAACTTTTGAATCTTCTAGCTTATGCTGATAAAGGATAGATTTCATATGGTTGACCTTCATTCCCGAGGCCCCACAAAAAAATTAAAAAAAAATCTTATAGCACAACCATTCATCAACAGAATCCGAACCTGCAAGAAGAACATCATCTATAAAGAGTAGATGAGAGATAGAAAGATCATTTGCAAATTTTATACCTTTAATTTTTCCTTCCAATTTAACTTTGATAATCAACCTGCTGAACCCATCAATGACAATCAAAAATAGAAGTGGAGACAATGGGAAACCCTACCGAATGCCTCTGGAGCATTTAAAAAAATCCGATGGCGCACCATTTACCAAAACATCAATATTGGTAGTAGATACACATGCCATAATCTAGTTAAGCACCATAGGAGGAACACCAATTTGAATTAAGATAATTCTTAGAAACCCCCAATCAACTCGATCGTAGGCTTTCTCAAGGTCCATCTTGAGCAACAAAGCTTTCTTTTTCCTTTTTTTAATGGTGTGGATAATTTCCTGAGAAATACCCACAACATCCAATATTTGACGGTCATGAAAAAAACCAAATTGTTCAGAAGTAATACAATTAGAAAACCCAGGTTTTAATCTCATAGAAATGATCTTAGAGATGAGTTTGTAAGCCAGATTGCATAAAGCAATTGGCCTATAATCTCTGAAATATTGAGGTTTATTGCATTTAGGAATCAAAGTAATAAAGGTATAATTCAATGCTCTTGAGATAAAACCATAGGTTCAGGAAAATTACACCATCTTAAGAATGTCTGCACCCATGATGTCAAAGAAATGCAAAAAATAACTCCACAGTCCAGCCATCAGGCCCAAGAATTTTTTCTTTTGCAAAAAGTTTTGAGGTAGTTTCCACCTCCTCCAAGGTAACAACCTTGCCCAACTCTATCCCATCGTGAGAACTGTAAAAAACTGGGTATAACCTCGCAACATCCAACTGATTCATAAGGTCAATGTCACCTGGACCAGTAAATATTTTTCCAAAAAATTCATTAGCCGAAACCTGAAGATGTTCCTACCTTGAAATTTTTCCACCCACTTCATCCTCCAGATCCCATATAGCATTGATGTTCCTTCTGAATGAGGCAAAGGCATGAAATTTTTTTGTACTTTTGTCCCCTAAGTCCATCCATAAAGCTCTACTCTTAAGCCTCCAGTCAGCTTCTTCTTGTTTTAAAATATCTTCTTTTTCTGTTCAAGAATTTTTAATAGAGCTGAATCATCAGTTTTCTCCAAATGTTCAAAACTCCTTAAGTGCAGATCCTGAATTTGCTTCTCCAAATATTTATACTCCTGAATGTCCAATGTCTTCTTATTTTTAATCCATTTTATAACCACTTCCTTAAGTTTCCTCAGCTTGTTGAAAAAGAAATCCATTGGATTTAGCTCATCCCTCGAAACATAACTTAACCAAAATTGACGAATGGTATCACAAAAATTTTCATTCTTTAACCAAGAGCAGTTAAATTTGAATGGAAACTTCCTTGGAAATGCATTGTCACCAAATTGTAAATACACAGGCCAATGATCAGAGAAGATGGCCTCCCCAACCCAAGATCTATGACGCTAGAAATATTGTAGCAATGGCCTTTTGACTAGAAATCGATTAATTCTTTTATGGATACCATCACTGCCAGATCTACCATTTTTCCAAGAGGGAAGAAGGATAGTTGGAGCAACATCTACCAGGTCAAAGGAAATCATCAAATCTGAAAAGAAATCTGATAAGTCATCCTTACGTGCAGAGGATCCCTACAATTCAGAAGCAAATATAGTAAAATTCATATCACCGACAATAATAAGTTTATCCATATTTAAAAGACCAGAAGACTTCAAGGAATCCCAAAAGGTAAATATTCCCTTATATGGGCTACAACAATTTACCACAGAAAACCTTAAATCATGAAACCTGCTCCACCCATCCAGAAGAATTCCCCAGCTAGTTTTGCAGGCACATAAATGGAAAAGACAACGGTTCCAACCAACTAAAGACCTCCAGACAGGCCAGATGCACTGATATCCGACAATTCCCACCCTGACAGGATATTTGCAATCTTCAAAATAGCAGATGTATCCTCACACATTGTTTCCTGAAGGAGAATTAATTCTGAGCTAGTAGAAAGTATTAATTTAGATAAGGCCCTAACCTGGGTAGCCTTACCCAAACCCTGATGTTTAAGGACAATAATAACATTAATCAACCGTAATGGAGGGCTGCACAACTCTAAGTTCCCTAGTATCAGGGGAAACAATGGTATGAGAGATTGAATCATCAATTCGAACCGACAATGGTTTGTAGCCATCTGTCATTACAGATGCATCCTTCTCCTTCCTTCTATTTTTTCTAATAGTGACATTTTGAAAATGCAGACTTTCAAAAGATTTCACATCTAGATTCTGCGAAGGATGTTTAGAGTAGACAGTCAAGGGAGTGATGCAATTCCCAACATTACTGGGGATATAACCACACTCAGAAAGGACAAAATTCTCCTCAATGGTAAAAACCCTAGCTTCAACCCCCTCGACAGTGGATGTCGGATCAGGAGGGAAAGGCTGGATGGGTTTTTCCGAGGCTTGATCAAAGTCCAAAACTTTCTTAGAATGAATTTCAGATGCCCCAGAAGGACAAGGATCAAGGGATGAATAATTACCCAAGTTAAGGTTATTTCCCCCCTAGAAATGTGCTTATCAAGAGATTTCTCCATTTCAATATAAAAATCAAGTTCTGCTTTTGAAACATCTTTATAAGCAATTTCATAAGGAGAGCCCTTACCCAATATAATTTGATGAGGAGTGACCAGACTTGATCCAGGACTGTTGCAAACTGGAGAAGTAGAGGCATCCCTTCTAAAACCATCATCCCCCTTCTGCTTCCGAGGAAGATTTGGGCATTTTGACTAAATGTGCCCAGTATTTCGATAGCCAAAAAATCTAAAGGGCATCTTGTAATGATCCAGGTGCTGACAAAATGAATGCGAGCCCCAAATAACTTCAACCTCAGCTGGTAGGCCCAAGCTCATATCAAACTCCACCATTACCCTAGCAACCCTCCTATCAATCCCAAATAAAGATTTTTTGTCTAGATGGATGAAATGACCCACAGAATTAGCCAACCCAATGAGGATGCTATCGGTCCATAGTTCAATAGGAAACCCCGAAAGTAACATCCAAATATGTCACCAAACCTATTTTTCACGCAGAGGGTTGAAAGCGATATACCATTTTTTCAAATAGAGGGAGCCCTCCGTAAATTGCCAAATGCTTCTGAGAATGACATCCAGATGTTCATTATTGGGAACAATAGTTAGCATTTATTTTTAATTTACAATTAATATATTTATCAAAATTTAATTTTAATTTGTTGAAATAATATTTTTTAATTTTAAAAAAATATTTAACCATAATTAATTAATTAAATGTTTATATGATTATTATTTTTTAAATTTTAAATAAGAAAAAGTAAATTAAATAATCTATCTATCTATCTATCTATATATATATATAAAGAGATTCAAACTGAGAAATCTAACAAATAATAATTAAATTGAAAATAAAAAATGGAGAAGATCATTCGATCAAATGGAGAAAGGGTAAAATCTAAAGGAAACACTGACATTTGAAAACTCCAAACACAATAAATTCCAAAACAGATTGACATGATGTATATTATACTTAATACATAGCTTCTAAACCCTTTCCCCTCGAATTTGCTTTCGCCACAAATTTACTGAATTTGCTTTAGCCAAAGATTTAGTACGCCGATAAGGAGTACTTATTTCAATACATGGACTTGGGTTGCATGTTTTTAATTGTATTTACGAATTCGCTGGTCTTGATTTCATAATGAGGAATATTCATAGTCGGCTCCATCAAACTAATGGTGGATATTTGATAGCATAAATTCCTTGCAAGTATTAAGAATCAAATGTGCGTTACTTGATTTAATTAATGTTGATTAATGAATAGCCATAACTATCATAAATGTTGGCCACATTACTCCAATTATGTGCTTACTTCTTTTTGATTTTTTAAATATGTTTTCTTTTAAATGCAAGTGCGATAGGAAAATGGAAAAATTATTATTTTTAAATATTATTTGTATTATTTTAATTTTTTTTTTATATAATTTTATTTAAAATAAAAATGAAAGGGAATGGAGAACTGATAATTCCTATTGTTTCACCACCCGAAATTGCGGCTATGCTAGTTTATTTGAGTTGAATTCACATTTCGTCATCCTTCAATATCCGAAGTTCAAGTTCTGTAAAAGCTCCATTAGATTACCATGAAAGGTAATAACATAGTTTATTTTTTTGAAATTAATAAAATATATTATTGCCTCTCTGTCTGGATTATAAAATCGCTAAAATATATCATTGGTGGTCTTCAAATCAACCATCTATGTATTCTAAACTTTCTGTTTAAAATTAAATACAACAAAAACTAGAGTTAATGAGATCTAATTATAATATATTTACAAACATTAGTCTCAAAATGCAGAACAAAGAGGATTTAACCTAAAATAGTAGATCGAAAACCAAAGTTAAGAGGAAAACATTATAATATCTATAAAAACATTATTCTTAAAATGCAAGCATTACTCTTAAAATGCATAACAAAGAGGATTTAGCATAAAATAACAGACCTTCCTATTGCAGAAAACAACATGACTTAGTCATGTAGATCTCGTTAACTAATAATTGTCAAGACATAAGAAGAAACATCAAATGCAGGTTTTGAATAACCCCATAAGCCACTCTTAATAGCATAAACCATTGCAAATAGAGCATTCTAAAGCTCTATGTAGGAAGCACTAGAAACCTGGAAAGTAATAGATTCTACTTGTTCCAAAAACAAATATCGGCCATGACAATAATTATTTGTATTAACAAGATTTAACAATAAGTTATTAGTATCATGTAATCCATATAAAGAAAAAACAAAATAGGTATCCCTCTTATTATGCTGAAAATGTTCCACTGATACCACAAACTCGCCTCCAATCCCTCACACATTGTTTAATGTTTCTGTGGAGAAATGGTTATCTACTGTGCCCAGAAAAAGCTCTAGTTGCATGCCACCTTGCGGTCACAAGTCGACAGACAATGGTAATTGGCAGCCCTATGCTTGGGTTAGATAAATATAGATACAATAGCGAGACTATGGCTAGATTGGAATGGTAGTAGCCACTACAATCCTCTCCCCCTTACGTCGTTGTTGGAACCTATTTGTAATAAGATTTGACAACACTAAATTGTAGATGCATGCAAGCCTGGTGATTTGTCACAGTGCAAAACCCAATAGTAGCAATTCCAGCATCACCGTGTGTTACTTCAGAGTGTTCTTGGTTTGGGAGAAGGAGAACCCAACTAACTTGAAGGTCTAGTTGATTTTGATCATACGAAAACATCATACAAACCATGCATTGGAATCCATCTAATTTAATTTTTATCTACCAAAACATATGAAGCTGAATTTCTTGATTCCATGGAGAGATTTGATGCAGAGAATTTTCAGAATGTGGACGGAGGACTACTTGTGCACTCCACATGGAAACTCCATGTTAAATGTGGAGGATGGGAAAACATGCCTCCTCTGAATTTTCATGTTGGCTTCACCTTGGTCTCCTTCCTCTTCTTGAGTATGGATAAACTTTCATGCTTGCTTCACCATGGCCTCCTTCCTCTCCTTGCGTATGGAGCGATAAAAAAAAGGCTAATCTTAGCAGGCATATTCTAATTCAAATTTTTCGCTATTATGAAATTCAAATCTCAGAAAAAGGCTCGCTATAAAAGGAGGGAGGCGATGGCTTACATACTTCCCATATGCATGGCCATGATATGGCGAAGGACATCGATGTTTGATACCTGTGCGAGCTTCAAAAGGAAG
The DNA here is from genome assembly GCA_027924585.1 of Larix kaempferi. Classification (NCBI taxonomy): domain Eukaryota; kingdom Viridiplantae; phylum Streptophyta; class Pinopsida; order Pinales; family Pinaceae; genus Larix; species Larix kaempferi. The sequence goes on from BSBM01000799.1 coordinate 16,659,650, forward strand.
GGCTTGTACGAGAGACATACCGCCAAGAAGAAGAGTTTTCCGGTGATGTTTTTCCCAATGCAGACTGCGGGAATGGGGCTAACGTCGGTTTGGCTCATGCTATTTGTGAGAATACAGCCACCAGAACCAGTGAACGGGAGAGAGACGAAAAAGGTAGGGTCTAACGGGCGATCACCAGAGAAAGAAAACTCTAGGCTGTTGGAAGCGGTTAATTACTCCACCGCTTGATTGTTGGCCACCGAAATTTCTAAAAGGCAACACCACCCAAATTTTAGTTTATTATATTTTTGAAAAGCCATCATCAAATACAGAAGTTAATGAAGACATAAACCGACTCAGAACTTTTGACTGCTCAAATCCTTGAAGAGGCCTTCATCGCCAAACAACTTAAATATTAAGGTTGAAGGGACATTCACAAGCTCTGTTGCAGCCTATCGAATTTTGAAGAGGCATCTACAACCAGTATTTTAACTTATCAAGAATGTAACAAAACAAACTATGTATTTCTACGGAGGTAATTTGTAACGAAGGGTCAATTAGCATTTAATGACCGATTATCCTGAAGCACTATAAATACCCATCCTTGTAATCTTGATAGATATAGAGCGGAATACAATTATCAGTTCAAGTGAAAACACTAAATTTTTACTGTGTATTTATTGTTATGCTCTGTTTTTGAGTTTGTAAACTCATATTTATTTTGAAGTTATTTTGTTGTAGCTATTTAAGAGATCATAGTTTATTTTGTGAGTATAGATGTGTTGAATATGTTTGACTATTGAAACATAGTATTAGCCTAAGTTTTATGAACGTAGGGGTCATTAAAACAAAGTTAAATTACTTGCTGAAACAGTACTGTAGAATACAGTTTGTTGAAACAGTTGCAAAACTTTATTTTCTTGTTGAAATTCGTCTTGTTGGTGATAGTTTCTGAATTCAGTGATTTGTGTGTGTTGTTGTGAGTAAAAGAAACACTCCCCTACCTTCCCACAGTTGTATCAGAGCATGGTTGGGTTTTCTTTCTCATTTTTCTATTTACAGTAATTTGGAATTTAATTTGTGATGGCTACTAACAGCAGTGTAGTGCAGCCACAAATTCCCGTGTTGACTGAGAGAAACTATGATACATGGTTTATTAAGATGAGAACTATCTTCCATGCTCAGGATCTTTGGGAGTCTATTACGATTGGTTACATAGAGCCAGATGATCAAGCTATTGAATTGGCTCTGTCAAATGTTGAGCATGTTTTATTGAAGGAAAATAGGAAGAAGGACAACAAATCTCTTGGCCTTATCCAGCAAGGCCTAAGTGAATTCATATTTCTAAAGATATCAAGTGTTGAGTCTTCAAAGAAAGCTTGGGACACTCTTGAAACTTGTTATCAAGGTGTGACCAAGGTGAAGAATGTTAAGTTGCGGAACTTAAGAAGGGACTTTGAGAATTTGAAGATGAAGGACAATGAGACCATTGATAATTTTATAACTCAAGTCATGAACATTGTAAACCAGCTGAGACATTATGGAGAAGACCTCTCAAATCAACGTGTGATTGAGAAATGGTTGAGACGCTTGCCAAAGAATTTTGAAGGAGTGGTTGTTCCCATTGAAGAGTTTAAAGACCTCAATCAAATGCACATTGATGAGTTGATTGGTTCTTTAATTGCTCATGAATGAAGAATGAACAGGTATGATGATACTCCATTAGAAAATGATTTTAAATTTCATCTACATGTTACTAGAGGCAGAGGCAAAGGAAGGTCTAGTAGCAGAGGAAGAGGAGGTCGAACTGTTGATCATAGTGACAACAGAAATGATTGAAAAACTGAAGGGAAGTCACAGCAGAATACTCCTAGTGTAAGGGGGAGTAGCAGCAGAACATGGCAGCCAAGAAATCAAAGGTATGATAGATCTCAAGTTCAATGTTTCTATTGCAATAAATTTGGGCATTTTACTAACAAGTGTTGGAAGAAGCAAGCACATACTAGTAAGTTGTCTACACACATTACAGAGGAGATTGAAAATGAAGAGAATCCTATGTTTTTAACTTGTAATGTCACCCAGGAAAGTTCAAATGATATATGGTTCTTGGACAACCCATGCAGCAATCACATGACTGGAAATAAGGAGTTATTTTTAAGTCTAGATACAAGTATTCGGTCTAAAGTGAAGTTAGGTAATGACAGTAAGGTAAATTTTAATGGTAAAGGTGTGATTGTTGTATATGCCAAGAATGGTAAAATAATAACAATTCATGAGGTTTATTATGTTCCTGGTTTAATGTGTAACTTATTAAGTGTTGGACAGTTGTTAGAGAAAAAGTACAGAGTGTTCTTCAAGAACAAGGTATGTACTATTTATGACAAATCTCCAAGTAAGCAGTTGATAGCCAGAGTAGAGATTACAAAGAATATAATGTTTCTATTGATTACGAGGAATGATTTGACTAACTCTTTGAATGCTTATAAAACAAAGAGTTTATATCAATCATGGTTATGGCATTTGAGGTATGTGCATTTACATTTTGGTGGCTTAGATTTGCTACAAAAGAAGCATATGGTAAAAGGGTTGCCCAGTATTCAGCAACCAGCAAGCTCATGTGAGAGATGCATATTAGGAAAGCATCATAGAGAGAAATTCGTCTTTGGAGTCTCATACAGAGGAAAAGCACCATTGGAGCCGATACACAGATATTTGTGTGGACCAATGCAAACACCTTCTTTGACTAGTAATGTTTATTTTATTACTTTCATTGATGATTTCAGTCAAAAAACTTGGGTGTATTTGCTGAAACAGAAATATCAAGCTTTTGATGTATTTAAAAGTTTTAAAGCTATGGTTGAAAAGGAGAGTGACAAATTTATTAAAGTCTTGAGATCAAATAGAGGAGGTGAGTATATGTTAAATGATTTTGTGTAATTTTGTCAATATTGTGGAATTAAAAGACAGTTTACTACTCGCTACACTCCACAGCAAAACAGACTGGAAGAAAGAAAGAATCAAACCATTATGAATATGGCTCGAAGTATGTTGAAGGAGAACCATATTCCAGATGAATATTGGGGAGACGTTGTTACTTGTTCAGTGTACATTCTGAATAGAAGTCCAACTAAGAGCGTGAAGGATCGAGTTCCCCAGCAAGCATGGAGTGGTAAGAGTAGCAGCATATCTCATTTGAATATTTTTGGGTGTGTAGATTATGCACATGTACCTGAAGAGATGAGGAGAAATTTAGATGACAGAAGTCAAAAGTGTATTTTTGTTGGATATAGTGAAGAATCTAAAGCATATAGACTCTATAATCCCATCACCAAGAAATATGTTATCAGCAGAGATGTAGTGTTTAAGGAAGAAGAAGCATGGGATGGAAGCATAGATAAATTGGTTGCAGAGGGCATTGTTATACCTCACGCAGAAGATGAAGGAGATGATCAGGGCATACAGGGTGGACAGTTAACTCCACATACGTCTACACCAGCAGTAAGAACACCTATCAAAACGCCCAGAACTCATGAACATGGTGAACCATCAAGTGTTGGTGGAAGACAAGGAACGGGATCAAAGGTAAGTAATGAATCAAATCCTACATTAGCTTCATTGAGAAACAAAGTTAGAGGTCAGAAGACTAGAAGTTTAAGAGAACTATATGAGCAAAATGAAGAAGTAGATCAAGTTTCAAAGTTTGAATTGATAGCATGTGATCCTGTAAATTTTGATGAGGCTGTTAAAAAGGATGTTTGGATAAAAGCAATGGATGAATAAATTGATGCCATATAAAGAAATAATACTTGGGATCTTATAGATTTTCCTGATAATAAAAATTGTATTGGTGTCAAATGGATTTATAAGACTAAGTTTTTGTTGATGGTGAAGTTGAAAAATACAAAGCAAGACTTGTAGCTCAGAGGTTTAGTCAACAACCTGGTATTTATTATAATGAGACTTTTGCACCTATAGCCAGACTTGATACAATAAGGATGGTATTAGCTATTGCTGCTCATAATAAATGGTATCTACATCAAATGGATGTAATGTCTGCGTTTTTAAATGGATCTTTAGAAGAAGAGGTTTATGTGAGATAACCTCCTGGATATGAAATTGATGGACAAGAAGACAAGGTCTACAGATTAAAGAAAACATTGTATGGATTGAAGCAGGCACCCAAAGTATGGTACAACAGGATTGATGAGCATTTGAATAGTGAAGGATTCAACAAAAGTCCAAGTGAGCCAACCTTGTATACAAAGGTAAACCAAGAAGATAAAATATTGATTGTTTGCTTATATGTTGATGATTTGATATTCACTGGAAATATTTCAGTAGATGAGTTGAAGACACCCATGAAAACAAAATTTGAGATGACTGATTTAGGAATGATGAAATATTTTCTTGGTATTGAAGTAACTCAGTCCGAGGATGGTATTTTTATCAATCAAACTAAGTATGCAAATGATGTACTGAAAAGATTCAGAATGATGAATTGTAAGCCAGTTGTAACTCCAATTGCAACTGGCACAAAACTTAGTAAGGAGGTCAAAATTTATGGGTCAAAAATTTGATCCAACGTTGTATAAGAGACTGGTAGGAAGTCTCATGTACTTGATTGCAACAAGACCTGATATAGTGTTTGCAGTAAGTTTGATTTCGAGATTTATGGAATCTCCAAAGAACACCCACTGGCAAGCTGGAAAGAGGATCCTAAGATATATTGCTGGAACAACAAATTTTGGTATCCAGTATACATCAAATTCAAATTTTAAGTTGATTGGATATATTGATAGTGATTTTGCAGGTTCTACAGATGATAGAAAAAGCACATCTGGATATGTATTCAGTTTTGGATTGGGATCAGTAGCATGGTATTCAAAGAATCAACCCATAGTGATATTATCCCCTGCTGAGGCAGAGTATGTTGCAACAACAATAGTTTCATGTCAAACTATGTGGAAGAGAAGAACTCTTTCTGAGTTTCAGCATGAACAAGATGGACCAACTCAGATTTTCTGTGACAATAAATCAACCATTGCACTATCAATAAATCAAGTCTTTCATAAAAGAAGTAAGCATATTGATACAAGGTATCAATTTATTCGAGAATTGATAAACAAGAATGAAATCAATATGGAATTTTGCAGATCAAAAAATTAGTTCACAGACCTATTTACAAAACCTTTGGGGAAAGAGTTGTTTGAGTTTCATAGAGAAAACATTGGGGTTTGTAAGCTGTAGCAATTGTTGATTAACAGAAATCTAGTATTATAAAGTTTTTTTTTGGTGAAGTAGTTAAGGGGGAGAACGTTGGAAGCGGTTAATTACTCCACAGCTTGATTGTTGGCCGCTGAAATTTCTAAAAGGCAACACCACCCATATTTTAGTTTATTATATTTTTGAAAATCCATCATCAAATCCAAAAGTTAATGAAGACATAAAACGACTCAGAAATCTTGACTGCTCAAATCCTTGAAGAGGCCTTCATCGCCAAATCGACTTAAATATTAAGGTTGAAGGGATATTCACAAGCTTTGTTGCAGCCTATCGAATTTTGAAGAGGCATCTACAGCTAGTATTTTAACTTCTCAAGAATGTAACATAACAGACCATTTATTTATACAGAGGTAATTTTGTAACGAAGGGTCAATTAGCATTTAATGACCGATTATCCTGAAGCACTATAAATACCCATCCTTGTAATCTTGATAGATATAGAGCGGAATACAATTATCAATTGAAGTGAAAACATAGAATTTTTATTGTGTATTTTCTGTTATGCTTTGTTTTTGAGTTTGTAAACTCATATTTATTTTGAAGTTATTTTGTTGTAGCAATTTAAGAGATCGGAATTTATTTTGTGAGTATAGATGTGTTAAATATGTTTGACTATTGAAACAGAGTATTAGCCTAAGTTTTATGAATGCAGGGGTCATCAAAACAAATTTAAATAACTTGCTGAAACAGTCTTGTAGAATACAGTTTGCTGAAACAGTTGCAGAACTTTATTTTCTTATTGAAATTCATCTTCTTGGTGATAGTTTCCGAATTCAGTGATTTGTGTGTGTTGTTGTGAGTAAAAGAAACACTCCCTTGCCTTCCCACACAGGCCAGGGTTGGAATTTGACGGGAATTTTACCCAGCAAAATATGGTTAAATTTTTTAACAAACAGTCTTAAAGAACCCACAAACAATTCGCTAGAACGTATTTTTGACGGTTAATTTGTTTTTCAAACCATCATTAATTTTTATTAATAGGATTGTCCTGTAGTGGGTGGTTGTTATTATATATGTAATAACGGAGATTGGAACTTTCCCATTTGATTGAAGAGTAGGTGGTTGAGTTTTCCTTCAATGGGGATGGCTTTGCTTTCATTCCATTTCTTCTTTCTTTCTTATATTGGCATAGTGTTGTGCATTCCTTTCAATGCTTTTCCCTGCCCTTTGTGCCCTTCTTTGAGAGGATAAGTCAGTTTTCAAGTCTGAAAGTGCAACTCTGAGTGAGAGGTGGGTACCATTTTAGAATAATTCATCATTTTTAAACTATGTTAATGAAGGAATTCACCTAGCCACCCACCAAGCATCAACAATTTATCAGCTACTAAATTTACCAAGCATCAACAATTTATGGGCTATTGAATTTACCAAGCATAACCTATAGAATTTTAGACATGCTTGATTTTTGGTTATGGGCCTCAGAAGTTAGAAGCACCTGCTGAATTTAGATACCCATTTCTCTAGACAATTTGAAACTGCTCTCCTCTGGCTGCCATGGACTTGGAGCTACTAATTTCAGTAAGATGTTATTTTCATTTTTTCTATAAATTTGATAATAATCTAAAAACAAATTTTAATGAAACTATTTTGTGTTTTTTCTTAAACATGAAATTGTTTTTGTTATTTTGATATTAAGCTAGGTTAATAGTTATGATTGGACAAAGGCATGGAAACAGGGTTTTGTTGTGGGAGGCTCCCAATCCCACTTTGGACACTCCCAATGCTTCCAAGCTACAATTTATAGGTCTTGCTTCTAAAAGTTTTTCACGTATCAATTCACATTTTTTTGAAAATGATTTATTTGATATATGTTAAAACTTAGTAACGTTTTATTATTCTTGTAGTCTTAGTCATTGGTTGAAACAATTACTTTTACTCATGTGCAAAAAAACTTATAACAAGTTTGAAGTTGAAAGTGGTTTCTTCTTATCCGTTTATAGAAGGGAAAGTGAATGACCCAAAGAAGAAAGAAAAAACCATGAACTAGTTGGTACAAATTTTGACCCTCCCCCACAAAAACACCTTGATAATTAAATTGAACCCCATGGTTTTTAATTGGAATGGAAAATTGTATCACATCCCTGGCTCTATATTAGTAAAACCTGTGCCCAAACAATATTTTTCACGAGAAGAACTTTTATATATTCAAATTACTATATCAAATTATATAAATTTACATTATTACCTATATTAGAGAACTAAATGCTTTCAGTTATGAATCAAGCAAAACAAAATAAATTTATTTTATCGAATTCTTATCAAAGTGCACCATGGATAATACATAGACAACTCCCCTTCACATGCAATAATAGTTGAGGAATCTAAAATAGTCCATATCTTGGAAAAACAACCTTATTAAACTTCTTTTCACAAAGGAAGGAGAGAACAACATAGTACAATATATCAATTGCAATGCGTTTTTCTAATGAGTTGCCTTTACAAATGGCATATTATATTTATGTGGCCTTTTAACTCAAGTCCTTTGGAATAATCTCACAATTTCAATTACACCATCGACATAACATGTTTACCTTGAAAAATTTGATATGTTGCATTACATGTGGCTTCACATTAACCCCTGAAAAGGATTATAGGTTCCACCTTTTGTTTATGTCCTAAGTTTATCACTTATTGTACTTTAGATGCATAATGCCGACACATGTTACTTTTGAGTTGTATGTTTCACTATTAGTAGGTTGTTTTGTTCCACCCTCCAATAACAAAGTACACGATCAACTAAAAACATGGGTAAATGAGTCTATTTTTATGTTGCATTACATGTGGGCTGACATTAACACTCGAAAATGATTCTCAGTTCCACATTTGTTTGTTTCTTAAGTTTATCACTTAATGTACTTCAGGTGTTAGTAGGTTGCTTTTTTCCATTCTCGATTTCAAAGCACATGATCAACAAAGAAATACATGGTTAAATGAATCTATTGTTATTTTTTAATTGGAAGTTAAATTCCTTAATAAAAATACATCTTTTAATTGAAAATTAAAATATTTAATAAAAACATTATTATTAAAAGGTATTTTTTTTAATAAAACTTCATTAGACTATTTTTTCACTAAAATTATATGATTAACCAGATAAAAATTCGAAACATCAAAAACAAATTTAATTAAAAAGACAAAGATGAAATAAAATTCCAACATACTTACGAAATCATAGTCTTTAGCCAAATCCATTGGATGGCATGTGAAAGGCATTAATGACCAGTACTGTCACGGCCACACTTGGGCAGCAGACATAATGAACCCAAGGGTGACATGCGGCACTGCTAGGACGTCGGTTGAGGGCTTGGCCAACTCAACCTTCGCACCTATAGACTACGCCTCCAATTACCTGCGGAATAAACTAACGTTTCACACTCCTCTGCGGAACGTCATACACTTAACTCTGTTACACTTCTACTTAGTCATTACGCCTTGCCGACACACTTAAACATTCAACAAGTTTAACATATGCAGCAAAGAACAAAAGCAAAGGCACACAAGAGATAAGTGGTTGGGTTGCCCAACTGGCAGAGCCCGAAAACGTTATATATATATGGAAGAGATTACATCAGAGTGGAGTTGCCCATCTGGCAGAGCTCCTGGTGCACACCCAACAGGTTGCTACACCAACGAATTACAAAGAGTTACAACATGTAAAAGACTGTCTCTGCCTTAGACGCCCAGTCTTCCTGACGAACCAAAATCAGACTCCTCGCTTCGCTTGTTCTCTCTTTCTGAATCTTCTTGGTTGCCTTTGACGAAATGAACGCACTCCTTTTATATGCTTCCATCCCGTGTTATCCGTATGCTCCCATCACGAGCTAGTCGGCTTGCTCCCATCACGAGCTAGTCGGCTTGCTTCCATTGTGAGCTGGATTGTCTCCCATCCCGAGCTGGCTTTTCTCCCATGACGAGCTGGCCTGTCTCCCAACCCGAGCTGGCTTTTCTCCCATAACGAGCTGGCCTGTCTCCCAACCCGAGCTGGCTTTTTTTCCCATAACGAGCTGGACTTTCTCCCGTGACGAGCTGGCTTCGTTTGCTTCCAAAACGAGCCACTGCCAATGCCTGCTTGGTTTACACCGTGGGTTGCTTGCCCATGTTCCAAGTGGGTCAAGCACCCGTGCATCCGCATGTTGCATCCGTTGCCTCGCCAATGCACCCCACTTGCCTTGTGGGTGTTTGCCCAAGTATGTCTTGGTGCAAATCTTGCCGAGGGGTGTGCCAACCCCCAAGGCACGTTTCTTCAAGTGCGCCACACTCCCGGGTGCCGTTCCGGTGGTGAGTGTGGGTGCTTGCTTCGTGGGTCCGTTTCTCGCTGTCGCTGCCAAAGTGCACTTGCCCATATGGGCTCTTGGACCTTGTTGCGGACCAAGTGCGCTACTCGGGTGTGCTTGAATCTTGGGCCGTGACAACCTCCCCCACTAAACTTGTTGCCGTCCCGACAACGCCATCTGTTTGTACCACCTGCTGTAGTTATAACGTCTGACTTTACCACAGGCATGCTTCTTGACCACTTAATCCGAATTTGTAATCCGTGGCTTCCGTCATGTTTCCGTTTGTTGTACTTCTCATGAAAAACCTGATTGGGTAGCTAGTCCAATCATTTTGCCCTTCCTGAGACAAACTTCATCCATTCCGCAATCACCTTTCCATCATCGTTTCAGCGTCCTCAAGCTTCCTGCACTTTCATTTGGCGAACGTAATTTGTCTTTAGGCCACCTTTCCAAAGGTGCCTAGGGCCTCACCACCGTCTCCAAAGATGGTGAGCCCAGGAACTCTTGATCACGTGAGGAGACATGGGCGGTGCCACAGATCACCACCGCAACTATCTTCTTCACTAAACTGCTTGAACTCATCCCTGGCTGCCTTGTTTTTAGCACTGAGCTCCTTGAATCGAGCCCAATACTCTTCAAAACTCGCACCATCCGCAGTCCAAGTATCATCCGCTACTTTTGGGCTGTCATGAGAGTCAACAGAAGACAACTTCTCTGCCTTCACTTGCTACGACCGTAACTTGGCCCGCTTCTTTGCTCCCTTACTTAACCCTTTGAATGGCTTGCCTGCCTTGTCCTCGCACGTTTCAATGTGCCTTGACTCCTCCAAGCATGCCAATGACACTTGCTCTTGAAGAATGCCTTCCTTGGCCTCGACTTGCTTAGTCATTTCTTCATTCGCTGATTCCAACAGTCGCTTGCTTTTCAAGTGAGCAAGCACTGCTGCTAACTCTTTTGGATTACAACCAACTTGCTGCAACCTTTCTTCTGTCAACTTGGATTCTAGAATGCCTATGGCATGAACGCAAAATGCCACAATGTCCTCCGCATCACGCAGGGGCACATCTTCTTTGGTTTCTGCTCCATCCGCAACTTGCTCCAAAATTTGTTTTGTTGTCTCACCCAACACTTCCTTGTGTTGTTCTGGTTTGACTAAAGTGTCCTCCCTATGCGACACCCCTGACGTGCTACATTCGCTGTGCTTCATTGGTGTTGGCATCGCAACCACTTGTTTTCCATCACGCTGTCTCGAAGACACTGCTGGATTGCTTAAGGCTTCGATCTGCTCCTGGACCGAACCCAAGCGTTTCTCTAGTGCTGCTAACCTGTCCAACTTGACTTGGCTAACATCTTTGGCTGTTGTGTTTGTTTTGGCTACTGAAACTGTCTTTTTACCGCTGCAATGCTTAGGCAAGTCCTTGCACATGCTAGGGTCTTCAAAAATCTGTATCGAAGACACCCGTGCCCTGCGTCCTAACTTGCTCTTCTGCGTCATTGGTAAACTCCATGTTCCAGACTCGTCCATAAACACCAAACAACCTGCATGAGGAATTGGCGCTGCCTTGGCTATCCGCGGAAAGTCTTGTCCTAAGATCATCGAATGATCGTCCAACGGAACAACTTTCAAGTCCATCCTGCCGTGCCATCTTCCTACTCGAATTGGGGCTGCTGTTATCTTCCCTGTCACATCTCGGATCCCAGAATTCGCTGCTTTGAACTTCGCATGACTGAATTCCATCCCACTGTGCAGTGATAACGCAGTCCTGCTGCTTATCAAACTATGCGAAGCTCCCGTGTCTATCAATGTAGAAACTTTCAGCCCGCTAACTGTTGTTTCAACAAAGTCTAGACCTTGCTGCACTTCGCCTAGTTCTTTTCCACGACCCCTCGCTGTTTTGCTAAGACAAGCTTCTACTGCCTTCATAGCTTCCACAACTTCGTCTACTTGCTGAGGTGCCTCAAACACCCTCAACGCTGCAAAATGTGCGGTTGGACCCTTCTGTGCATCTAGAAATGGCCTACTTGGACACTTTCTCGCATAGTGGTCCCTTCCGCAGATATAGCAGTCAACCTTCTTTACCTTTGGTTGATCCGGCTGCTTGCGGTTCGTCTTGCCTTGAACCTTTTCCCTTGCTTCAGTCCTAGCCTTTTCTTCAGCTACCTGTCTAGCAAGTTCTTGCAACAACCGTTCTTGCTCAGCATGCCTTTGGGTTGTTCTACCAAGAACTTGTCCCATTTCTCGCATACATTTTGTTGTTTCTTCCAACGCATCAGACAATCGTTTGCAGCATGCACCTACTGCTTCAAATGTCCCTTCTGTTGAGTCTTGGGTCTGTTCCTTGCTTGAACCACCTTCTTGGTTGTTTACAAATGGTGCCAACACCTGCAACAACTTTTGAACGAGGGTTTCCTGCGTATCGAACTCTCCCATCTGACCAACGTTTCTGAAACCACTTGGTTCCATTTGGATGTTAAGTCCTTGCTCGACTCAACTCCAACCTTCGCACAAAGTCCAATCTTTGCACAAACGCACGTTTTCTGCCAAACGTACCCTTGAAAGCTTTTCTGGGCGTTTCTAGCTTCCAATACGAGCTAAAACGTGCTTCCAAGGCGAGCTGCCTACCAAGCTCCCAACTCAAGCTAGGGCGCACTGCTTCGAATGCGAGCTACCGGACTGGCTTCCAAAACGAGCTAGCTTTGCTCCCAACACGAGCCATCTTTGCTCCCAATGCGAGCTGGAGTTGCTCCCAATGCGAGCTGGATTTGCTCCCAACGCGAGCTAGATTTTCTCCCAACACGAGCTGGTCTGCCGGTCTTCCAACACGAGCTGGATTTGCTCCCAACCCGAGCTAGTCTGCCAGTCTTCTGAAACGAGCTCAATTTCTGTCAAAACCCTTGTGAAAGATAACCATTGGCTCGGCTAACCTTCGTTTTCCACTTCCGCGGAAGAGAGCACAAACCCTTGCTCGATTTGCTGCCCTGCTGAACCCTTGCACCTGGGCTCTTCGTTTTCCACCTGTTTCGCAAGCCGTAGCGACGAGCTGTTCCGCAACCCTGCTGCAAAACCCTGCTCTGATACCACCTGTCACAGCCACACTTGGGCAGCAGACATAATGAACCCAAGGGTGATGTGCGGCACTGCTAGGACGTCGGTTGAGGGCTTGGCCAACTCAACCTTCGCACCTACAGACTACGCCTCCAATTACCTGCGGAATAACCTAACGTTTCACACTCCTCTGCGGAACGTCATACACTTAACTCTGTTACACTTCTACTTAGTCATTACGCCTTGCCGGCACACTTAAACATTCAACAAGTTTAACATATGCAGCAAAGAACAAAAGCAAAGGCACACAAGAGATAAGTGGCTGGGTTTCCCAACTGGCAGAGCCCGAAAACGTTATATATATATGGAAGAGATTACATCAGAGTGGAGTTTCCCATTTGGCAGAGCTCCTGGTGCACACCCAACAGGTTGCTACACCAACGAATTACAAAGAGTTACAACATGTAAAAGACTGTCTCTGCCTTAGACGCCCAGTCTTCCTGACGAACCAAAATCAGACTCCTCGCTTCGCTTGTTCTCTCTTTCCGAATCTTCTTGGTTGCCTTTGACGAAATGAACGCACTCCTTTTATATGCTTCCATCCTGTGTTATCCGTATGCTCCCATCACGAGCTAGTCGGCTTGCTCCCATCACGAGCTAGTCGGCTTGCTTCCATTGCGAGCTGGATTGTCTCCCATCCCGAGCTGGCTTTTCTCCCATGACGAGCTGGCCTGTCTCCCAACCCGAGCTGGCTTTTCTCCCATAACGAGCTGGCCTGTCTCCCAACCCGAGCTGGATTTTTTTCCCATAACGAGCTGGAATTCTCCCATGACGAGCTGGCTTCGTTTGCTTCCAAAACGAGCCACTGCCAATGCCCGCTTGGTTTACACCGTGGATTGCTTGCCCATGTTCCAAGTGGGTCAAGCACCCGTGCATCCGCATGTTGCATCCGTTGCCTCGCCAATGCACCCCACTTGCCTTGTGGGTGTTTTCCCAAGTATGTCTTGGTGCAAATCTTGACGAGGGGTGTGCCAACCCCCAAGGAACGTTTCTTCAAGTGCGCCACACTCCCGGGTGCCGTTCCGGTGGTGAGTGTGGGCGCTTGCTTCGTGGGTCCGTTTCTCGCCGTCGCTGCCAAAGTGCACTTGCCCATATGGGCTCTTGGACCTTGTCGCGGACCAAGTGCGCTACTCGGGTGTGCTTGAATCTTGGGCCGTGACAAGTACCACCACGTTTTGCACTCACTTCTTCCGTACGAATCTCACATTAGAATCATCATCGCATACTTCATGAAAAACATGTACTCCACAATGCACATCCATGAAGTCATGTGTTAAAAACACGTGATCCATAATTTATGTCACGTGTTTGTAACGACTCATTCGGAGTAGCAATGCAAATCATGAGATATGTTATCAGATTTGCAGTCTATAAAATAATCAGAGCTCGTGATATGTTGCGTAATGGCCACCAACAAAGGCACTGGGACTTCTCCGGATTCGAACCTTGGCCGAACTAAGAAGTCACGGAGTTCCCTTCACCATTCGCCTCCCCTGCCCACAAATATAAATTATTATGTCCTGCGTAGCAGGATATATATGAATTGCGAAAATACATTAATCCACTTCGTACTGCAGTTTAATTTTTTCTGTTATAAGTTTTACATGGTTATGATTTTATTTATTAAAATAATTTTTATAAAAAATTATTTATCTGGAATGTAATTGGATCTGGACTGATGACGTCTGTTTTAAATTCTGTGCCCCAACAGGGGGCGGCGTGCATACGTCACTTCGTCGTACTGATTTGAATTGCAGTAGCGTGTTCTGCACTATCACTTCACTCCGTCGTACTGCATTGTATTGGTGTATTCTGCAATATCACTTAAAAACCAACGGTTTCATTAATAAAAATCAACAATAGCATAGAGATCTCTATCGTACTGAACTACACTACCATATTCTGCAATATTGATTCTGAACGAGCGGTTCCGTCAATAAAATCAACAGTGTTTCCAACAACATGCGCCGTGGAGAACAAAGTGCACCGCGCAGACTCCACACAATAAGAAAAATGACGCAGAGGACATATTATTTAGTTACAAAAATTGAAAACTTAAAAACCTGTCAATTATCATGATAAGCGACCATTGAATGGTAGGTTTGGATTCATTGAATGTTGTGCGCCTGGTTGGTAGCTCTCCTCCTCCCAAGATTGACAAATCGGTTTACCTACTGCTTAGCGTAACTTGTTAGTGAATTTACGCTCCATTGTTATTATTAATTATAAAATAAGATATGAGATACATTGTAATTCACGGATTATACTATGCAACCACTAAAATGACGTTGCAGTGTCCGAATCTTTACAAAAAGTTTTAATATCATGATTTTCAATATATTGTATTCAATAAATTTAATTTTATAAAATTGATTTAATTTAAATTTTATTAAATTAATTTATTTTAAATTTAATAAAGAATAATTATTAAATAAATTAACTCAAATGAACTCAAATGACATTACTAAACCATGATGCTCATGAATATGCCAACATGATTATTCTTTTAATGATTTTTTCACTTAATTCTTCGTATATAGAAAAATGAATGTTACGCTATTTTCCTTTAAAGTAAGAAAAAGTATTTCTTACTTCAGTTATGTACTAATTCCAATTGTATTATTATTATTGTTTTAAGCAATCATTCTCTTGTTTTTTCTATAGTTGTTTTTATTATTATATTTTAATAATTAATGTATGCAAATTTATAGTTAATGCATATCTCGTGCAGGTGGATATAATGGCCAAATATTCATGTCATAATGTAAATAATGTGATGTTATGAGTAAAATTTGATTTTAAAATTTAATTTTATGTAACATAAATGGTACATTATCTATTCGGTGTTGTGATGGTACCTTTGAAACTTAAGTAGAGATGATAACTATATTTTGATTTTTTGCAGTACTTGATGTTGATGTTGATGTTGTATGAAGTTCATTGTTGAATGATTTTTTAGGTTAAAGTATATACACAACTTGTCTCATATGCATGTTACTCTCACAACTTGTCTCATATGCATGTTCTTGTTCCAAGTGCTTCATTGAGTTGTTTTGTTTTAATGAAATCTATAGCAAAACCTCACAGACATTATAGAGGCAATAACATCTTCTATGTGGTATTATTAAAAAAAATCCTTTTCTCTTGTGCAATTTGTTGCTTTGTTTAATTCTTCCACATACATCACGAACGAATGAGGGTTTCTATCCATTTTTGGTATTTTTTGCTATGTAGCAAGTCTCCAAATTTCAAAACAAGCTTTTCACAAAAATGCAAGTTTTCAAATTTCAATACAATCTTTTAGCAATGGCGGGACATTGCCACCTCGTGGCTCTTGTTTTGACTAAGAAATTATTTTTTTTATAATTTGATTAAACTAAAAATTGCCCTAGTCCAATCTTGATGCTTTAGATATTCGACTATCAAAATAGCTTAGGGAGAAAACTGACTATGGAATTTCATCTTTGTATGATTGGAATCATAGTAGCATAATTCAGTTTTATTGGCATTTCCTGTATGAAAATTCGGAGCAATTCGAATTCATTGAATATTCGGTATAGATATGATACAGATATAGATTCTTACTAATGAAAAAGTAAATTTTAAAAACCAAGTTTTTATTATTTAATAACTATAAAATATAAATGACATTCAATTTATTACTTTCTTATGAAAATTAATGGTTTTTAATGTACATTTATGCTAATTTGGTTTATATATTTGATTAAAATATTATATATAAGAAGTCTACTTCCGTATTTTATTTGTATTGGATTTTCTTACTACTTATTTTTTTCGTATCCGTATATGTACTCGAATTATGCTACTATGATTGGAATACCAACAACTCTAAACTATAAAAGTTTCAGAACTTGGTTGAAGTTCAAAACGTGATTAATAAATCTATAATGTAAATTTTTCTAAACTCTAAATAGATGATTTAAATCATTGTATAAGCTTAAATGGTATTATCCACGTTAGGAAAAAAAAAATCATATAATTTGACATTATAATCAAAGTATTAATACTTAGAACTAATTAAAAAATTAATAATTAAGTTTAAAGTTTTAGCTATGACTAAAAAATAAAAATATTGACCTAATTTTTTATTATCAAAAAAATAATTGGGCCAAACATTCAATATGAAGAACAAGTGTAATTTTGAGTTGACACATGACACTTTAACAAAAAAATAAAAATTTTAGTAAATAAATTTTTTATAATATCGACTCTAATTTAAAATTCAAAACCAAAGAGATATATATTCTAATTTTAGATTCAAAGTTAAGATGGATTTCAAATTTCATACTTGATAGATCCATATTTAAGAGAGATCTTATAAACCTACATAAAATGCTATATGAGTGTTGGTCACGTAGAAGCAAGGTAGTTTGCAATTTGTTTTGTTGATTTAGGATTATAATTTAAAGTGCTTGGAAAATTATATTTGAATAAATATTAAATTTTATATTCTTAAATTACAAGGAAAAAATATACATTCACTTATGATTAAAAATGTACATTTTATGTTGATTATTATTATTTTTTACTAAATGATAATAATAATTTAAATTATTAATTTTTTAAAATGTTGTAATGTTTAGTTTTTTTTAATTTTGTAATGTTTAATGAGAAAAATTATTTAAGGATTTGTATTCCAATATTTTGTAATAATAATAATAATAAGATATGATAATAATAATTTAAATTATTAATTTTTTAAAATGTTGTAATGTTTAGTTTTTTTTAATTTTATAATGTTTAATGAGAAAAATGATTTAAGGATTTGTATTCCAAGATTTTTAATGAACTTTACTTAAAAAATTTAAATTTCAAATGTTTAAATATTTAAACTAAGACATTTACTTTAAACTAAGGCATTTACTTGATATAATAAGGTGTGATCATTTTTATTTCAAATGTGAACTTGATGTGTTATAATTAGCTATATGTTTTAGTGAAGAATGTTTTGAAAGCATTGCATTATAAATACTTCATATGAAAATACTTAGAGAGGTTCATTCTAAAAATATTTTTGCTATGGAAATTTTTTACATTTAATTTCTTAGTTAATTGATTTGAAAGTGTTGTAAAGTTTCAAAAGAAGAATGTTGGAAAAGAATTCTATGGAAATACTGATTTATGGACTTGTATTCCAAAGGTTTTAGTGAACATTACTTATATATTTTTATTGTTTAAATTAAAATTGCTTTAATTTTTTTTGCATTTTTATAGTTCTATACTTTTTATACTATTCAAGATAATTTATTTAATAAATGCATTGCACTTTTCTAAAGTGATAAGCTGAAGTAATTTTTTCCACACTCTTTAAGTTTGCTTGTGCGTAATTAACCTAAGTTCTTGAAATTAGGGGAAAATATAGCCTAAGTCATTGTATTCATTGAGATGTCAATATACAGGTTCATATTTTTATACTCATGTTTCCGTATGATCAATTTCTTGTAATCAGTGAAAAAGGTTCATTTTTCTACTACTTTAATTAGAATAAATTACATTAGATAGCCATGTTGCTTTGAATGATACTCTCGGTACTTCTCTAAAGTAAAGCAAGTTGAATTTGACTAAAATTTATGCTAATGAGTTGTTTTTGTTAAAATACCAAATGACTTACTGGAATATTTCTATGTTTGACTTAAAAAGAGATCTATTTTTAATTCACAATATTATAATCACACAAAATCAATGATTCATGTACAAAAATAAATAAATCAGGTTACAAATCCCTAAACTTAAATTAAATATCAAGCCAAAATTAGGGTATATATCCTTGTACTATTGACCCTTTGCAATACTAACTAAATCCTTACCATAAAATAACAAATAATAATCAAATGAAGCACGCCGAGGCAAATTGTTGACATATTGGTTGGGCTCCAAGAGCCATTGCAACTAAGCATAAAAAAGAAAACCAACAAAAGACTATCTTGCATGAGGCCAAAATTTGGGCTACACCAATTTCTCTATTGTTTTTATTCACTTTAAAACCCATGCTTGATTGTTGCATGTAACTTGCCATGTTGCTTACCTCCCTCCTCTAAAACTATTTCCATAGCAAAATGAATCTTGGACTATGCAACCCCCACACATTTTTTGCTCCATCTTTGTGCTTAATAGATCTGTAGTTAAGATGGATCTATGCTCCCTCTTCATGCTTATTTGAACATAAACTGTGAGCAACAATTTAACTAGAACTGGAAATATTATTCCATATACATGATCTTACCATAAGCAAGACTAATTGAAATAGTTCATGTCAAACATAAGCAAAAAAAATAGAAGATAACTACACATAAATTAATATGTACCTCAAATTGGAAGATATTATGATGCTCAATAATTGTTGTTGTGCTCCAAGGATTATAAGCCTAGATCAAGTTCTTTAGGTCTATCAATTTGTTTATACAGCGTGTTCTTGAAACTTAAAAAATAGTTTTCAAACTTTTGTAAATGGAAATTGTTAGCCAGATATCGATTCTTGTGTTTTGTTTTCATCGCATCTATTAGCAGAATCATGACAATTACTTGATATGTTGGGAGGATTTAATTGTTTTCTTAGTTCATAAGTGAACATTATGTACTCCAATTATCTATTCAATGTTTTCACAAATTTCAAGTTACCTTTTCTCATTAATTTGTATCATCTATGTATCAAACCTACCATTTAGCTATCAGGGGAGGGAGTTAAGGATTTTATATTCAAAGTTTAAAAAAAAATTGTCATTCTACCTTTATGTGTGCAGTTTGGATTAAAAATATCTTTATATGTTTGCTTATTTCTTATAACCTCTTCACTGAAGTTTATTGTCATAAATGTATTGTTCAAACATGATTTCTATTTGGTCCTCTATTTGGCATTTGTCTTCATTAGAATCCCAACTTTTTTCCCAGTTCTTGTTTGTTTATTCAATGTGATTGATCTAAATAATTCCTTGTCATCCTAGTCTCAACATACTATCATATACCACCAATTTACAATATTTTCTCAATTGGAATGCTTTCACAATGTCTTTTGACATTTCATTTTATGCATCTTCCTATCTCACTTACCATAATAGGAAATTTTTAAGCCAAGTAGTTATTCTTTTTGTTTAGCATGGTGTGCTTGATCAATAAAATTATGCATTTGATGTTCAGAATTTGATTGAAAATGTTAATGATTCACTTTATTGACCATTTCCTAATGCCATTTCCTCACATGACTTGCCAAATAAATTGGAGATATGTTTTTGCGCTTTCTTATTTACTAAGTAATTTTGTTTATTCAACCCCTATCTTCTCATGTTTTTTTAATCCATGTTTTTAACCAACACGGTCTCTTCTTAGACAAGATGCACCCAATATATTATCTTGGAAAGTCCAATGTCTACTATACCCTTGATAGGAGTGCTTTTATATGTTCATTGAACCTTAATAATTTCATGGATTTCTTATGTTGTTTATCCCACATTCTTCATGTGCATGGTTCCCTCTCATATTAATTTTTGGTAGGTTATTGTCATTAAATGCTCACATTTTTCTAATATAAGAGTAATTTTTTTTTCAGTCTTATTTGTTGACTATAAATAAGGAGTTGGTTTCTATTGAAACACAATTAATGACAACTCGTCATACATTTATGACTTAATGATATCTTCACAACTAACTTTAGACTTGCTGCCAGGTGCTAAATTGCCTTCCATAATCTTCATTTTGTGTTCTATTGTTTTATAATATTGTACATTTTTGTGTACCATTTTACTTATTTTTTGCTAACCAATCATGCTTGTGATATTTT
Source organism: Larix kaempferi (assembly GCA_027924585.1). Lineage (NCBI taxonomy): Eukaryota > Viridiplantae > Streptophyta > Pinopsida > Pinales > Pinaceae > Larix > Larix kaempferi. The sequence goes on from BSBM01000799.1 coordinate 16,680,087, forward strand.
GTGAAATATCTTTATATTCATCTATATTCAGATGCTCGCATGAAATTGAGGGGCCTTTTAGATTACATTGTAGTTCTAAAAAACCTACTATCGATTTTAAAAAAACAAAATGCATGTGTGCTCCCTAGCGCTAGCTTTGGAGGGGCCTGATGATAGGTCAGTTGACATGTAGGCTAGGCACTCTCCCAAACTCTCTCCCCCAACTCTCCCTTTATCCTTTCCTCCCTCCCTCTCTCTGTCCCTCCCCAATTCTCTCTCCCTATCCCTCCCACCCTAACCATCACTATCCCCCTCTCACTCTATCTCTCCCCTAATCCTCCACCTACACCTAAGCCCCACCCCTCTCTCACTCCCCCAATCCCCTAATATCCCCCACCTCTCTCTCTTTCACTCTCACTGACCCCAAACCCTCCTCCCTCTCCCTAACCCCCCTCATACTATCCCTACCCATAAACACCCCCCCCCTCTCTCTCTCTCTAAATCCCCATCTCTCTCTCTCTCTCTACGTCTCTCATAATACCCCTTCCCTACCACTTACCAATCCCCCATCTCTATCTCCCTCATTTTTTCTGAACCTGCCCTATACCCCCCTTCTCTCTAGTAACTACCCCTAATGCTCCCTTCTCTCCCCCAACCCCCCTCCCTCCCCCTCTCTCTCTACTCTTCCACCTAACCCTAACCCCCACCCCTCTCTCTCTGCCCCAACCCTATAACACCCATCGTGCTCTCTCTCTCTGTCTCTCTCTCTCTCTCTCTCTCATACACACCCCTACTCCTCCCCATACCACTAACCCCCCCCTCTCTCTCTCCATAACCCTTACTAACCCCCTCTCTCACTCTCTCACCCTCTACTCCTATCCCTTCCTTTAACCACCCCCTCTCTCTCACACACACACTCTCTCTCACACACACACCTATTCCCCTATCCCTTACCAACCCCCTCTCTCACTCTATCTCTCCCCTACTCATCCATATACACCTAACACCTACCCCTCTTTCTCTCTCCCCCCAACCCCCTAACACCTCCCCTCTCTCACTCTCATTACACTTAACCCCCCTCCTACACTCCCTACCCATAACCATGCCCACCACATCTCTCTCTCTCTCTCTCTCTCTCTCTCTCTCTCTCTCTAACCTACCCATACCCCCTCCTCTCTTTGTCTCTTCTAATCCCCCTCCCCCTTCCTCTTATCACCTCCCCATGTCTCTCTCTCTTCCACCACCCTATACCAAACCACCTTCTCTCTAACTACCCTAATCCTCCCTAAACCCCTACCCATCCCCACACTATGATCTCTATCTCTTTTTCTACAATAACACCCCTCCTCCCCCTACCCCTAATAAACCACACCCTCCCCCCCTTTCCCCCCATCTCTCTCTCTCTCTCTCTAACCCTATTGAGCCCCTCTCTCACTCTCTCACCCCCTCCTCCTCCATACCTCTCAAATCCCCTTCTCTCTCTCTCTCTCTCTCTCTCTCTCTCTCTCAACCCCCTAATACCCCCCCCTCTCACACACACTCTCACTACCCCTAACCCCCCCTCTCGTTCTCCCTAGTCCCCCTCCTACTCTCCCTACTCATAACCCCCCCTTCTCTCTCTCTCTCTCTCTCCACCTTCTACCCCCTTTCTCTCTAACTACCATAATCCTCCTTAAAGCCCTACCCCTCCTCCCGATCTCTATCTCTTTCTCTCCCCCAGCCCACCTCCTCCCACCTACTCTACCTCTACAACTAACACCCCTCCCCCCTCTCTCTCTCTAACCCTTACTATATGCCTCTCCCACTCTCTCACCCCCTACTCATCCCCCTACATTTAATTCCCCCCTCCTCCTCTCTGTCTCTCTCCCCCATCAATACCCTAACCCTTCCTAACCCCATCTCTCACTCTTTCTCTCCTCTACTCGTCCACCTACACCTTACCCCCACCCCTCTCTCTCTACCCCAACCTATTAACACACATCCCTCCCTCTCTCTCTCTAACTATCACTACCCCTATCCCCCCCCCTCTCTCTCTCTCTCTCTCTCTCTCTCTCTCTCCCTCTCTCCCTCCTACTTCCCCTAACCTTACCCCTCTCTCTCTCTCTTTGTCTCCCCTAATCCCCCTACCCCTGCCACTTACCACCCCCCATCTCTCTCTATTCCCGCACCCTATACCCCCTCTTCCCTATAACTACCAGAATCCTCCCTAACCCCTACCCCCCAACCTTAACCTCTATATGTTTCTCTCCCCCAATCCCCCTCCTTCATCTTACCCCTAGGGTAAATTTTGATGTCTACAACATCACTCATGCGTTTTACTGATACATATCACATGCACATTTTAGCTCTAAAAATTGTGCATGCATTTTGTAGAGCTAAGAAGTGCATGTGTTTTGTAGAACTAAAATGTGCATGCATTTTGTAGAGATAAAACTCACATGCATTTTGTAGAGGTAAAACGTGCACATGTTTTGGTCTTCATGGAACCTAGATAGGTAGGAAAGGAAAATTTGAATTTAAAATGAATGTTATCGCATTCCTTACCACCGAAACCGAACAAACTTCTCAAGTATTTGAATGTCATCCTTGTTCTTATTTGTCTGCTTCAGAGTTAGCTTTGGATTAACCAAACTTGTGCTATGGAATATGATAAACCATAGCCAATTGGCCATTTCATTCATTTTCTCAATATGCATGTGTTTTACCACTCGTTACAATATGCTACACACAATCATTTTTTATGAAATTTTAGACATAAATAGCATTTTTTCTAGACTCCAAATATGTAAGTTTTTAAAAAGATATATTTTTTCCCTTTTTCTTATGTTATTACTCCTTAACTGAAAAGAGACATTGTTAGTGTTCCTTCCATAACTTTTTCATTTCTCAAGCATTTTAAAAAAATAGTATGTTGCACTACTAGACACCAACCTCTACATTGATCCAAATGGACATAGGTGGCCACCCACCTATCCCACTGGTTGAAAATAGTTTTCCATTTTGGCAGTTTTCTAGTAATTTTTCTATAGTTTTTCGAGTCCCGAACTTCTTAGGACGTTTTGAGGCCCTAAACAACGTTTTTTTGGAAATTCAGGGGGCTCAATGGTTGCAATGTAATGACATACACTGGCCCCCAGTCAAAATTTGTAAATCTAGGATAGACCTTTCCAATGGGATGTCGAGAGCCCCAAACATAGATTGTATACAAAAGTTATGACCTTGGGAAGTTGACTGTTCAACTAACCACCTTGGGGTCACAAACTTTATGACAATTCATCTTCTAGGTTAGGTTTTTGGATGTTTAGGGTTCTTTCCCTCATGATTATGATAAATAGGCTCTTTCAACCTCTTCTTGTATTCATCTTGTCACGAATGAGCGTAGCCACCACATCTCTTCTCAGAGATATAGATACCAACATTCTAGCTTCTTTTCTTTTACAACTTGTTCTATTTCATTCATTTTAATAGAATCCGAGTTTATTGTATTACTGTGTTTCTTTCCATATATCAGTGTATGTGAACATATATATACTCTTTCATTTAATTCCCACATAAATCCAGATCAGTGGTATCAGATCCTTTTGCTGGCTTGTGGTTTCTCAGTGGATGTCCCCGATGAGATCTGAATATCGAGAGTTGGGTCTTGAACTAGTTGATCTTGGGGAAAACCCCTCCCATCGGCCCAAGAAGGTTCACATGGCAAGGGAATAAAAGAGAGATGATAAAGCAGGAATTTCGATTAAGCTATTTCTCGAGAAATACCCCGCGTGATAGAGGAACAAGATGATGGATAACTTCACCCAGATCGTTCGAAGAATGTACGGTGACAGATGCACTTCAGAGCAGTTGTTTATGGGTGCGACTCCATTCAAGGTAGAAGTTAACTTTGACATTACCTTGTTTGAAGGCAATATATGTGCAGATGCTTTGGAGAAATGGTTAAATCTATTAGAGGGTTACTTCTCTGTTCAAAAAAATTTCGACAGCGAAAAGATCACATTCGCACTCCTCATGTCCCTTCCCCATATCAAAGACTAGTGGGATGGGTACTACGAGAGGCATACAAGAGATGAGTCTGAAATATTCAGGATAGACCCCACTTGGGTGGCTTTTGTCGACGCTGTAAAGGAGGAGTTCTACCCAGTCAGAAACTATGATGACCAGTACACTAGGTGGACAACTTTGCACCAGGAAAGAGACCAGACAGTGCCATATTTTACCAACATGTTCCATACCCTGCGCTTCAAACTGGGTATTGCAGACTCTGAATGGAACTTGGTCCTAAACTGCTGTAGTGGCCTGCACAGGTACATTCAAACAAAGATGGATTTCCTGGACATATCCTCACTAGGAGCAGCTTATCGGTATGTCGTCAAGATCGAGCATAAGTTTAAGAAAAAGAATAAGCGTGATTTTGGGTCTTCAAATAAACACCAGAAGCCTAGCAAAGGTGGCCCTAATTCACAAAGCAAAGGATAGAGCAAGGACGTCCAAAGCCCCAACAACCATCCCAAGCCATAGGCAAAGAAGGGTAATGGGAAATCGAAGAAGGAAACTGGAAAGTGGTGTGAATTCCACAAGAGCCCTTGGCACAACACTGATGAATGTCGCTCGAAACAATCCATGTTAGCCAAGACTAAATCCCCAGATCCAGACTCTGGATCAGAGTCTGATGCAGAGATAGAAAAGGGAAATCAGATCATTGACGCGGAACCTAGTGCCACCATCGTAACCACAAAGATCCAACTAGAAGAGCCAGAGGATCCCGAAGAAGGGGAGTGCCTCTTCCATTCACAATTGTGGGTGTAGGGGAATCCACTACATTTTCATTATTAATAGTGGTATCCAGAAGAACCTCATCTCAACCAAGGTCGTCAAAATTTTTGAAGCTTTCGACAGTTCCATATCCTCAACCATACAACATTGGTTGGTTGAGCCAAGGACGAGACATCCACGTCAATCAAAAATGTTGCCTTTCCTACAACATGAAGCCTTTCAAAGATGAGGTAACCTGTGATGTTTCCCCACTTGAAGTTTGTGATATTTTTTAGGACAACCATATATGTGGAAACGTCATGTTGTGTATGATTCTATACCTCATAGTGTCATTATTACTTTTGGAAAGAAACTCTACAGGATACCATAGACACTTCCCAATACTGTAGTGTCCCTCATCACAGCTAAGCTGTGAGGAAAGGTAATCTCCCAGATAGGGAAATTTTTTCTCTTCCTAGTTCGTTTTGAAGGTGAACGAAATATTGCAACAACATCCAACACCTCTACAGAAAACCCCTCTACGCAACAGAAATAGGTGGAAAAGATCGTGGAATCATATAAAGAAATATTCACCACACCTTCTTGGGTGCCAGTACATTGTCAGGTCAAGCATTCAATTGATTTGATACCCGGTGTGCATTTACCTAACAGACCAGTATACAGGCATTCCCTCATGGAAAATGAAGAAATCAAACGCTAGATTCAATATCCAATAAAAAATAGGCACATTCGACCTAGCTCCTCACCTTGTGGGAGCCCAATTGTGTTGGTACAGAAGAAAGATGGGACATGATGACTCTGTATTAACTACCAAGATCTAAACAAGATCACAGTACGAGATCGGTATCACATACCCTGGATCGAAAACCTTCTTGACCAGCTTAAGGGTGCCAAATATTTTAGCAAGATTGATCTGAAGTCTGGCTATCATCAAGTGCAAATTAAGGAAATCGATGTCTGGAAGACTGACTTCAAATCCTACGAAGGCCTCTTTGAGTGGTTGGTCATGCCTTTCAGCTTGACTAATTCTCCAACAACCTTCATGAGGATGGTGGATGATATCCTACGGCCATTCACCAATTATTTTGTGTTCATATATCTAGATGATATCCTAATATACAACAGAACATGGCAGGAACATTTGCAGCATATCCACCAGGTCCTCAGCACCCTGCGACAGCATAAGTTATATGCAAATCTAGAGAAGTGGTCATTTGGAATGGAGGGGGTTCAGTATCTGGGATACATCATGGAGGAAAATGGTTTTCATGTGGATCCGACCAAGATCCAAGCCATTCGTGATTGGACAACCCCGATAACTCTTGTAGAGCTTTGCATCTTCCTAGGCCTTGCCAACTTCTATCACAGATTTGTGTTGGGATTCTCCAATATTGCTTGGTCCCCTTCGCTAGGTGACCAAAGGGGGATCTAAGGCCAAGTTCATATGGTCCAAGCCACAACAACAAGCATTTGAGGAGTTGAAGCAACGCTTATGTTTGGAACCCATCCTTGCCTTACCAGGTTTACAAGACAGATGCTTCAGTCTATGTTGTTGGTGCATTCCTCACTCAGCATGGCCATCCAGTGGCATATCACAGTGAGACACTTTAAGATACAGTCCGCAAGTACCCCACCAATGACAAGGAAATGTATTCCATTGTCCAAGCCTGATGCCAATGGAAGCATTACATCCTTGGAAAAGAAACGATCATCCACACTGATCACAAGCCTTTGCAGTTCATGCAAACCTAGGGGAAGTTAAGGAATGATTGCCACCAAAATTGGTCCACTTATTTGCAACAATTCCACCTAAACATTAAACATAAGAAGGGAAGTACCAACCAAGTCATTTATTGCCTCAGTCGACCTACAGTAGTAACACTAACCACGGTGTTCAACTCTTGTGGCCACGAGCCCTCCAGGTGTTCCCAACTATATAGCAGTGATCATGATTTTTCACCCATCTATCAATCCCTATGTGCAGGCACATTTGTGGTAGAATTTCATTTCCAGGAAGGATTACTATGCCACATGGGCCATCTTTGTGTTCCTTCAAGCGATCATGCGAAGATTATTTGGGAAGCGCATTACAGTTGGGTGGCAGGGCACTTCGAAACCGAAAATAAGGTGGCCATATTGCAAAACCATTTTTATTGGCGCAAGATTCGACAAGATGTTGGTCGATACATCAAATCCTGCACGGCCTACGCCATCACTAAACCTGCCAACAAAAATCAGGGGTTGTACACCCCTATGCCCTCTCCTAATGTGCCATGGAAATCCACCTCCATCGATTACAGGTCTGGACTACCTTAAACCAAGCATGGTCATGACTGTGTATTTGTGGTTGTGGATCGCTTCTCTAAGATGGCCATTCTGATATCTTGCAAGAAGAATATCTCTGTTGAAGCCACTGCTAAGCTCTTCTTCGAGCATGTTTGGGTTCATTTCGGGCTACCATACACTATCATTTCCGATCAGGAGTGCAGGTTCCTAAGCACCTTCTAGTCCATCCTATGGTCATTGATGGATACCAAGCTCACTAAATCGACCGCCTTCCACCATCAGATCGATGGACAAACATAGGTATTCAACAAGATGATTGTGCATATGATGAGAATGTACAATTCTAAACATCCCCGCACATGGGGTGAGATCGTTCCTTATGTTCAACATAGCTATAACATATCCCTTCATAGCTCTATTGGCCACAACCCTTTTCAAGTGTGCATGGGATTCCAACCACTGGATCCAATTGATGTAGCTCCGCCCATTGCATCCACACAGGAGGAATCTTCCCATGCTCATACTGAGGCTGATAAAGCCACTAGATTTGTTGAACGAATCCAACATATCCTCCAATAGGTCCATGACATTTTGGAAAAATACAACACTAAGTACAAGCAACAACATGACCAACATTGGGTTCCACACAAGTTTCAGGTGGGTGATAAGGTTTGGTTGCATTTGCAGAAAGAGAGGATCACAGGACCCCATCACAAGCTTCGTCCACTTCGATATGGGCCATACACCATCACCAAGGAAGTTGGTCACAATGCCTTCGAATTAAGCATTCCTCCATTCCTTGGCTTGCACCCAGTATTCAATGTGGTGCTCCTTCACCCATATTTTCCACCATTGTTGGACACCTCAGAGGTGGCAGAGCGATTGACACCTATAGAGCTTAATCCCAACTTCCTGGAACATGAAACTATTGATCAGATCATGGATACACAGGTTAAGGGCACTCGCCAACAAAAGATCCAACTATATTGGGTTGTCAAATCAAGGCAACTACTCCACCAAGGCAAGTGGCTCACTGGGAGTAAAGTTCAGCAGAAGTTTCCCCATTTGATGGGGGCACTCAACGCAATGGATACCATTGCTTCCTAAGGGGGGAGGACTGATCCAGATGGACGTAGGTGGCCACCCACCTATTCCACTGGCTCAAAACAGTTTTCCATTTTGGCAATTTCTAGTAATTTTTCTAGAGTTTTTTGGGTCCCGAACTTCGGGGGCCGTTTTGAGGCCCTAAATGACGTTTGTTTGGAAATTCGGGGGGGCAATAGTTTCCATCAACATTCATTGCCCCCCAATTGAAAGTTGTAAAGATCGGATAGACATTTCCAATGGGTTATCGAGCGCCCCAAATGGAGATCGTATGCAATATTTATGACCCTGGGAATTTGACTATTCAACTAACCACCTTGGGGCCGCAAAATTTATGACGGTTCATCTTCTAGGGTTAGGTTTTTAGATTTTTAGGTTTCTTTCCCTCATGATTGTGATAAATAGGCTCTTTCGGCATCTTCTTGTATTCATCTTGTCACAAATGAGAGTAGCCGCCACATATCTTCTCAGAGATATAGCTACCACCACTCTAGCTGCTTTTCTTTTACAGTTTGTTTTATTTCATTCATTTTAATAGAATATGAGATTACTGTATTACTATGTTTCTTGCCATATATCTGTGTATGTGAACATATATATACTCTTTCATTTTGTTCTCACATAAATTCGGATCATACGTGCTAATAAAAATATCATTTCATGATCACTGCATTAATGCCTTCAAAAGAGGGACCCGCACTTGACGTACTATTTTCGAGGTTTTGCCACATAGATAATTAAAAAAAAATATTAAATTTATTTTGGAAAAATAGTTTCGCACTAGTACTATTTGTTTTCTATATGTCTACCAAATTTTGTAGGTTGATTCCATCATTTAGGGACTCAAAGGTGGGACCCACAAAGACATATACTGTATTATTTCACTAAAAAATAAAATGCAACTATTAGAAAATATCAAACTTGAGATAGTTATGAATAATTTCAATGAATATAAGCAAGTTTTATTGTGTAAGTATCTCAAAATATCCATGTAAGTTAAGGGATACCTATTTTTTTAGTTTTCTATTACATCTAATGCATTAAAAGAGACCCTCATTAGCTTGCACCAACCCATTTGTAAATTGATTTCAACCACAAGTATATGTTAACTTGCAATACAACCTACTATGAGTTTAAGGATACCTCAAGTGGGGATAAAAAAAATCCCACTATCATCCTTCCCACAAGGCCAAGATCACATATGATGAGTACAATTTGAAGTTCATTGGCTTGAACTATACAACAAAAGTCTTAGTATCATACATGGTCCTAGTTGCAAAATTGAGTTTCTACTCCCTACCATTATCATCATTGATTGTATTTAGTCATTAGTGAAGGTAGTAGAATAATAATACCTAAAGGTGACTCATAGCTCTTAAAGGTGAATAATAACATTCAAAAAATCAAAAGTGATGACATGATCACATGAGGCTGATGTTAATAGAGTTTGTCATGATGATTTTTCCAAAATGAGATTTATATAAAGTTAAATATAATTATTTTAAACCTACATTATATAGCTACTTACTTTTATGTTTTCCCACCACCTTATCAATGACAACCATGGAAAGATACCCTCTTTTATTCCTATGTTTTTTAGGAAATCCTCTTTGTTTCATCACATTATTAATAACAAAAATGAGAAGATACCTCTTTTATTCCCATGCTCTTTGGGCAACCCTCTTTTGCTTTGAGATAATGCTCACTGTGGTAGCAATGAAACTAGAAAATGACAACCATGGAAAGATACCCTCTTTTATTCCCATGCTTTTAGGAAATCATCTTTGTTTCACCACATTATCAATAAAAAAATGGGAGGATACCCTCTTTTATTCCTATGCTCTTTGGGCAACCCTCTTTTGCTTTGAGATAATGCTCACAGTGGTAACAATAAAACTAGAAAATGACAACCATGGAAAGATACCCTCTTTTATTCCCATGCTCTTTAGGAAACCCTCTTTGTTCCACCACATTATTAATAACAAAAATGGGAAGATACCCTCTTTTATTTCATGCTCTTTGGACAACCCTCTTTTTTTTGAGATAATGCTCACTGTGATAGCAATAAAACCAGAAATTAAAAGTTATTTATTTATTAGATTTTAATTGGTGTTTTGAATTTTATTTTGAAATGTAATTTGACTAAAAGGCTTACACGAAATTCTCTTTCACCTAGGTTCTATGTTCAATTTCATTTTGATATGTGATTTGAGTAAAAGGCTTACTTGTTATTCACAAATTCTCTTTCACCTAAGTTTTATGTTCAAAGAACAAATACCATTGCATATTTATTTAAGATTTGAATGTGGGTTCACGAAGAAAGCGTTTTTCAATGTTCGTAATTTTTTTGGGCATGAATTGTGTGCTCATAAAATTTGAGGTCCAAAGAATTCTATTTATATGGGTATTAGATTTAATTCATTTTTTAAATAATATGAATTTTACCATGATAAAATTTGAATTCTATTTATATAAGTGTTGGGTATTAAATTTAATTCATGTTTTCTAATTATATATATATATATTGAATATCACACCAATATCATGAAATGAATTTCATTTTGATTCATCTGCTAAAATTTTAGTGAATATCACACCAATGTCATGAAATCAATTCCATTTTGACTCATTTGGTAAAATTTTAATGATATATGATATCTATATCAATTAGAAATAAAATTTTAATGATATATGATATCTATATCAATTAGAAATAAAGAAGATGAATGCCATTCCCCCTCCTCCGGTCATGGTAGGAATTTTTATGAATCGGTCATTCTTTATGAATTTATTTTCAGTTTCATTATTTTTTAATGAAGAGGAAGAAAATGCCTCCGGCGGTTTCACACTTCTCTCTCGGTTACCAAAATGAAAAGATGGTCAATTTCTGAATTTTTAACAGGTATTACCGTTCTGAGTTGACTATGTCCAGAATTTGATTGTCATTTCATACTACTATCCCCATGCAATTGGCGCAGTCGTCTTACATGGCTGCGATCTTTGCGATTTCCAAACACGTGTTTTGAACGTAACGCGGGAACGGCAATGTCACAGCTATGTCATAGCTGTTATAGCTTTCAGATCATCTTTCTATATTTTATTATTTTAAAATCGGATCATCCTTTTCTATAAATGTTAGTTCTATTGCATTTCGTTTCGGTATATCTGCATCCATCCCTTCAGTGAAGGCTTAACTTTATTATTAGTTGACACATAGATGGAGTTATTTACAATGTCCGTTACCTACTGGAGCGCAGCACTTATGGTGCAGGTTTTATCTTTTCCTTTGGCCATGGCCGTTAACCATCATAATCATATTCATGTCCCTGCCATCTTCATCTTCGGGGATTCTCTAGCAGACGCTGGCAACAACAATTTCATTGGTAACACAACCTCTAAAGCTAATTTTCCGCCATACGGGGAGACCTTCTTCCATCGCCCCACTGGCCGTTTCTCTAATGGCCGAACTGCATTCGATTTTATCGGTATTATCTTTCTCCTCTGTATTTACCTCATCTCAACTACTGGTGATTATATGGTTGATTCTTTCATAGATTGATATACGTGTGATATTTGTACCTACACAGCTACTAAGTTAAGGTTGCCGTTCCCACCTCCATATTTGAAGCCACGATCTAACTTCTCTCATGGTATTAATTTCGCGTCTGGAGGAAGCGGATTACTGGATTCCACGGGCAAGAACTTGGTGAGTGCTAGAATAGATAGATGTTCAATCTAATTAATAGACATGAACTTACATCTTCAAAATAAGCCATTAAACGTTGTTGGCGTTTCCACTGCAGAATACCATCCCTTTAAGTCTCCAAATACGCCACTTTTCTAACTATTCTTCCAGTCTGGGACATAAATTTGGTGGAATTTATTATGCAAAAGAATATCTAGCCCAGTCCTTGTATACCATTAGCATTGGTGGCAATGATATTGGGCTCAACTATTTAGCGAATACAACCTTCCAAAGGACTACAAGTGCTCAGGATTTCGTTAAACTGCTGCTTATTAAATATAACGAATACCTGTTGGTACGCACGTATGAAGCTTTCATGATTTTTAATTTTGCCAGTTTATTAAGCCATCTTTCCATTATGTTAAATTTGGTTGTAATATGTGGTGGTTGTGACAGAGCCTATACATCACGGGGGCAAGAAAGTTCCTTGTAATAGACAGCCCTGTTGTGGGATGTACTCCAAATTCAAGGCTCGCTGGAGTGAAGGCATATAACGGTGGATGCCTGGAAACAGCAAACCAGCTGGCAGTGGCATATAATGATGGTCTCAAGCAGCTCATCAACCATCTGAATAAAAAATTAGATGGAGCAACGATCCTGCTCACTCACGCTTATGATTTCTTTTTAAATTTTATTCAACATGGCAAATCCTACGGTAAATTTCAGTTATATTTCAAAAACTTCACTAACTTCAAAAACACGATATCGGTGGATTGTGATGTGACGCTACATGGCTTTGATTGCAGGTTTTAGAAACATGACGTCAGCCTGCTGTGGAGCGGGGCCGTTTAACAGTGCTGTGTCATGTGGGTTAGAGATTCCAGAGGATAAGCGTGGAGAATACAGAGCTTTTCTTTGTAAACGTCCAGAGAAATATGTATTTTGGGATGGAACTCATCCCACTGAGAAAGTCTACCGATTGGTTTCTCGCCAGATTTGGCACGGAAATACATCCTTCATCTCCCCTTTCAATCTCAAAACACTGCTGCGCAAACACTGAACAGGAGATCATTATCAAGACTGGTCACATTTGTCGGTGGGCAAACATATTTGTTTATTATCATTATTTTTAAGTCCATAGACAGCAATAATAAATAATGGTTGAGTGGACCGTAATTATATTGGTTAATTATAAAATGCATAAAGAGGTTCTGTCCAATTTATTTTATTTTTATTTTTGATTAAGTGGAAAGCAAGAGATTGACTCTCACCAGCATAGACACATGGATCTCAATTTGCTTTTCACACATGAAACCACTCGCTAGCGTATCATCTATGCAATAGAAATGGGAGAGCACAACAACACAATATTTTTCAAATTAAAAGTTGCACTTATCTAGGCACTTGCCTACGTTCTAGGCTAGCATTACTTTAACTTCTCATTGGATGAGGTCAACGACCCTATTTCAAACTAGGACAAAACATCATTAAATACCTTACTACTCGCTTTGATTCTATTGTTTACCATCATCCCTCCATGGAGGTAGAAAACGGTAATCCCTCCATGGAGGTAAGAAACGGTATAACAAAGTGGGAAGAACTTGTCTAAATCATAGACAATTTCTTGGGAAATCTCATTCTCATGCCCTATTTACAAATGCTCATTCGTCTTCTCACACGTACACAAGAAGCAAAAACATCAATTATGGCCTCCCTTTGTAACGTTGAAGTGTAGTTGCCTTTTTAAGGAAAACAAAAGAACAAAACAAAAATTGCAAACATAGATGAACAATACAAATAATATTGATTGTTAATGAAATAAAGAACCAATACAAGGACGAAATAAATAAACATGGAGAACCTTTGGAAAATAATCAAGGCAATATTTATACATAAAATAATGTATCTATGTGAAAATGGGGATGTGTCTAGAGTTTTCTCAATGCCTCTTTTGGTCAAGCGACATATAAGGGAAAATGCAGTTTGATGAGTGATACATGTGAGGCCATTGTTAATTGTCATGTTGTAACCATTCCTCTTTTCCTCATAAGACTTTGTATGTTTACATTATGTAACCATTCCTCTTTTCCTCATAAGAATTTGTATGTTTACATTTGTATTCTTTTCCTCATAAGAATTTGTATGTTTACATTTGTATTATTTGATTGATTATGCCATTATTTACTCACACATAAGGATCAACATATGAAAATATATGAAATATTTGCATATTCTACTTGTTACTCATATTTACCTTCACTAATGGGATCTTGTCCTTTAGCACTTTCTAAGAATTTACATGATTACAAAAAAAATTCATAGAATACCCTTGATTTGATACCCATGTAAAACCTTGTAAAATAAAGTATATCATACATATAGACCTTGTTATAGCTCAAACTTAGTAACATGTGTGATTAAATCCAAAAGAACAATTCTATCCCAACCACAACTTAGAGGGGTTACCTATTACCACCTCAATAACTCTTTCTCTACACTTTAGATTGGCTCTTTTCCAACGCAAGGGGGGGATTCCTAGGATAGGATTGCTAAGGCTTAGACAATAAGGCACAAGGTTATATGAAGAGACAGACTATCAAAATGGTTTTGTTGTTGTAGTATAAAAAATAAAGGGGTGATGGATGGACCAAGAAACTAGTGCTAATATAACAAGGGAAAATGGATTCAAGAGAAATCCAAGAGGGAAAGTTCATGAAAGGTTAGAGCAACTAGGGACACATACACATACCATAATGAAACCCTGACATATTAAAAAAATATTGTATAAATAAGCTAAAATAGCACAAGGAAGCACCCCACCAACATATTGCTAACTAGGGTGTGCATTATAAAATGAAACATTAAATACCAACAACTGTAGAAATAATATAGGATCAAGATCATATATGCATGCATACGACATCAAAGGGAAATAATGGAAATACTTATCAATAAAATCCTTCAAATGAGGGGATATACCCTTTCATATGGCCTTAATTACACAAGCTACATCAATTCTAAAATTCATCAACAACATAGAGAAATAAGAAAAATAAGTCAAACTTTGAGAAGAGAAAAAACCCTTACACTTGGGTGGCCGCACAAAATTGCTCCCCAAAACTATTGTAATGGGTTCACGCTAGCGGGGATCAAACGAAGGCCCGCACGCACCTAAGGAAGTGTGCACATTCCATTAGGTGTGATACTGAACCGAAGCGCGTGCGTGTTGCTGCACATGCGCATTTTTAGCGCGTATGTGCTCAGAAGCGTGCACATGCTCCTGTTAAACTAATTTTAAAAAAAACAGGACATAGTTGTTCTATTTCCTACCAACCGGCCGAGCCTCACTCACCCATCACGTACATGGAGCAAGAGAGCACCATTTTCACAATTTCCACTAAAAAAATCCCTCAATCCATCCACCAAGTGATCATCAAGTGCATTGGATAGGTAAGATCCATTTTTTTGTCATTTTATTGTTTTTTTTGTCATTTTATT
This sequence comes from Larix kaempferi, assembly GCA_027924585.1. Lineage (NCBI taxonomy): Eukaryota > Viridiplantae > Streptophyta > Pinopsida > Pinales > Pinaceae > Larix > Larix kaempferi. The sequence continues at coordinate 16,695,415 of BSBM01000799.1, forward strand.
GATTTTTGTTTGTTTATTAAATTTTTAATAATTCACAAATTAGTAAAATAATAGAGAATTTTTCAATTGCAAAGTCTAAACCTATATAATGAATGACTCCCTCATCCATGCACATCGCCAATTGAATGACATGACTGAATATAGAGTTAGGATGCATGAGTATTATTCCACGGGCATTTCCAAGGAGGAAATAAAAGAATTGAATATTACAAAGGCCAAATTATACAGTATGTTCACCGATCCAAGAACACAACAACCACCAGACAGTAGAAAGCCACGTGTATGCGTGGATTGGTGTCATTTCCAACCATGGAGGGACCATTGGATGCATAGGTGGTCCATGGTTTATGATAAACCTCCCTGTAATAATAGGGAGGTTCCATAGTACTTCCTTCAGCAACTGTGGGCTGAGTTTGCGCTCGGTTTACATGTCAACTATTTTGACATAACTGAGTTCCAGGGTGTTGGGCGTGGCTCTACCCAAGATCGACCTGCTTCCAGGAGGAACCCATTGAGAGGGCCACCAGCTTCTAGGAGAAATCCCAACCCCTCTCCCCATCCACCTTAATTACCCCACAATCTTGATCAGATCAAGGGGGCGATGAGGAGTGTTGCACGTGGACTCCTTCAACATGCCGCCTTTGTAGCAATGACTATAGTGGAAAGACAAGTTGACCCTGATAGAGACTTAGGTGCAGGGCCTTCACGATAGATTCAGGATAGACTTGTGACTGGTGGTAGCCATGCTAGGCCTTCTAGTTCGACGGGGACAATGCCACATCTTTGTCCCCATTGCAAGAACACTTGTCCTGGCCCGATCGAGGGATGCTATATGGAGCAGGTTAGCACTTTTTTTAATGTGTTTTCAATCATCACTTGATAATTTGTAAAGTAATTTTAAAGTATTTGTGTTTGAATTAAACTATTATTTCAATGTACAGTTATTTAGAGCTGAGACGCCATCATGGGAGAACGTATGATCTCCCAACCTGCACGCAGCAATGGAAGTTGCAACTGAAATTGTGACACCTCACACAGAGGTATTTTTAGTACCTCACACAATATTGTTATTACTTATGGAATTTCTATTATTCATGTATTTATATTTATGACATACACGATGATAGTTCATACAATATTTTTGAATATTTTGAGTGCCTAAATAATTACTTGTTTAATATGTTCATAATGTGCATGCATTTTCGTGTCCACAAGTATGCCCCGACTACGATGATCAGCCATCTCTGCCAAGGATCAGCAGATCACCATATACACAGGTACAATGTGTAGTTAAAAGCACGTTTTAATTTGAATTGTTACGACTTACTATGGTTTAATTTGATTTTTATTACTAAAATATGATATTACAAATGTGTATGCAAGGGCCACCAATAGCTGCAGGTGGAACAATTCCCCATCCCCCATATAGTCCCATGTTTCCAGCCTCTCCCATGAGTCACCCCCCTCGCTTCCATCTAGACCCTTCCCTTCGTACACCCACTCCCTTCCATCCAGCCTCCCCTCTTCGTCCATGCTCCCCCCCTCTGTCTGTCCTCCCCCCTCCATCCATCCTCCCCCATTCATCCACACCCCCTCATCTATACATCCTCCCCCATTCATCCACTCCCTCGTGTCTATCCATCCTCCCCCATTCATCCACGCCCCCCATTCCATCCAGCTTCCCCCATTCGTCCACAACCTCCCTTCTATCCATCCTCCTCCCTCTTTCCAGGACCTCTCTCCCATTCACCATCCCTCAACATCCCCCCTATCCCTTTTGGGTCGATACCCCCTATCGTACAGTTGGTAGGGGTTCATCGCCCATGATGTCCTCCTCCACCCCATATCACCATGTCCTCTTCCACCATATCTTCTCCAGTTCCCGCCACTATGTTGGAAACTACTCTTCCAGTATCCTCCCATGTATCTACAGTGGTTGCACCCATAGTTGTTGCAACTACATCGGCGCCCCCCCTCATGACTGCATCGAAGCAGGTTATCTAGCCAATTACTCGACCTGCTATCCCTGAAGCCCAATCATGTCAATTGTCGGAGGTGTTCACGGTGAGAATCAAGTTAATTTATGAAAATATTTTGATGCATTAACGAAAATTAATTTAAGCAATTATTATTTTTTAATGAAATGATTGTCGTAAATGTTGTAGGTTGGGATTGCTAAGAGGCTCAGCATATCCATGACACATGCCTCATGTCTCCCACTTGCATCAACGGTGAGTTATTTAAGATTTGAATTCTACATTCATTTTATCAATGTGATAAATGTTACAAATGCTTGAAAATAATGGTATCTTATATCATTTGTTTTAGAGCCTAGAGAGACAGTCTACTCCTAGACGAAAGAAGACCTGAGATACCAGTAGCTCCAAGAAGAGGAAGATCAATTTTGGAGATGTGCCTGGGAGTGATGGGGGTGGTAACAATGCTTGACACACCATGTTATGTACATTAGCCACGATGTGGCACTTTTGGGCACCAGTTTCCATGTACTTGGTACCTACGGCACGAGTTTCCATGTATTTTGGATCTACAACATGAGTTGTCGGATTTTGTATAGGGCACGAGTTGCCATATATTTTGGATCTACGGAACGAGTTGTCGAATTTTGTATAGGGAACGAGTTTCCATCGTATGTACATTGGGAACCATGTTCTACGATTTACTAGAAAATTGGTATGTTTGTTCAAGTTTTGTAGCCTTGATGTACATGGATTTTCAGTTATGTGATTTATATTGATGTTGTCTATATTTGTATCTTGTTGTATCATGTTGTGTTAGGTTTTGTTTAAAAATCATTGAGTTATGGAGTTATAACATGGCCAACTTTAGAAACATAACCATTAAAACAAAGAACATTAAAGAACATGTGCATAATAAATCTAAAACAAAATCATACATAGCCTTATACCTTGGGAACCTTTCTTGTAGGATAAAAGGCATACATATTTAAATGGGCATATGCATAATTTACTAGAGGGGATACATAAGTCTATGAATTCATGAGAAGGTGGAAGTCCCATTCATTCATATATTATAAGCATGAACATGTACTAGGGATAATAAGAATAAAATTCATCAATTTAACATATGAAATAAAGAATAAATCACATATGAATCCTAAATCATTGTCTACATCATTATTGGATATTCTTACTAATTGGTGAGAACTTTCATTTAAATTCAATGTGCAACTAATCGACTATATCCTTGAATCCAATCACCCTTGAATATAAAACGTTCACACTTGATTGGTCATCACCTTGCCTATAATACATCTTAGATTCCTCATTCCAACAATGACATTCTTCTCGCATTCCTCATTCCAACAATGGCATTAATATTCTATGCAAAGGTGAACTAAAGCATCATGGGGGCAATTTATTTATAGTTACCATTTCATCTACCCTTTGTGGGAAATAATGGGAAATTTCAATTTCCTTTTATCTAAAAGGTTTGGAAACATTCAGAAGGCTTGCTATAAGTAGTGGGACTATCAAATCTACTTTCCATGGAAAATTATGGGTAGCACAAACATATAGGCTAGCTCACACTATTCATGGATACACCTTGATTTTCATTACAAATGAGGTACTCATCCTTCATGATGACCAATCAATATTGGTCATCAAAATGGTTCTTCTCATAAAAAAAAATCACATCCAAGGCATCCAAAAACCTATGTGCATGAACAATAGTCATGGATTATGATTTTATGTTTGGTTGCTCCTAAAATGATGAACAAGGATATGACCTTGAAAATAATAGACTCAAGTGATTTTTTTGTGTAAAAAGGAAGCACTTGTACATTTTACTTGTTAGTGGACTCACATACTATGTGACACCCACAAATTAGTATGTGTACATATTCTTCATTCTTAAGTATTTCCAACGAAATTTCTTTTTTTTTCTCAATTTGGTGATATGTAACTCTAGATATGGCTTCTTGATATTGGAGTTACAACTATAATTGAATGATTTGTGAGTTCAAACTAAATCACCATCGCCATTGAGAGGCATTGGAATTTTTGCACAAAGCAATGCAATTTCATAATCTTGGATATTCTTGGAGAGATTTCTCTTGTGTGATGCTATGGATTGCACCATCCATATATGTTTTCTTTTGGATGATCATTCAAGAGTCTAGATATTGGCATGTGATATGCATAATATGCTTAGATATGTGCTCATATATGACAAAATGCAACAACCTATTTGAAGAAATAAACTTTTCCAATTCTCATTTTCTTCTCATTGACTTTTGCAATATTCATTATCTTTTTTATAATAAAACAAAGTTAGATCAAAGAACACTTCATAGCAATCATTTTGAAAATTCTTCCACTTACATGTGAAAATTTTAAGACCAAATATTGAATGTCACATTTAATTCCACAAATATGTATTTCAAGTAGTTTTTCACTCGGTGGCTCCAAAAGACAAGTGTAAGAAGCAATTCAAAAGACGTGATGACAGCGGTGCATCACTTGGGTACAATTGATCTCTATTATATCTATTGAGACCAACAATAGTGGATCATCAAGTAAGGTAATTATAATTAGGGTTAGGGTGAGGCATATTCAAACTTATAAATGCAATTGTGCTAAAAGTGGACGTGAGGACAAAGGAAACCATAGCAATAGTTGCATACATGTTCTTCTTCTTGAAGGTAATCTAGTTGCATACATGTTATCCTAATGGAATATGTATCAACACTTGGGATCCAAAGAACCCTAAGACATGTCCTATATGGTAGTTTGAAAGCTCCTTTATTGACCTCAATTGCTAAGTTTGTGCATTTAGGGAATAACTCCTACGTCTCTAAATTACCATAATCCCCAGTGCTTAACCTAATCCTCTTACCACATAGAGAAAAATGCACCTAGTACATGCCAAGTATTATGGTCATAAGATCATGCACATACACAATAAATAAACCCTAGCTTGCAGAAGGCCATGCCAGTATTTCTCAAGGGGGTCATTTATGATCCGAAGGCTCCCAAGAAACCGTGGCCATCCTGAACACATCCATTATGGCCATATGCACATGTGGGGGATAAAAGAATACAAGTCCGCTCATCGGTTTGGGTTCCGTGCCCTCAAAGAAAATCCTTAAAGTGTCCCTGAATGGCCACGGGGTGCCTGGAAAAAATTCCCATAGCACCAGAACCATGAATAAGATTGTGAAACCGTCGATTTCAATGGATTCATAACCCCATGTTTCATCTAAGGGATCCCCCACATCGTGCCTCGAAGGCTCAAAAATGGTGCTATTGTTCCATCTTAGTAACTAGGGTTTTTCTTAGTGAAGGCCATGCCAATCTTGCTCAAGGAGGTCATTTATGATACAAAGGATCTCGTGCATGTGTGGCCATCGTGAACACGTCCAAAATGGTCATGTGCACGTGTGGGAGCTTACGGAACCCAAGTCCACTTGTTGGTTTGCGTTTCGTGCCCCTAGAGCAAATCCTCAAAGTGTCCCTAAATGGCCACGGGGTTCCTGACAAAAATGATTGTAGAACCAAATCCGTGACTCCGATCCTGAATACATCGATGTCGGTGGATTCGGGACGTCGATTTTCAGTTAGGGGACCCCCCACACCCTACCTCCAACTCTCGGAAACAATGTAATTGTGCCATCTCTAGAACTAGGGTTTTTCTCAGTGAAGGCCATTCCAATTTCGCTCAAGGGGGTCAATTCTCATCCTAAGGCTCCCGGGGATGTAAGGCGATTGTGAACACATCCAAAATGGCCACATGCATGTGTGGGAGCTGACGGAACCCAAGTCCTCTCGCCGGTTTGGGTTCCGTGCCCCCGGAGCAAATTTTCAAAGTGTCCCTAAATGGCCACGGGGTGCCTGAAAGCAATGCCTGTAGAACCAAAACCATGAATCTGATCACGAATACATTGTTTCTGATGGATTCAGAACCCTGGGTTTCAACTACCCCCCCCACACCATGCATCGAAGGCTAAAAAACGGTGGTATTGTGCCATCTCAATAACTAGGTTTTTACTCAGTGAAGGCCATGCCAATCTTGCTCATGGGGGTCATTTATGATCCAAATGCTCCCGACTGAGCACGACCATCATGAGCACATCCACATGTTGGAATATTCTCACCATCATTTTTTATATTTTCATGCATGCATGCATCCAGTCATCAGTATGGTGGTCTCCCCAGCACCTAGAGCCTATTTTCAACCCCCTAGATCCTATTTCCAACCCTTAGTATCCTTCCTACCTACCTAGTGCAATTTTTTTCCCTCACCTAGATGACATATGTGCCCTACTACACTACTTGGATCATTGACAGTCAGTTAGAGCATTGATTGACCAGTTCTTGCATTTATTGCTCAGTTTAACTGCCTATATGCAGTGAACGTATCCGTTCACTAAGTTAATAGTCGAATCCGACTCTCATATTGAATAATAGATAAGAATAATATATTTGATGATAGGATAAAAGATGATATGTTACAATGATGGCCCTACCTTAAATATGGCTCGGGCATTTGATGTTGAGGAGACACCTAATTTCATAACCTAACTTTAGTTAACCTAATTATTAATTATTTAATTATTATCTTATTTTATGTTCCTAGCATTGCCACTCTCTTAGAAAGGCTTTGTCCTCAAAGCCTTATAATTTTGTCGCATTGTTCTTTGCGATGTCATGGCTGACAAAACATGTCAATACGAACTGTTAAGTGTAGAGCATAACTTCCGATATGTGGATGGGTCAATCCATCCCAAATTGATTTGTTGCTGACTGTTGGGATTCCCCACTGATCGATCGTTAAGAGCTTTGATCACATTAGTACCATCGTCTTTCGACATTTCCCACTTTTCAAAATATCGGTTTTTATGGTTGGGGTGTCGATAGGGAATTTTCACAATGTCATTTTCTTTTACGAGCGTCGTCTTTTGAGCATTGATCTGAGCTAGGAGTTTTATTGTCGTCTCTTGAGGTTTTAAGGTTTCATTCTGTATCTTTTCCAACTTGTTTCCTAACTTCCTATTATCATTTTGAAACTTCTTGATCAATTCGACCTGCGATTTTTTTTCATCTTCATACTTCTTAAGTTGTTCCTTAAGGTCTTCATTATGACTTTTGATGCAGCTATTTTCTTCCTGCTTGTCTAGAAGTTTTCCTTCAATGTCTTCCGTAGATTGTTCTGTCTTCCGACTATTTTTCAACATCTTAATTTTTGTGACTAGTGTCTTGTTATGAAATCTTAATTTGAAAATTTCTTCAGATTTGTTGGATAGTGTTTTATTACTCTTTGCGATCTCCAGTTTGTTTGCCTTTTTAGAGTCGTCATTTTTTTGTTGAAGAACTTTTATCTGTTGTCGACACTGGCCGACCTCTGATTCTTGACTTTCTAATTTATGTCGTATCTGAGTTAGTTCTTCATCTTTGTCACTAACGATTTTGTTCAAGCGTATTATTTCTGCTTCGTAATTATTTATTTCCTTCTTTATATCTTGATTTCCTGACCTCTGATTGAATTCATTTTCGGATTTTAATTCATCAATTTGCGCATACAATTTTTCTATATGCCTTTCTTGGTCAGAGATTTTTATTTGATTGCACCTTTCTTGTAATTCAATTCTTATTTCTGAACTGCTATTTATGTCGTGCAATCTTTCATTGTCTTTTTTATAATTTTTTAACGTGGCTTCTAATTCCTCTATTTGTAGTCGCAAACCGGCTTCCATGGTCTTCGACTTCTTCGGTGATGGATGCTCGTTCTGGACTATAGATGGCCTTTGACTTCTTTGCTGAGTCTTCAATTGACTTGACTTCTATGATGGTTCTTCCTTCAATTTTTTCGGTGATAAATTGTCTTCCTTGACTTCTTCTTGTCTTCTTTCGGTATTTCTTCTTTTTTTTTTTATTATTTAATAATTGTGAAACAATTATTAAATAATAATAATAATTATTATTTGTAATAATAATATCACTATGAAGTTTTTGAATAGGTAAGAGTGAATGAAGTAAAAAATATATATATAATATAATAATATGATTATTATTATAATTATATAATTTTATGGCAAACTTTTGATAGTAAAAATTTTAATAAAAACAAAATGGTAATAATATTAAATATTATATAATATCATTTAATTTATTATAATGATTTTTGTTTTAAATAAAATTTGTATTTTTTTGAATTAGGGTTGAAGGAGGGAATGGCGGCTTGGAAGGAGAGGTGGCGGTGGAGAGGACGAGGGTTTGGGAGAGGTGCCCGAGCAGGTAGAGAAGAGGAGGGCTGGAGCGGAGGCGTGAGGAAGAAAGGCACAGAGAGTGTGAAGGGGAGCGAGAGGAAAATGCAGGAGGAAGGTGGTAGTTGGAAGGATAGCGGTGATGGATGGCATGCAGGGAAGGAGTGGCAGGCGGAGGGAGAAGGCCTGGTAGTGGATCAGCGCGGGGTGACAGAGGGGATAGGCGAGGAGGGAGAGAGGGAGCAGTGTGCGGGAAGGAAGTGGAGGTGCGTGGAGCAGGTTCGCATGAAAGGCAGGAAGGAGGGAGAACGCAGGGGATGGACGTAGCAGAGAGGGGATGAGGGGGTTGCAGGTGGTGGCGCAGTGGTGGTGGGAGGTGCGGTGTGGTGAGATGGGGTGAAAGGCGCGAGGGAGAAGGGCATGAAGGGAGGTGTGGCGGGCGTATGGGAGAGAGTGCGCAGAAGGATTAGCAGGATCGTGGGATGCAACAGGGATGGATGAGGGTGAATGGATGAGATGGAGGCGTTGGAGGGAGGATGGATGAGAGGGAAGAGTGACGAGCGCGGGAGTGGGAATAGGAGAGGAGAGATGGCGGGGGAAGGAGAGTGCAGAAGTTGTGGAGGTTGCAGGAGGGTATGTGAAGAAGAGGGCCAAGAGCCCAATATCTGGTCATAGACCAAGTAGCTCAGAAATTCTGAGAGGATGGCTACCAGCCTGGGATCAATGAGGCTCGAGGAAAGAGCTGCTCTAATTTTGAGCCGAATCCGAGCTCAGATGGAGGAGCGTTCTTCTCTGATACCAAATGCAGTGAACATATCCGTTCACTAAGTTAATAGTCGAATCCGAATCTCATATTGAATAATAGATAAGAATAATATATTTGAAGATAGGATAAAAGATGATATGTTACAATGATGGCCCTGCCTTAAATATGGCTCGGGCATTTGATGTTGAGGAGACGCCTCATTTCATAACCTAACTTTAGTTAACCTAATTATTAATTATTTAATTATTATCTTATTTTATGTTCATAGCACTGTAGCTCCTAGTTGTCTCTATCCGAGTGCCACTTGACCTACTAACAACCTCATGCACCCTCCTTGGAGTCTCCATCCCTTGATTTGTGCTCACATGGTTCAGTTAGACTCAGCTAGACTCATTTGACTAACTTTTGACTATTTGTGACTACTACCACTAATTGGATGATGTCTCCAATGTTATCCAAGCCACACACTGAGGGGAATTCGAATGACCTTAGGATAATTCGAATTCACTTGACAGTATCATCATTGTATTCAATTTTCACACTTCCAGCTTATAGCTGATGTATGATTATACTGCAGATTTCTCCATTTCTGAGTTCATGAGTGATAATTGATTCATTTATTCTTCCTCTTCTCTACAATTCTTGATTGAGATTTGTGAGGTTTACTCTAGCTATGTGATCTTTCCTGTTGAATTGTCACATGGTATCAGATTTGGAATCAACTATTCGAATTGCAGCAATAGCATCTGTAGCCATTGCAGCAGTTGCAACAATTCATTGAGCAATTGTCTTTCATTGAGCACCAGAAGCCTCTGGATTTCCACAACAATTACTGGTGCAATTGTCTTGAATTCACTGGAGCAACCTAGTGAGGTCTATCCAAGTCTAAAGGATCCAATCACATGTGCTCACTGTCCTAAGGAAGTGTTCTCTCAATTTGCAGCAAATCTCCATCAACAATTTCATTTGTTTTGCAGGGTTATTCCGTCATTCAAATCCATCTTCAACAAATTTGAATTCAACAGCTACTATGGATCTCCATTGTTTTTGCAAGTTATTCAAAGTTTTTTGCAGTTGCAGTAGTTTCAATTTTTTCTACAATTGCAGTAGTTTTTCTGCAGTTGCAGCAGTTTTCTGTAGTTGCTGTTGTTTTCTGTAGTTGCAGCAGTAGATTCAAATTCAACAACAACTTCCAAAAATCTAAAATAAGTTCCTTATCTCTCTTCATACAACTATGAAGAATGGAAACCCAAGATGATAGCATACGTGAACAGATATGGTCTATTCAATATGTGTATTGGTGTTAAGAGAGATTTTGCTTCCTATGAAGAGGAAGATGATTGGCTAGATGATTGCGATAGAGCCTTAGCAACAGTATGTACTGCTATGCTTTCCAATATGGAGTACCTCATTGATCCTACAGAACATCCAAGTGATAACTGGACAATATTGGACAGATTATTTGGAAAGAAGGAAGAGGATGATGTTATCCATTTCAAGAACAAGCCCAATAGTACTGCCTCAAGTGCTCTCTCTATTCATGATTCGGCCTCCATCATCTCTCATGATGAATTTGTTCAAGATGAAGTCGAAATACGAGACATGGTTTTAGGAAATATCATTTCAAAAGGTGTTACAAACCACAATTCAAAACTAAATGATTTCTCTCACTTTCTGCCCCTCTCCAAATAGTCTACTCTTCACACACATGAAAATGAAGAGAGTAGGCTATGGAATGAAAGTACCACAACTGATGGATTTGATCCATCTTCTGATTCAAATTCTAAGCAAGAGATGTCAGCTACTAATCTAGAATTTGAAGAGACTTTAAAAATCTCTACTTCTCATGAGCCTACTGATGTGCAATATGATGACCTATTGAGTATTTTGGAGGTAAAGTCCGATTTTGGAGGTGATGCATTCACCCTCCTTGATCAAATGCTTCCTATGGACTCCTATTTGGTCATTGGCACATGTTTTCATATTTTTACCGAAGATGGAAGACACCATCATTCGCTTGGGTTCAACTCTCATCCATATCCTTGTGATTTTGGTTTTGATCTCACCCCTGCTAGTTCAAATGAGATCATAAGAAACCATCTTTCAATTATTGGAGCTTATTTGAAGTCCAATCCATCACCATTATTTCATGGTTCATTTGGTTTTGATCTCACCCCTGCTGGTTCAAAGGAGATCATAAGAAACCATTTATCAATTCTTGGAGCTGATTTGAAGTCCAAGATACCATCATCATATCATAGTTCATTTGGTTATGATCTCACCTATGTTGGTTCAAAGGAGATATCAAAGAAATATCTACACATTCATGGAGTTGGTTCTACCTCAGTTGATTCGAATCACATGCTCCATAATGATATTCATATGTTTGGATTTGTTCTCACCATGCTTGGTAGGAAGAGCAAGTTCAGCAAGCCTCCAGATTCGGTTGCATCCATTGTTGGAGAACTCAAGCACATGTTTTTGGAGCATGATCCACTTAATCCCAAGAGGAATATAACTCCTTTTGAGCAAATGCTAGATCCAGATCCACAAGAACCTGAATATCTAGCACCTGACAGTGAAGATGAGCGAATGGGAGATCCAAATACACAAGAACCTGATTATCTTTCACCTGATGATCGTCCTCTTCCAAGATGGGAAACCATTACTCTTAGATCTGCCAGAGATCTTGTTGGTGATCCACTTGATCAAAGGAGAACCAGATCTGATTTTCAGAATGGAAGGTTTCATCCTTATCCCATTGATCATTCACACAGTGATCCATTTCTTGTCGATCAATCCTTCTTCGGTAAAGAAGGTCACTTTCCTCCTTCCGGGGTGAGTGATGCCATGCTACATTAGCATCCTTCAGTCTATTTTGAGGGAGGGATTTCTTCCCACTGGGTTTTCTCTCTTTCCTCACTTTATTATTTATATTGTTGTATGGGGTGACCTTTGGTCTCAATCACCAAGGCCCTACCATTAGTTCTTTTTGTTGCTTCCTCATAGTTTGGCTTGCGAGGGGATGCTGGAATATTCTCACCATCATTTTTTTATATTTGCATGCATGCATCCAGTCATCATGCATGCATCTAGTCATCAGTATGGTGGTCTCCCCAGCACCTGGAGCCTATTTTCATCCCCCTAGAGCCTGTTTCCAGCCCTCAGTATCCCTCCTACCTACCTAGTGTGCCTTGTTTTCCTCACCTGGATGACATATGCTCCCTACTACACTACTTGGATCACTGATAGTCAGTTAGAGCATTGATTGACCAGTTCTTGCATTTATTGCTCAGTTTAATTGTCTGTAGCTCCTAGCTGTCCCTATCGGAGTGCCACTTGACCTATTGACAACCTCATGCACCCTCCTTGGAGTCTCCATCCCCTAATTTGTGCTCACATGGTTAAGTTAGACTCAGTTAGACTCATTTGACTGACTTTTGACTACTTGTGACTACTACCACTGATTGGATGATGTCTCCAATGCTATCCAAGCCACACATTGAGGATAATTCAAATGAACTTAGGCTAATTCGAATTCACTTGATAGTCTTATCATTGTATTCAATTTTCATAGTTCCAACTTACAGTTGATGTATGATTATACTGCAGATTTCTCCATTTTTGAGTTCATGAATGATAATTGATTCATTTCTTCTTCTTCTTCTTCTTCTTCTTCTCTGCAATTCTTGAGTGACATTTGTGAGGTTTACTCTAGCTATGTGATATTTCCTATTGAATTGTCACACCACAATGGCCACATGCACGTGTGGCAGATGACGGAACCTAACTCCTCTTGCCGGTTTGGGTTCCGTCCCCCCCGAAGCAAATCCTCAAAGTGTCTCTGAATGTCCTCGGGGTGCCTAACCAAAATTCCTGTAGCACCAAAACTGTGACTCCAATTTCAAATCCGTCGATTTCGATGGATTCAAGACCTCGGATTTCAACTAGGCCCCCCCCACACCGTTCCTCAAATGCTCGGAAACGATGTCATTGTGTCATCTCAGGAACTAGGGTTTTGCTTAGTGAAGTCCATGCCAATCTTGTTGAAGAGGGTCATTTATGACCTGAAGGCTCCCGGGAGCGCGTGGCCATCCTGAACACATCCAAAATGTCCATATGCATGTGCAGGAGCTGATGGAACCCAATTCCACTTGTTGTTTTGGGTTCCATGCCCCCAGAGAAAATCCTCAAAGTGTCCCTGAATGATCACGAGGTGCCTGACCAAAATGCCTGTAGCACCAAAACTGTGACTCTAATCGCAAAGCCGTCGATTTTGATGGATCCAGGAAACCAGGTTTCAGCTGGGGGATCCCCCACACCATGCCTCCAACTCCCAGAAACAATGCTATTGTGCCATCTCTAGAACTAGGTTTTTTCTCTATGAAGGCCATTCCAATCTTGCTCAAGGGGGTCAATTCTCATCCGAAGGATTATGAGCGTGTGAGGCCATCTTAAACACATCCACAATGGCTATGTACGTGTGGGAGATGAAAGAATACATGTCTGCTCTTCGGTTTGGGTCTTGTGCCCCAAGATAAAATCCTCAATGTGTCACTGAATCGTCATGGGGTGCCTGACCAAAATGCCCATAGAACCAAAACTAAGATTCTGATCGCAAAGCTGTCGATTCTGATGGAATTGGGACATCAAATTAATGCTAGGAGTGCCTATATCCTCTAAGTCTATTCCTGAATCTCGTCTTGTTTGAAAATTTGAAAACTAGGGTTTCCCTTGGTAAGTTACATTGAATTTTTTGGAGAGAGTAATTTCTGGCATAATTTTTGCAGATTGATGATGATGACGGTGGTGTTGGTGGTGGTGGTGGTAGTGGTGATGATGATGGTAATGTAGACAACAATGGACACTGTGGAGATGACAAACAAACATTAAATTTTTTTGCCAAGATATGAACATCATTATGATGTTTTGTATATAACATATGGGTCTTAATACCTTGATCATAGTTGATGAGGAGCACCAACATATCAGGGCACAAATGATGTTGTCATGGCTCCTGGGACATGTGTAGGATATTAATTCACCACATAGGCCCTATAAAGAAAATATTTGACTCATGAATTTAATATGGGAAACATTATGAGTTTTCTCATACCAAGGACAAGTGTCATTTCCAATACCATGTTTTGGTGATGAAAAAAAATGTCTTAGGTCCCAAAAAATTCTTTTAGGGTTCATTATCCATGCACATGGTTTATAAAGGGAATATTTGGATGATCAGTGTAATATTGACATCATCATGAGGATCTAGGAACCATATATGGGTATTGGGGCCACCTATATTGGGTAAGGTGGAACACCAACATCTTAAGTCCATAAAATGTTATTTTATGGTTCATGAACCATGCATTGGGATTTTAACTATGCCTAAAGGAGAATAGTGGGTATATAATCTGAAGTATTGGAACACCGAGGACGGTGTTATTCCAAGGGGAAGGGAATGTAATGTCCCCATTATTGACCCCATTACATTCAAATGTAATTGATGTAATATTGTTAAGAAATCATGGTGAGGAGCTCAAGGCCAAGGCCCCGCCATCGATTTAGTGATGCATATGTCTTGTGTGCTAGCCAGGCACATTGGAATTTCAATATCATGTAAGATGCATTTTAATAAAAATACCCACAACTAGCTATGCAATGCAACAAAGAGATGGGGGCATGATTTTACAAGGAATTGGGGGGGAAAACATTCAAACCCTTGAGCCAACCAAGTCAAGCCAAGTGTCAATGAGAGAACCCATCAAACCCTCAACTACCCATGTTGACTTTTGTACCCAACCATTGATTTCTCCCAAGAGTTGGTTGAGGTAGTTAATGCCTTGGGAATGGAGAGGTATGGCTGTCCAAATTCGGGTATGGGCAAGCCACCCTTCATGGAAAATCGTGTCTGTCTCCTTGGGCAAGAAAAGAGCCACGAAATTGCTCTCTAAGCCATTATGCAACCATCAGTCTTGCTCCCTCACGCAGCTCTAGATGCCTGGGCATTTTCCCCCATGGTTTTTCTGGGTTTCCCTTCATCTTTTACCTGGGAAGGGGCGTTTTTGTGTTGATTACCAGTGGGGAAGAGAACAGCATGTCTTTGGGTCTTCCTGGAGGTCGTTTAGGCCATTGGAAAGGATCATAACCAGTGGGGAGAAATCGGTTTTACTCCCTGGGGTTGAAATCGAATTACTCTTTCCATAGTCTATTTTAGTGAGCCATGATTTGGGAAAAACCCATGGACCCTGTTTTGTAAAATACCCTTGTTGTAAATGGTATCTATGCCCAATGTTTGTGCTTGCAGTGTGAGAAATGAGAATGTTGGGGTATGGGATTTGGGTATCCATTGCTTTGGCTTGAGCTTGAGAATAAGCATCCAGGGTTCGAATGCAGTCTGATAAACCCAGTTGTGCACTGGCTTGGCTGAGAGGAAATGAGAAATGGGTTGTGAATGAGTGAATGTCCCCTTTTCCTTGTGAGAATCATGCCCAGCTCGGGGGTGGCCTTCGGACGGACTCGGTATAAGCTGTCAAAGAACCTATGGTTGGGTGGAACGTTGCAGCGACATAGCTAGTTGCTTGGGGCAGTTGCAAAAATGGAGATAAGTGTTTTTATGCCTATATATTTACTTCTGCGCTATATTAATTCAATGACTGTTGATATGTTGTATGCTTGAGTAATGTGTGTGGATGTTTTAATTCTGTTGTGCATCATTTTCTTGTTTTCATGCACACATCTCTTTTAATGATATGAATCTAATGAGTGGGCTGAGTTTTTATGTGAAAACCCCAGAGATTGCCATCAGGTACCCTTCCTTGCCTTGGATGGATGGGTGGGTACGTTACATATATGGGTATTGGGGCCACCTATATTGGGCAAGGTGGAACACCAACATCTTAAGTCCATAAAATGTTATTTTATGGTTCATGAACCATGCATTGGGATTTTAACTATGCCTCAAGGAGAATAGTAGTGTCTT
Source organism: Larix kaempferi (assembly GCA_027924585.1). Taxonomy (NCBI): domain Eukaryota; kingdom Viridiplantae; phylum Streptophyta; class Pinopsida; order Pinales; family Pinaceae; genus Larix; species Larix kaempferi. The sequence goes on from BSBM01000799.1 coordinate 16,711,408, forward strand.
AGTAGACCCGAGATTGTATTTGGAGACACTTTGTATTTTGGTTTTCGAATAATGTTACGAGACCATTAATTATGTATTTGAACTAGCTTCCATTTGTGATTTGATCATGGAATCATTTTGCATTTGACTACTTTATTTTTTGCATACAAGTATTAATTGTGTTATGTTGTATATTATAATAGTTTATGAGATGATGTTATGAATTTTTGCATAGAATGTGGTTCAATCCTAGTATGAACAATATTTTATTTACTTATTATCAATAAGACTCAATTATATATAGAGGACCAATCATCATCAAGATGATCATAGTCATCATAATCATAACCATCATCATCATAACCATTCATCAAAACAAATAAACAAACACTTCTATCCATAAAAGACATGCGATGGAATTTACACACACACACACACATGCCAATCTTGCTCAAGGGGGTCAATTCTCATATGAAGGATCTCGGTCATGAGTGGCCATCGTGAACACATCCACAATGGCCATGTGCACCTGTGGGAGATGACAAAACCCAACTAAGCTCGTCGGTTTGGGTTCCGTTCCCCTGGAGCATATCCTCAAAGTGTCCCTGAATGACCATGGGGTGGCTGGAAAAAATGCCTGTAGTGCCAAAACCATGACTTCGATCGCGAATATGACGATTCTGATGGATTCAGAACCCTGGATTTCATCTAGGGGACCCCCCAAACCGTGCCTCGAAGGCTCAAAAATGGTTCTATTGTTCCATCTCAATAACTAGGGTTTTGCTTAGTGAAGGCCATTACAATCTTGTTCAAGGGGGTCAATTCTCATCCGAACGCTCTCGGGCATGCGTGGCCATTGTGAACAAGTACACAATGGCCATGTGCACCTATGGTAGCTAACAAAGGGCCCAACTCCACTCGTTGGTTTGGGTTCCGTGCCCCCGGAGCAAATGCTCAAAGTGTCCCTGAATGGCCACAGGGTGTCTGACAAAATGCCCGTAGCACCAAAAACGTGACTTCGATCTTGAAGCCGTTGATTTCGATGGATTCGAAACATCGGTTTCTAGCTAGGGGACCCACCACACTGTGCCTCCAACACCAAGAAATAGTGCTATTGTGCCATCTCCGGAACAAGGGTTTTGCTTAGTGAAGTCCATTCCAATCTCGCCAAAGGGAGTCAATTCTCATCTGAAGTCCCCGGGCGTGCGTGGACATTGTAAACACGTCCAAAATGGCCATGTGCACCTGTGGAAGCTGACGAAACCCAAATCCACTCGCTAGTTTCAGTTCCGTGCCCCCAGATCAAATCCTCAAAGTGTCCCTGAATGGCCACGAGGTGCCTGCCAAAAATGCCCGTAACACCGAAACCATGACTCTAATCACGAAGCCATCGATTCCAGTGGATTCAGTACACCGGTTTATAGCTGGGGGACCCCCCACACTGTGCCTCCAACACCCATAAATGGTGCTATTGTGCCATCTCCGGAACTAGGGTTTTTCTCAGTGAAGGCCATGACAATCTTGCAAAAGGGGGTCAACAAGCTAGATTAGGTTCTATAGGGATAGATTAGGTCTCTGTGGCTAGGTTACGTCTCTAGGGATGGATAAGTATTCTAGATTAGGTCTCCAGGGTTGTAGGTCCATGTAATGTCACCATTTTGACCCCCTTTTTGCATTAAATCGTAAATGATGTCAATATTGTTATTTAATCATGGTGAGGAGCTCAAGGCCAAGTCCCCACCATTGATTTAGCGTTTTATGTATTGGAAATTAAAAAAATTGATGCCTATGGTTCTTGTGCTAGAGAGGCACAATGTAAATTAAGACATCATGTAAATACGAATTTTAATGAAAAACCCACAACTGGCTATACAATGCAACAAAGAGATGGGGGCATGATTCTACAATGAATAGGGAGGGAAATTATTCAAACCCTTGAGCCAATGGTGTTAATCCATGTGTCAATGAGAAAACCCATAAACCACCAACTACCCATTTTGGGTTATGGACCCAATCATTTAATTCTTCCAGAAATTGGTTGAGGCAGTTAATGCCTTGGGAATGAAGAGGTATAGCAGCCAATTTCGTGCATGGGCAAGCCATCAACCTGGAAAAACGTACTTTTGCTTATGGGGCAAGAAAACACCCACGAAATGGTGCCCAAAGCGATTCTGAACCAATAGTCTTTCCTCTCTCATGCAGTCTGAGCTAGCTGGGCTTTCCCAATCACATTTTTTTTTTACCAATTTCCTGCATTTTTCCATAGCTGGGAGCTCGTTTTTGTGTTACACAGTGGCTGGGAGAAAGGGAGTCATGTTTGGGGGTTTATAGAGGTCGTTTATGCCCTTGAAATGTAGAAAAACGTTTTCTGAAACGAATTTGCTCTCCCAGGGTTTATTCCCCACCTACCAGTTCGTTTTGGTTGCCAACGTTTTTTAGCACTTGTGTTTTGTTGTAGGGCGCATCACTGTGTTGGTTGGAAATTATGAGCAAGAATTAGGAGTGGAAGTGGACCACAATTGGCTTGATAAGCCTAGTAAGGAGGTAACCTCTCAAGAGTATCAAAGGGCCGGTTGCTCTTCTATGCACACCTTGAAGAACACTAGAATGGAAGGTATGGCCTGAGGGACTGTGTATTAGTGAAGGGAATACTTCCTTGTGCTAGGTGTGTAGGTATTGTGGGGACCAAGATAGATAGATCTTGCAGAGGGTGCCCATATCTCTATGGATGATCCCACTAGCTTAGCAATTATTCCTTCCATTGCCTAACAACCTGATAAACCCAACTGTAGCTTGGCTTGGCTGATTTGGTGTATCTTTGGGCTATGTGTGAGTCTGTTGTTCCCTGATTCCTTGTAGAGATCATGCCCAGCTCGGGGGTGGAAGTGTGTTGAGATATTGATGATCACAACTGGCCTATGGTTGGGTGGAACGTTGCAGTTGCATAGCCAGTTGCTTGGGACTACTTTGTTATAAGATAAGTATTCTCTTGTGTAACTTTGCAATTATTTATTTGATGAATATATTGAATGTATGATGGATGTGTAATTGAAATTACTTCCGTTGTGTTTTCTTATAATTATACATTTCCATATGACCTTTTATATTATGTGAATGCTTATTTAAAAGTTCATGGGGCTAGATGCCCAGCTTTAGCATCTCGTTATCTCTATCATGCTGGTATGATGGGAGGGGGCATTACATTTTGGTATCAGAGCTGTTGGTTGCAGCCGATTGGACCTCTATGGGCCAAATTCGATTACAGTCACATGGGAAGGTCCCTTCTTGATCACCACAGGTCTCAGCATTGGCCCTAAACTAGCTAAGTTGGATAGTTTGCAGAGGTAAGGTTACCTCCTGCTGGGCAATAATCATCACAAAAAGAAGAAAAGAAGAATCCAAAATTGTTTTAAGTGTTTTTGAAAATTTTTGTTTAAGTCTATTTCGGGAAGAACTCGGAATTCTTCGCCGCAACGGAGGGAGAACTCGCCAAGTTGACCCGAAACAGCGGAAAAATTTTCTAAGTGTTTTCGGCGTCGAAAGGAAAATTTTGAAAGGACTCGGCGAGTTGGTCCGCAACGGCGGAAGAACTCGCCGAGTTGGCCCGAAACGGCGAAAATTTTCTAAGTGTTTTCGGTGTCGAAAGGAAATTTTTGGAAGGACTCAGCGAGTTGGTCCGTAACGGCGGAAGAACTCTCCAAGTTGGCCCGAAACGACGAAAACTTTCTAAGTGTTTTCGGATCGAAAGGAAATTTCGGAAGAACTCCACAAGTTGGCCCGAAATTGCAAAAAAAATTAGCAAGTTGGCCCGCAACGGCGAAAGGAGTCGGCGAGTTGGTCCGAAAAAATTTCCAAATTTTCTAAGTGTTTATGGCGGAGAAAATTTCGGAAGAACTTGGCGAGTTGCTCTAAAACGGCGGGAGAACTTGGTGAGTTGCTCCGAAACCGCGGGAGAACTCGGCGAGTTGGTCCGAAACCGCGGGAGAACTCGGCGAGTTGGTCCGAAACGGTAGAAGGACTCGGAAAGTTGGTCCGCAACGGATCGAAAGGAAAAAATGAGTCTTCGACCGGAAGAACTCGGCGAGTTGGCCCAAAACAGGTCAGAAGAACTCGCTGAGTTGCTCCGAAACAAGCAATTTCAGCCATTTTCCAGGGAGATTTTTCAGGTGCCGAAAGTTGAAAAATGCCATGGAACTTGTGAACTAGATTGCGCGAAATCAAAGGATTTACAAACAAACAAAAAAACGAGGGCGCTGCCCTCGACCCGCCCTACAGTGGCTCAGGGAAGCCACAAGGGGGCAAGCCCCCTTGACCTCCGTCGTCCCCCTCATATGTAGTTGATTGTGAGAAAATTCTATGATTTGAGAAATTGTCAATATAATATTTTCCCACGTGCATGAAAGTAGTTTATGAATTTCTGAGAATATAATGCAGCTAACAATTGTGTTGATGAACACATTTTGCAAAATCACAGTTACATCAGGGAAACACTCTAGATAGTGCAATTGGAAAGTTTTGGACCTTGGTTGGGCCAAGAAAATAAACATCATGGATGATGCACAGGATCCCTATGAGCCTGAGACAGATTCCATGGGGGAGAACATACATGTTGAAAATGCTGAAACAAAATCTAATGGGAGAAGAAATCAAGAGACTCCTCAAGATATTGCAGCCACCATGAGAAGCCTAAGGGTGGAGTTGCAAAGTTGTAGAGAAGATAATGAAAGGATGATTAAATCTCAGGAAGAACAAAATCAGTTGAATGCAGCCATGCTACAGAGTTTGACAGACATCCAAAGGCAAATAAACTCTGGGCATTAGACATCAAATCCAGAAAGGGGTGGGAGTAGTTCTAGAAGGAATTCCCGTAAGAGGGCTAGTAGCTCAAGAAGAGTTTCTACAGACCGAACTTATACTCCAGAAATCTCTTCTAATGAATCATCTGACTCTAAAGAATCCATTGAGGGTTCGATCTCTTCATATCGCAGAAGCAAGAGGAAGAGGCACTACAAGAACAGTTCGCATGGGGAATTTAAGAAGGCAAAACCTCCTACATTTGACGGAGAGGTAAAATCTGGTCAAGAAGCTGAAGCTTGGCTTCTTGGGATGAGAAAATATTTCCAAGTCCAAGACTACTCTGGGAATATGAAGGCAAGGGTTTTCATCTTCAACTTGAATGGAAGAGCATCTATATGGTGGGAACACATCAGGCAAGTGAAGAAGATCAACGAAAGGAAGATTGTGTGGAAGCAGTTCAAGAAATACTTCAAGCAGAAGTACCTCTCTGACAAGTACTATGATGATAAGATCAAAGAGTTCCATGAGCTCAGATTGGGACAATTGACCATGGAAGAATATGCAAACAAATTCTTGAAGCTGCTAAGATATGTCAGGTACATTCGAGATGATAAGGTGAAAATTCAGCGTTTCCTAAGTGGACTGCCCAAGTCATATAAAGACAGAATTGAGTTCAATGAACCTTGAACTCTAGAGGAGGCCATAAGAAAGGCCAAGTATTGCTTTGATCAAAAGAGAAGCAAACCAGAATTCCATAAGGCATGGAAGGATAAGAAAAATGAAAAGTTTGATCAAAGGAAGAAGGAGTTCAAGCCTCCTCAATTCAAGAATCAGCAAAGGAAACCATCACAGGTTGTGACTAAGCCAACTAGGATGATGGGAGATAAGCCAAGAGATCCAAAGGATCCAAGAGAACCACTTCAATGTTGGGGTTTTGGAGGAGACCACATGCTTAGGAACTTTCCACATCAGAATGGGAATGCAAATCAAGTCCACAACATCCAGGGAGCTGAAACTGTGGGTCAAGTGGCGAGGACAATCCCTAGAATCTATGCAGCACTAGACGACCACCAAGTAGATCATCAGTCAACTATGGTTGAAGTTGAAGGTAAGATTGCTAAGCAATCTGTTTCTATTTTGATTGATCCTGGATCTACTCACAGTTACGTCACTCCTAGAATTGTTGAGATTTGTGCTTTAAAGAAATTAAAGTATAGTAAATCATGGTTAGTTCAACTAGCCACTGGAACCAAGAGAAAAGTTACTGAAATAGTAGAGAAATGTCCATTAGAGATGGATGGGCTATTCACTTATACAGATCTGAATATTTTGCCACTTGGTTCCTATGATATTCTCATTGGAATGGATTGGTTAGAAGCACACATGGTTAAACTTGACTGCTACAATAAGACATTTGAATGCATGGACGAAGAAGGAAACCCAAGGGTTGTAAAAGGCATTCCAAAGGTGACTTCTGTCAGACAGGTTTCAACCATGCAGCTGAAGAAGTTCTATAGGAAGGGATGTCAATTGTATGCAGCCCACATTTTAGAGGCAGCAGAGAATGAAACTCTTAAATTGGAGGACTATCATGTATTGCAAGAATTCAGGGATGTTTTTCCTGATGATATTACAGGACTCCCTCCAAAGAGAGACATTGACTTTACAATTGAATTTGTGCCAGGAGTGACACCAGTGTCTAAGACACCCTACAGGATGAGTACACTGGAATTACTAGAATTTAAAATGCAATTAAAAGAGTTACTGGAAAAGAAATATATTAGGCCAAGTGTGTCCCCGTGGGGAGCACCTATTCTATTTGTGAAAAAGAAAGATGGAACACTCAGGTTATGTATTGACTACAGGTAGTTGAACAAAGTCACTATGAAGAACAAATACCCATTGCCCTGAATTGATGACCTTTTTGACCAAATGAGAGGAGCAAAGGTATTTTCAAAGATTGACTTGAGTTCTGGTTACCATCAGGTAAGAATCAAAGAAGAAGATATTCATAAGACCGCCTTTAGAACGAGGTATGGACACTATGAGTTTGTAGTGGTACCATTCTGTCTCACAAATGCACCAGCTACATTCATGTGTCTCATGAATAATGATTTTAGCAAGTATTTGGACAAGTTTGTTCTTGTATTCCTAGATGACATTCTCATCTATTCTAAGAATGAAGAAGAGCATGAAGAACATTTGAGAATGACAATGCAATTACTAAGGGAGTATAAGCTGTATGCAAAGTTGAGCAAATGTGACTTTTATAAAGATAGAATTCATTATTTGGGTCACATCATCTCCGACGAAGGAATATCTGTAGACCCTGAGAAGATTGAAGCCATTATGAATTGGCCAACTCCAAGGAATGTGACTGATGTGAGATCTTTTATGGTCCTTGTTGGTTACTACAGGAGGTTTATCGAAGGATTCTCCAAGGTTGCAAACCCAATCACTTCTTTGCAAAAGAATGGGATAAAGTTTGAATGGTCACCAAGATGTGAGGAAAGTTTTCAACGGTTGAAGAATCTTCTTACAAGTGCACCAAATTTGAAAATTGCAGACCCAGAAAAAGACTTTGTGGTGTGTACCGATGCATGCAATCAAGGACTTGGAGGAGTTCTTATGCAAGACAACCACATGATATGCTATGAGTCAAGAAAGTTGAAGGAGCATGAGAAGAACTATGCTACTCATGATATAGAACTTGCAGCCATAGTACATGCTTTAAAGATGTGGAGGCATTACTTAATGGGAAGAAAATTTGAGTTAAGGACAGACCATTGTGGTCTGAAATACTTGTTTGATCAACCAACTTTAAATGCTAGGCAAGATATATGGTTGGAATTTTTTTGTGAATTTGATTTTGAAATCAAACACATAAAAGGGAAAGAAAACAAGGTGGCTGATGCACTCAGCAGGAAGGTACATGAAATGCATGTGGCATCACTTAGTACTTGCCAACCAGATTTGAAGCAGCATATTGTTAACCATATTGTTGAGGATGAAGTGTACGTGCAGATAAAGGACAAATTGCAGCAGCAAGACCTTGGCAAGAAGTATGAAGGCTATCATTTGGAAGAAGGCGAACTTCTTACTTATAAGAATAGAGTCTATATTCCAAATGTGGCAGATTTGAGGAGGATTGTTATGGATGAAATCCATAAAACTCCATACTCTAGTCACCCAGGATATCAGAAAACAATTGCTACAGCAAGAAAATATTATTTATGGCCAGGCATGAAGAAGGACATCGCTGAATACATTTCTAAGTGCATGGAATGTCAGTAGGTGAAGAGTGAACACCAACATCCAACAGGTTTATTTCTCCTAGTGCCAATTCCATAATGGAAATGGGAAGTCATATCCATGGACTTTATTACAGGATTGCCAATTACTGTGAGACAACATGATTCCATCGTGGTTGTGATGGACAAGTTAACAAAGGTAGCACATTTTATACCGGTTAAGTCCACACATAAAGCCGATGCCATTGCAAATATTTTCATGAAGGAAATTTTAAGATTACATGGGTTGCCTAAGGCAATAATTTCTGACAGGGATACCAAGTTCACTTCCAATTTTTGGAAAGGTCTCTTTGCAGATTTGGGTACACAGCTAAGCTTTAGTACCGCATACCATCCTCAAACAGATGGGCAAACAGAAAGAGTAAATCGAGTGCTTGAAGACATGCCCCGCATGTATGTAATGGACAAACCATCCAAGTGGGAGGATTATCTACACTTGGTAGAATTTGCATATAACAATGGGAAACAAGCATCGTTGGGAATGAGTCCTTATGAGGCTTTGTATGGTAGAAGGTGTAGGACACCAGTGACTTGGGACAATCCAGTGAACAGAATTGTACTTGGGCCATAATTGCTTAAGGAAATGGAGCAAGAAGTTTCCAAGATCAGACAGAATTTAAAAACAGCCCAGGATAGACAGAAAAGCTATGGAAATAAACATAGAGTGCATAGGGAATTCAATGTTGGGGATCATGTGTATCTTAGAGTGAGATCAAGGAAGAGTTCCTTGAAGCTTGGGAGTTGTGCCAAGCTATCACCTAGATATTGTGGGCCATTTGAAGTGCTTGAAAGAATAGGGCCAGTTGCATATAGATTTGCATTGTCTGCTAGCACTAAAGCTCATAATGTTTTTCATGTCTCTTTGCTTAACAAATATGTACATGATCCTAACCATGTGATTAATTGGCATGTGATACAGGTGGAACCCGAGGGAGAATTCCAAACCGATCCATTGTGCATCCTAGACAAGAAGGTAACATTGCTCCGGAACCGAGCCATCGGATAGGTAAAGGTGCAATGGAAGCACTACGGTCCCGATGAGGCTACATGGGAGTTGGAGGATGCCATGAGGGTGGCATATCCATTTTTGTTCAATTTTGATGAGCACTGAGGACAGTGCTAATGTAAGGGGAGGGGAATGTAATGTCCCCATTTTGACCCCCTTTGTGCATTAAATCGTAAATGATGTAAATATTGTTATTTAATCATGGTGAGGAGCTCAAGGCAAAGGCCCCACCATTGATTTAGCGTTTTATGTATTGGCAATTAAAAAAATAGATACCTATGGTTCTTGTGCTAGATAGGCACAATGTAAATTAAGACATTATGTAAATACGAATTTTAATGAAAAACCCACAACTGGATATACAATGCAACAAAGAGATGGGGGCATGATTCTACAAGGAATAGGGAGGGAAATTATTCAAACCCTTGAGCCAATGGTATTAATCCATGTGTCAATGAGAAAACCCATAAACCACCAACTACTCATTTTGGGTTATGGACCCAATCATTTAATTCTTCCATAAATTGGTTAAGGCAATTAATGCCTTGGGAATGAAGAGGTATGGCAGCCAATTTCGTGCATGGGAAAGCCATCAACCTGGAAAAACGTACTTTTGCTTATGGGGCAAGAAAACACCCACGAAATGGTGCCCAAAGCCATTCTAAACCCATAGTCTTTCCTCTCTCACGCAGTCTGAGCTAGCTGGGCTTTCCCCATCACGTTTTTTTTTACCAATTTCCTTCATTTTTCCATAGCTGGGAGCTCATTTTTGTGTTACACAGTGGCTAGGAGAAAGGGAGTCACGTTTGGGGGTTTATAGAGGTCGTTTATGCCCCTGAAATGCAGAAAAACGTTTTCTGAAAACGAATTTGCTCTCCTATGGTTTATTCCCCACCTACTAGTTCGTTTTGGTTGCCCACGTTTTTCAGCACTTGTGTTTTGTTGTAGGGTGCATTCCTGTGTTGGTTGGAAATTATGAGCAAGAATTAGGAGTGGAAGTGGACCAGAATTGGCTTGATAAACCTAGTGAGGAGGTAACCTCTCAAGAGTATCAAAAGGGCTGGTTGCTCTTCTATGCACACCTTGAAGAACACTAGAATGGAAGGTATGGCCTGAGGGACTGTGTATTAGTGAAGGGAATACTTCCTTGTGCTAGGTGTGTAGGTATTGTGGGGACCAAGCTAGATAGATCTTGCAGAGGGTGCCCATATCTCTATAGACGATCCCACTAGCTTAGCAATTCTTCCTTCCATTGCCTAACAGCCTGATAAACCCAACTGTAGCTTGGCTTGGCTGATTTGGTGTATCTTTGGGCTATGTGTGAGTCTGTTGTTCCTTGATTCCTTGTAGAGATCATGCCCAGCTCGGGGGTGGCAGTGTGTTGAGATATTGATGATCACAACTAGCCTATGGTTGGGTGGAACGTTGTAGTTGCATAGCCAGTTGCTTAGGACTACTTTGTTATAAGATAAGTATTCTCTTGTGTAACTTTGCAATTATTTATTTGATGAATATCTTGAATGTATGATGGATGTGTAATTTAAATTACTTCTGTTGTGTTTTCTTATAATTATACATTCCCATATGACCTTTTATATTATGTGAATGCTTATTTAAAAGTTCATGGGGATAGATGCCCAGCTTTAGCATCACGTTCTCTCTATTATGATGGGAGGGGACATTACAGTCCACATTAGGATTTTCAGGGTTAGATTTGTTTTTGTCTGGTTTCTAGGGCTAGATCAAGGTCTATAAGCTAGATTAGGTTCTATAGGGCTAGATCAGGTCTCCGGGGCTAGGTTAAGTCTATAGGGATAGATAAATATTCTAGATTAGGTCTCCAAGTTTGTAGGTCCACATTAGGATTTACAGGGCTAGATTTGTTTTTGCCTAGTTTCTAGGGCTAGATCAGGGTCTATAAGCTAGATTAGGTTCTATAGGGCTAGATCAGGTCTCCGGGGATAGGTTACGTATCTAGGGCTAGATAAGTATTCTAGATTAGGTCTCTAGGGTTGTAGGTCCACATTAGGATTTTCAGGGCTAGATTTGTTTTTGTTTGGTTTCTAGGGATAGATCATGGTCTATAAGCTAGATTAGGTTCTATAGGGATAGATTAGGTCTCCGGGGCTAGGTTACATCTCTAGGGATAAATAAGTATTCTAGATTAGGTCTCCAGGGTTGTAGGTCCACAATAGGCTTTCTAGGGCTAGATTTGTTTTTTTTTTTTTGGTTTCTAGGGCTAGATCAGGGTCTATAGGCTAGATTAGGTTCTATAGGGATAGATCAGGTCTCTCGGGCTAGGTTAAGTCTCTAGGGATAGATAAGTATTCTAGATTAGTTCTCCAGGTTTGTAGGTCCACATTAGGATTTCCAGGGCTAGATTTGTTTTTGTCTGGTTTCTAGTGCTAGATCAGGGTCTACAAGATAGATTAGGTTCTACAGGGATAGATTAGGTCTCCGGGGATAGGTTATGTCTTTAGGGATATATAATAATTCTAGATTAGGTCTCCAGGGTTTTAGGTCCACATTAGGATTTCTAGGGCTACATTTCAGTTTGTTAGTATTTCCTCTTGTGATCAGGGTGAATGTCAACATTATTGATCTAGTGGCTTAGGAGCATGTAGGGGTGATTGTACTGCCCAAGATATTTATATCATTTGTTTCTTTTGTCCATGTGACTTCCAATTATATAGTGGAGGAGAGGTGTGATGATGAGATTGACTTCATCCATGCACGCTCTACTTATTCATTAGAGAGGTGTGATGCCTTAATGGAGGACGTTGTTGAGGGTGATTCAAGAGCCGTAGATAATGTGAGTATTCCAAAGCATAGAGCCATGGATTATCATGGGAATGGTCTGATATCAATTGTATAAACCATTGAAGAAGTAGGTGTTTATTCTTGTGTACAAATAATCACAGATAATGCACCTGTTTGCAAGGCTGCTGGCATGATTGTGGAAGATAAATATCCACATGTATGTTCATTTTGGACACCTTTCCTTTGAGTTGTTACTGTTGCAGATGCATATTTTGGATATCATCCTCCACACCAGCAGATGCAGATTGTTAGATGGGCAGAAAAGAGGAGGAGGAGGTGGATGATGATGATTAGGGAAGTGATGAGTTTCTTGATTCAGGCATGGAGGACTATTGACATATGAGATTATTCCATCTTGATCCACCCCTTTTTGTATTTACTATTAGTCTATTTGGAATTTGCCAATGCCCAGTGGCATTCTGACATCTATGTAATACATTTTGATTTTGATGACTTAATGAGAAATATGGTTCCAACATCTTGAGCTATTTCCCAATTCCTATAAAATTTCAATGCATCTATGTGTCTCATTGTGATTTGTGAATGACAAATGTGTACTCACTAATATGTATTGATTCTAATTTCTATTGAATATTATGAAATGTTATAATATAAGATGAGTTTTCAATCTTGTTTATGCATGTGAAGTTTTCCTAAAGGGATGGAAACTTGAATTGGAGTGATTGGTGTAAAACATCAATGTATTGTAATAGGAACTTAAACATAACTCAAACATCAAATAAACGATATAAGATAGCGATATCAAATAAAATATCTAACATGAATAACATTAGACATGCATGAATAAACAATCACATGACTATACTATGTACATCGATCAATTAGGACTACTAGATCCTCTCTATTTTTTATTGTCTCAAACAACCTCTCGTGCTCTGTATGAGGTAGTAAGTAGTGTACCTTGTTTGATGACTTCGTTGACATTGTTTGTAGTTGGATATTTGTACCAACAATCAAGTGCGTAAAGTGATACACCTGTGAACCCAATCTATAATCCATGTATGTGTAGCCATTCCTCTTTGGTCCCTTTCCATCTACTGTAAGATATTCTCCCTGAACAACCATCGAGCCAGTCTGAAAGGTAATTCCTTCACTATCGTTTAATGATGCGAGGAGGGTTTTCTTCCCCTGTATGCATCGTTCCAACCAATAATTCATGCCAATTGAATTGTCTATTGGGGAAAAAACTATGTAGATGTGTCCTGCAAAAATTCATTTTATGGTCATACTCCAACAAGTAGTGGTTTGATAACTTGGATAATTAAAAAAACAAGGAGAGAATCAGGATATGAATGCATAAATGTTTACCTAGCTGTACAAGATCAGATATATGATCATATTCATTCGAAATAGAAGACTAGACTTATGCTAACTAGATTGTTTCAACAACTGCACGTGGGTCCACTGCAAGTGATACATGATCCCATTCATCAAACCAATCCATTGATTCACACTCATCCCACTCACAACTGCTGCAAGGCCCACAAAAGCAAGCAAGTTTCCATGTCCATATTTCAAATAAGGGGTTGTTTGAGCTTCGAAATTAATGAAATCCACGAGTGCCTTGTATAGTACTACAACTGTAAGAACAAGATCGATCTATATTAACTACATGCCATAAATTTATGACAACATGTCCTCTACATGTTGGTCTGTGCTTCTTCGTGGTTCGATATGAAATTTTTGCAGAGCACCATTGAATTATGGATTCTGCATCCCGAATATGAGGCTTTGCCATACACCTCAAATCCTCCCTTTGTATGGAATTTTTGAGACATGCTCCAGCCCCATCATGCTCTCCCTTTCCATGCCCGGTCTCAAAATAGTTCCATATATGCAGCACATCATAAGTCTTGTGAAAAATACTCAACCAATGGAATACACGTGCATTTTTGAACTGGCTTGCACAACCATATGACCATATCCAATGCTGATCCATCTGTATACCCCTCTCCTTCAGCTGATCATAGAAAATTTTGAAGCAATGCTGCACATAATTAGGTCGTGGCACCTATCGCCACTACTGTAGAATTTGGTCTCTTTCAATATTATCCTCATGTCATTGTTGCTCTCTGGCGGGTGCCTATACATGATATGGACCATTATGCTAAATTAGTCTGAATGGTAGTTTTGAATTTGAATCTCATTATGTGGTTGCAAGGTGTAGTTTTCACCAAAGTCCACAACCGAAAATATTGTGCCATTGGGAAAGGTGTCCTTGCACTATATGTACTGCTCATCCTTCCATCGTGCTACATGGACATGTTGTACATAGTACTCGGTCTTTTGGTAGAATTCCTTCATAAAATTGCAAATTTGCACCTGGTGCCACAAAATAAAGGGCATTAATACAACTTGACTTTTGCAATCTGAATATATATGTATAAATTCAACATGTACAGTATGAAAGTATACAAACTTAGATTACCTATGACTTCACCAATGCAATTTTTTTCTTTCCTTCATGCTATATACTTGATATGTTATGTACTTGAAGTTATGAATTTCTACTGACATCCTCCCAAATTCGTGCTCCTTGATTTCATGTATGTAGTAGCTCAATAATGCAAATCCACTGCACCTGGAACATGTCCCATATAAACATGATCTTTTATAATATTTTTTGTCCTTCAGGTCTTGGACACATTATGCTATGTATAAATTCTCTAGATGCATTCGATGGTTTTAATGATGGGAAGTCCTGCACAATGTTAGTATGCAAATCACAAAATATATGTCTATATATATCATAATAGTACTCAAATTCTACATGGTATCTACAACAACATGTGTTGCGATCAATGCAAATTCTAACATACCATGGTTTGCATTTTTCAAAGGACCCTTGGCCCAAGTTCAATTGTGTGTGCTTATTCTTGAACCTCTCATAGAGTTCTATTTGTGTCGTGTCAAGTAAGTGCTTGACATGGGGTTCACACCCCTTAACACCTTTTCTCAACTTTAACACATCTCTTTGATTCGATGAAGGTCTAGTTTTATCATGCCAAAAAGTTTGTACTAGTTATTTAACAACATCAATAAGCTTCATGTCTGAATGAGGTAACCTACCAACAAAGGCCCAACAATATTTTTGGAATGGGTTCTCAAGTTTTTCTCTAATAGCAGAATACTTTTGAAGAGTCTTTCTATCTACTTTAAAGATTTTACATGTGTGATAACAGGTGACATTGCCTTGTGGATTTGTCTACAATCGATTTTGACAGTACACAATGGGATGAATTAAAATCTTTTGTACGATAAGTTTTTCCCATCAAATTAAATGCAGACTGTAGATTTCTAACAACATGATTGTCGGCCTCTGAACTTCTAACTATCTTTATTCCCAAAATTATCCTAACATGAGCTAGACAATGTGATTTTAACAAATCCAAAAACAATTGACATTTTGCTGCATCAATATTGGATTTAAAAAATTCTTTGATTATCCTGTTACAATGGAAATCAATAGTGTGTTTGGGAAACTTATCTTCAAGTCCTAAAAATGAACTTTCATCCACATGAATACGTCTGGAATTTCTTAGTCGTCTGCTTGATAGTCGAGGAAAGGGAGTCAGATAGGAAGTACGAGTCTCGTCACCAGTTTGTTGTGGCCCTTCGTACACAATTTGGTCCCGCAATGGAGTGTGTTCAACATGTGTGTGCTATTCTTGGGGAGGTTTCCAATTAACAACTTGTTCAACATCCATCCCTTCATACGCGGCATCAAACAAGATTTGATTGACTTCAACCACATCACCATTGCTTGTTGATGGATCTAAGGCACTAACATTTTGATGTCTATGGTTTTCCATGTACAACCTGGCCTTTTATCTTATCTTATGGTCCTTTTCAAGGGGCGGCTCCTTCCTTCTAGAATTTCTTTGATTATTACGTCTATTTCCCACCTTCAATACATTTTTTAACAAAACAAAAATATCACCCCTACAAGAATAAGTAACAAATAAGATATTAAAACTCGATGTGCATGATTATTAAAAATCAATGTAGCAATTGATTATGTACAACAACATCTAGTGAGAATGTTTTCATATAATATTAAAAGCTATTGAGAATTCCCTAGATATAACAACAACATCACCTCTAGGAACTCAATTTGAGATGTTTTCTTGTCATCTTGAAACAATGTATAGTGAGCCTCTTTTTGGTAGCTTGGCACTTGGCACATGGTTTTTTGACAATAGTTTGTGTTAGTAGATGGTATTGGATGGTGGTATGGGATGTTAGTAGGAGCACATTTCCTACAAAAGGAGAAGCTCCTACTCACTTCATTTTCATGTTTTCGATGAGGGAAAATATCCCTAAAGATTAAGAGTTTGATTCTTTAGGTGTTTGTGTGAGTTGTTGTCATGAAATCATGAGGAATTCAACAAATGTTTGTGTACTGGATGGAGTTATGTGATTATGAAAGGTTATTGGTGGTGATGCAAGTAATTTTTTCTTTTTATCTTTATGAAAGGTTCAAAGCATTGCTTGGTGCATGTTATAGTTTTTTTTGGTAAGATGTTTTTATTGTCTATGTTGAATATTAAGAAGACTAAAATACATTTATCATAGAATTCATGAGGAAAAACTAAAATAGATACAATTCAAACAAAGTGAATGAAGACTAAAATACATTTCACAAGAAAAAAAATGTCAACATACCTCAAGGATTATGATTTCTTTTTGCTTGAAATATAAAATGCTCTTTTGATGTATCCACTATATGTAAGAAGAGTTCAAGTGTGTCCAAGCATCATGAGAATTCAATTCAAGGAGCCAAATAGAGTCCAACTGTTGTGTATTCAATCCAAGGAGCCAAATAGAGCCCAATTGGTGTGTATTCAATCCAAAGGTCCAAATAGAGTCCAACTAGTGTGTATTCAATCCAAATTGTCAAAGAAACACCAACAAGTGTGTGAATTCAATCCAAAATGTAAGTGATTGTCGAACTGTGCGTGAAAACAATGAAAAATATGCCATACATGAGAGAATTAGGATTACCTCTTGTATGTACCCTTTTAGAGGCCAGGATGTCTTCTGAAAATTTCTCTGGAAATCAATGTGGAGTCTCCAGGGAAAATGTACAACCTTATCCAATGTGAGAATTTATGTTTGCCCACATAAATCTTTCACTCCTTGAAATCTGGAACTTCCTTGTCATTTCTCCCAGGGACAATGCAAGCTTCTATCCCCGGCAACGGCGCCAATATTTTAGCACTCAAAATGACCCTTAAGGTTGTAGGAAAGGGCACTTCAAGGTAACCACAAAACCAAGCTTTAGGAAAGAGAGCTGGCTTCTATCTTTCCAGAGAGGGATCTCTCAACGTTTGTTTATCAAGGCCAGATACATGAATTAAAATTAAGATCAGATTGGTGTTTGGTTGAAGCAAGGTGAACATTCATTGGGAAATGGAGTCAAAATACTTAAGATGGTAAATGGGAAATGCTTTGCATAAGAATTTGTTGGTGTATATGTAACTTCAGAATGTATTTCACATATATGTATATTGTATTCCTATAGAGATGTTATTATTCCTCTATACGGAAGTGTTAGTATTCCTATAGAGATGTTATTATTCCTCTATATGGAAGTGTCGTCATTTATATTGTAAGTGTTGTAACTTATACTTGATGGGTTATTAGACCACCTTGTTTGGGTCGGCCCTGTATAAGTCATGTGGGTCGAAGGGTTATTAGACCACCCTATTGGGGGTCGACCATGTGGGTCAAAGGGTTGTTAGACCACCCTATTGGGTGTTGGCCCAGTCAACATTATGTTAAGTGGCTAAGTTGAGGCCGACCTAGTTGAGTAAAGGTCAAGTCAAGTTAGTGTATAAATAGAGAGTGTGTCTCTCTCATTTTACACAATCTATTCTCACTCACACTTGGGAGAGTGGCGCACTTGTGGAGGAGGAGGCTCTGCTGCTAGGAGAAGACTATCTCTTGTATTTTGGTTGTATCATTGCTCTATCTATCTCTGAGGAATTTATTGGGGTTTTTCACCTTTATGGTTTTCCCCAAGTAAAATCTGTGTCTCTTGTGTGCTTGCATTATTGTGTCAATGATTGATATGCTATAGACTTGTTGTACATGTTGTTCTCTCAGTTAAGATCCTAGATAAGATTGAAGTAAATTCTGAAAATTTAACATGGTATCAGAGCTAGCTTGAAAGAAGGCATGATATGGCATGTATGACACTTGTTGCACTTACGATGCTAGGGCTTGATATAGAAAAAACCAGTCATCGTAGAACTTTCGCTATAAATCAATTTTGGAGAAGTTTTCAGATCTAAAACTTTTGCAGGTCGAAGATCAGATCCCCATGTACCGTGTGTCCAAAGGACAACCTCTAGTTCGTTGTAATTTGTGATTTATGATCTGTACAATATTGGGTTTCTGCCTCTTCCAGATCTAAGTCAAAAACAGGTGACCTTGGAAAAAAGGTCATAACTTGGGCTAGGAAGCTCCAAATGAAATTTCGTAAAAAGTGACAGGTAGAACACAGACTGCACTATTGCAGGAAACGTTTTTAGAGGACGAAGTTGAACAAGTGACACGTGGAATGTCGTACAAGTTTGCTCTCCTGGTTTATCCCATAAACAGGTCACGTTGCGACACTTGGCATAACTCTCTCTCAGAAAATCCAATTGAGGTCAGACCTGTCGGGATGGAAAGATGACAGGTTGGGATATTGCAAGAAAAAAATTTAGACCCTGTGGATCGAAAATTTTGGAGTTACACCATAAACAATCAGGTACATATTTCTGTCATAACATAATTATGTTTGAGCACCTTCATTCATGGCTTCCGGAATTTAGGGTTTCGGAGAAAGTTGGAATTTTTGTAATCGAAGACTACAGATGCATGATACTCATCAAAATTGAAATTTAGAGACCAAGATCATAATTTTTGGTTGGGCAGAAGGTCGAGCTTGATCAGACCCTAGTTCGGGACTTTGATCAGAAAAGTGGAAAATTAGGGCTTCTATAAAAATGAGAATTTTTGAAATCTGTGACCACGGCTGGAAGCTCCACAGAAAAATAGAAGCTTAGAGATTTGGATCGAACCTTTTGATTGGGAAAAAGGGTGGGATTTATCAAAACCCAGTTCAGGGTCACATCCAGTGGATCCAGAAGTTTCAACGGCAAAATTGAGGAGTGAAACTTTGCAGTTTTCAAATTTGAATATACTAGCTTAATTAGCTCATCAAGGCGCATATTTCTATCCTTTGGGAAGTTTGAAATTCAAAGTTTGAATTTTTGGGGTTTCTCTGACAAACCCTAATACAGCTCCAGATCCAGTTCCTGCAAATCAAGTGGATTGGTTTAATCCTAGAAGAGGATGGATTGGTCACCTACATAAGTGAAGAAGTTCCTGTTTCAGAGAGAGATGAGGCTAAGGCCTTACATAAGAAGATTACAAGCAATCTCGAAGGGTATGACTCATCCAGGTATGTCTCGATATTTGTTCATGATTAAGTTTATGATATGTTTGTCTTCATGTTATTATGGTTAGAACAATCTTGATTTTAGACTTGTCATATCACCTTAACAAAATTATGAATGCATTCATTAGGGTGTTGACACTTATAATTGTACTAATGCATTATGGTGTTGTATGAGGTTTATGTTGTCCGCTAACATGAAAGGTACACCAAGAAAGTCAAATCATGTTCTAGTTCAAGAACATATGATCATGATGACATGAAGACAAAGATTCATCCATTGTCATGGATCAGTTAGAAGATCTACTTACGAGGTATGTATAACTTGGTTCTACAATGGATAACTCATTGAAGAGAACCAGAAGGCATTATGTGGGTATGTTAGACATAACTAGCTAGCATGCTAATCCAGGTATTTTTTTTTTCTATATCAAGCTAGAATCCTACCTTGTGTTAGGATCTTATACTGTTGTGTTGTTGATAATGATTATTCATGAAGTCATAGGTTTGAATAGTCATGGTTGTGTGCATATTATGCTTCTTACTATAATTGATGATATGACTAACCAGAAGTATCATGAAGGTATAGGTTTGAGTAATCACGGGTTTAGGCATATTATGTTTCTTACTTTAATTTATGATATGACTAACCATAAGAGTCCTATATAAACCTTGAATACTAATTCTTATTATTTCTGTTTGAAATGATCATGACTATACATGCTTAAGATTATTGTGTTTTGATAGTATTAAGAATATACTAATGAATGTATGATTATGTATGAGACCTCAACGACAACACAATGATGATACTAACAAGCATGCATAGTGATTAAGGATGGTTATAAGTTCAAGGACAGGTAATCCAGGAAGCAAAGATCAAGAGGGAGGACACTTCAGTAGTTTTTGCAATGATGCAGATATTCAGAGGGAATTTACCACTTCTCACAATCCACATCAGAATGGAGTTGCAGAAAAGAAGCAAAGACTGAGAGGGAGTCAACCCAACAACAAAACAAAGATAAGTATTTGAATTATCATTTCCCACATATTTGTTTGTTGAAATAATGTTATTCAATAATGTATATGCTTATGTTCCTAGACTTAGGTTGTGTATTATGCATATTAGAATGATTGCATAAATGAACAGTATACTACTAATATGCATGTGATGGGTAAGTGGCCTATGGCACTATGCAACATTCCATTGCTACTTATCTAGAATGAAACCTCTTTGCTGACATTTTGGGAGTAGTGAAAACTCTTAACAATGTTCTGGTAGAGATTGGAAGGCATCTAGAAAGTTACAAGATATGGATAAATGTTGTATTGAAGCATTGGCTAAGATAATTGCATGACTGTATGACATATTTATTTATGTGTAAGAATTTGTTTTCTGAAAACTATGAGATGTTTTCTAATCATGCAATTTAACTTGTTGTGTAGGAAAGATCGTATACCATCACCTACAAAAGAAGGACTACAACATTTGTTCAACAACAAAGTTATCTATTGAAAATATTGAAGATATTGAAGTTCCCAGGATCTGGGAAGAATGCCATGATCGAGGAGTACCAGTCGATCATGAAGATGTTTGGGATGCAGTCCCAAGACCTGAAGGGCAGTCTGTAGTGACTTCCAAGAGAATCTACAAGATCAAGCATGTTGCAGGTGGTAGCATAGAGACTTTTGCTCATGTAGCCAGATACACTTCCATTAGATCAGTACTTGCTCTAGCTGCAGTGATGAAATGGAAGATACGCCAGATGGATTTTAAGACAGCTTTCTTGAAAGGTGTAGTTGAAGAAGAAGTGTATGTGGAGAAGCTACTCGGTTTCGAAACACATGACAGGGAGTCATATATGTGCAGATTGAAGAAAGCCTTGTATGGCTTGAAGCAAGCTCCCAGAACTTGGTATGGTAGGATGGACAGTTTCCTATCTAGTTTGGGATTTACTAAGAGTAAAGCAGATTCCAACATTTACTATAAGTTTGAGGAAGGGAATCCTGTGGTTCTACTCCTATATGTGGATGACCTGTTTGTAACAAGAGATGACAGATTGATTGCAGATACAAAGAGGAAGCTTACTGCTGAGTTCGATATGAAGGACCTGGGGATGATGCACTATTTCCTAGGTATGGAAGTGTGGCAGAGTACATATGGGATCTTCCTTGGACAAGGGAAGTATACTGTAGATATCCTGAAGAGGTTCAGGATGATGGATTGCATGGCCATGGCCACACCTATGGCATCGAATCTGAAGCTTCTTTGTGATGCTTCATCTGCGCCAGTTGATCGTCAGATGATTGGGTCCTTGATGTACCTAACGAACACGAGACCAGATATTTGCTTTGCGGTGAACACATTGAGCCAGTTCTTGATGGACCCGAGGAGTGTTCACCTGGTTGTTGTAAAGCATATTGAGGTACCTGAAGGGTACAGTTGATTATGGGCTCAAGTATGAAGCGAATCAAAAGTTTAACCTGCAGGGTTATGTTGATTCAGATTGGGCAGGAAGTGCTACAGATAGGAAGAGCACATCTGGGTGCTGCTTCAATATGGGACCAGGTGTGATCTCTTGGTTTAGCAGGAAGTAGTCCTGCGTAGCACTGAGTACAGATGAGGTAGAGTATGTTGTAGCATGTTCAGCTAGTTGTGAGGCAGTATGGCTACGAAAGCTACTATCTGAGTTATTTGATCTCCCATTGGATGCTACTAGTATCTTCTATGATAACCAGAGTTGTGTGAAGCTGTCCGAGAACCCACTGTTTCATGACAGGTCAAAACACATAGAGATCAAATATCACTATATCGGGGATATGGTGCAGAGAGGAGCTATGAAGCTCCTGTATGTTGTGACGAACGAGCAGATTGCAGATGTGCTAACAAAACCACTAGCCAAAGTGAAGTTCGAGTACTTCAGAGAGAGGCTTGGTGTTCCTTGGATTGATGACACTTTGAGGAAGAAGTGACGGACACATTTGCAGAAGCCATTCCAAGCATGTTGGAAGGAGGATCCTTCACATGGCTATGGATGTAAGCGCTGGATGATGAGCATCAGGACGATGCTCCAATTACTGCTCTGTATATGCATCATGTTGGATGTTGGATATGATCAGTTGGATCATTTATATGTATATGTATGTACGCATCATGTTGGATGTTGGATATGATCGGTTGGATCATTTATATGTATATGTATGTAGGCATCATGTTGGATGTTGGATATGATCAGTTGGATCATTTATATGTATATATGTACGCATCATGTTGGATGTTGGAGATGATCGGTTGGATCATTTGTATGTATTTTGTATATGCATCATGTTGGATGCTTGGATCATGTATCTCTATATGTATCAGGTGGATACACTGTATGATCAGGTAGATCATGTATGTTGATATGTATCATGTATGATAAAGTGGATCATGTATTTGTATTTGTATCAGGTGGATCATGTATGATGATATGTATCAAGTATATACTTGGTATGCATCAGGTAGATGCATTGTATGATCAGGATGATCATGGATGACGAGCTTCAGGATGTTGCTCCAGATGATATGCAGCAGGATGTTGCAGTGATGATGATCAGGATGATCATGTGTACATGAAGATGATGTATGGTGAGTATCAGGTTGATACTCTATGGCCATGGATTAGGTTGTGCAGATGAGCATATAATTTAACCCTGGGAGATTTACAGATAGTCTTTCGAGGTTTTTCCTATGGCATGTAATCTGGCCCTGGGGTATGTGACAAATTCTCTTTTGAGGTTTTTCTTTGGGAGGAAATATAATAGCGCCTTGGGAGATCTACAGATAGTCTTGCAAGGTTTTGTCGCTGGCATATAATAGCTCCCTGGGATATCTGGCAGATGCTCTTTCAAGGTTTTGTCTTATGGCATAAAATAGTGCCCTGGGAAATCCGATAGGTTGAGCTGTGTGCTCATAATAAGTCCTGGGATGCTCTTGAAAGGTTTTTCCATGACCACATGTAATATCGCCCTGGGAGATCCGATAGGTTGGGATGTGTTCCCGTAATAAGTCCTGGGATGCTCTTGCAAGGTTTTGTGGTGACCACATATAATAGAGCCCTGGGAGATCCAATAGGTTGAGCTGTGTGCTCGTAATCAGTCTTGGGATTCTCTTTCGAGGTTTTGTGGTAGGGTCACATGTAATAGCTCCCTGGGAGATCCGATAGGTTGGGTTGTGTGCCCGTAATAAGTCCTGGGATGCTCTTGCAAGGTTTTGTGACGCACGTAATAAGTCCTGAGGATTCCATAGTATGGCCAGTGATGACGAAGACCTACAGGTGGTGGGCCTACATCCAGTATGAAAAAGGACTGGCTCTGTAGAACTTCCTATGACGAGTAGATTCAGAGATTGATTGAGATAGCGGCAGCAGTGACAATGACGATGACACGATGACGATTATCCAGTGACGATGATCCAGAGAAGAAGACTTGTGCTAGAAGACCTGTGTCGAGAAATACCTTCCTAGTTAAGAGGGAGTGTTGATGTATATGTAACTTTGGAATGTATTTCACATATATGTATATTGTATTCCTATAGAGATGTTATTATTCCTCTATGTTTGTATTCCTATAGAGATGTTATTATTCCTCTATATGGAAGTGTCGTCATTTATATTGTAAGTGTCGTAACTTATACTTGAAGGGTTATTAGACCACCTTGTTGGGGTTGGCCCTGTATAAGTCATGTGGGTCGAAGGGTTATTAGACCACCCTATTGGGGGTCGGCCATGTGGGTCAAAGGGTTATTAGACCACTCTATTGGGTGTCGGCCCAGTCAGCATTATGTTAAGTGGTTAAGTTGAGGCCGACCTAGTTGAGTAAAGGTCAAGTCAAGTTATTGTATAAATAGAGAGTGTGTCTCTCTCATTTTACACATTCTATTCTCTCACTCACACTTGGGAGAGTGGCGCACTTGTGGAGGAGGAGGCTCTGCTACTAGGAGAATACTATCTCTTGTATTCTTGTTGTATCATTACTCTATCTATCTCTGAGGAAGTTATTGGGGTTTTTCACCTTTATGGTTTTCCCCAAGTAAAATCTGTGTCTCTTGTGTGCTTGCATTATTGTGTCCATGATTGATATGATTGATATGCTGTAGAATTGTTGTACATGTTGTTCTCTCAGTTAAGATCCTAGATCAGATTGAAGTAAATTCTGAAAATTTAACAGAATTATTAATAGAGGTAGGGTAGTTACTCATTTACAGTCAAAACGTTTTTTGTCTGGTGATAGGGAAGAAAATAAGAATAGCCCATTAACACAGAGCATTATTAGACGAATTATGCATTAACTTTAGTAGAAAAGGTTTTTGGATGCTTGGAATCAAAGAAACAGAGCATAAACATTTGAATTTTGCCTCAATATACACTTATCCAAACATGAAAGGAAAACAATATGGCATAGATAACAAGGAAACAATCACATGAAGAAAAGGAGACACAAACTGTAAGACAAATAACACAAGAATCTCTGCTTCAAATCACTTTCTCAACGCTGCCCATTTTATTAAAGGAGTATCTCAAATTTACACAGCACAAGGACTCACGGGTTCCAACCAACAACCCCTTACTCTCCATTACATATGAATATATATAGTTATCTTCATCCTTGAGGTTCGAATCACCCTAACAGAAAGTTGTTACTACTTGAGATGACACCTATATAGATAGTTTCATCCTCTGCGAGAATTAGTTATAACAAAAACAACAAATTCTTACTAGTAGGATTAACAACCTTTACAAGTGGCCTTGAGCATTCACTAGCTAGTAACAAACTCTAGTAAATAAACAAAAACCCTTGGTAACTATTTTCTTATGCTACAAATATTCATGATCCTCGAATATTCATGGATGCAATGTTAGTTTAGCTTTTCCATACTTCTCCACAAGCTTCCACTAGTCAGCAACTGGCAATTTTGATGTGGCCACCTCCTTTAACAATACCTGCAAATCTGTATGATACCTGTATGAGTAGCTCTAAAGACGTGTACCTGCCTCTTTGAAGATCATGCCCAATTCAAAATCCTTTGTCAATTTATCCACCATTGTCTTGCCAGACAACGATTGGTTCATGCTTGCAAAATATGTATAATCCAACTTGCATCCTACCAGCCTGTTTTGGTATTCTTCTTGTGTCAGCATGGTTACATCCTCCTCCCAAAAGAGAGGCAGCCCCTTCTTAAACAAAGGGTCAAACATATCCTCGAAGTACTTCACCTACTGTGTCATGACATCAATTCTAGCCTGAATAGTATTTACCTGCTGATGTTTATGTAAAACTCTCTTGGCCCAAATGATGGTGGACAACCTATCTTTTATGATGGCTGCTTTCACCTCATCTTCAGTCAATCCATTCAAGAATTCTATGGCATTTTTCAGCGTGTTCCACAGATTTTTTATTCAATTTTTCATTTGTTGTTGCTACACTTTGCTTGGCTAGCTTGATTACAGCTTCCTTGTCTAGGAAAAAGTCAAGGTAGGGCCTTAATTTGGCTGCCTCAGTAATGATGTCATCCCAAATGACTTGCTTGGACTTCTACAATGAATTTTTCCCTGTATCCTGTTTTTCAACTCATCATATTTAACCTGCATATCTTAGTACTTGGTTTCCCAAGCCTTCTTTTCTTGCTCTTCCTTTGACACCATGGTTTTCAGATTTGCATTTTTCTTTTGTAGCCTTTCTACTTCTAGGTCCTTTAGAATTGATTGTGCCATAGCCTGCACAATCGAGAAGTCCCCAGATTCAACGGAGAAGGAGTAGCTATGTTCTCCAATTATTTGCCCTTCTCCTGCAATTTCCTTTCAAGGTATTCGGCTTTGGCTTTCAAACCTTTATCACTTTCCACCATGAGAGCTATATCCACCTACCACTGCTTTTCCTTCTCTTCAAACTTTAACAATCTAGATTTGCAGTCTGTTAGTTCATTATGCATATTTTCTCTCTTCTCCTCAAGCTCTATTAGCTCGGATGCTTCCACCAGCTAGGTGGAAGGAATCTTTAATTTCTTTTTAAATGACTGAATGGTATTATATTTCTCATCCAACAACTTCTGAATGTTATCCCTTTTGTCTTCCTGGCCTTCAACAGCCAATATGTTAGCCTGCAGCTTCTTGATTTGTGCTTTGTGGGCTTTGTTCTCCACTCTTTCTTGCCTGAGCTGATTTCCAGCCTTCTTCTTAGTAGCTTGTAGTTTGGACAATTCTAGTGCAGCCTTTAACAGTTTGGCATAGATAATCTCCCCACTTTCTTTGTGCAAGTGGATCATGTCAGGAATAGGAATATATTCCAAGTTCATTTTCAGTTCAGTGGCTTTATTTTTGGTATCTAAGGCCAGGTTCAAGGTGTTATGGGCATGAATTTTGCTAGCTACCAAAGACACATATTTATTGGAAATCCGCCTCACCTCTACATACAACTTAGACTCCTCTGAAGCTGCTTCTGCGCTCTCTTTATACTCATTCAGCAACTCTGCTTTGCTTTTGTCTTGTGTGGAAGGCTTAGTAGTATTTTTTTGAACACCTATTCCCCGACCTCGAAAGAAAGAACCTTATCTTTCACTTGTTTCTTCTTTCTTTGACCAGTTGTGACCGGTACCAACTACTGCTCAAGTTCTTCTACTTTCTGCCTTTTTGAAGCTCTTTCTGTTTCTTCATATTCCACATCCATGGGGTCAATGACTTCCAATTTTTTGGATCCACCAGAGCCACTGGAAAGAGGTATAGTTTCTCCAACTGTTGGGACCAAGCTGGAGGAGCTAGGCAGTGACGATGTGGGTACCAGGGGGGTGGAGTCATCCTGTACATCTACATCCATCTTCCCTGTGCTAGGGTATTCCAACCAGTTGGCAGTCTCTGCCATTACTGCAATCTCAAAGTACAAAAAACCTTTCCTGTTACTCTCTTTTCTTCTATTGAGATGATGTGGTGGGGAACATAATTGATGGTTTCCTTGGTTCTGAATCCCATCTCTTCGACCATACACTCAATGGCTGGAATGGCATCCTTGATCTTGAAAATGAATGGGCCTACAGCCCCTAGGAATGCAATATCTGAGGATTTTTTAGGGTCCAAAAAATGTTCAGTTTCCACTCTTAGCTTCTGCCTGATGAATTCCAGTGTAAATACTCTGGGGGTTAAAACAGCTGGAAGCACATAGGGTGAATGAGAAAACCCATAAACTCTCATTTTTGTGTTGTTCTCTAAGAGAAACTAGTCCCCTATCTTTTTCTTAGGAGAAGGTTGCAGCAATTCCTTCATTTATGTTAACACTCTGGGCAGTTTCCTTTGAAAGAAAACATTGTAAACCTCGGACATGAGGTTGTTCATGAATTTAATATAGTCTGTGAGCATCTCCTTTGTAAGCATCAGCTCAGGAAGCTGCAATTTCTCTTCATTAAAGCACATGAACATTCTCAACAGATATGACTGGAATCTGAAGCTTCTATTTTTGTGGAAGTCCACTAGCTGAGAATGGATATTATCAACTAGGACTCATCAAATTTAAAGCAAGCACACTGGATGGAATGAATGGGCTCATCATACTCAAGTGGACATGTGCTGAGACAAACAAAAGGCTCATTAAAGGCTCAGTGACATACATGTCTATATCTATTCCTAGTAACTGGCTTAACATAGTTATACCATAATTGGACTCTTCAGTAAAGAGGCGAATTTCAACTAGGAAGGCATGGCTCTGTAATGGGACATTAGGTTGTAGGAAGGCCCTGTAAAAACTCTACTTCAATTCAACTGGGGACAGTCTGAAATATTGAATTAGGTCTTCTTCCTTGTATTCTTTGGATTTTTGGCAGAACTCATAGGATTGACAGGGCTTTCCTAACAATGAGGGGATTGACTTGGCACAAGATCTTTGAACTGGATGCGTCCATAATTACCCTCTAAGAGGAGGAGTAATTGGTGGCGCACCAGTCAATGAACTCGGGATAGTTTAGGGTTTGGTCGACTGTAAATAAATGGAAAAACGAATGGTAGAACTTATGCACATCTACATTCCGTTCCCTAATCAACTTCAATCTGTCCTTTGCTGTTTCAATGGGGCGATTTGTCAAAACTATATCATAAACCTATGCATCTTTATCTTCTAACAATGCCTCTACTTTCTGGAGCTCAAAACCTGGGGGCTCTACCTCTCTTAGCTCAGCCATTTAAATAGCTTTGTATGGGACAAAAGGCCTACCTGGTAACTGACAGCTGGTCTGATCTCTTGGATGAGTTGTCTTCTTCTGCACAATGGTCATATGTTGTTTTCCAATGCAACTGAATCAAATAGTACTCAGATCCCCGTGCATTCCATTTTTATATTATTTCTATTTTCTTATCAATCTTGCACCTCTAGCGATAAAGGAATTATTTGGGCCATCCATCATGCATGATCAATCTTGTACCGTTGATCTCCTTCCATGCTTAGCCCCGCAGATTTCTGCAGTTTCCATCCTTACAACTATCGCTTTCCTCGCACCTTCAATCCGCGACTCCAACAGTGATCGTTGATTTGGGCCTACTCTACATCTCCACCGTCCAAAGATGCGCCCCCTACCAAGTTTCACATATTTGGGAAGTGTAAATAACCCGCGCATGTTAAATATGCAAACTAAACCTCCAACGTCGATGCCTTTCCCCACCATATCTGCACCGTCACAACATGCGGTCCTACCAAAACTTCGTATATTTAGAAAATCCATTTCCCGGTGCACTTTGAAATCGAGAACAAAATGATGACCGTAGATCTATCTTTTCTCCCGTTGATCTAGCTTCCAACCTGCTCGCGGGCTAGCACACTCTGCCCACACTTAAACCCCTCCATCTTATTTTGCGAAGAGTGCTTATGGCCGTTGATCTCCATCGCCGCATATCTACTCCTTACATTTGTGCTCCCATATAACCTTGAGCAGGTTTTCACAGTCTACTTTCATTGCAATGTCAAAAACTTAGGATTATTGAGCATTTTCATCCCGAACTTAGGAATAAATGCTCTGAGCTCTTATTTGCAGTCTCTAGGTCGCATGAATTAAAACTATGGGGCCTTATTCATTATTTTCAAGGATTTAAACCCTTCCAACCCTTCAAACCTAAACTGGTGCTAAAAAATGGCTCCAATTGGGGATGTTATCCTCCGTGTGAGGTAACAAAGAACCCCGCAAACACAACGCCTGATCCATTGGGTTGCTCTCAAAAAATTCAAACCACTGTTCCTGCTTTTCTGCATATAAAAAAAAATCAAAGAAATGGCTACCCCTCTAGATCTCAGGGACTTCTCTCTGGGATTCAAATCTCTTTGTTTACCATCTATACAAATGAAAATGCAAAGCAATGTATACAAACTATGATACAAAGGGTTACCTTTCATCCTCAAGAAAAGTAATGTTTCAGAAATCTTCCATTCACTGGGCCACTATTCAGCTGAGACCCATCTTGATGCTCCAAAATGAAATAACTTACACCTCTCTATGCTGCAATGATGTATGGACCCATCCACATATGGTCAAACTTTCCATGTTTGTCTTCTCTGGGAGCATCCCAGTTTAAGACCAAATCATCAACCTGGAATGTCTCTTCCTTAACCTTACTATAAAAAGTATTTTTCATTTTCTCCTGATGCATTTGTACTTTGTCATAGGCTTTGTCTCTCATCTCATTCAACTCTATTATATGATTTATCCTTCTCTGCATATGATTTGGTTCATCTTCATGCCCTTGCAACAATTTCATGACTGGCACTGCTAAAGATGTTGGAAAAACAACTTCGGCTCCATATACTAACGGGAATGGTGACATTCCAATTTCCCTTTTTGTGCTAATCCTATCAGCCCACAAAGCAAAATTCAGCTTTGTATGCCAAGCTCTTTTGTTCTCCTCTAACATCTTCTTAATTATTCTTTCTAGGCTTTTGTTAGAAGACTCAACCAATCCATTCCCTTGCGGATAATATGAAGTAGAATGGTTCAGTTTTATGTGGTACTTATGGCAGAAAATTATCATTTTCTTATATTTGAAGGCAGCTGCATTTCACAATTCTCCTGGGGCATCCAAATCTAGCCAAAATGTTATTCTCTAGAAAATCCATGATTACAGTATTAGTTTCCCTCCTTGTGGGAATGGCTTCAATCCATTTTGTGAAACAATTTGTTGCTATCAAAATCGATCTGTGTTGACGTGAGGAATTTGGGTTGATTTACCCAATGAAGTCTAACCCCCACTACTGGAAGGGTGCCTCTATAGAAATTGGGTTAAGAGGAAGTGAAACCAGTTTCCTCTTGCCATCAAATATCTGACACTGATGACATGTGTTAGTCTCTTTATAAACATCAGAAAACATAGTGGGCCAATAAAAACCAGCTCTCAAAATTTTATTTGCTGTTACTTTCCATGAGTGGTGCCCTCCACAATCTCCTTTATGAAAATCCTTCATTGTTTGATGTGCTTCATTTTCCAATAGGCAATTCAACAATACACCACCAGGTTCCTTGCAATAGAAGGATTGGTTCATGATGTAGAAATTTTCATCTTTTAGCTTTACAGATCTAGCTCTCATTTTACTCAAACCTGCAGGAGCTTGTAGATTCTACAGTACATACACAATATCACTGTACCATGGTGACATATAAAACTATGGCATTACCTGCATCCCTATTTCTAGCTGATTTGAATGACTAGTCAAGACGTTGGGCTGTAAAGATTCACAATTAGCCTCTGTCATCATTTTTTCCATCCCTTGTCCCTTAACCAACTTAGTAGGCTTGATCTCATGATCATACTCCAACAATACAACAATCCATTTTTCCCTCTTCCCTTCTGGATCTGGTTGGGTAAGAATTCTATTTACTGCATTATTGGGAACATGTGCAACAATGTGTGAATGAAGAATGTATACCTTGAAATCTTTCAAATATTTCACCAAAGCATAGGCCTACTTTTCCTTGATATCATATTTCAACTCCCCTTCTCTCAATACCCTGCTAAAAAATGCTATAGGCTGCTCAACATTTTGGTTATTTCTTTGCAATAGGACTCCAACTACAGTATGCTCATATGCATAAGAAAATGCTAGGAAATCCCTAGTGAAATATGGACTTGCCGAAACTGGAGCTTCAACGATGTCCTTCTTAATACCCTTGAATGATTATCTAGCATCTTCTATCCATTTTATCCGATTCTCCTTCTTCATCATGTTAGTGATATTCCTTGTTATCTCTGCAATGCTAGGAATGAATCTCCTCAGGAAACCTACCTATCCAATAAAGGACTGCACCTCCTTGATCATAGGCTCTTCAACCTTTAAAATTGCCCTGACCCTTTCTGGATCAATCTTAATACCATCCCTCGAGATAAGATGCCCAAGCAATTTAGATTCTTCTGGTGCAAAATTAGACTTCTTGGGATTTAGTGAAATACCATACTTCCTGGAATTCAAGAAGACGTTCTCCAAGTGCTTGATATGTTCCCTATCAGACTTGGAATACACAATGATATCATCCATGTAAATAACTACAAATTTGTCCTTTTATTTTGCAAAAACAATATCCATAGCACGCTGAAATGTAGCTCCTGCATTCATCATCCCAAAGGGAATTTTGGCATACATGAATGTACCCCATGGTGTAGTAAAAGCAATCTTTTCTTGGTCCTCTGGGAGCACTTTGATCTAGTTATAGCCTGAGAAAACATCCAAAGTTGAAATTATTTCAAACCCTACCACCCTTTGTAGAATGTGCTCCATCTTAGGTAGTGGGTAATTGTCCTTCAATGAAACCCTGTTGAGGTTTCTGAAATCAATACAGAGCCTAATATCACCATTTTTATTTCTGATAGGAACCAAGATAGCCACCCATTTTGAAAACCTCAAAGTCACAATAATCTTAGCATTGAACAATTTCTTGATCTCTTTTTCTATCACAGGAAACAACTTGGGGTTTACTCTTCTTAACTTATGTATGAAAGGCTTCTCTCCAAGATTTATTGGAATGGTATGCTGTATGATAGAGGTATCATACTCTTTCAGGTCTTCATAGCTCCAGGAAAATACATCTGTGTATTTCTTCAACAAATTGGCGTATTCTTCTTTCTCTTTAGCAGGTAATTTCTTGGACAACTTCACTATGCGTGGTGCTTCTTTGGTCCCTAAGTTATGTTCTTCAACGACATCATCAACAGGCTTCACTTTAGGGTCTTTGGCCACATCATTATGATCAAACATCTTCTCTAGGGGAATCATACCTCTTGGGATAAAATTACTCTTCAATTAAATTATGTCCTTTCCTCCCAACGTATTCTTCCAATCTTTGTTTTCAACCTCTTTATCTTCAACCAATTCACCATCTTGGAAGCACTCTAAATTCTCATTTTCTGAATCGATCTGAGTGTTCACAAATTCATCAAACATTTCCAAAAATCTCTTTATTTGCATATCATCATAAAAAACTTTCTAGTATTTGGAGTTGTCTAGTATTGAGGGTCTGTTTACAACTTCAACTTCATATTTATTCTGAGAGTAAATGGGAGTCTTGAAACCACCAGCAGTCATAGCCAAACAGACTGCTACCTGATTTTCAATTCAAGGTACCACCCTGATTTTATGCTCTGTAAAATAATTTCCAAACATGTCCCAAACTTCACTCCTGTAAGCTCTCATTCTGGGATGTTTAGTCTAGTAACTGGCATTCACTTGGTTTACCACAAGCTATGAATCCCCAAACACTTCTATTCTCTTAGCTCCCATATATTTCAAAGCTTGCAAACCCAACAACAAAACTTCATACTTAGCTACATTATTAGTACATTCAAAAGTCAGTTTATAAGACAAAGATTTAAATTCTCTGATTGGGGATATAATCCAAACACCTGCCCCAGCCCCATTTTTACTTAGAGACCCATCAAAGTAGATAGTCCATGACCCTTCCTCATTCTGTTTCTTCTCCAAGGACTCTTGTCTTTTTACAAATTCCTCATCCTCCTTAACTTCAATCTATACAGGAACTTCAGGATCAGTGTGTGGTCCATCATTGAAAAATATAGAAGATCCCAAATCAATATCAATAGCATAAATAGGATGATTATTAGGCTTATCTTGACTGCTGACCACATAAGCTAATATATTTTCTCTATATAACCTCTTGTTTCCCCCAAATAAAGGTATAGTGGCATATGACATATCCATTTTCAAAGTTTCTTTCAATTTTGATGCCCAAGACCTTGATAACAGCATGCCAAACTTGGCAGGAATGTCAGCTACTACAACATCCATCACAATGCTTTTAGCTGAAAGTTTTGCAAGGGTTACTACCATGTCCTTTATCAATCCCAGACACTTGACCTTTCTAGAATAAAAGGAGTATAGGTCTTTGTAGTGCTTAGTAACCTCCAAACCCAGATTTTCCACCATTATCTTTGGCATTATATTATGAGATGCACCAGAATCTATTATAGCATTGTGCAGAATCATATCATGGATATTCAGACTTAGAAAAAAAAGGGGGGACTTATTAATCATTTGTATATTCAATTTTGGGTCCAAAGATAATAGTGGGAGCATCATCTGTCACTTCTAAAATATCTGGTTGACACTCACCTTGGTTCTTGACCATTTTAGTGATTTCTTCCCTGTATTCATTATTCTTCAACAACTCATTAAAGGGGATAGAAATCTGAACTCTTGACAACTCGGTATTTAGGGTGAAGGATGAAATTGGTTTATCCACATCAATTGTCCTTGACTGTTTAATTTCCTTTGGCTGTTGTTCCTTATTTTCAGGGTTCTCTTGTACAACATCCTCCTTCTGCTTTCCTTTTTGTTTTTCTGAATTATGCTAGGTGTTGGAAAGCTGGTTTGGACTGGCCTTTCCTCTATTTGTTAGTACATAACGATTTCTCAGCTTTAGTTTTATCTTAAAATCATCAATGGCATTCTGATAGCCTATTTGATATTGTTCTGAATCTAGCTCTGGAATAGGACTATCATTTTCTTGGGTGAAGAAATCATGTTCTTTTTCAGTCAAATATATTTCAGGATCAATGTCATCAAAGTGATGAATTTGTTTATCCATTGGATCTTCTTGTCCTTCCTCATCAACCAAATTTTATGGGAATGGTGGTTTGATTTGTTGATCTTCAGGGTTTTTTGGTTTATTTGAGGAAATGGCCTTCTGAAAGTTGGATTCCTCACTTGATTTTCAGGTTGCTCTCGATTAGGTGGTCTATTATCTAGGGATAACATGTCCATCAATTTTTCCAGTCTTAATCATCATTTCAAACTTGACATCACTTGCAGAGGAAGAAGCAGAAGTGGATAGTTGGGTTTCTTGTCTCCTCTTATCAGTCTCCACTCTATTTTTAAATTTTCCTGAGCCCATTAAGTTTGCTTCTACTTCTAGAGAATCCTTTAACATAGTTGACAAAGTAAGAGACTTTCTCTCCCTCAACATACATGAAAAATCTCCATCAAAGGCATCTGCATAATGAAGCTTGGAAACACCTACTAAGGGTTTAATATCAGTTGTGATTGAGTTGTATACCCTCATAAATATGCTAGAAAACTCATGCACAGACTCAAAGTTTCCCTTCTTTAAATGGTCATACTGAGATAGTATTTGTAAGGGACTCTTTTTTTCCTCCCACCTATCTAAAAATAGTGTTTGAAAAGCTTCAAAGGTAGGGATAGATGCTGCTGGTAAATCTTTAAACCCTCTCTTAGCTTCACCAGATAAACTCTATGCAAACAACCTCATCTTTGCATCATCATAGTATACTTCTTATAGGTCAATAAAATCTTCAAGCCTATCCATATGTTTTCTTGTTGTAAATTTTCCATCTCCATCATATAAAGAAATTCTCTATGAGTAATTTTGAGGGAGTTCATGCAAAACAGATGGCAGAGCCAAGGGTGCAAACCTAGCTACCATTGGTCTAGGTGGATTCTGGGCTACAAGAGGGTTTTGATGAGGATTATTAACAAGGCTGGTAATATGAGGTCGGGAAGCCTGAAAATGAGAGCTACTTTTTTCAACTTTAACAATGTTAAGCAAGTTATACCATAAGGGATCTAGTAAGTATGAATCACACCTATCCGAACTGATTTCTGTTTGCTTTAGGTTAGATTCTAATTTTGATCTTAATAAAGACTTCCCAATACTTACTTCTATATCCAATTCATGAAAACCATACAATTCTTTTTTAGACAAATATATTTCAGTGTTAGAAGTGCTAGCTTTCTCTTTTCCACTTTTATGCCTTAGCAAGCTTTCTGGGTTTTCCACACTCAATAAAATTTCAAAATTAGGATTACCTCTTGTATGTACCCTTCTAGAGGCTAGGATTTCTTCTGAAACCTTCTCTAGAAATCAACGTGGAGTCGCCAGGGAAAATGTACAACCTTATCCAATGTGAGAATTTTTGTTTTCCCACATAAATCCTTCTCTCCTTGAAATCTGGAACTCCCTTGTCGTTTCTCCTAGGGACAATGCAACCTTCGCTCCCCAACAATGATGCCAATATGTTAGCACTCAAAATGAACCTTAAGGTTGTAGGAAAGGGCACTTAATGGTAACCAAAAAACCAAGCTTTAGGAAAGAGAGATGGCTTCTATCTTTCCAGAGAGGGATCTCTCAACGTTTGTTTATCAAGGCCAGATACATGAATTAAAATTAAGATCATATTAGTGTTTGGTTGAAGCAAGGTGAACATTCATTGGGAAATGGAGTCAAAATACTTAAGATGGTAAATGGGAAATGCTTTGCATAAGAATTATTAACAGAGGCAAGGTAGTTACTCATTTACAATCAAAAATTTGTTTGTCTAGTGATAGGGAAGAAAATAAGAACAGTCCATTAACACATAGCATTATTAGATGAATTCTGCATTAAATTTAGTAGAAAAGGTGTATGGATGCTTGGAATCAAAGATACAGAGCATAATCATATGAATTTTGCCTCAATATACACTTATCCAAACATGAAAAGAAAACAATATGGCATAGATAACAAGGAAACATTCACATTAAGAAAATGAGATACAGACTGTAAGACAAATAACACAAGAATCTCTGCTTCAAATCACTTGCTCGGCTTTTCCCATTTTATTAAAGGAGTATCTCAAATTTACACTGCACAAGGACTCACGGGCTACAACCAACAACCCCTTACTCTCCATTACATATGAGTATATATAGGTATATCGTCCCTGAGGCTCAAATAACCCTAACATAAAGTTGTTACTACTTGAGATGACACCTATACAGATAGTTTCATCCTCTACGAGAATTAGTTACAACAAAAGCAACAAATGTTGACAAGTAGGATTAACAACCTTTACAAGTGCCCTCGAGCGTTCACCAACTAGTAAAAAACTCTAGTAAATAAACAAAAACCCTTGGTAACTATTTTCTTAGGCTGCAAATCTTCATGGATACAATGTTAGTTTAGCTTTTCCATACTTCTCCACAAGCTTCC
The DNA here is from genome assembly GCA_027924585.1 of Larix kaempferi. Classification (NCBI taxonomy): domain Eukaryota; kingdom Viridiplantae; phylum Streptophyta; class Pinopsida; order Pinales; family Pinaceae; genus Larix; species Larix kaempferi. Next base: position 16,748,286 of record BSBM01000799.1, read on the forward strand.
ACTGGTCGATAGCTGGAAATTTTGATGTGTCCACCTCATTTAAAAATACCCACAATTCTGTATTATCCCTGTATGAGTAGCTCTGAAGACATGCACCAGCCTCTTTGAAGATCATGCCCAATTCAAAATCCTTTGTCAATTTATCCACCACTGTCTTGCCAAACAATGATTGGTTCATGCCTGCAAAATCTGTATAATCCAACTTGCATCCTACCAGCCTGTTTTGGTATTCTTCTTGTTCCAGCATGGTGCCATCCTCCTCCCAAAAGAGAGGCAACCCCTTCTTAAACAAGGGGTCAAACATATCCCTGAAGTACTTCACCTGTTGTGTCATGACATATATATTCTAGCCCGAATAATATTTACCTGTTGATGTTTATGTATCACTCTATTGGCCCAAATGATGGTGGACAACCTATCTTTTATGTCGGTTTCTTTAACCTCATATTCAGTCAAGCCATTCAAGAATTATATGGCATTTTTAGCGTGTTCCACAGGATTTTTATTCAATTTTTCATTTGTTGTTGCTACACTTTACTTGGCTAGGTTCATTACAGCTTCCTAGTCTAGGACAAAGTCAATATAGGGCCTTAATTTGGATGCCTCAGCAATGATGTCATCCCAAATGACTTGCTTGGCCTCCTGCAATGAAGTTTTCCCTGTAGCCTATTTTGTCAACTCATCATATTTAACCTGCATATCCTGGTACTTAGTTTCCCAAGCCTTCTTTTCCTGCTCTTCCTTTGACATCAGGGTTTTCAGATTTGTGTTTTTCTTTTGTAGCCTTTCTACTTCTAGGTCCTTTAGACTTTCCTATGCCATAGCCTGCACAATGGAGAAGTCCCCAAATTCAATGGAGGAAGGAGCAACTATGTTCTCCAATACTTTTCCCTTCTCTTGCAATTTCCTTTCAAGGTCTTCATCTTTGGCTTTCAAAAATTTCTCACTTTCCACCACGAGTGCTATATCCACCTGCCACTACTTTTCCTTCTCTTCAAACTTTAACAATATAGCTTTGTAGTCTGTTAGTTCATTATGCATATTTCTCTCTTCTCCTCAAGCTATGTTAGCTCGGATTCTTCCACCAGCTGGGTGGAAGGAATCTTTAATTTCTTTTTCAATGACTGAATGGTATTATCTTTCTCATACAATAGCTTCTTCCTTTAGCAGCCAATATGTTAGCCTGCAGCTTCTTGATTTGTGCTTTGTGGACTTTGTTCTCCACTCTTTCTTGCCTGAGCTGATTTCCAACCTTGTTCTTACTGGCTTGCAGTTTGGACAATTCTAGTGCAGCCTTTAATAGTTTGGCACTAGACAACCTCCCCAATTTCTTTGTGCAAGTGGATCATGTTGGGAACAGGAATATATTCCATGTTCATTTTCAGTTCAGTGGCTTTGTTTTTGGTATCTAAGGCTAGGTTCAAGGTGTTATGCGCATGACTTCTGCTAGATACCAAAGACACATCTTTATTGGAAATCTGCCTCACCTTTGCATACAAATTAGACTCCTCTGAAGCTGCTTCTGCACTCTCTTTATACTCATTCAACAACTCTACTCTTCTTTTGTCTTGTGTGTAAGGTTCAGTAGCTATTTTGTTGAACACATATTCCCTGACCTTGAAAGCAGGAACCTTAGATTTCACTTGTTTCTTCTTGCTTTGATCAGTTGTCACCGGTACCAACTGCTGCTCAAGTTCTTCTACTTTCTTCCTTTTTGAAGCTCTTTCTGTGTCTTCATCTTCCACATCCATGGGGTCGATGATTTCCAATTTGGTGGATCCCTGAGAGCCACTGGAAAGAGCTATAGTTTCTCCAATTGTTGGGACCAAGGTGGATGATATAGGCAGTGATGATGTGTCTTTTGGTACCAGGGGGTGTGTTAAAATTTGAGCATTTATTCACAATACTCTTGGATCTTTACTGAGAGAATAACATATACAGTATATCAATGCATAACAATCACAATAAGCATGACAAGCATCAAAAGAATCAAAAGCATAAGAGATAAAAGACAGAGTTTCCGTGGGGAAAACCCTAAGGTAAAAAACCCCACAACTTCCTCAGAGATAGAGAGAGCAATGGCCCAACCAAAGTACAACCAAAATACACTTGAGATAGTCTCCTAGAGCAGATGATCCTCCTCCTCACCAGTGCGCCACTTTCTGAGTGAGAGAAATGTGTCTTTCCGAATGATCCAAATAGAGATCTCCCGATCTCTATTTATACTTAACCTGTTTTCCCAGTGACCTTATGGGGCCGACTTGTCTATCTAGATACATCCACAATATAATATATATTTTAGGGAAAAACCCACACATGGTGGTCTAATAACCCATCGGCAAGTACACACACTTGCGACACTTGTCAATCCACATGACGACACTTCCTTATAGAGGAATAACACATCTCTTATAAGGGTACAATAAATATATATGAAATACATAGATGAAATACATTCCGAAGTTACATATACATCAACACTCCCTCTTAACAAGGAAGGTATTTCTCGACACAGTTCTGCTAGACAAGTCTTCTTCTCAGGATCATCGTCATCATCATCGTCACTGCTGCTGCTATCTCAACCAATATCTAACTCTACTCATCATAGGAAGTTCTACAGATCCAGTCCTTTTTCATACTGGATGTAGGCCCACCACCTGCAGGCCTTCATCATCTCTGCGAACAGTAGGATAGAGGTGGCCTCTCAGGACTAATTTTATGTACGGATGCAATACCAGAAAGAGTATCCCAAGAACATTTATGTGCCTAAGCACGACTGGCAAGATCTCCCAGGACTGATTACATGCATCTCCTCCAAAATACCTTTAAAGAGCATCCCAAGAACATTTATGTGCCGCAGCACGACCGACAAGATCTCTAAAGAGCATCCCAGGACTTATTATGAGCATACATCTCAACCTCTCGGATCTCCAGGACTGATTACATGTGGATAGACAAAACCTTTAAAGAGCATCCCAGGAACATTTGTGTGCCGCAACACAACCGGCAAGATCTCTAAAGAGCATCCCAGGACTAATTATGAGCACACAACTCAACCTCTCGGATATCCAGGACTGATTACATGTCTCTGTAGTAATATCTCATCCCAGGACTGATTACGAGCACACAGCTCAACCTATCGGATATCTAAGAACTGATTACATACTACATAGCAATACTGAAAAGAGTACCCCAGGAACATTTATGTGCCGCAGCATGACCGGTAAGATCTCCCAGGACTGATTACATGCTATTTGCACAACCTGCCACATATCATCTCTGACCTCCAAGTATCAACCTGATACTCATGATCCAACGGATCATCATCGCATGAGGCATCATCCTGATTCCCATGATCATACTGATCATCATCACTTGTACCATCCTGGTACATATCATCTGGAGCAACATCCTGAAGCTCATCATCATGATCAACCTAATCATATAATGCATCCACCTATTGCACACCAAGTATCTACCTGATACATATCATCATACATGATCCACCTGATCATACAGTGTATCCACCTGATACAAATACAAATACATGATACATATCAACATACATGATCTACTTGATCATACAATGTATCCACCTGATACAGATACATGGTCCAAGCATCCAACATGATGCATATACAAATACATACAAATGATCCAATCGATCATATCCAGCATCCAACATGATGCCTACATACATATAAATGATCCAACTGATCATATCTGGCATAACATGATGCGTACATACATACAAATATAAATGATCCAACTGATCATATCCATCATCAACACGATGCGTACATACATACAAATATAAATGATCCAACTGATCATATCCAGCATCCAACATGATGCATATACAGAGCAATAACTGGAGCATCGTCCTGATACTCATCATCCAACACTTACATCCACAACCATGTGAAGGATCCTCCTTCCAACATGCTTGGGATGGCTTCAGCAAATGTGTCCATCACTTCTTCCTCGAAGTGTCGTTGATCTGAAAAACACCAAGCCTCTCCCTGAAGTACTTGAACTTCACCCTCTCTAGTGGCTTCGTCAGCACATCTGCAATCTGCTCGTCCGTCGCAACATACAGGAGCTTCACGGCTCCTCTCTGCACCATATCCCTGATATAGTGATATTTGATCTCTATGTGTTTTGACCTGTCATGAAACACTGGTTTCTCAAACAGCTTCACACAACTCTGGTTATCGCAGAATATACCAGTAGCATCCAATGGGAGATCAAATAACTCATACAGTAGCTTCCATAGCCATACTGCCTCACAACTAGCTGAACAGGATGCAACAGACTCTGCCTCAACTGTACTCAGTGCTACGCAGGACTGCTTCCTGCTGAACCAAGAGATCACACCTGATCCCATACTGAAACAACACCCAGATCTGCTCTTCCTATCTGCAGCACTGCCAGCCCAATATGAATCAACATAACCCTGCAGGTTAAACTTTTGATTCTCTTCATACTTGAGCCCATAATCCATTGTACCCTTCAAGTACCTCAGAACATGCTTTACAGCAACTAGATGAACACTCCTCAGATCCATTAGGAACTGGCTCAATGTGTTCATTGCAAAGCAAATATCTGGTCTCGTGTTCGTCAGGTACATCAAGGACCCAATCATCTGACGATACATAGAGACATCAACCGGCTCAGATGAAGCATCACATAGAAGCTTTAGATTCGATGCCATAGGTGTGGCCATGGCCTTGCAATCCATCATCCCAAATCTCTTCAGAATATCTACTGTGTACTTCCCTTGACCAAGGAAGATCCCACCTGAATTCTTCCACACCTCCATACCTAGTAAATAATGCATCATTCCCAAATCTTTCATATCGAACTCAGCAACAAGCTTCCTCTTAGTATCTGCAATCAATCTGTCATCTCCTGTTACAAATAAGTCATCCACATACAGGAGTATAATCACAGGATTTCCTTCTTCAACCTTGTAGTAGAGGTTGGAATCCGCTTTACTCTTGGTAAAGCCCAAGCTAGATAGGAAACTATCCATCCTACCATCCAAGTTTTGGGAGCTTGCTTCAAGCCATACAAGGATTTCTTCAATCTGCACACATATGACTCCCTGTCGTGTATTTCAAAACGAAGTGGCTAGTCCACATATACTTCCTCTTCAACTACACCATTCAAGAAAGCAGTCTTGACATCCATCTGGTGTATTTTCCATTTCTTTGTTGCAGCCAGGGCAAGTACTGTTCTGATGGAAGTATACCTGGCTACAGGTGCAAAAGTATCTTCATAATCTATTCCCTCTTTCTGAGAGAGGCCACGAGCTACGAATCTTGCTTTGTATTTCTCTACACTGCCATCTGCAGCATGCTTGATTTTGTAGATACATTTGAAAGTCACAACAGACTTCTCTTTAGGTCTTTGGACAACATCCCAAACGTCATTCTTCATTATTGATTGGTATTCCTCAACCATGGCATCCTTCCAATCTTTCTTTTCCGCTGCTTCTTCATAACTGGAAGGTTCTTTGTTCATAATGTCACAGAGTAAAGCAACATAGCTGGTATGTGATCTGGCTCTCTTCTTTGCTCTGTGTTCTTCTTCTGGAATGCCAAATATTTCTACATCTTGAATGAGCTCTCTGGCCCATGCAGGTTTCCTCTTGTGAGAGTTATCCTCACGGGGTGGATCTACAGGTTCTTGCGGATCTTAAAACTCATGAACAACTTCTGGAATTGCTTCAGTCATGGTAGTATCTTGAAATCTAGTTTCCTTAGGTTCTTCATAAACTTCGATAGGTTCCTTCCTTGATTTGATGAATGCTGAGTTTTCATCAAATGTTACATCCCTGCTGACATAAATCTTCTTGAACCCTGGAAAGTATATTCTATAAGCCTTCAAGCTTTCACTGTAACCCACAAAGACCCCTTCTTTCCTGAAGGATCTAGTTTGGTCCTCTTTTCCTTTGGGACATGAGTGTATACTGGACAACCAAATATTCTGAGATGGCTGACTTCGGGTTTCTTACCAGAAAAGACCTCTTATGGTGTCTTGTTGTCCAATATCTTGTGGGGTGTTCTATTCTGCACATATACAGCTGTTCTAGCTGCTTCTACCCATAGATGCATAGGTAGATCCTGGTCATGCAGCATTGCCCTTGCTGCTTCCATGATTGTTCTATTCTTCCTTTCTGCAACTCCATTATGTTGAGGATTATAAGGAGCAGTCAACTCCCTCTTAATCCCTGAATCACTGCAAAGCTTCTTGAAGTCACCTGAGGTGAATTCTCCACCATTGTCGGATCTTAATGTTTTGATCTTTTTGTCAGTTTGATTCTCCATCAAGGTTTTGAATTCCTTGAACTTATCAAACACCTCATCTTTGTTTTTCAAGAAGTATACCCAAGTCTTCCTAGAGAAGTCATCAATAAATGAGACATAGTAAACATACCCACTTAGAGAACTGGATGACATAGGACCACATACATCTGAGTGGATGATTTCCAGGATATATTTTGCCTTGCTTTCAGTGCTTGGGAAATCCTTCTTAATATTCTTGCCTTTTGCACATCCTTTGCAAACACCTTCATGTTTGGTCTTGATTTCAGGAAGACCCTCTACATCCTTGCTTGCAATTGGAAGTGCCCTATAGTGCATATGAGCAAGTCTTCTATGCCAAAGTTCACTTGGCTCCATGGATTCATGCACCATGGCATGTTCAAGTTGTCCTTTTAATTTATACAAACCTCCCTCTTGCTCTCCAATCACAACTGCATCATCTATGGTCTTTCCCTTTGGCCACATTAGGACTTGGCCATCCACAAATGCAACCCTCATACCTTTTTTATCCAATGCAGAGATGGAGAGTAAGTTTTTCTTGAGCCCAGGTACATAAAGGACTTCTTTCATCTTCAAAGATTTTCCAGAATCTAGGTTGTAGGAGGATTCACCACTTCCTTTGATGGGATATTGATAATCATCCCCAAGTTTCACTTTATGGGGTGATTCATGTTCAGACAGATTTACAAAGAATTCTTTAAACCCAGTCATGTGTTTGGAAGCCCCACTGTCAATTAACCAATCATTACAACCATGGGAGATAGTACCTGTGAGAGTAGAGATTAGAACATACTCTTCTTCATTTGATGAGTCATCATTACTATCATCATTTTCTACCCTAGACTTCTTCTTTGGAGGTTCATCATCTTCGGAAGCATGAGCATGGTACCTTCTTTTGTTACCCTTCTTCTTCTTGTTGGAGTTGTTGTTGTTGTGTTTGTCCCTTTTGTTCTTGGGACATTCTGAAGCAAAGTGACCCTTCTCATTACAAGTGAAACACCTTAGATCTTTCTTGTCTTTGTGAAAATGATGAGAAGATTTCTTCTTGTGATGGGATGGCTCCCTCTTGAACTTGCCCTTCTTACTGTGAGCTATGAGAGCTTGATCTTCATTTCCCATCTTCTCTTCTCTTGCCAAAAGCCTTGCTTCTTCTTGAGAACATTCCTCCCATAATCTGCTGAAGGATATTAACTTCTTTCTGGCACAGATCCCCTGGATAAAAGAGTCCCATGACCTAGGTAGGCCATTCAAAGTAGTCATAACAATTTTACCATTCTCCACCATTTCATCTACAGCTTCAAGTTGTTCCTTGATCTGAGAGACCTTGGAGAAATAGGATTGAATGGTTTCTCCATTCGACATCTTGACCCCTTTCAATTGATTCCACAGGGTCATCTTTTGATTTATGTTCTTTCCTTCAAATAGCTTGGTCAAAGAGTCAAACATAGCCTTGGGTGTCTTTAGAGAAGACACGTGGGGTATGAGATGGTCTTTGATAGAATCAGCAATGATTCTCTTTTCCTTGACCAAGTTCTTCTTATGCAATACCTTAGCCTCTTCATCCTCTGGGATAAGGATGTCTTCTTTTATATATGAGTCCAACTCATTCTCTTCCAGGATTAACCCAATCCTATACTTCCAAGCTCAAAAGTTATCAGCCCCTTCAAGATTATCCTCAAGCTTGGTGTGGTGAGACATCTTAAAGAGTACTTCAAATGAAATAGAAAAGATTTAGGTCTTACCACTTGAAATGCTAAAAACTGGATCTGGTCCCGGATTAGGATTTGTTGGAAAAACCCTAAAAATTCAAAATGTGAATTTCAACTTTCTGAAAGGATAGAAAGATGCGCCTTGATGAGCTGATCAGCCTGGTGTATTCAGAATTTGAGATCAGCAAAGCTTTACCCTTCAGATTTTCCTTTTTGTCCTCCCGGGTTCACTAGGGAGAGCCTTGAATTAGGGTTTGAGTTTCCCGGAGATCTACCCAGCCAAAAATATCGATACAAAGCTCTAAACTTCGATTTTTGCAAGGAGCTTCCAACTATGGCTTCAGATTTCAGAAATTCCTATTTTTGTGGAAACCCTAATTTTTAGGGCCAAATCTAAAAATGCTCAAAATTGAATTCCAATTGGACAAATAGATTCTCCTTGATGAGTAGAGTCAATCTACTATACTGATTTTCCAAAAACTGTGGAGAAAAACCCAATAAACAAGAAACTCAAGTTTCTGTCACTGCAAAATGTCTTCTTCTCAAGTTAGCTCTGATACCATGTTAAAATTTGAGCATTAATTCACAATACTCTTGGATCTTTACTGAGAGAATAACATATACAGTATATCAATGCATAACAATAACAATAAGCATCACAAGAATCAAAAGCATGAGAGACAAGAGACACAGAGTTTCCGTGGGGAAAACCCTAAGGTGAAAAACCCCACAACTTCCTGAGAGATAGAGAGAGAAATGGCTCAACCAAAGTACAACCAAAATACACTTGAGATAGTCTCCTAGAGCAGATGATCCTCCTCCTCACTAGTGCACCACTTTCTGAGAGAGAGAAGTGTGTCCTTCCGAATGATCCAAATAGAGATCTCCCGATCTCTATTTATACTTAACCTATTTTCCCAGTGACCTTATGGGGCCAACTTGTCTATCTAGATACATCCACAATATAATATATATTTTAGGGCCGACCCTACACATGGTGGTCTAATAACCCATCGGCAAGTACACACACTGGAGACACTTGTCAATCCACATGACGACACTTCCTTATAGAGGAATAACACATCTCTTATAAGGGTACAATAAATATATATGAAAAACATAGATGAAATACATTCCGAAGTTACATATACATCAACAGGGTGGAGTCATCTTGTACATCTACATCCATCTACCGTGTGCTGGGGTATTCCAACCAGTTGGCAGTCTCTGCCATTCCTGCAATCTCAAAGTGCACAAAACCTTTCCTGTTACTCTCTTTTCTTATGTTTGAGATGATGTGGTGGGGGTCATAGTTGATGGTTGCCTTGGTTTAGAATCCCATCTCTCTTACCATACACTCAATGGCTGGAATGGAAGCCTTGCTCTTGATAACGAATGGGCCTACATCCCATGGGAATGCAATATCTGAGGCTTTCTTAGGGTCCAAAAAAAGTTCATTTTCCACTCTTAGCTTCTGCCTGATGAATTCCAGTGTAAATACTCTGGGGGTTAAAAAAGATGGCAGCACATAGGGTGAATGAGCAAACCCATAAACTCTGATTGTTGTGTTGTGCTTTGATAGAAACCAGTCCCCTATCTTCTTCTTAGGAGAAGGTTGGAGCAATTCCTTCATTTCTATTAATACTCTGGGCATTTTCCTTTGAAATAAAACATTGTAAACCTCAGACATGAGGTTGTTCATGAATTTACTATAGTATGTGAGAATCTCCTTTGTAAGCATCAGCTCAGGCAACTGCAAGTTCTCTTCATTAAAGGATAGGAACATTCTCAACAGATATGACTAGAATCTAAAGCTTCTAGTTTTGTGGAATTCCGCTAGCTGAGAATGGATATCATCAGCTAAGGACTCATCAAATTTAAGGCAGGCGCACTGGATGGACTGAATGGCTCATCAGACTCAAGTGGACATGTGCTGAGGACAAAAAAAAGGCTCAGTGACATACATGTTTGTATCTAGTCCTAGGAACTGGCTTAAAATAGTTATAACACATTTGGACTCTTCAGTAAAGAGGCGAATTTCAAGTGGGAAGGCATGTATTTGTAATGGGACATTAGGTTGTAGGAAGGCCTTGTAAAAACTCTACTTCAATTCAACTGGGGACAGTCTGAAATATTGAATTAGGTCTTATTCCTTGAATTCTTTGGATTTTTGGCATAACTCATATGGGATTGATAGGGCTTTCCTAATAGTGTGGGGATTTACTTGGAACAAGATCTTTGAACTGGATGAGTCCATAATTACCCTCTCAGAGGAGGAGTAAATGGTGGCGCACCAGTCGACGAACTCAAGACAGTTTAGGGTTTGGTCGACTGTTAAAAATGGAAAAACGACTAGTAGACCTTATGCACATCTACATTCTATTCCCTAATCAAATTTAATCTATCCTTTGTTGTTTCAATGGGGCCATTTGTCAAAACTGTATCATAAACCTCTACATATTTATCTTGTAACAGTGCCTCTACTTTCTAAACCTGGGGGCTCTACCTCTCTTAGCTTAGCCATTTAAATAGATTTGTATGGGACAAAAGGCCTACCTGGTTACTGACAGTTGGTCTGAGCTCCTGGCTGAGTTTTCTGCTTCTGCACAGTGGTCATCTGTCATTTTCCAATGCAACCGAATCAAACAGTACTCAGATCCCCGTGCATTCCATTTTTATATTATTTCTATTTTCTTATCAATATTGCACCTCTAGTAATAAAGGAATTATTTGGGACGTCCATCTTGCATGATCGATCCAGTACCGTTGATCTCCTTCCATGCTTATCCCCGCAGCTTTCCGCAATTTCCATCCTTACAACTGTCGCCATCCTCGCGCCTTCAATTCGTGAATCCAACGGTGATCGTTGATCTGGGCCTACTCTGCATCTCCACAATCCAAAGATGTGGACCCTACCAAGGTTTGTATATTTGGGAAGTGTAAATAAACCGTGCATGTTAAATATGTGAACTAAACCTCTGTCGTCGATGCCTTTCCCCATTACATCTGCACCGTCGCAACATGCGGTCCCTACCAAAACTTCGCAGATTTGGAAAATCCATTTCCCGACCCTCTTTGAAATCGTGAACAAAATGATGACCGTAGATCTGTCTTTTCACCCATTGATCTGGATTTCAACCTACTCGCGATCTAGCACACTCCGCCCACGCTTAAACCCCTCCATTTTATTTTGCGAAGAGCGCTTGTGGTCGTCAATATCCATCGTCGCAGATCTACTCCTTCCATTTCTGCCCCCATATAACCTTGAGTGGGTTTTCACATTCTACTTTCATTGCAATGTCAAAAATTAGGATTATTGAGCATTTTCATCCCGAACTTAGGAATAAATGCTCTGAGCTCTTATTTGCAGCCTCTAGGTCGCATGAATTAAAACTCTAGGGCCTTATTCATTATTTTCAAGGACCTAAACCCCTCCATTCCTTCAAACCAAAACTGGTGCTAACAATAGGGATTGTAGGTAAGCTATGGGGTTAAAGGTTATATAAAAATAAAAATATACCAATATTAAATTGTGAATTATGATTGGTTAAAATTATACGAGCTATGCAAAATTGAATGTACAAATTATCATGGAAATTTAACACATAAAGAAACCAACATAACTTGAAATACATATTCAAAAGTTGATTTTCTATCAACCACACAACCTGACCAATATGAGTCTTTATACCTACATATCTTAGGGTCTTTGCTTCTACTGCACAACCCCTATTCATCCAATTACTTGTTAAGTATAATGTACCATACCTTGGGTGCCTTCTTTAGGCCATATATAACCTTATTCAATGTGCAAACAAGATTCTCCTACCTTGGACTTGAAAAACTTGTGGTTTATATGTGTACACTTGTTCCTCCAAATCTACATTGAAAAAGGAATTTTCCATATCCATTTGATCGACATTCCAACTAAATTGTGCTACCGTGGATATAATTAATCGAATTATGCTCATCTTTTACATAGGAGAAAATGTCTCTTCATAGTCGATCCCCTCTCACTTAGAGAACCCTTTTTCAACCAATTGTGCCTTATGCTTGTCAAGTGTGCCATTTTATTTTTGCTTGACTTTGTACATCCATTTGAAACCAATGGGTCTCTTCCCTAGTGGAAGCTCTACGAGATTTCAAGTTTGATTTTTCATTTGAATCTCATGTTTGGTTTCCATGGCCTTAAATTCAATTTTCCCTATTCCCTCCTCAAACACCTATGGCTCATTAAATCCCTGAAAATTTTCCATGAAAACAAATTTCACCATGTTTTTTTTAAGTTTTCTCTTGCCCCTTGATTATATTCCCTTAATCATTTCTCCCACCGGAATATCCGTAATGACTTCCTGAGCCACCACTATGGCCTCTTCTTGGGGCCCTCCTCATCGATTTCAGTATTGTCACCGTGACTTGTCTTACCTCTACCTGTTTCATACGAATGCTAATTTGCATTTCCTACATTATAAATTATAGTAGAATTCACATCCTCACAATATTTCCCCATTTTGGGTGGAGCTTCTTGAATCTTGACACTTATATCCTTCACCACAACTGGTTTCCCCATGGCAATTTTGAAATCTAAAGAAGCTTTGAAAGGTTGAACTTCTTCATCAACTATGACATATGTATTTAATATAAACTGACATAAACCATCCTATAATATTTATATATGTCGTTGTACCCTATGATCATCAATTTCTCTCTCTTAGGGTCGAACTCGGTTCTTTTCTCACCTAGAATCTAGGCATGGAAAATATAACTAAATACCCTAGGATGAATGACTTTAGGCTTCCTCCTAGACCATGCTTCCTTTGCGGTGTTCTGCTTCACCACCATCATTAGAGATCTATTTAATAGATATAATATTGCAAATACTTCCTCATCCCAAAACCTATTTGGACAGACATGTTCTCCATCTTACACATGGTCATCTATTTAATAGCATGGTTCCACCTCTCAACCACACCATTCTATTATGGAATGTAGGGTGTAGTGAACTGTATTTTGGTTTCATGCTTATTGGAAATGTTATTGAATTATTTGGAACAAAATTCTCTGTTATAATCAGACACAAGTGCTAAGGTGACATCCTAACTCTTTTTTCTTGAAACTTTTGAAATTCATTAAACACTTTATCTTTAAATTTCATAAAATACACCCACATTTTCCTATTGTAGTACTCAACAAAAATAAGGAAATACATGCACATTTTCCTACTATATTTGTCAATAAAAAGAAATAAATACCGAACACTAGTGTTGGATTCCATGTTCATTGGTCCACAAATGTTTACATAAACCAATTAAATGACTTTTTTTTATCCCCGGACTTGTCCTTCCTCAAATGGTGCTCTATGTTTATTTCTTGTCTAAAAAGCTCCAAAAACACCCTATATTTGTGCTTGGATATCAAGGATTCCTTCTACCATAATACCTCAAGCGATATGATAAAGGTAGGTTAAGATTAGGTTCCCATATATCGATGTCAAAGATTACTTATATTTGATGTACTTGTGCTTACCATTGCATGTTGTGTGACCTGTCCAATGTTGAATAGTCTAAACAATCAATGATTGTCCACACAAAGAGCTATAGTATTGTTGGTATCCTTGTCAACTAAGTAGCATTTATGTTTCCTAAAGTTCACATCTAGATGGGGTTAACACCTTATAGTCTGAATTATCAAGGGTAGAATAATCTACATTCCTAATACATAATACACATTGAAGAAAATCAAGTTCCCCGTGACCCATCCTTAGTGCTCATAACCTTCTAATAGTGAGATATCATCACTCATAGGCAAAATGTCCTACATAGAGGTCATGTGAGGTAGTTAAAGGTATTATTGGTCTCCCTTGAGTTTCAAAATTTATATTTTAGGCCTAGTTTCAATGTCTCATTCCTTTACATTGGTTTATGGCTCAAGACCTATACATAGTTCTCAAGCAAATATGATCATTTGAAGGTGAAGTATCTACTTGAAATGTCATTTGTGTTTATTTCACTGAGAGTAGCGAGGTGGGTACAGCTTAGTATGGGGGATATGTGTAATGTAATGTAGCATAACGACGTCACATTATGTAAATTAAATGGAATATTTTCTTGGTGGTGGAAACCTTGTTATCCCTAAATGGATGTAAGATTCCTTTTAGTCCCGAGCTTCAAGTCTCCTCCCATGACCATGTCCAAACGCCCAATTCCAAAGACTTAGATACATAGTGCCATGGAATCATGGATATCGCTGCAAAGTCATACATGGTGCTTTGAGCCATTTTTCATGGATTTGGATGCCTCAATGGTTTATTTAGGGCCAAATGCATGGTTTTCCCCTCAAATGTCATTCCCAAGGCCATGACACACATACATATTTCTCCAAGCCACCTAATTGCACCAACATTGTTGGCACGGGGTTAGACTGCACAAAGTGCAGAAGCCGACAACAACAAAGAAGGACCATACGTGGAAGAAAGGACAATTCCTGGAGAACAAGGAGCTAACAAAAGCACAAGATTGGTTCAGTTAGTTAGAATGGGTCACTTGGACCATTTTGTAAACACTTTAGTTTTCTATAAATAGGATTATGATTGTAATCCTAAGGGCATCATTATCACCATCGTAGAATGGCATCATAAGTGATCGATAGATGTGCGGATGAACTCTGTAATGTTTTGCTCTGTTTTCGACAGTTTTGTATGGATCCGCGATAAGGTGTTTTAAACTGTTTCTGCGAAGGTTATATTGTAGGTTTTGATGAATGCATGAAGATGTTCGCTTATGTTTATCTTTTTGTCTCTGTTCATGTTAAATGATGATTGTAAATGCTAGTTGTGAAATGTTTAAATCTTTATGGTTTGGTAAATGTTGTTGATGTGAATGTTAGTTTAACCATGATAATGCGGATGTTGATTATGTAATGAATACGTGAAGGATGAATGAATGAATGAACTGTTAAATGTGATGCGACAACACAATCTATGGTTTTGGTAGCTGTAGAGTGTGATTTGATGAATGTCCTACCCCCATTGCGGAAATCTAGTTCCTGCACTCTTCTTAAAAATATCGGGTGAGACCTCGCTTGCTCTACGAGTGTTGCTGGAATCCTTTCTGAGCCAGTGTTTAAGGGTGATTGGTTGGTGTTTGTTGTAAGTAGTGTGAAGTGAACCCCCGTCGACATTCGTTGTGTCAAAAAATGGTTCGGTTGTCAGGAACCTGAAGAGGAAAAAAAGAGGACATGCTATGGCACCTGACGAAACCAGAGATTCAAGATTGGTTTGACAAGAAGACAGAAGAATTTGCGGAAGGAGAGAATCGGAACCCTGGGTAGACGATAAGAAGTTGGTTGCAAAACCATATCTATTCTGATATCCATGAGGTGTTTTTCTACGAATTCCCGGTATTGTTGCACGAGTGGTTGGCGCAACTGACATTTCAGAAGAACCATTCCAAAAGAGTGAGCCTGACCATTGGATTCCAGAACTGATCCAACAACTAAAACAAGTTGACAATAAGGTATCGAGGGCTGTCGACTTCTGGGTAGATAGTATCCTAGAGGGATACATTACTGAGTTTGCAGTTGACACAATCAAATCATACAGCAATGCAAAAATGAAATTTTTCAAAGGACCTAGAGGGAGACTCCTACTATCGCTCAAGTTGTGGATTAAGATGCTCATCTGCGAACAGGGCATATTGAGGATGAATTATGATGAGTAGAAGATCAGTGTGCGGAGATTGTGGGTATCACGTGAATGTTGATCTGATAGAAAGATGCGGGGTAGATGGACATGAGCGACGACAAATTTTTAAGGGAGGCTAAGGAAAATTGTGGTACCTTGAGGAGTGGGGCGATATTCTAGCGACCAGAGAAGAAGAGGAGGACTGAGAGAGAGTCTCCTGAGGGGACGAGAATGGAAGACTGCAAAATAGGACCACAAGGGATGAAGCGACCTTATTACGATGAAGAAGAAAGTGAACAGGCTACCCCAGAGGCAGAAGAGGGACAGATCGTAAGTTACAATGTACCTTCAACCCCACACACTACTCAGAATTTCACCGAACGAAATACAAGTTATTCATAGAGCTATCCTACGTGCAGCGGTAGGAGTAGTGCCTCAGTAAACAATAACAATAGGAACGTAAGGAGGGCAGGTGACGACAAAAAATTCCCACTTTCTAGGGGAACGGGACTGAGGATCTGTTATACCTCAAATTTCCACACCATGTGTAAGTGAGAATATACATGCTTCACCACCATGGAAAACATGATGTTTATGCCTCCTAAGGGTGTTAGGACCCTTCATTCTAATGTTGGTACCTTCCCTAGTCACACTTGGAAGAAAATCCAACAAGCAAGGGGTTGAAACCCACATTAACCACCTCCAAAAATTAAGTCTTATGGAACTACCACGCCCTACATGCC
Organism: Larix kaempferi; assembly: GCA_027924585.1. NCBI lineage: Eukaryota > Viridiplantae > Streptophyta > Pinopsida > Pinales > Pinaceae > Larix > Larix kaempferi. The sequence goes on from BSBM01000799.1 coordinate 16,764,748, forward strand.
TATGGGGGAGCGGTAGTGTCAAACTACCACGTTCTGCATGCCTATGGGGGAGCGGTACTACTGTGCTTTGCTTAGTTATAGGGGAGCGGTAGTTCTGGTTTAGGCTTATCCCTTTTATTTTGGATCTTGGAACTCATGGATATTTTCTTAGGATGAGGTACCCCTTCGAATCCCATCTCACTTTCCCTACTTGGCATGATTTAGATCTTTGATCCACATATTATTCACTTAGATCCATAATCTCCTCTTAGTGGTTGGCCTCCCAAATCCTACTTAAAGAGAGCCATCCATGAGCTAGGGGGGGTGATCCTGGAAACACTAAGCCTATGATCCTATGAGTCTTGCAAGGGTGATGTTGGAGAGCTTGGAAGGAGGTGCTACTACTCTGGACATCAAGGTATAACATTGTAATCAACTTCTTTTGGCTTTCTTATCATTAATATAACTTAGCCTATTCCTCTCATTTTCATGTCTTTAATGATGAATGCATGAAATTGTCTCTATTTATATAGTTAGATCTTTGTTTATACATATATTGCGTTGGAGAAGGTGTTGTGTTTCCTTTGTGAATAGGTTCATAAGTCCATAATCAAAGGCTGGAGTTGTAGCAACTTAGGAGCAGCAGGACAACCATCAAAGTAAGGTATGCCATCTACTTACTTTGTATTTCCATAGCTTGTTAGCTGATGTGTGAGCTAGATCTAGGAGGACTATAGTGTCTATTTGTTTCATCTCTGTCTTGGGTAGGAAACTAGGGGCCTTTCCTAATCCCAAGGGGATATCTACCTATCCGTAGGGAGATTTTCGTACAACAGAAACTGGCGACCAACCATGAAAAAAAGGCTAAAAAAGGTGTACCGCGCCTCTCCAACAGAGCATAACGCGGTAGTACTGCGTGGCATAGAAAGAGCATAGCACGGTAGTGTGTACTACCGTGCACCTAATATGGAGCAAGGCGCAGTAGTGTAGGTATATGAAGTCTCAGTTGGGTTGATTCTTGACAGGGTAGGTTTGCCTTCAAGGATCACTCATCATTTTTCTCTTCTAGGTGTTTTAAGCAGTAGGGGAAGTGTCGTTAACTCTTTTTGTGGTGAAGATGCGACACTATGAAATATGGAGGTATAACAGATTCCCCCTAAAGTGTGAGGTCAGAAGGTACTGATGGCCGAAATACTTTACAAATACTGTGCGGAGATAGCATCGAGGAGAGCGACAAGGAGCTGAAACAGAAACAAAATGTTAGATATACCACCGAGGTGGGCATCCCCATGCTTAGAAACAAATGACTCAAAGCATGGCTACCGACCAATACATTGCAGATCCATGAGTACTGAGATGATATAGACTGTAGACCAATCATGGCTACTATGAACAAGTGTAGATCCATGAGGCAGTAATGACACAGCCACGACCGATACAAAAAGTGGATCTGTGTGACAATACAAAGGACATCTCCATCACAACCTGGATGCAATCAAGATACAAAGGTGCGCCCAGGGCCTTCTACCTGATCGCAAATGATACGAATCTAGCCATGTGATTACAAAGTGTTGAAGTCGAACATGGTAGAAACCATTTGATTACCGGTCAATAATGTGAACCGTTAACAAATGTGAGGGAAATCATCAATGATGACGATGATCCCCAAGGTATCTGAAGTACATCTCAACGAAATGCGAATAGATGAGTTGATGTCGAGCATTCGAGAGATCGTTCGATCAGAGGTCAATGATGTAAACCTACTGTCAAACACGAGGAAACCTGCCATTGAGGCATGCAGGTACCAAGGTACTAATGGTTGATCCCTAAGTCCAATTCCCAGATAGTGATTTGGCGTCGACGGGAATAGACTCGTCTAAGGTGGGCCATAATGATTCCCACATCATCGACACGAGATCGGAACGAAAGATAGTATAGGATGATGAAACAATGGAGTATGTACTGACATAGCGGAGGTCTGACACAATGAATGACTCTAAACAATGCAACCCTTTGAACATATAACGATATGTAGCAAGACTTGGCAGTAGGGATTATTGATAGCAGAGGATAGACACTGAACGAGTAAGCTCGTGGCCAGAGAGACGACTCAGGATGATGACCATAACTCAATGAAAAATAGATACCCAAAATAGACAAGGGACAGACACATGCCATGTTCAAAGGTAACGACTGACAAGCTGCCAAAACAAACTTGACTTGTTTCCCAAATCACATGTGTTGATTTTGTTTCAATGATATGATTTGTATCTATTGTAGATTTAGATCCTAACTCATATTTCAAGTTGCTAGAGAATTGTATATGCTTGTATCTTGGTTTCATTTTGACAGGTTCATTCGCGAGGACTTGGAAGTTGGAACAACCATAAAGACAAGCAATTGGATTGAAGGTCAGTTAGATCTCTCCCATTTCTTCCAGCGGTTTAATCTTGAAATGTCTGTTTAGATCTAGGAATTCAAGGTAGAATTTGTTTAGTTTTTTCTTAGTTAAAGTTTGCTTTAATCTAAGAGAATTTCTACCTATCCATAGGGAGAAAATTCTACATACAGGATCCCAAATAGTACTGTTTCCTGTACAAAGCAGTATGGACTAAGAAGCACGTCTAGTATGAAAATATAAAAAAGGGACAGCTAGAGACAACTCTCAAGGGCCGTGAGCTAGAATGGTTTATGAAGTTTACTAAGGTTCTGACGGGAACTTCATACAAGACACTGGCATAGATCAAGGCGGGAATGATTGATTAATTTAGAAAACCAAAATCAGAGTCACAGTATGTCACCAATATCAAGGAAATCAAGCAATACCCGAATGACCTAGTATGGGAATTTGATCAACGGTATAAAACATTAATGGAGAAGGTGAGTTTCAGATGAAAGATATGCAACATAAGGAGTGGTTTATCGCAGGGTTGGTACCACACACCCGCGGTCCTCTAATGCAACAGAAGGTAGCGACTCAATTCGAAGCATTGGAGATTGTGATGAATATGGAGGCTTCAGCAATTGGCGAAGCAAGAATAGGAATGGATAGGATACAAGCGCAATTGGCCAATTTGATGCTTCAACTGCAAGATATGAAGAAGGGGAAAGAAGCTCATGAAGATATATAGTGTAGTACATTCAAGACAGAAGGAAACCACAAGGGTCAGCAACCAGAATTTCAAGATTATTTGCAGTCAGGTGCACCGAATCCCTTCAGTCAGGGATGGATGCCTTGGTGTCGCATCTGTCAAACCAAAGGACATCGACCGAAAGAGTGTGTGTACCTACAAAAGATGGTGTCGAAGCAAGTGAATTTATATTGCAAATTTTATCGATCGGTTGGCCATGACGAAAAAGAGTGCAGGGTCTACGACCTACTCCAAGAACGGACTGCAGATACATTTTTCATGAAGGGGGAAGAGCAACCGGCGGTACAGTAGCAACCGCAGTATACTCCACCGCAGCCTCACTATAACTAGCCACCGCAATATGATCAAGGGCAGTATGGGAAATCACAGTATGGTCAACCGAAATATCAATCGGCACAGTATGGTCAACCACAATACCCACAACCACAGTATGGTCAACCATAGTATCTTCCATATGGGCCACCACGAGGAGGTTTTAGAGGGGGATTCCGCGGAGGTGGAGGTGCTGGCGCAGAACGAGGAGGAGCTGTTGGACGTGGACGAGTTCCAATCATATGTTACAATTGTGGAAAGCAGGGGCATTATCAGAGGATTTCCTGAATCCACCACCACAATGCACTTATTGTAGCGTTGTGGACCATGGTGTCAAAAACTGTCCGCAGCTCATCGCGAAGTGGAAAACCAAGAACCTACCCCTGCCTCCACCGAACCAGAACCAGAATACACCACCAGCGGTATAGAATATATTAGTAGAGGTCAGAAGTCACACTGCGATCGTTGGATTAGTTACCCGAGGAGGAGTTGTGACAGGAGTCAACAGGTCACAGGCTAGCGTCCGATCATAAACAAGAAAGCAAGTAACATTTGATGTGGAAGTAGAGAGGGATATTTTCTTTAAAACACAAGAGGCAATGAAACAGAGAAGGTAGTCACCTCTTCGCCAAGAAGAAGTTTACTATGATATGCCATCGACGTTCGACAGAATGAAGTTGCAAAGAAAGGATAACACCTTAAGAGCCTTCTTGGAAAGTTTCCTGGAGCTGGTAAAAGATCAGGACGCGTTGGCAGAAATAACTAGCTTGTTGCATCGGAGGGAGGGTGCACGACAGGAATGCACGGTCAATCAAATCCATAAGAGTAAGATGGGAAAGAAATGCAGATGTCTGCACAAATCAGAGCATTTGATGTCCACTCAATCATATTAGACCTGGGGTTAGACGTAAACATTCTGACCAAGCAGACCTAGGAAACGATGGGGAAACCAAAGTTGGCCTGGTCACTGGTACAACTGCGATTAGCGAATCAAAAAAAGGTTTCTTCGATTGGTCGAGTGTGTCAGGTTCTAGTCGAAATTGAGGGACTCAAAACATACGCATACTTTGATGTGATAGAGATTGTTGACAACACACGCCCCTATCCAGTGCTACTAGGAATAGACTGGGCGATGGAGAACCAGGCCATCATCAATTTCAAGAAACACACTATGTCATTCGAAAACCGCGAGATGAGGGTAGTTGCACCTTTTGATCCCGTAGAAGGGAAGCGATATGTTGAACCGACAAGGGATGAATTCACTGAGGGATGGGACAGTTTATACAACATATCCGAATACTACATCAATCCTATTGTAGATGGCGAGTTGGGATGGCGCAGTGTCAGTTTGACGTCATCAGATTTGAATGAGGTGCTTGAAATATGGCAGAATTGGCTACATGAAGTATCGTTTAGGAGGTGTGCACGGATCACACAGTCACTGCAATGGGTAGCCACAAAAGAGTGCGCACTGCCAACATATGAGGGTTTTCCCAATTTGACTCCATTTCTCACCGAATTTGAGGGAAAAGTGGCAGAACCACAACGACTACTAGCCTTGGAGGAAGCATTGAAGGTGACACCAGCGCAATGGTGGGCGGGGCACAAGTCAAGTATAACAAACTGGACACTATGTTAACACCTAATGGAGGTTAGGTTCAGCGTAACCACAAGATACGACAGAACGAAGTATGACGGAAGAGGGGATCCAAAGGAACATTTGAATGAATGTCAAATCTGATGGGGATTGCAGGAGAAACAAGAATGGATCCACGCATTCGTTCACACACTGGATGAAGTACCGTGAAGTTGGTATATCGCAACAGACATGCGACGTAGAAAAACCTCATGGGAACAACTAACTATTGGCTTTATGCAAACGTTCAGTTTCTCCAACGAAAAGCCCTTCATCCACAGTGAATTACAAGCAATCCTCGAGAAGGTATTTGAAGCAGTTCCGACAGAGAAACCAATGGGACTTCGGTGGATTGGGACACCGGAAATGCTGATGGAATGCTACAATATAATAGGAGAACCAAATGATGAGGATGACTTGAGGGATACATATATACCGGAGTCAGAAGGGAGCCACAGTGTTGAGGCACCAGAAATGCCTTCCGACAAGTTTCAGCAACCGTTGAAAATCAAGAAAGTGAACATTGGGTCGGAGGAGAATCTGAAGTTTGCAAGTATTGGAGATTATTTGTATGACTCGACCATTGCCAAGATGAATGATCTGTTGCATGAGTTTCAATATTTTTTCCCAACGAAATTCTCAGAGATGAAAGGAATTTTTGGGGACTTAGGAGAAATGCAAATCCCCCTAAAACCCGATGCGAAGCCAGTAAAGCAGTGACCTTACCAGTTGAATTATACGTATAAGGAGTGGGTGCAAGATAAACTCGAGCGAATGTTGGACGCATAAATTATAGAACCAATGGAAGAATCGGAGTGGATCATCCCTGGTGGTCCAAGATAAGAAAACTAGCGAAGTCAGAATCTATGTCGATTTAAGGAATTTGAATGATGCATGCTTACACGATCTGTTCCCGACACCATTCACGGATGAGGTGCTAGAAGGGGTGGGAGGACAGGAAATATACTCCTTCACAGATGGGTTTTCGGGCTACCACCAGATCAAAATTGTGAAGGAGGATCGACACAAAACTATGTTCGTCCCAGAATGGGGATGTTTTCAGTATACAGTGATGCCATTCGGCCTGAAGAATGCACCAGCGATCTTCTCCGGATTGGTAGTTGCTACATTCAAGGACTACATCCATAAGTTTCTTGAAGTATACATGGATGATTGGACAGTGTACAAGTTGGTCAAGGATCACGTCGTGAATCTGAAGTTGATGCTGGAAAGATGGTTGACAACACTAGATTTTGCTGAACCTGAAAAAGTGCATTTTATGCGCTCCGTTTGGGATCTTCTTGGGAGACATTGTATGCAAGGAAGGAATGTTGGTTGACCCTACGAAGATTGCGATTATTGTCGACCTACCACCACCAACAATAGTAAAGCAATTAAGAGCAATGTTTGCACACACAGGATATTACCAAAATTTTATCAGAGGTTATGTAGCAATCACAGCACCGATGGAAAAAATGTTGAAGAAGGATACCAAGTTTGAATGGAATGAAGAATTCCATAAGAGTCTTGATATATTGAAAGAAAAGATGGTAGCAGCACCCATACTAGTGTTTCCAGATTAAATGAAGGAATTCCACATTCATGTTGATGCATCATCAGTCGCACTAGGAGTTATGTTAGCCCAGTCAAAAGAAGGAGTGATTGAACACCCGATTGAATTCACAAAAAGAAAGTTATCTATTGCGGAGAAGAATTATTCGACAACAGAAAGAGAAGGTTTGGTGATGGTCTACACTCTACAAAAGTTTCGACATTATATACTAGGCGGCCATTTTAAAATTTTCACTGACCATTCAACACTCAAGTACCCAGTGAACAAGCATGTGTTGGGGGAGGGGGAATTTGTCGATGGCTCTTATTCTTTCAAGAATTTGACTTCGAGATAATTGTAAAGCCGGGGAGACTAAATGCAGGACCAAATCATCTATCGAGGATAGAATCAGGATAAGAACCCAGGAATATTGATGAAGGACTGCTCGACGCTCAGTTATTCAGGGTCGGAATGGTCGATGATCATTATGAGCAACGTATTCAATTTTTGGCGACAGGAATGACACCGGAGGAATTGACTACCAACCAAAAGAAATAGTTGGTTGTCAGGGCTGCAGATTTCCAGCTAATTGCTAGGAAACTATACAAGATGGGACCAAATGAGATACTTCGACGGTATGTCCTTTCGTACAAACATGAAAGGGTTTTAGTAGAATCTCACGATGGGATAGTGGGAGGACACTATGGAGGACGTGCCACTGCTAGGAAGATCCTTAGAGGTAGACTCTGGTGGCCGAAGGTACATGGAGATGCGATGAACTATGCAAAAAGTTGCGACGTATGTCAAAGAATAGGGAAACCGTCACGAAGGGACGAAATGCCTTTAGTGCCTCAAGTGATGTTGCAGGCTTTCGACAAATGGGCAGTCGACTTCATGGGACCCATCAACACCCCAGGAAAAAGAACAGGGTCACGATACATAATCACTGCGACAGATTATTTGACGTGATGGGCGGAAGTTGCACCAGTGAAGGACTGCATGGCTACGACTGTTGCCAGGTTCCTATTCGACAACGTGGTCACCAGGTTTGGGTGTGCAAAGATACTAATGATCGACCAAGGCACTCATTTTGTGAATAAGACAATCGCAACAATGACAAAGGAGTTTCAAATTCAACACAGGAAGAGTACGCCATATCATCCTCAAGCTAATGGGACAGTTGAAGCATTTAACAAAATATTGGAGCATGTGCTCAGAAAGGTGTGAAACACAGACTATGATGATTGGGATTTGAAGATTCTAGTGATGCTTTGGGCGTATCGCACAACTTTTAAGCGATTGACTGGCCAGACCCCATTCAAGCTCGTTTACAGACAAGAAGCATTAATGTCGATGGAGTATATCGTCCTAAGTCTGCGCATCGCAGTAGCCACAGGGATGAGCGATGATGGTGCACTTGAAGAACAACTGGCACAGCTGGTACATCTTGATGAGGATTGATTCATCACAGGATTTCATCAGAAGGTAGAAAAGGATCAACATAAGGCGTGGCATGATCGACACATCAAACCAAATCATTTTCAGCAAGGATATATGGTTCTATTATATGATAGTAAGTTTGCAAAGAATCTAGGTAAGTTACAGATGCATTGGTTGGGTCCCTACATAATAGATTTTGTCATTGAAGGAGGTGCGGTGCAGTTAAAAAGTTTGGAGGGCATGTTGTTACCGAATATAGTAAACGGGAATCAGTTGAAACCCTATCGCCATGATCAGGCGCATAGCGGCTGATAAGATGAAAATAAAAAACACAATAATGACACAAAAGTGGAAGCATGGAGAGACCCGATGCTCGTCGACGTTTAGCACACGGGAATGGGAGCATGATGAGACTGGATGCTCGTCGATGTTTAGCACGCTGGATCCCACTTAGTGCATTATTATTGTGAGGCGGCATCACCAACAGATGACGGAAGCTTATGATGACACACTTGAGGACATAATCCAATGAAACTATGAAAGATTTGATCATCATACATCAAGGACATGAGGAAGAAGAATAAATAAAGGCGAAGAAGAGTTGGGAGAATGAAGGTTTATGCGCATTGGGAATGAATTTACCCAGTTGAACAAGTAATTCCAAGGAAGCTTTGGAAATGGTACATTTCATTTCGAGTGGAAGCACTCCAGGTGCACTAAGGGAAAAGATGATGAGTGTGCATGAACAACTAGCGAAGGAATTGGTGCAGACAATTGGGAGGAACAAAGATGAAGTCTCACCTGAGATGTCTAAGAGAGTGGTAGTAATTAAAAGAACCGTGGTCCTTGCGGCCACCAGAACACTAAGGGCAGAGGTACGCTGGCTACAGCAGTGGACGATCAAATGTGAGAAACAGATGTGCTAGAGAAATTCACTTGTTTCATAATTTGGTGACTTAGATGAACTTTTCCTCAGATCGGCACAAGCATGAAGTGCAACAGCAAGTGCAGAGGGGATAGATGTTGAAGGTTTCAAGAGACTGGAGGATGAGTTCGAGAAGTACATGAAAACGATCCAAAGACTGGAGGATGAGTTTGATAAGTACATGATAGCGATCAAGAGACTGAAGGATAAATTCGAGAAGTACATGACAGCGATCAAAAGACTGGAGGACAAGTTCGAGGAAGCACACAACAACAAACCGGAGTAGTACTAGCGGTGTCCAGATGAGGTGGCTCGAGGGCGAGCCACAAGTTTGTGTTGGGGGCCTGTTGGCACGGGGTTAGACTGCATAAAGTGCAGAATCCGACAACAGTGAAGAAGGACCACCTGCGGAAGAAAGGACCATTCGTGGAGAACAAGGAGCCGATGGAAGCGCAAGATTGGTTTAGTTAGTTAGAATGGGTCATTTGGACCATTTTGTAACTACTTTAGTTTTCTATAAATATGAGTATGATTGTAAACCTAAGGAAATCATTATCACCATCATAGAATTAGATCATAAGTCATCGATAGATGTGCGGAGGAACTCTGTAATGTGTTGCTCTGTTTTCGACAGTTTTGTATGGATCCACGATATGGTGTTTTAAAATGTTTCTGCGAAGGTTATATCGCAGGTTTTGATGAATGCATGAAGATGTTCTGCTATGTTTATCTCTTTTGTCTATGTTCATGTTAAATGATGAATGTAAATGATAGTTGCGAAATGTTTAAAGCTTTATGGTTTGGTAAATGTTTTTGATGCGAATGCTAGTTTAACCATGATAATGCGGATGTTGATTATGCACTAAATACGTGAAGGATGAATGAATGAATGAATTGTTAAATGTGATGTGACGACACAATCTCTAGTTTCTGTAGTTGTAGAGTGTGATTTGATGCATGTCCTCCCCCCACTGCGGAAATCTGGTTCCTGTATCCCCCTTAACCATCTTGGGTGAGACCTCACTCACTCTATGAGTATTGCTGGAAAGGTTAACACCTTTTTGGTCCAGTGTTTAAGGGTGATTGGTTGGTGTTTGTTGGAAGTAGTACGAAGTGAACCACTGTCGACATTCGTTGTGTCAACAAACATCCCTAATCATAAGCCAATGGCACACTCAAAAAACTATGTGTGGTTGGTTGAGGAAACCTTCTTTGTCTTTGATGGCTAGAATACTTCTTCAAGGGCAAAGGTTTTGGTATCCTCCACTAAGAATGTCCAAGATCCCAAGGCCCCAAGACATAAATATAGAGCAGAATGAATACCATTGACAAAGTCGTGTGTGTTTTTCTTTGAATCATTTTTCATGGATCTAGATGCCTCAATGCTTTCTCTAAGGATAAATTCAACGTATTCTTCCCTAGAGCATCATCCTAAAGGCCCCGAGACATGAACATACTACTTAAAAATACCAAATGGCACTAATATCCTCAATCATAGAGTAATGATACCCTTAAGATTTCACGCGTGGTTGGTGTATGAAATATTATTATCCTTGGATGGCTAGAAGATTCATTTAGGTCCATAGGATCAACTCTCCTCCCTTGACTATGTCCAAGGTCTTAAGGACCTAAGACATAGATACATATTTCCACATATATCCCTATGAGATAATGCATGGTTCCTCAAGGGATTTCTCATGGCTTTGGATGCCTCAATGGTTTATTTAGGGCCAAATGCATGGTATTATTCCCTGGAAAACCATTTCCAAGGCCCTAAGACATGTAGATACTAAGCTCAAAACCATATAATGGCAATTCCATCCTCAATCACAGGACAATGATACCTCAAGAGGTCATGTGTAATTGATGGAGGTAAGCTTCTTAGCCCTAGATGGATATAATATTCCTTTAAGGCCCAAGTCTTAGGTCTCCTTCCTTGACCATGTCAAATTCCCTAAGTTCCCAAGACTTGGATACATAGCACAATGGATACCCCTGTAAAGTCTTGTTTGGTTCTTTTAGACATTGTTCATGGACTTGGATGTCGAAATGGTTTCTTTATGGCATAAGGCACAATATTCTTCCATAAAACATCATTCTAAAATCCTTGATCAAGAACATACATATTTCTCAAAACCACTTCATGGTATCAACATCATTAATCATAGGCCAATGATACCATTAAGAGGTCATGTGTGGTTAGTGGAGGAAATCATAATAGCTCTTTCTGAATAGAATATTTCTTTAGGGCCCAAGGTTCATGTCTCTCTCTCTCTGACTATCTCTCTAAACTAGCTATGGGTTATATGTTTTAAGGGTTGGGTGTTTGATGATAGAGTTTAGGGTTGATGAGAATTAGAGGTTATAAGGGTTAGGGTTTAATTTTTATTTTACTAGACACTTTAGAGGTTAGAATTACATGGTTAGGATTATAGGGGTTAAGGGATATATATCATTATGTGTTAGTATTTAGGAATTTTAGGAGCTATATACTAGTTTAGGATTATAGTGGGCCAAGAGTTATGGTGGTTAGTTGTACTACGGACTAGGGATTGTAGTGGCTAGGTACTAATGGTCAATGGTTTGGGGATTGAGATATAGGGGACATGGATTTATGGTTACAAGGATGAATATTTATATGTACATGAAGATAATGCAAGTTAGTCATTTTTTGTAAACATATATCTCCTAACCCTTGTGGTGAAGGAGAGAAAAGAGGGGTGAGGGAGGTCGGAGAGATTTGGTAGAGTGGAAGAGAGTGGGGTGGATTGGGTGGATAGGAAGAGAGGGGGGTGGGGTTATAGAGAGGGAGGGGGGGGTTAAGGGAGAGATAAATAAAAATCAAGGTGTGACAAAGAACGTGTGCACGCTACAATGCATGCGCGCATCCACATGTGGACGCACAAAAACACATGCACGCTCTATGTGTGCATGCAACTACGCATGCACGCATTTGCATGCATGCATGTTTTTTGGCGCCCTTGTAGATTTGGTATTAGCTTTGGATTTCCAAACCTTGAGGCTCAATTTGAGTTATGGAATAACACACCAATTTTTGTAACTTCATGTTTTTCACACTCAGTTCTGCATATGCTCTACATGTGCACTACTGATGAAATTGCACACACTTGTCAAGCTCTGTGAGCAGATTCTAAAGATATATTTTTTGAATAGATATGTTATTGTTTTCTATTTTTAATTCATTTTTAACTCCACTCATGTAAAATTTGTAAAAAGCATATGTCGTTTATTTGGCCTATAAATTTTTATTGGCTTACATATTTCAAGAACGGAAAAGAACCCGCACAAGAGTACAAGAATACCTACACGCTAAAATAAAGTTTTTTTATTATGTTCAAACCATGATATGGTGGACCAACACTTGACCATGTTGTTTTAAGTCTTCAATAACTTTCGTAATTTAAAAAAAAATATAAAATTAACTTTTAAAATGTTGGAAAAATATCCCTGCACAAGATTCATCTATTGCCTACGCCTCTACATATTTTTTTCCTCATAAATTGACAATTTACATAACAAAATGGTGGACCAACACAAACACATGCATTATGTTTTAGAGAAAAAATAACGTACCAATCTTAAAAATAATGTTTCATCATTTTACACCTAATTCTAAAAACGTTTGTAGGTACCTCTAATAATTCATTTTAATGATAAGATTTATGTTTTTCCAGCATGCCATTGCAACTAACATGTCATAAGTGGGTAGCATTACCTTGCACCAGCCAGCTTCAAATTTACAACATGAAAAGATATGTCCATTAAGTTCCAAAAGAGAGAGAACTATCAAAATCCAACCATGAATAATGAAGGAGAGAGAAAAGGATTTATATAGCTTACAACCCATCTTCCTCCTACAATAAAATAATGTTAAAATCCTAGATCTAACCTAGGATGGAGTAAACAAACAAAAATACTCTAACCACTCCAACAAGATACATGAAATAATGTGGTCAAAGCCACATTTGTACAAGCCCCACGCAAGAAAAGGCTCAAGAAGGAGCATGCCTCCATCAAATATGGAACAACACCAATTATAACACAATGAATAGCCTCCAATCTCTCTCTAGTGTATCCCTCCAATATAAGTGGGCCAATAAGCAATGAATGATGATGTATGAAGCCCTAGGTCTAGGGTTTGACCCCCTGGACTGTCTCCAATGCTAACAAGCTCCTCAAAACATGTGTAGAACGCCTCCAAAATGGAACACTACCACTAAATCAGCCATGAAATTATCAATGGATTCTCTCCAAAGTGAATGCTCGAATAAAAAAAGGCCTCTAAAGGTGTACTCTCCTAAAAAATGGAAGATGACATCTATAGTGAACTCTCTCCATAAAATGAGGTCAAAGATATGGATGCTCAATCATAAAGTGTGAATAAATGTGCAATATCGGCTCTCCAAGAAATAGGTCCCTCTACAATGGCATAGAAGAGTATGCAAATAAACCTTTATGTGAGAGAAATACATCAAAAAAACTAGGAAACAAATCAAAGTATTCTTCTAGGGAGGATGCTCCAATCAAAAGGAATGAATAAAGGTGAAATAAACCATCCAAGGGTGGACGCGGTCCTCCCAAAACTGATTTAATGTAATAGAATTAAATATTAAAAAAATATATATAAGGAAATAATTGTGTTAAAACTAAAAACATCCTAAGCAACTATTACAACTATGACAAATAATTATAGCTTAATTATTGTATGTTTTTCAAGAAGAAAAAAATTGTACTTTTGCTATTATTAAAATAAAAAAGTACTCCCCCTTACATAGTGATATGAACTGAAAAAAATTCTAGTTCATCATCATCGTCGTATAACAAATACATGCTTATCATAAATACATCAAAAAATAACTACAATCAGATATCCAAGCCACAAAGAAACAGGTCCCTCATGATAGCAGATAAACACACAAAACTAACATTCAGTCTTTCCATTCTTCCCAAAAGAGAATACCTTCCTCCTCAATGAGCGCTTCCTTAGATAATGCATCTGCCACATCTTTGAGTTCTCTATAAATATGTTCTATGGTCCAATTATAGAAGGATTTTAGAAGAACTTCAATTCTTTGACACCAATGCTGGAAGGTGAGAAATTTTAGCCTAAGAATTTTCTTAGCCCATTTTACAACCATCATAGAGTCACCAAATATTCTCAAAGCATCCACACCAAAAGAAACAACAGTTTTAAGAAGACACCACAGCGCTAGAATTCATGCCTTTAAATTTGTTCCATCACCGCAATTTAATTTTAATATGAAGTAATGGTTTTTGTTGATGATCAAAAAAAATCCAGTAGCACATCTACCTTCCACAACTGCCCCATCAAAATAAAATGTAGCTTTGTTAGATTCATAAATTCCTATTATTCGATGACCACGTCTTCTAGATATTTTCTATTGATTATAGGATTTATACATTCCAATTTCTTTATGAACAGTCTGAACCAGAGTCCTCGAAAATGATTTCATTTCTTGCTTTCCACAACATCCAAATGACGAATGTTGGTAGCGTCTTGTGATGCTTTTGTGATATGATCCATGAAAATAATGATGAATCTAATGCACCCAATCCCCATGAATGGGAGATTGGTATAAAATAACATACCAGAGACCAGAATGATTTTGTAAAAAAAGAGTGCACAAAGGTGAGATCCACCGCCTCCTCATCTTTTCTACAAATAGGGAAGAAGCTAGGACCAATCCATCCCCCGTGAAGTAAATTAATCTAGGTCAAAATGAAATCTTCCAGAGCTAACTATAAAAAACATTTAATCTTCTGTCGAATATGTCATTTCCACAAATTAAAAAACCACCATTTCTAAGAAATAGTAACCTGATTTCGCACAATTGCATTGTAAGCATATTTTGCAAAGATAGTGTCAGAATCCAACTTGTATGACCAGACACATTTATTTTCCATATTATTGAGTCTTATGTCAACCCTATCGAGCATATTAATGTATCGGGTCCACTCATCCTACCAAATACTACCAAGACCAAGGTCTTGGGTAGTCATCCAATAATTTCTTGAGCTCTGAATCCAGTCTAGATGCCAGATGTGATCAAGAGTTACAAAGCCTAAATCAGATAGATAGTCTCTGATATAGGAAGACAAAATAAAATATTCATCATTTTCAATGTATGGATCTATCCCAATCAAAACATTACCTTCATTTCCAATGCACCAAGACAAATTCATAGCAAACTAAGGATATATTTTGAGAAAAGCATTCCATATAACAAAGGAATTCCTTGTTTTTTGTTTGGATTCCTAATCCAATGAAACAAATTTTCTTGTATATGATTACCATGTATGATATCAGTCCAAATACTTGAGCCAAAGATGCTACGCCACAAAATTTTCAGACAGAGTGCAATGTTGAACCAAAATAAATTCTTAATGTTTGAACCACCATATTGCTTAGGAACAGAAAGATTTTCCCATTTTGTAATATGTATCTTTCCACCTTTCGCATTCCCAGACCAAATAAAATTAAACATTAGTTTTCTGGTCATTTGAAGAAGTTTTTTGGGAACCATAATCAATGAGAACCAATATACCGACATCCCAATGAGCACTACCTTAAGCAGTGTGCGCCTACCTCCCCGAGAAAGGTACTTATAACTCCAGTTCCCTATCATTTTTTCATATATTTTCACCAACCAATACCAATCAGATACCTTGTAGAAATTTGGTTTTATAAAGTAGCCGAGGTACTTGAAACCAATATCGATATGGGACATTTGATAAGGAAGAAAAAGAGAGATAAGGTCCAAATTATTCATATCCACATTCTGATAAAGAAAGGATGATTTATTCAAATTGATATCCATAGCCGAAGCCAAACATAAAACTTTGATGATTTAAAAAAACTGACACCATTCTTCGACTGTCCCAATGCCAAAGAGAACCACATCATTAACAAATAGTAAATGTGTGATTAATACAGAATCATAGATATTAATTCCTTTTAACAATCCTTTCATTTTTCCTTCATCAATCATACGACTCAGACCTTAAATAACAAGCAAAAATAGATAAGGTGAAAGGGGACATCCTTGTCTCAATCCACGAGAACAGCCGAAGAAAGAAGTAGGAGACCCATTGATCAGAACCAAGAATGAGGTGTATTTCATACAGGCCATAATCCAATTTGTCACATGTAAGGGAATACCAATTTGTAAGAGAAGGAGTCTTAAATGCACCCAATTTACTCTGTCATATGCCTTGATCAAGTCCATCTTGATAATCAATGCATTCACTTTTTTTGTTTTAATGGTATGTAGAATATCCTAAGTGTTACACCTCAATATTACACCTAACAACCTAGTGTCGCATATTTACACCAAATCACATTGACGACACTTCCCCCTACTAAATAAACACCCAGAAAAGAAGACCAATGATTGACCACTGAAGATAAACTCTTTTCCTGTCATCTACCAACCCAACTCAGTCTTATTTGCAAGCACTACCGCACCTTGCACATCTATTGGGGCACGGTAGTCCTCACTACCGCATGTTGCTCCTCTCCTGGGACACGGTACTACCGCTCTATGCTCATGCTTAGGGGCGCAGTAGTCAAGTTATAGCCTTTTTCCATGGATTTTGGGATCTCAACCTTCGAGGGATTCTGTTAGGATTGCCACCTTTGATTCGATCCTAACCCTCTCCTTGTTTGGCTGGCTTGATCCACTAAACATTCCATAGATCCACACTTCTCTCTTGTTGGTTAACCTTCCCACATACTATAAGAGAGAGGTCTTCCATGAGCCAAGGGGAGGAATTTTGGGGCATCAAACCTATTATCATAAACCTTTTGTGGAGATAGCTATAGGTGGAAGCAATTGGAGCTGGAAGATTGGCTTGGACATCAAGCAACCCTTGTAAGCACTTTTCAAGCTTCTTAATAATATAACTTGCCTTGTTTCCTAGTTCATGTGCATTGATTATGTTTCAATTTCATGAATTATATCTATATAGATTTGGAATCTAACTTGTAATTCAAAGACATTGGAATATTGCATGTGCTTGTGCATTGTTTTGTCTCAACAGATCTATCGCGAAGATTCCAATATCAAAACTACAAGCAGGACAAACGTTGAGAATGGAGGTGAGTTACTTTCTTCCTTTTCTTCTAATGTAAAATCTCTGAAATACTAGTTTAATCCAGGATTCAAGATTACATTTGTTTCATTTTTTGTCTTAGCTTAGAGCTAGCCTAATCTACTTTATCCTAAGAGAATTTCTCTTTATCTGTAGGGAGAAATATCTACAACAAAAATTGGTGACTCCGCTGGTTTGAACCCTGTTTGATTGAGTTTTTTCACTTTCAGTCATTTTGATTGTGATATTTCTCTTCCTTCAAACTAGTTGTGGAATTCGGTCTTTTTGACCTCCAACCACCCCCCCCTCTCCCTGTATTAGCTCTCTCCTCTTGATCAGTGAGTCCTATGGGTCTGCACACCCTTGAAAGGTTCTGAAATTTTCTCAAAGTAGTGCCCTTTTTCATCTTTTGCATCAATATCACGCCCCTATAACGTCTTCCAGAGCGGTAGTACTGCGCCCTGAACATTTCCTATAGCGTAGTAGTGCATAGTACCGCGCCTGGATGTATGCACTGCACGCGGTAGTCCTGCATTTCTTTTGTTTATCCTACCCTATTTGGTTCCTACGGGTCATTTTTTACCTTCTCTACCATTGGATTGATTTTCCTATTGCTCCCAAACATCCTGCAACTTGCTTAGCCTCTATGCTTCTACTTTTTATTGTCACCATTAGCCAGTTCCAGCTCTGTTGGTTTGTTTACATTGTTGGTTTGAGTTTGATTTTTTTTGAGTTAGTGGCATAATTTGCACATTGATCACCCTTTCATCTTTTCACATTAGCTTGATCCTTGATTATATAATGTTGAAGATCACATTGTTCTTACAAATTCTATCTTTTCCATTTCTGCTATAACATTAATATTGGAAATTATCGTTCAAGAACATTGTCTTTCTTTCATTTGAAAAGAACTAGTCCTTATTTTGCATGCTTAGGAGTGAATCATATATTTGTATTTGCCACATAAACTCTCACTTTGAAGCATTATAGTTGTAAGATCAGTTACATTTGGAGGTAGTGTTCATTTCAGTTTGGCTTGCTTGGAAAAAGAAAACAAAAAA
Source organism: Larix kaempferi (assembly GCA_027924585.1). Lineage (NCBI taxonomy): Eukaryota > Viridiplantae > Streptophyta > Pinopsida > Pinales > Pinaceae > Larix > Larix kaempferi. Next base: position 16,782,938 of record BSBM01000799.1, read on the forward strand.
TTTGTTTTTGTTGTGGTTTTTTCATTGCTCTTAGAAAAAAAACAATTCATGCATGGTGATCGAAGAACTCTCTCCTTTCTGTAGCTAGATTTCATTGAAGAAAAGGCTCATTTTGATTCATTCTCACTTGCGTGGTTTGAGTCATCACAACATCACAAGTTTCACGTCCATTTACCCGATTGAGTAATACAACCACTAAAATTTACATCCCCTAACTCAACACATCATAACCTCACTTGAGGAGAAAAAGAACTTGTTATTAAGGTAGGACACCGGGGATAGGCATCCAAATAATTCCACCTTGTCATTATCATCTCAGACATAGTTGTTGTCCTCTAGGGTACCGAAATTCTCTAGTATTTGTTGACATGGTCATACACCAGTTTGTGGAGGGGTCTCGTGTTGTTTCAGGGGTTAAACCTCCGCGAGATCGAGAACCAAACGGACTTTTTGGAATGCCGCACTCCACTTAGCCCTAAGGCAACATCGATCATTGTCTTCCTTGTATTCTCCGACCACCATACTGGTGATACAAGGGTAATAAGGCAGAAGCGCCAAAAACCTTTTTCAACGTGTCATGAACGAGGTAGCTTAGTGACTTTTCTACTAGGGCTCTTTTACCCAGGATCCCTTTCGGTAGAGGGATATCCTTCTATTATTGGTCTCTCACGTTGTATTGTTCGACTTGGATTCCATCACCTTGCGAAGGATACAACTTGTTGAGGTCTCTAGCTCTTGGTTAGGAGGCTTTTCTTGCTATCTCATCTTCATAGAGGGTCATTTTTCTTTTAGTGATTGCTTGTTGGCATTCTGGCCATTTTATTTTCATCTCACTTACTGCGATGCCGGTCTCAGTATAGTTTTTAGAGCTTTCTTTTTGGCCTGCGAGCCTTTCTTTTTCTAGCTCCCCTTTTGCACACTCGGCTGCATCAGGGTTTTTTAGTTCTTTTTTATGAGACTGCCCCCAGAATTTGTATTCCTACCATTATGTCCAAACCACAGAGATCACGAAGAGTACAAGGGCGAATCCCACCACCACCACCACGGACCTCTAGTCCACCTACATCACGTATTCATGTCCCTCTTGGCCGCAGTGCCAGCCGAGGGAACGATCCACCGCCGATCCACACTACATCTCCAGTTCCGCCTATAACTGTCACTCATAGTACAGTCTCAAAACCCCTTGCAGTTTATGCAACCAGTAACAAACCTGAGATTCCGACTGTCACTTCACCCACTATTATTCCAGATATATCTGCCGCAGTAGATAACACTGCAGTGGCTAAAACTAGTACTACCCAAGATACTAGACCGGAGGCCATCATCCTCCCCAATGTTAGCACTACCCTTCCACCAGATACATTCTACAATGTTACGGAATGATCTGTTGGAACCACCGAAGGATCTGACCAAGATATATCTGAACTGATTGAAGTTTCGGATGGATACGTCGAAATTATCAAAGAAATTGAACTCCCTAATACAGCTTTTGAACCCTACTTTAACCTTCTTGCTTCCCAGGAAGAACCTCAGCCTGTTATCACTGCGCCGTCAAGTGTTCATCCACAGGAAACTGGTTCTTCTAGCAACATACCTCGTACGATATCCCTCCCCAATCTCTCTTTGGGACACAAAATCATGGCCTCGATCCAATCTAGTATGGTCAGTCTAGCTAACTCCCCTTTAGCGTCGGAACAGTTTAAACGTGATACATAGCAAATGTTTTCGACGGCTTCTAGATATCCCCCTGCTACCCGTCCTCCCGACTACCGAGCTCCCTACGTTTCGTCTAGCACAGAGTTTCATCACTCTTATGCAGATGGCTCCGGACCTTCAGATGTTACTATACCTCATTTCCCTCTGGACCCCAAACATCCAGCTCGCACTTTAAACCCCTTCTAGGATACAAATCCGGACCCAGTCCTCGATGGTCCTCCTACTATTCAAGACTCTATGGATGAAACTCCTGATACCCCTCGGTTAAATTCCCCACATTTACCACCGTCAAGTATGTTTGGCCCACATTTTATGAGGGATAACCCGATATTCTCTCCGTCCCGGCTTGTAACGTATGGAAGACCCCCTCCACAAATCGGCACCTTTTGCATCATCGGCCAATCGACACTATCACATATTTCTAGTGTCAGAAGAACATCAAGTCAGACTGCTGGATCATCCATGCTGATCGGAGGTTCATCTTCGGCCACCATCTACACCATTTCAGGAGGTGGACAACCGACTATCGAAACCACTAATCCCAACAACCAACCCCCTCCAGGTGGGCCATCAACCCAACATACAGGAGGACAACCCTTTGTTGGGAATGCTTCTTCTAGTCACCAACCCCCCCCCCATAGGACCATCCAATACACCTGCTGGAGGGAAACCCCTAGGTACCATTACAAGCGGGGCAATTCAATCAACACCTCCATCATTCCCACCGGCTCAACAAGGCCCTTTACTTGGAGGAATCCCATTCATTAATGCCCCACTAGCACCATTCAACAACCCTCCCAACCAGCAACATCTGCTCGGTTTGGTATGTATAATACACCTGGAAGCGGACAACCTTATGCTGGTATTCCAACTGGGCCTCATCTTTAACATCCCTCGTCAGGCATACTTCCTTCTTGGGGATCTCAAATCCCACATAGCGGGGGGTACTCATTGTTTGGAAACTGAAACCAAGATGGGGGGAAACCTCACATCTCCCCCAAATTGAATTCCGGCTTCCCCTACCCTTCGGCGACAACAGCTCCATGGAACCCATCCCTTCAACCCCCACCTCTTCATCAAGGTGGAACCCATATTCCATGGACACCATTCTTGCAGCCACCCCCTAACCCTGGTACGGGAAATGCTCCACCTACTCAAAGTAGTGGTAACATCCCTGGGACCCAACAACCCTAGGGAACCATTCCCCAACAAGGAGCAACAAACATTCCTGGGACACAACAACCCCAGGGTACAATACCCACCATCCCCACTCAGCAGAATGTCCAACAACCGGTTACCACTGTGATTCCCAGTCAGGCAATGACTTCGAACACACAACTGGTTAACCAGATGGCCTATTACCCCCAGAACTTCTAGCAGTACCCTGCGGGAAACATGTATGGGTACAACACGCAGCAATATGTTGTGCAGGGCCCCTCAGGCATCCCTGCGCCATACAACTACTACTCATACCCATAGCCCAACCGACAACTTCCTTTCTTGGCCACGCTAGATTTACCTGATTTGTCGAGGCTCATCAACGATCCTATATGGCATGAACCTCACTGGCCACCTATCCCATCCAAACTTCCATCGGACATTCCTAAGTTCAATGCCAAGCCCGAGGAAGACCCTAAGAACCACATGATGACTTTCTATCTTTGGTGTTCATCCAACTCATTGATGGACGACTCCATTTGGCTATGGCTCTTCTAGCGCACACTTACCGGCACGGCAGCAAAATGGTACATCGAGCTGCCATAACACTCCTTTCATGATTTTAATACCTTGGCTATGTAGTTTTTGACCCATTTTCAGCTCCCCATCTGGTACGAGACTGGAACAAAACTGTTAACCTCGTTACATCAAACCACTTCTATGCATATCTCGGACCATATCCATGAATGGCTCCAACGTTGTAGGTTAATCAAGGCACCCATTCTGGACCAGTTACTCGTTGATTGGCTCACAAAGTCTTTCTTTCCTCCCATATCCAGGTACATTGCTATGCGCGGGCCCATCACAGAGGAACAAGCCATCTCTTATGCTCAGTACATGGATTTGGTATATACCCAATCTGGCACTTTACATGAGCTTCTTCCCCACGCCACCCACATTACTACTGATCCAACTAAGCCTGCCACTGAACCCCCTATCGATGGTATTGTTGGTTCAGTCAAGGCCCAGCCTACCACTAAACTGACGGGGCAGCAAGATCCTACTTCCCTGCTCCACCCCAGGCTGTTCCAAAAGCTTCTACTTCCCCTACTGTCTCCTCCGAGGTGAACGCAGTTCAATCTACATCACAACCATCCGGAGGAAAGAAGAAGAACAATCATGGAAAATCCAAGAAAACTTCTAACCAGTAGGAGAATCCCAAGCCACAACCCACCCACAACGACCCGAAACCACGTCGGAAGGCTAAGTTTCCCTGCCTCATTTTCCATGAACATCATTATACACGTGACTGTCCCTACAAAGACGAAGTCAATAAATTCATTAAAGGATCCTCCTTCCCGGTAGTGTTAACCAATCCTTTCCCTCAACAACAACAGTAGATGGTTTCCCACGATTCCCTACAAGGGGGCAACCCAAACAACCCACCTCGCGGAGAGACGTCCACAAATCGTGAAATCTTGATGACTAGTAATGAAGAGATTCATATAACCACTCATTCGAAAATGTGCGAAAACCTCCCAAGTTCAAACAAACAGCCAGAGATAGCCAAAGGCAAGTCTCCTGTTGAAGATCCTTCTCTCACGCCTCCCCTTAACGGCCATCTCCACATCGAGAGACCGCTTATAGACACAGTGCTCCGCCCACCCAAAGGCACTATCCGAAAGGTGACATTCAATCCTAACGCGCGAGCTGCCCAAAATTACAATATTGTGTAGGATCTAGCTCAAGCACCTTACGCGATGTCGACTCTCGAGGTTCTCCAACATTGCCCTACGCAGCACAGAACCTTACTTTCATCACTAGGGGCAGTAGACCCGGATACCTCAAACACCATCATGTTTAACTTGGAGTATGTCAAACCTCGGCTTTCCCATCAGTTAGCCTTCCAGGTTCATACAAAGATCCATGGAAATAGCATCCATCGCATTGTCTTAGATGAGGGTGCTTCCACATCGAATATGTCTTTGAATTGTTGGAGAGCCCTAGGCTCACCCAAAGTCACAACTTCTCCTACTACTCTCATGGCATTTAACGAACATGGTTTTCATCCCTACGGACTCATTCCTGCGATCGCTGTTGAACAGGGGGGAAAAACAATATCTATACACATTGAAGTCGTAGACGTGCCATTAGATTACAATCTTCTACTTGGCTGGAACTGGTTTTACGCCATGACCTCCATAGCATCTACCGTCTTTCGACTTGTACAATTCCCTCGTGAAGGGAAGATTGTCACCATAGACCAGCTAGATTATTGTATCCTAAACTCTCATTCAAACTCCACCAACACATTCCCATTATTGGATCAAACCAAGTACCATTTCCAAGACATTGGCGTTGGTCTTATGAAGGATTCCTCCCTTATCGGATTTTTCCCAGAGCTCGGATCCCCCGTACAGCCCATCAACATGATATCATCAAGTATCACCCCATTCAATGATTCTTGGGTGATATCGAGTCCTACCGAGATTGAAAACTATGGCAACTCCATGCTATTAAACAGGAACCTCGCAGCATATGAGGCAATCCAGTCAGCCACTGATTGGGTCAATCCTACTATCCATCACAAAGTGGCACGGCTCTCGTATGAGGCCAGTCCATCCCTACCACTTATCGATCCTCTCACATTGATTTTTCCTACTGATGAATCAATCATGGAGGTTATGTGTAGTGATGAACCACCCTAGGGAAATTTCCATCATCGATCTTCTTTCCCCACTATCCAGGCGATTGAACCAGATACCAAACCCAGCACTTCACTTGGAATGGTTCAAATTGAGTTTCCCACTTCATTTGATGAAATATTTTCTGAGGGAAACTTGGCCAATCTCATGGCGACCACTCCCATCGACATTTCAATGAAGCCTGGTGTCGTGGAAAACATTCATATTGGCAAGACACGCACTCCCACCGAAATGGAGTTCTACGGTGCCTTCTTTAAAACATTCCGCGACGTTTTTGCTTGGAGCTATGAAGAGATTCCAGGAATAGACCCTTCTATCGTGGTCCACAAGATTCCAACATTTCCTAGCGCCCGACCTGTTCGAAAAAAACTCCAACCCGTCCATCCCCGTAAGGCAGCCGCTATCAAAGCAAAAGTCGAAAAACTTTTGCGTGCTGGTTTTATCTATCCTATCCCACTGACAGAATGGGTATCTAATATCGTTCCCGTATCCAAGAAATAGGGTACGATTAGAGTATGCATCGATTACCATGACTTGAACAAAGCTTGTCCAAAGGACAACTACCCAACTCCGTTCATCGACCAGATCATCGATAACTGCGCTGGGAGTGTCATCTTTTCATTTATGGATGGCTTTTCCGACTATAATCAGATCAAGATACTCCCAGCAAACCAGCATAAAACATCCTTTATCTTCCCATGGGGAATCTTTGCATATCGAAAGCTACCTTTCGGCCTGAAAAATGCCGGGGCAACTTTCCAGCGGGCGATGTCATACGCATTTCACGATATCAAACATATTGCAGAACCGTATCTTTATGACCTTCCCGCTCATTCTCAGACTCGGGAAGATCATCCTGATCACTTAGGTGCCATCTTCGCAAGGTGTCGTCGCTACAACATTCGTTTGAACCCGCATAAATTCGTTTTTTTCATTGAAGCCAGAAAACTTTTGGGATTCATAATCTCCAAAGACGGTATACGATTAGACCCCACAAAGGTAGAAGCTATTTTAGCCCTGCCTTCCCCCATGAACATACCAGAACTTCAAAGTTTGCAAGGGCACGCAAACTTTCTATGCCGTTTCATTTGCAATTTTGCCGAGATAACAAAAGGCTACATGAGGCTTCTAAAGAAAGACACCCCTTTCTTTTGGGACGACAAAGCCCAATGCTCCTTCAATAATCTAAAGGTAGCCTTAACTAAATATCTTATGATTCAACCCCCCAACTACACACGTGACTACATTCTATATCTCGCAGCTTCGATTTCCACCATTGGCATGGTGTTAGTCCAACAAGATACCAACGACATAGAACATGTGGTATATTATCTTAGCGCGAGTCTTCTTGACTCCGAAACTCGATACTCACATGTTGAAAAACTGGCTCTGGCAACAGTCTTTGCTATCCAAAGGTTCTGTCACTACATTCTGCTCCACCAGATCACTGTCATAGTGGATTTCAATCCAATGTACTATATCCTCACACGTCAAGTACTCGGGGGAAAATATTCCCGTTGGATTGTCATCCTACAAGAGTTTGACTTGGAATTTGCCAAAGCCAAATCCAAGAAATCTTTGGTCTTTGCCTAGTTGATTTGTAATCTGCCTCGTGCTACTGAGCAACCTGAGCCCATCGATTCTCTTCTCGATGAATCATTGTTCCTCATCAAAACCTCTGACCCATGGTATGGGGATATTCTACTATATCTCCAAACCCAACGTTTTCGCCCCGACCTCAACCGCAATGAACATCGACGTATCTGACATCACGCCAAGTACTACCTTATAATCAACGATACCCTTTACCATTGTGGTGTTGATACCATTCTTCGATTTTGTTTGAATTTAGATAAGGCTGAACACATTCTTAATGAATGCCACACTGGAGCATGTGGTGGTCATCTCTCTGGGATGGCGACGGCCCAAAAGATACTATGAGCGGTATATTTCTGGCCCTCAATTTTCAAAGACTGCATTGAAACGGTTAAGAAATGTCCACCCTGTCAATTCTTTCACAGTAAGACACACTCGCATCCTGCTCCACTTCATCCTGTCATTTCCATCGGCCCCTTTTCCAAATGGGGTATATATTTCACGCACTGTAAACCCACTTCATCTAGGGGGCATAGCTATGTCATAGTAGATGTGGATTATTTCACAAAATGGGCTGAAGCGATGCCTACTTATGCTGAAGATGGTAAAACAGCAGCACAGTTCATATTCAACCATATCATAGCGAGGTTTGGAGTCCCACAATCCATCGTGACCGATCATGGCTCCCACTTCAGGAACCATATGATTGAAGAATTGAGTGCCAAGTTGGGTTTTCGTCATGAAAACTCAACCCCATATTACCCACAGGCCAATGGCCAAGTCGAATCCATTAACAAGGTTTTGAAACGCATGATCCAGCGCATTGTGGGTACCCATAAGTCCAATTGGCACTCAGCTCTTTTCTCGGCATTATGGGAATACTGAACCTCAGTGAAAAGTGCTACCGGATTCACACCATTCCAACTGGTGTATGGCCTGGAAGCCATTTTATCGATTGAATGTGAAATCCCATCACTCAAAATAGCCATAGAGCTACTTCCCAATACTACCTCCAAAGAAGAATGGTTTCTATACCTAGCCAAGCTAGATGAAACCCGCCGAGACGTTGCTTTAGCTAATGAAGCCCATAAAAAAAGCGTCAAAGCACAGTATGACAAATCCATTCAACCTCGGGTTTTCAATGAAGGTGACCTCGTACTCACATACAACCAGATACATGATAAACTTGGAAAAGGAAAGCTAGAGTCTATGTGATACGGCCCCTTTGTTGTAAAACGTGTTTTGGAGAAAGGAGCCTACAAGCTCGTTGACTGTGACGGCACACCGTTGGCACGGCCCCGCAATGGGCTATACCTAAAACTCTTCTACGCGTAGGTTCATCCTGCGCGAGACACTTTTGTACATAATGTACTTAGTTTGTTTTCATTTCTCTTTTATGTATGTATACATGGATCTTATGTATCCCTATTTACCTCGACTTGTACTTCTATGCACAGATGACTTCCTTCTACGGATTCGCCGACGGTGCGAGTTGACACACCCAGAACCTCGCTTCCGCAGCATGGGTAATCTATTCTCCCACTGGAGAGTTGATATCTTCAGGAGGCACTTGCTTGGGCCTCGCAACCAACAATATTGCAAAGTACCATGCAATCATTGGACTCTTAACCGAGGTTGCTTCCCTTGGAATTGACTCCTTGTCAGTCTTTCTAGACTCTCAACTCGTGGTGTCACACTTGAACTGTATCTACACTGTCTGCGATCCCTTTTTACTTCGCTTATTTCGAAGGGTACGCCTCTTGGAACGATCTTTTGATTATATTTCATATCAACACATACCAAGAGAATTCAATTAGGTGGTTGATTCATTAGCTAACTACATTTTGGATTGGCATCTTACCCATACATGAAGAATTCATCATAAAATAAACATGCAAGTCATTGTAAATAGGTAAATCATAAGAGTAGGTCCATATGTATATATCATCACATATAAAAGTGTTTTTCCTGAATACATAAAGTTTGTATCCAAAAGACAAAATTTGGGATCCAATGCCATGCAAAAATTTAGCTCTCAAGACTACATATCGTGTACATGCCACAAAAAGGTAAAATACTACTATCTAAGGAGATCTAGGAGATCTATCACGAGCCTCCTTAGATTCCTCATGCTGCTGATGGTAGAAAACTATAGCTCTAGCCACCCTACGGAGGAGTAGGCCAATACGTCTAGGCACACCCACAGTATGCAGCTGAAGATGCAGAGGAACATCATCCATCCTCATAGCTGGAACTCCGAGGTTCAAACCTTGTAGGTTCCGCTCTATATCTTGGACCCCTCCCACTTCTTCCACTTCCTCTTCCTCTTCTTCCCCCTCCGAAGCAACTCGGTGCTCGACACCACCTCGGCATAACGGCGAATAGCCTGCAGGTCTCCTTGGTCCACGATCTGTGACATGCACATATACATATTAAGTCTTTTTCACACATTCCAAAAAAACAATTAAAAATTACATATTCAAAAAATTCAAAATACATTAATGAAGGTCATACCTGAGTTATCCCAATCCTCGTCGTTGGGCAATGCCAATTCAATATCCTCGCAGAAGTCCACCCCTGCATAGGGGTAGTCCTTGATCATCATGATCTGCTCCTCGAGCCATTAAAAGAAGTCCTCGCCAAAGGCTAGATGTTGCGGCCCCCCGAGCCTCCCTGCATACTCACTCCATCGACCCATCTGTGGCTCGGTGGGTGGGCGGATAGGCATGGTCAGCTGTGGACACAACAATGGAACCCTCTCTAGAAAGAAGGTGACCAAAATGCTCCCATAACCGAATTGGCAGTTCTCCCCATTCCTACACTTGGTTACTTGCTCCTTGAGATTGGATAGCACCCCTTTGCACCAGTTGAACAGTGTTGGTGCTAAACACTCCACAGCAAGATTCATTTGCGTACGGGATGCCTGATGAGGACTCATGCTACCTGCCACACGTGTGATGGTAAACAACACTGTTTTCATTGGAAGTTCCACAACATCCTTAATGACCACTTTACCGCTTTTCTTTCCAGAACCTTGATGACAGTAACAAGCAATCAAGGCATCAGTGCTCGCTTCCGAGGCCCTGAACCCTGTTAAGTTCACCCGAGCCCCTCTCTTTGAGAGACCCGTAAGAAAATAGATGTCTTCTAGCTCAATCTCAAGGATATGCTCCCCAACTCGAAAGCCTTGAATGTCGAGGTCCCACATTTGTATAATGTGAGTGAGAAGTTTAGCCTGCTTGCGGATGCCTTTGGTCTTGAAAAATTGTAATAACCCATAGTTTCGCAATGCAGATAGAGTGGCTTGGTCATCTTCAGCCAATAAATCATCATTCTCATGCTCCCTCTCTTTCTAGTTGACCATTTTTATTCAAACAAGCTATAAACTCCTGCAAAAAGGCCGAAGAAACATTCATGAGCAAGATAGTGGCTTGATCTCATTCTAAAAAACGAGGAAAACAATTTATTTTTCCCCTTTTTTCGCCACTACCACACCTAGGCTCCACTTGAGTGCATGGTATAGAACACTACCGCGCACCCACGTTTCTACACTAAGTGGTATTACCGCGTCTCTTGATAGAGGGACCCCACGGTAGTTACAGAGGCAAAAAAATCCTTATAGGGCTTTCCCAAAAATCAAGCAAATTTCAATGAAATTAAGTTTTTTGCCTATGAATTGAAATAGGAGATTGAGAGCTCTTACCTGGCGTAGACGGATGACGAAACGGTGCCTCGAATCTCCAGATATGAACACTTGAAGTTTTTCCCTCCAATGGATGAACTTCCTCTTTGAGCAAAAATAACCAAGGTGAAATAGTAACTTTTCATTCTTACTCCTTTCTTATATAACATCTATATTTAATTTTTGCTCATTATTTTATTATTATCATTATTTTAGGTCAAAACTCTTTTTTCACATTACTAATGTCCTTTCGAGGTTTCTCTAGTTTTCTTTGACAGGATCTTCCTAAACTGTTCACACTGGTGTTTACTGCTTTTTGACCTTAATTTTGAGCCGACTTTATCTTTTTTTGCTCTAGATTAAAACTTGAAAAAGATTCCAAGCATCTTTTGCATCCGTATCGTGCTTGTCAAACTCAAGAAAACGGTGTCGAGCTTAGTCAACTTTACTCATGCTCGTTAAACGATGAGGAAAGTATTGTTTCGGTTGTATTTTATTCTTTTTTCGGACCGACACAATTAAAAAATTACAAAAAAGACCATCGAAGTTCCCTTTAAGCTCTTTTCAAATTCCCTTGTTTCGAAAAGATCGCCAAGTGCACTTGTCTCTTTCACACTTGTAAAATTATTCGAAAGGTTGTCTATTCAGTGATAGGTTACCCCTTTTTCGGCCCGTCTAGACTAATTACGAGAAAGGTATACCTCAGTCAACTTTCGGTTGGGAGAGTTCTCTCAGGAATTGTTTTACACTTTTTTGGGACTGGGGGACTAAATTTACGAAAAAGTATACCCTGGAGCCTCCTTTAAAGTTTTTCAGGCTCTCTAAATGTGAAAAACTACCGAGTTTCCCTTCCTTGGACTTGTTAAAATTTGACATCGAAGGACCCATCTTGGGACGAACCCTTCCTTTCTCAGGTTTGTAAAACATATGAGATCGGACTCATCTATGAGATGAGCTACACCGAGCATCTGTTATCCTCCTCAAGCTCGTAAAACAACAAGGAGGTACTCATCTATCACGTCGGGGGAAATTGGGAAATGAGTCAAGTTTACTTTATTGGCAGCTTGTCAGTCGTCACCTTTGAAAATGGCATGCATCTGTCCCTTGTCTACTTTTGGGTATCTATTCACTATTTTGGAGTTATGGTCATCACCTCGAGTTGTCTCTCTAGCCACGTGTATACTCATCCTATGTCTATCCTATGCTATCAATAATCCCTGCTTCCAGGTTCTGCTTCATGCCGTTATATGTTCAAAGGGTTTGCATTGTTCCAAGTCATCCATTGTGTCAAGACTTCCATTGTGTCAATACATGTTTCATTTTTCCATTGTTTCACATCATCTCTCATTCCGATTTCGTGTCAATGATGTGGGAATCACCATGGCCCACCTTCGACGAGTCTATTCCTATCGACACCAAATCGCTATCTAGGAATTAGGCTTAGGAGTCAACCACTAGTACCTTGGTACCTGCATGCCTCAATGGCAGGTTTCCTCGTATTCAGTAGTAGGTTTTAATCATTGACCTCTAATTGAATGATCTCTCGGATGCTCGACATCAACTCCTTTATTTGGATTTCGTTGAGATGTACTATAGATACCTTGGGAATCATCGTCATCATTGGTGATCTCCCTCGCATTTGTTAACGGTTCACATCATTGACCGGTAATCAAATGGTTTCTACCATGTTCAACTTCAACACCTTGTAATCACATGGCTAGATTCATATCATTTGCGATTGGGTAGAATACCGTGGACATTCTTTTGTATTCTGATTGTGTCTAGGTTGTGATGGAAATTTCTTTTGTATCATCACATAGATCCACTTATGTATTGGTCTTGGCTGTGTCATTACTGTCTCGTGGATCTACGCTTGTTCATAGTAGCCATGATTTGTCTACAGTCTATATCATCTCAGTACTCATGGATCTGCAATGTATTGGTCGGCAGCCATGCTTTGAGTCAATTGTTTCCGAGCATGGGAATGCTCGCCTCGGTGGTATATCTGACACTTTGTTTCTGTTTCAACTCCTTATTGCTCCCCTCGCTGCTATCTCTGCACAATATTTGTAAAGTCTTTCGGCCATCAATCTCTTCTAACCTCACACTTTAAGGGGCATCTGTTATACCTCAATATTGCACCTAACAACCTAGTGTCGCATCTTTACACCAAATCACATTGACGACACTTCCCCCTACTGAATAAACACCCAAAAAAGAAGACCAATGATTGACCATTGAAGACAAACTCTTTTCCTGTCATCTGCCAACCCAACTCAATCTTATTTGCAAGCACTACCGCACCTTGCAAATCTATTGGGGCGCGATAGTCCTCACTACTGCATGTTGCTCCTCTCCTGGGACACGGTACTATCGCTCTATGCTCAGGCTTAGGGGCGCGGTAGTCCAGTTATAGCATTTTTCCATGGATTTTGGGATCTCAACCTTCGAGGGATTCTGTTAGGATTTCCACCTTTGATTCGATCCTAATCCTCTCCTTGTTTGGCTTGCTTTATCCACTAAACATTCCATAGATCCACACTTCTCTCTTGTTGGTTAATCTTCCCACATACTATAAGATAGAGGTCTTCCATGAGCCAAGGGGAGGACTTTTGGGGCATCAAACCTATGATCATAAACCTTTTGCGGAGATAGCTAGAGGTGGAAGCAATTGGAGCTGGAAGATTGGCTTGGACATCAAGCAACCTTTGTAAGCACTTTTCAAGCTTCTTAATAATATAACTTGCCTTGTTTCCTAGTTCGTGTGTATTGATTATGTTTCAATTTCATGAATTATATCTATATAGATTTGGAATCTAACTTGCAATTCAAAGACATTGGAAGATTGCATGTGCTTGTGCATTGTTTTGTCTCAACAGATCTATCGTGAAGATTCCGAGATCAAAACTACAAGAAGGACAAACGTTGAGAATGGAGGTGAGTTACTTTCTTCCTTTTCTTCTAATGTAAAATCTCTGAAATACTAGGTTAATCCAGGATTCAAGATTACATTTGTTTCATTTTTTGTCTTAGCTTAGAGCTAGCCTAATCTACTTTATCCTAAGAGAATTTCTCTTTATCCGTAGGGAGAAATATCTACAACACTGAGAAACCCCAACAACATCCAAGATTTGACAGTTTGTTAGAAAATTAGACCGTTCTTCAGTAATAACCTCAACAAGTTTAGGCTTCAACCTATTTTCAATAATTTTGGTGGTCAAATTATATGCCAAATTACATAAGGCAATAGGTATGACATCATTAAAAGTAGATGGTCTGCTACATTTCCGAATAAGTGTCAGGAAAGTATATTTAATCCCTTTATAAATAAAATATTCCAATCTAGAAAACTCAATAATAGACAGTAAGTCATTACCCATAATATCAAAGAAACCCAAAAAGAGCTCAACCGTCCAACGTATGGACTAGGACTTTTGTCCTCTTCAAATTTGTTTAGAACCTTAGCAATTTCCTCCAATGTTATAGGTCTTCCAAGCTCAAACCCCTCTTCCTTCGTGAAGAAAGAAGTAAAATGATTTATAACCCTCATTTGGTCCTCAATCCGAGCAGTACTAGGATCTGTGAAATGATGTGAGAAAAAATATTTAGCATCCTTTTCCAATTTACTTTGAGACTTAACCACATTACCATTTTCATCATCAAGGTCCGATATGGCATTATGATTTCTTCTATTAGAAGCATAACGATGAAAAAATTTAGTATTTCATCACCCAATGCCACCAAAGTAGCTCCGCTTTTTAACTGCCATGATTTCTCCTCTTGTCTCAGATCTCATGTTTTCTTTGTTCAAGGATTTGTAACCCCTCTTTTTCTTCCTCTGTAAAAATACCTTTAGGATTGAGCTTGAATAAAAGTCCACTTTGTTTCTCTATCCTCTCAATATCTTCCTTATACCTTGCAATTATGATATTTTCACAATTCATCACATCCTTCTTCGGTCATTTTAGTTTAAAGAAAAGGACTTCCATCATATTTTAGTCATCTGGAATCGAGACCAACAACCAACACTTTCTAACCAAAGCACATAAATATTCATCATTCATCCAATAATTATTAAACTTGAAAGGGAAATTTTTCTTTGCCTTGATTCCATCTATTTGCAACATAATAGCCTAGTGTTCTGAGATATTCGAGAATTCCACCCAAGTTCTGATTTTTTGCAAACAACTACATAAATATTCTGCCATTAAATAACGATCTAATATTTTACCAATCCCTTGATTACCACATCTTTTGTTATTCCAAGTTGCACACATTTTAACAAGCACAATGTCAATCAAGTTGTTTTTTCTGTAACAAGTCGCCAAAATACTCAGCTAACTCAACGAGCCAATCCAAGCTCCCCCAAATTTCTGAAACCAATATATTGAAATTCAAATCACATGAGATAATCAAATTTGGCAATTTTAAGATGCCACTATTATCCAAATTGTTCCAGAAAGATTCCCTATCTTTATAGGGACCATAAACATTGAGAAAAACGATTTGTTGATCAAACTCAAGAAATATTCCTTCCAAGAGAAGACCTCCTATAATCTTAAATGCCATAAAATATGAAGTAGAAGGATTCCTTCCAGATAGGATACCACACAATTGTTCAACAGCATCAATGGCACAGAAGTTCCAGCTAGGTAGAATTTTTGAGAAATATTCAATAGCAACTTGAGAATTACAAAGATTTTACTGAATTAAAATTAAGTTTGGGTTAGTATACTTTATGAATTTGGAGAGGGCCCTAACCTTCCCAACCCCCCCGATTCCACAAATGTTGAAAGAAATAAATGCAATTAAACATTGTTGACAATGGGATGGATTGTTCTAAGGGATTGAGATGAACTTTCAGCTTGATTCGTTTTTTCAGTTAAGGGGATGAAAGTAGTGCCTACATCAAACTCCCGATCAGGAGGAGGACAACCCGACTTGTCTTTCTTTTTCATTTTGTTCCTAATAGTAACATTTTTACATATCAAGATTGTATACACATGTACTTCCACATCATTATTAACAAATTTATTTATTTTTATAATTAAATCTTGGACCTTGATTTCTATTTCAAAGTGGTTTTCTCTGACCTTGGTTAACATGCTTAGTAATTTGGATTTTAGATTAAAATTACAATAATTTTTATTACTATATTTTTTCCTAATTTGAATTATTATGATAAAACTTTATCACCTAACATTAAAAATATAAATATTAACTATTTAGACATATTTCCCAAATTTGTGTTATTATGATCAAAGGTTGCGACCTTATAATAAAAAATATTTTAATTAT
Organism: Larix kaempferi; assembly: GCA_027924585.1. Lineage (NCBI taxonomy): Eukaryota > Viridiplantae > Streptophyta > Pinopsida > Pinales > Pinaceae > Larix > Larix kaempferi. The sequence goes on from BSBM01000799.1 coordinate 16,799,093, forward strand.
TTAGAAGTATTTTAACTATTTAAATATATTTCAATGTGGTTGTCCATTTACCTTGGTTACTAGGCTTAGTAATTTGGATTTTAGATTAAATTTGCAACAATTTTGTTTACTATACTTTTTCGTAATTTAAATTATTATGATAAAAATTTATCACTTAATATTAAAAATACAAATATAATTTATTTAGACATATTTCCCTAATTTATATTATTATGATAAAATATTGTCACTTTATATTAAAAAATATTTTAATTATTTAAGAATGTTTTAATTATTTACATATATATTTCAATTGTATGGTTGTCCATGTACTTAGTTTATCATATTAAAATAATTTATATTTATTTGATTTCAAGTTTTCATTTAGGTCAATTTATAATTTCAATCTTTACATTTTAAGATTTGATTATCAATTTATAATTTATATTTTACAATGATATATTAGTTTTAACTCAATAATTTTTTTAGATTATTGATTTTATATTTTTATTTAAATATAATTAAAATATTAAAAAATACATTTTCTCTAATACAATTTGATTACTTTTATGTTTTTATCAATGATGGTGGCTTATACATTATTTTATAAAAAGTAATAATAAGTAATAATAGTGACTTATTTATTAAATTTTAAATATTAAAATTAAATATTGTATGCAGCTTAAGGCTCTCCTACAATACTACACCATCATCACCTCTAAGTCAACTAAAACTACATTTACACATCAACTCCACAAACCTACCGAACATTTGGCATTAGTTTAACAAGTGGATTCAACAACTCTTTTAATAATTTATTTGAATAAAATCACATTTAATTAAAATAATCTTTTGGTTTCTAGCTTCAATAAGTTGCAATTGACTAGTCACTTGTATATTGAAAATCTCATCCATGATGGAAAGAAAGGAAATTGTGAAAATAGTGGTTTTTAATGTGTTTATATTTATAATAAAACATATCTAGTGAAGAATTTAATGTTGGTAAAATACACGCTGAAGCATTCTAACATTGGTAAAAATCAAAGTATAAAGCATTCAAAAATAATGAGGATGGATATTTAATGAAAGGATATATTTTTTTGAAAATTCGCCTCTAAGCAAAGTTGTTCGCCTCAATGAGTAGACAAAATGTTGAAATCGGAATATTTTTTTATTATGAGTTCTTGGTCCACTTTTATCTCTTTCAAGATTTCAAAAATTGACCTTTAGCACGCCCAAATAGTGGATTTTGGCCTTCTTTTATCCCTTGAATTCACATAATTTTAAATTTGGCCTCAAGTCTCTAGAGTTATCTATATGCCTGGGTCATGACTACACCATAACAATTTGGGCCTCAACTGAGCCCCCGTCCATCCTCGTGCTACACACCTTCAAAACCCATTAAACTAAAAAGTCTACAAAATCTAATTAGAATGGGTCCCTATCCCTCACTAGTAATCTTGTATCCTTCGAAAATGGTTTTGAATTGCCGCAAATCTCATCAAATTCTGATTTAATCCACTCTTGATATGGGCAAAATAAGATTTTGGCTCATGACTTTCTTTTATCTTTTCTAATTTTTCTACTGAAGTAGAATGATGTTGAAGTGGCAGGGTGATGATGTGTCATTGCACATGTATGTTGATGTGTCATACAGTCCTACGTGTCACCATGTGATGTGGATAGGTCACCTTGTGATGTGGCTAGGTCACCTTGTTATCACTATTACATTTGGGGGGCAAATTCGACGTTTGTTCGACGCTATTTAGCGTCGAATAAGTGTTTGTACAAACGTCGGTAGGACATCGGACTAATGTTGGTGGTATGATGTCACTTAAGCGATGTCTTAAACTGTCTCTTAAGAAACACATAAGATGAAGTTTTGGCCCTCTCAACCAATTACTGGAAACGTCGGCCAAACGTCCAACAAATGTCTGAAAACCGATGTTTTTGTATGTCTAAGAAACATCTGAAAAGAGATGTTTTATATGTATATTTGACATTGTATTGACATCCAAATAGAGACCTTCGTGGAGTAAAATTAATGTCGGCTTAATGTTGAAAAAGAGATGTTGTAAGAGTAAATGTCGCATCGATTCAATGTCTGAAAAGAGACATTTGCAATATAGATTGGATGTTGGATAGACGTCCAAATAGAGACGTTGATAGAGTAAAGTTGACATTGGTTTGATGTCGAAAAAGAGAGGTTGAAAGAGTATCTCTCATGTCGGTATAATGTCTGGAAAGAGACGTTTGCAATGTAGATTTGACGTCAGATTAATGTCTGAAAAGAGATGTTCATAGATTAAAGATGACATCTGTTGAAATATTGTAACTTCTAAGAATATTATATTTGTACTTTATTATTCCGGAGATGTTTCATTCCTTCGAAGAGACTCTATTGTATATCTGGAGATGTTTATTCCTCCGAGAAAGTGCGGTAACTAGGGTTATTAGATCTCCCATGTGAGGTCGGCCCTGAGTTAGCTTTTTAGGGGTTATTAGACTCTCTTAGGAGAGGTCGGCCCCATTAGGGTGAAAAGTTAGTTAGAACATGAGTATAAATAGAGGAGGTGTGTTCCTCATTTATCTCATTCATTCACTCACTTGTGATTGGTGCATAGGAGAGAGAGAGAGATATGCATAGGAGGAGAAGGATCTCTTGTTGAGGACTACATCTTGTATTCGGTTGATTGTCTATATTGAGGAAAGCTTTGCTAGGTTTTCTACCCATGAGGGTTTCCCAGGGTAAATCTTTGTCTATCTTGTGATTTTGTTTCTTTCAGTGATCTTGCTTGTAAAATTAGGCTAAACTTAACATGGTATCAGAGCTAGCCTGAATAGGACATCTTTCACAAGGTGAAAATACCTCTCTCTCCTCCTCCAGTGAAAATTAGGGTTTCTACCAAAGTTGGAATATTTGGATTATGATTGCATGGCTGGATAGCCCTCCTCAAAATCAAATTTTTGAGCCCTAGATCGAACTTTTTGAGTGGGTAGAACTCCAGGAAATTCAAACCCTAGTTTGGGTTTTGGACCAGAAAACCAGAAAAACCAGTAAACCAGAAAAGTTGCGCACCTGTGCACCAGTGAACCAGAAAAGATGCGAACCTGTGCACCAGAAAACCAGAAATTTTGTTGCAGATCTGGAAGGTGAAAAGTGGAAGTTTCCAAAAGCAGAATACAGTAGTAATCTCAAATCAATCAAGCTCATCTCCTGGTAAGTACTATTCTATCTTTGAGAAACTTCAATCTCTGTGACCTCCTAGATAAGATGGCCCCAAGCACTAAGCTTGAAGACTAGCTAGAGGGTATAGAGAATTTCCCGGCATGGAAGTACAAAATTGGTCTCATTCTTGAAGAGAATGATCTTGTCCAATATATCAAAGATGAGGTTGCAGAACCTGCAAAAGATGAAGCCAAAGAGAAGTATAGGAAGGACTTGATTAGGGAAAAGAGAATTATTGTTGATTCTATCAAAAACCACTTAATTCCCCAAGTGGCATCCAAGAAGACTCCAAAGGAAATGTATGATTCCCTTTCCAGAATGTATGAAGGAAAGAACATCAATAGGAAGATGAACCTGAGAGCTCAATTGAAGAGAACCAGGATGAATAAAGGAGAATCCATTAAATATTATTTCTCAAGGGTTTCCTAGTTCAAGGAACAACTAGATGCCATTAGAGATACCCTTGATTAAGATGAACTAGTCATGACTACTCTAAATGGTCTCACTAGACCTTGGGAGTCATTCATCCAAACCATGTGTGCCAGAAAAGAAAGCATGAAGTTTGATGTGGTATGGGAAGATTGCATTCAAGAAGAAGCTAGGGTTGCCAACAGAGAAGCCTTGCTCAAAGAAGGTGACCAATCCTTGGCCACCCACACCAAGAGAAGAAGGAATAAATCCCACTTCAAGAAGGATAGTCACAAGGAGTCTCAACCTCCACAAATATTTCAGAAAAAAAGGGAACTAATCAAGGAAGAGATTACTCCCAATTCCAATGTTTCATTTGTCACAAAATAGGACACATTGCTAAGGATTGTCCTTCAAAGAAGAAAAAGGGTTTCCATCATAAAAGACATCAAGCTCACCTAGCAGAAGATGATAATGAAGAAGAAGAAGAAGAGGAAAGACCTAAGAAGAAAAGAGCTAGAATAGAAGAAGAAGATGCAGAAGAATATGTTCTGTCAACAAGATCGTCGATCAGTAGGGATTCTTCTGATAGGAGTTTACCGTTGACGAGTCCTGGTAGCTGAATCAGTTCTGTCAACAAGATCGTCGATGAATGTCCTTCTGCCCAACGGTGGTCCTCGACCACGACCCGAACCACCTGCGCTGTTAGTATTTTGTGGGGTTTTGGGAGTTGGGAGGTGATCGCGTTTTACCCTCCTCGTATTCATGCGAAGCAGATCATTTCAGCAAAGAAGAGACTGACTAAAAACAATTATCACATGCAACTAATGACTAGTGTTTAATTTTTATCCTTCCCCGGCAACGGTGCCAAAATGTCGAGCACTCTATATGCAATTAGATTATCACCAATACACACAGAGCTTACGAGATTTATTGTCAACCCGAGAAAGTATTTTTATTTCAAAGGATAAGTGCACAATCTATGCTTAAACACCAAACCATTAGAATTGAATACTTTTATCTTCTATCATCCATGTTCATCCCAAGAATCTATGCAATCCCAATTGCCTTCTAATTGCTACACTTCAATTCCTCTCTACCATGCATCAATAAGAAATGATATAAGATCTAATCAACAATTGCAGGAAGGAAATCTCATTCATATTATAGAACAATCACCTCTTCAATCTAATCACTCTGGAAAACCATAAGGCATAAACTGAACATTAATCTAGAAATCCAATTGCAAAGGATTGAGTCAACTGTTCTAAGAAATTGAATTGCAGAATGGAAATCAACAATCATAACAGGAAAGATAAATTGCAAGGGCTCATGGGATCACAACTTAACTGCAAGATGAACAAGGCTGTGTATAATTGTCACACGAATTGCATAAAGTCTCTACTCAGTCGACTGTCACTCTGTATTACTTGCCAAATTCAAGGAACTCTAATATTAATTGTACTGAAAATCCACACCATAAATGTCACTGCTGCGTACAAAAATAAGTATCATGAACAAAGCATCACATAATAATGAATTCAAAATCCTATTTTAACTCAGCAATCTCTGTGGAAGACGGGCCCAGCCTTCACACAGAGACGCTGGCTGAACAACGCGAATTCCTTTAACTCAGAAGTAACCCCTTATATTAACAGAAGAATGATTACACAGTTTTGCTCGGCTGCTAATACAATGAATTAATTATCTGTTGTTCAACCCCTGGGTCGAGGAAGCTCCCCATATTTATACATACAAATCATAACATCCAATCCTATAATTGGGCAGCCATGAAGATCTCTGATCTTCAAGCACCCTAAATAACTAGCTGTTACAATACGTGGTAGAATAGAGGCATAAAAATATGAGAAAGCGATCGATTGACCCAAGAGTGGCGATCCTCACAACTAGACTCGAGCAGCCACATACTCAAGATAGCGCATTCTGTTACAGATGCCCTGTCACAGCTCCACCTAGGATGTTATATTGGAACCATGTGCCTTAATTGATGATTCGAGCCCCAAGAATCCTTTTGTAAGCAGCGAACACCTTTAAAGACTTGTTCAGCCCCGCGTTCCTGCAGCCCACTTATCTCAACTACCTTCATAAATCATAACATATTAGCACAATTGAGAGATAAACAACTTTAATTATCACATTCATAAGTATTAATAAGATAAAGCAATGATCAGTCATACCTTGGCAACTTGAGGGAATAAAATAAGGACAACGGGTCTAATTGACATGATAAGTGGTGTAGGACAGGGGCAGGAAAGATGATTAAAGATGATTAAAAAGGGCCAATTATGGGCTCAACATCTCCCCCCAACTACCCTGTTGCATGTCCTCATGCAACAACCTGCATCTGAATCCTGTACTAAGCTCTATCCAAGGAGAGAGGAAGAATTGTAGGAAACTCAGGCACCTTATTTATCTTTTGAAAAGCCTCTGTGAGTAACCCAATACCTTCGTGCATCACTGTTCCCCTTCCACTGCTACTTGCTGGTGTCTGGAAATGCAGTTGGTGTAGTGGGAATTTTCCTGCAGTCTCATTATGCTGTGCCTGGGGGGTTGAAAGGAAATCTTCAATCTGAGTCTAAATCAATGACATTTCCAGGAGGTAGAAGCATTGGTTCTTGTGGGGCAGTGTCTTCTAGCACATCTAAATTTAATAAGAGAGTTGTTGGTTCTTGTGTAACAGCAACATCCTTTAGACTCTCTTCAGCAGCTACCCTTATTGTTTTTAGAGACACTGGTTCTTGTGTAATAGTGTCTTCTTTGTCCTTCTGCTGTTGAGATTGGATATCTTTTCTCGTTGTGCATCTCCTCCTCCAATATTTCGGTGTCACCTGAGCATGGTGTCTGTACCTGTTCATCTTCACTCCACTGTGTATCGGGAATGATATCCACTCCAGGGTTAACTTTTAAATGAAATCCAGGAGTTCCTGCTGCAGCTTCCAAGAATGTTGGTTCTTGTGTAGCAACATCCTGGCTTTCCTCTTCATCCTCCTGTTGTTGCAACTCTTCTCCTATGAGCTCTGTGTCATGGGATTCCTCTGGGGTTACAACCCAGAGTTCATCATTAAACTCTAGAGTGTCCTCTGTCCCAGGTTCTTCTCCCATCTGTTTGGCCGATTAGGAAAGTATATTCAGGTTTGCTGGTTCTTGTGTTACAGCATCCTGTTCCAATTTATCACTATCCTGCCTTTGTGTCTCTTCTTCTAGAATTTCTGTGTCCTGGGAGCATTCTGGGGTTACAGTGTAGAATTCTTCATTGGCCTCCAGAGTGTCCTTCATTCCAGGTTCTTCTCCCATCTGCTCTATAAGCTCTGTATCATGGGAACATTCTGGAGTTACAGTATCATCCTTATTAAGCTCCAGGGTGTCCTCCATCCCTTGTTCTTCTCCTATCTGTTCTCTATTCTCTGTGTCATGGGAAGTGGCAGCTTCAGCAAGGATATTCAAAGATGTTGGTTCTTGTGTGACAGCACCTTCTTTTTCTGCTGCTTCCTTTATTGTGGTCGCGGGCTGTTGTGCTGAGTAAGTGCTAAGTATAATTTTGTGGCATGTTTCCTTAAAGATTTCTCCACAGGTGGGACAGAATATTCGTTCATCCTCCTGCCCAGCTTCAGCAGAATCTGATCCCTCCAGTTGGTCTGCAGCCTCTATCAATGTATAAAATTTTCTTTCACCCTATTTTCTGCAGGTTTCCTTCCAGATTTCCAACTCCCTTCCAAGTACTTGGAGGTCCTCTTTTAACATTGCGTTCTTATCCAGAAGTCCTTCAATTCCAGGTTCTTCCTCCACTGGCCTTTGTGGAGCATCCATTGGTCTTGGTACAAGGATTGGGAGCTCAACCCGTGCCTCTAGGGTTGCCCATCTTTTCCTGGCTTCCTCTGCTGCTGTAGCTGATCGAGTTCTTTTCTTTCTGATTGGTGATATTAGGTTAAATTCATTGGTGGCTCTCTTTCTTTTCTGTTGTGGTGTTTTCTTTTGTGGAGCTGGGACATAGGGAATCACAGCTGAGGTCAAAGGAATGTTTTCTTGCTCCTGATGCTGTTCTTCTTCAATTACAGCTCCTCCTCCTACCCACTCAGGTGAAGACTCAATTGTTACCAGCTCAATGTTTTCTTCCATTGCCCTGGATCTGTCATCTTCAGGTTCCATTGTCACAGCATTTGATGTTGTTCCAATTTCACCTTCTGCTGTCGGAGCTGCCATGTTATCTGGGTTTTCCACAAAGGTTTTATCTACACCATCGCCCAATGGCTCTATTTGTGCCTCCAATTGTTGTTCTTCAAATGCAGTTTCATCCCCCAATGGATCTGCTTGTGCCGGAGGTTCATCTCCCCCGAATGGCTCTGATTGTGCCCCTGGTTGTTCTTCCTCTAATATAGTTTCATCCCCCCCAGATGGCCCAGCTTGTGTCCCCGGTTGTTGTTCTTCTACTGTGGTTTCACCCACCCTGGATGGTCTTGCTTGTGCACCCGATTGCTGTTCTTCTTCCATTTCATCCCTCCCCCCAACTTCAATGGAGGAACTCCGGTCCTCCTGTTGTAGTGGAACCTGTATTTGCTATAATGGGACGACCCGCAAGGGAACGGGTTGCTGAGGTCGGGTTATGAATTGTTCCCAAGTTATATGATGTTGGGAAAGGGTTCTTACAATGATTAATTTGATAAGGCCATGGTGGGTGAGAGAGGAAAGTGGGTGCTTAGCAGATTGAACAAATGCCGCCATATGACGCAAGTCGTGCAGTAAATAATATGGAATGTTCAATAAAATGCCATGGCGGAGATGAGAAAGCAAAGGAAGTTCAGAGTTATACACAGTTTGATATCTACCTTCACAAGTAATGTACTTCTTGAGAAAGACAGCAACCTGGTCCCATGGCCGCGGCAGTGAGTTCAGTGCGATCCCTCTTCGAGATGCTTCAACTTGCTCCCCTGCGAGTAAAAATTCTTCTTGTGCAATCGTTGTAGGGACTCGTCGGTTAAACCATGGTTTTCCCACCATCGGGATGGCTGTAACCTTGGATATAATGGTCTCAGATACTTCTATGCACAACCCCCACACCATAGAGTGAGTTTTGGTAAGATTCAAAGCAAATTGCAGGGCTGCATCCCGATCGAATCCGTCTAGCCGCTCAAAAAATTCGAGCCAGCCGGCAGCTTGAAAGATGGCAAGAACTTGAAGATTTCTCCTGAGTTCCCGTGTATTGAAAGGTTCATGAAAAAATGGAATCCCCATGATCCTGGCTGCAAGCTAAAGTTGCTATCCCACAGATTACAGGATCCCAAAATGGAAGTTGCAGCACAGAGGATGCACAAATCGCTGAGTGGAGACGTTGAGAAAATGGGCAAATTTGGAAAGTTGAGCACAGAAAAACGTTCGAAATTTCCATGCCGAATTAGGGAAGGTGGTGGTTATTAATGTTTACGTCATATGAGGGAAAGGTTTAATCAGGTATAATGGTGGTACGAGTGAAGGTACAACTGATATTGTTTAAATGATATCAATACTTAATCACGTGATAAATGAAAGCCATACCTCATAAGACTGTGCGTCGGATAGCTTGCGGAGAATGGTGGAGCGTGCAGTTGGTGACGTTGCGGAGGAGAACTCGTGCACAGTCAGAAGTGTGATCATGATGACTCGGATAAGGAAATAATTTCTTTCGCCGGTGAAATACAAGCCATCACGTCCTCGGGGTCGGAATGATGAGTTCGCCGGCTCGACTGAGGTGAATCAGCACCATGATTTAGCAGGTTTGGAGCAATTCTTCCGTTAACACAGAAGTTACCACTACAAGTTGCAAAAAAAATGATATCACGGCCGACAAAAAAGATGTTGCAGCCGCCAGGAAAGAAGTTGTAGCCGCTGGAGGGTATCTTGCAGCTACCGGAAAATAGTTCACGGCAGCCGGGAAAGGAATTTATGGCATCGGGAAAAATTACGGCTGTAACGGAAAAGTTTTACGGCGGTGGGAAATAAGTTGCAGCCGTCGGAGGGTATGTTGCAGCTACCGGAAAATGATTTACAACAGTCGGGAAAGAGGTTTTACGTCCGTCGAAAAAATAATATTGCCGCCACTAGGAAATGGTTCATGGCTGCCGGAAGATATGTCGCAGTCGCCGGGAAATAAGTTGCAGCCGTCGATGTTGCAGCCGCTGGAAAACATTTCACGGCTGCCGAAAAAGATGTTGCAGCCGCCAGAAAATATTCACGGCAGCCGGGAAAAAGGATATTACGGTCGCTGGGAAATGATGTGGCAATCGCTGGGGAATGAGGTGGCGGCCGCTGAGACATGGTGTTGCAGTTGCCGAAAAAGATGTTGTAGCTGTCGATGTTGCAGCTGCCAGAAAAGATTCACGGCAGCCGGGAAAAAGGATATTACGACCGCTGGGAAATGATGTGGCAATCGCTGGGGAATGAGGTGGTAGCCACTAAGACATGGTGTTGCAGCTACCGAAAAAGATGTTGCAGCTGCCAGAAAAGATTCACGGCAGTTGGGAAAAAGGATATTACGGCCGCTGGAAAATGATCTGGCAATCGCTGGGGAATGAGGTGGCGACCGCTGAGACATGGTGTTGCAGCTGCCGAAAAAGATGTTGCAGCTGCCAGAAAAGATTCACGGCAGCCGGGAAAAAGGATTTGCGGTCGCGGGGAAAAGGATTTTACGGTTGATGAGAAATGATAACGCGGTTGCCGGAAAAGATATACAGCTGCTGGAAAAGATGTTGCAGCTACCGGAAAATATGTCGTAGCTGCCGGATTTTTTTTTAATTTTTTTTTTAGACTCTCGCTTGACGGGCCCAATCTGGTTGTTCCCTTGGTGCTTCCCTGAAAAATTTTCTGAAAAATAACAGCAAACGAAAAGATCAAATGCAAAGAGAAAGAAAAAAAACAACAATTATACGCTACAGCAGGAAATTATTTATGTACAGCAAATACGATTTTCAGTTTAAGGATTGGCAAAGGCAAAGAGAAATTCCTGCTCTTGTGCCAGCTGATAATCTGGATCGGCAGCAATGCGAAATGAATGCATCTTTCGAGATGGGATTACGATACAGTCGCAGTCTATGGCCATTAGCAAGTAATGGTATACAATTTTCATCAATGGTCACCAGGCGAACAGTGTCATTGTCAAATACCTTGTTGACCAAATATGGACCCAGCCATCTTGTACGTAATTTACCTTTAAAATCCTTCTTGAATCTGGAGTCGTATAATAGTGCCCAGTCTCCCTCACATAAAATTTTCTTTTTAATAAATCGGTCATGCCAGTTGGATCTTTGTTGCTGAAGCAAAACAGATTCGTTTAATTGATTTAATCTTCTCTTCTGGGCTTCTGTTACATCCAGACTCATTTCTGTGGCTGTTTTCAGGGTTTTGATCTCAAACTCAATTGGAAAGATGGCACTCTTTCCATACACCAGATCATAGGGAGAAAACCCTATGGTGTTGCGCCAAGTTGTGCGATATGCCCACAGTGCTTCTGGAAGCCTGTCAGCCCAATCCTTTCGATGGCTTTTAACTGTTTTAGTAAGGATTGCTTCAATAACTTTATTAGTACTTTCCACCTGACCATTGGCCTGGGGGTGGTAAGGTGAAGCTATCCTATGCTGCACATGATACTTCCGGAGCAAGGATTCAAATTGATGTGAGATGAATTGCGGTCCCCCATCGGTAACTACTTCCTTTGGTACCCCAAAACGGGTAAAGATTTCACTGTACAGAAAATCAATCACCGCCTGGTCATTGGCCTTAGTAAAAGCCACAGCTTCTACCCACTTGGTAATGTAATCAGTACAAACCATAATGTAAACCTTCTATCTGGAAGGAGGGCTGATAGGGCCAACAAAATCCAATGCCCATCTATCAAACGGTTCAAGTCCCACTTGGGGCTGTAAAGGCATCTGATCTGTTTTATTAGGTTGGCCCATTCTTTGGCAACTGTCACATGACTGAACATATCTTTTAGTGTCCCTAAACAGAGTCGGCCAATAGTAGCCCATCCGTAGCGCTTTATGCCCTGTTCTTTTGTCTGCAAAGTGTCCTCCACAGGGTTCATCATGACAGGCCTTCAGTATATGAAAGATTTCATCTTCCCTTACACATCTCCTAATCTCAAGATCGGGTCCTGTGTAAAAGAGATGACCATTGAGCCAACAATACCTGGCACTTTGCTGGATAATTTTTCTCTTCTCTCGTTTAGACATGTGTGGTGGGAGCTTCCCTGTGACCAAATAATTAGCAACGCCTGCATACCATGGGGAATGAGCTGAGAGTGCGAATAAATGTTCATCTGGAAAAGAATCCTCAACAGGCGAATTGTCATCACTGTTAGTAAAACGCGATAAAAAATCAGCAACAACATTTTCTTTTCCAGGTTTATCTATAATGGTAATATCAAATTCCTGCAATAATAACAGCCACCTGGTCACTCTGGCATTGGTGACAGGTTTATTCATTAAATATTTAATGGCAGAGTGATCAGTGTGCACAAACGTAAGATACCCAGTGATGTAATGCCGAAATTTATTAATAGAGTAAACAATAGCAAGGAATTCTTTTTCGGTAACAGTATAATTAAGTTCAGCAGGGGCTAAGTTTTTACTGACGTAATAGATAGCATAAGGTACTTGACCATCCTATTGTCCTAGTACTGATCCAATGGCGGTATCAGAAGCATCCGAAGAAATGTGGAAAGGTACGGTCCAATTAGGTCCCCTTAGGATAGGGGTTGTGGACAGCTTCTCTTTAAGCTTATCAAACGTTGTCTGGCATTCTTCACTCCACACAAACTGTGCGTCCTTCATTAACAACGAAAACAAAGGATAAGCGAGTTTGGAGAAGTTTTCTATAAATCTCCTGTAATATCCAGCATGTCCCAGAAAACTTCGCACCTCTTTCTGAGTTGAAGGGGTTGGTATATTTTTTATCACCTTAATTTTTAAAGGATCCACCTGAATGCCATCGGTGGAGATGAAATGTCCTAATACCACTCCCTCATTCATCATCATATGGCATTTTTCAGTGCTTAATGAGAGGCGAGCCTGTTCGCAGTGAATTAAAACCTTCTTTAAATTTTCCAGTGCCTCCTCAAAATCCTTGCCATAGGGAGTAAAATCGTCCATAAAGACTTCCATACTATCATTAACCAATTCAGAGAATATGCCAATTACAGCTCTTTGGAACGTTGCTGGTGCATTACATAAACCAAAGGGAAGCACCCTGTAGGCAAACGTTCCCCAGGGGAAAGTGAAGGTGGTCTTATCCTGGTCCTCGGGAGCAATCTGAATTTGGTTGTACCCGCTGAACCCATCCAAGAAGGAGAAGAACTTCTTCCCTGATAGGGTATCAAGTACTTGTTCGATAAAGGGCAGAGGGAAATGATCCTTTTGCGTAGCTTTGTTCAACTCCCTATAATCAACACAGACTCTCCATTTACCATTTTTCTTGGGCACAATTACAAGTGGGGAAACCCACTCACTATATGAAATAGGGTAGATAAATCCTGCTTCCAAAAGTTTCTGGATTTCCTCCTTCACTATATCCCTCATATTGGGGTTCATACGTCGTTGGGGTTGACACACAGGCCAGGAGTCATTTTTAATGTAAATATGGTGGGTGCACAGATTAGAAGGGATACCCTTCATGTCTGTATACTCCCAGGTGAATGCCCCCTTACGTTCCTTCAAGAGACTGATTAGGCACATCTATTCTTCTGAGGAGAGACCAGGGTTGATGTTCAAAGTCCTTCCAGGCTCTACCTCAATAGGAATACTTCTCGAATTTTTCAAAACTGGGATTATGTTTGCGTCACCGACTAGTGCTTCCTCCGTAAGATTTTCTTGTTCTTCCTTACCAAGGGTAATGTTCAGGATTTGATAGACTTCTTTATCCACTGAAGCAGGTTCGCTAATGAAATTACTGATGGCATCGTCTTCTATTTCGTTTTTAAAAGTTAAGGCCTTCCCTATTGTTAATAATGGCTGAACATCCTCCTCCTCTTCCTGCTCTATCCAGAGAGAAGTTTCAGCCTCTAAACTTGGCCGAGCTGGAGGATACAAGGTGAGGTTTTTAATCTCTGTACCATCATATATAGTCATGGACCCAGATCGACAGCTGATGCAAGCATCAGCTGTGGCCAACCAAGTCCTCCCCAGGATCAATGGATGTCCCCCCAGCTGTGATTTTGGTTGCAATATCAAAAAGTCAGCAGGGTATTCCCATGAATCTACTGAGATGACAAGGTCGTCCAGAATCCCTTCGGGTCTAATGGTGGATCTGTCTGCCAATTCTAAAATGGTAGGGGTCGTCCTAAAATTAGTGAGTCCAAGCTTCCTCACAGTCTCAATTGTTATGACATTGATCGCTGCTCCTAAATCGACTAGCACGTTGGGTATCTGCGTTTGTCCTATGTGTACAGTGACAGTAGAATTGCCAGGGTCGTCATACTTGGTCACAGGGGTTGGTTTCTTAGTGCACAGGTCCCGAACGGTTTTAGCATAAATAGGCATGTCTTGAAGGGCTTGCAGAAGGGGGATTTTAACGTAAAGATTCTTCAATTCTCCTAGGAGGTTGAACTGAGGTTGCCCCCCTATTTTTGGTAGCATTAGTCTCTCGGGGTATGGTGGTTGCCTTACCAACTGGGTAGGTTGCATATTATCTGATTTCTCATTTAATGTTTCAGTCGTCCCATCTAAGGGATGCTCAGCACCTTCAGTGATAGGAATCGGATCGGATGGATGCTGTGAACTCTCTCCTTTTTCAAGCACAGAAGGTGAAATATCTTCTGTAATTACAGGTTCTATTATCTTCCCAGATCGTAGACGAATATCATTACAAGGTACAGGGGAGAGAGAGTAGGCCGGCATATTGACAGTTTCCAATTGATGGATTGTTTTATTATTCGGGTTAGGATTAGGTTGGGCAGGCAGCTGAGGCCGTATTGGTATATTAGGAACAGGATTATTCTGCAGCTGCAGCTGCGACTGCTGAGGTGGGTATTGAGGATATTGAGGAAATTGAGGATATGGAGGAGAATATGGTAACTGCTGAGGTGGAGGTGGTTAAGGAAACTGGTTCCTAAGAGGAAAGTTCCTCCAGCTGGGAGACCACGACGTAAGTTGTTGTGGTGGCTGTGTCCAAGGATCCCATGAATTAAAATTTTGCATTGTAGGTTGGGGAGGATTCCACTGAGCATAATTTGAAGGGAATTGTGTATTCACATTTTGCATGTTATTATTCCAATTGCCCATATTATTCAAAAATGGAAATGAGTCCAGAGGCATACCTTGATTTCGAGGCTGCCAAGGTTTCTTATGTGCAATGAAATAGGTTGATTCCACTTCTAGAGTTGATGCCTGCAAAACAGCTTTCACTTGGGGAAGTGTGGGACATTCCTTCATGTCATGGTTCAACTCACACAGCTGACATACTTGTATCTTGTCAAGAGGGCATTCTTTCAGCGAGTGATTCTTTCTACATCGGGGACAGAACACACCTAGTGTGAGATCTTCCACTGCCTATTTTTGTTTGGCCTTCAGGACATCAATCTCCGAAGAGATGGAGCTCATCATTTCTGTTTTAAAATTTTCAAGGATATTGCCTATCTCTGCACGCGTAGCTCCTCCATTGGATGACTTCTGAGTTCTGTCGAAGACATCACGTTCCAGCTTATCCCGTTTATCCCGCTTATTATTCCTGGAAGATCCCCTGGAGTATCTCTTACATAATTCCACAATCGTCTCAAAAGGTTCTTTAGAGATATCTCCCTTTCCTAACAGATTTAACATGTCTAAAAAATAATCCCTGATCCCTCAAAGTAAGATTATCTTGAGCACATCCAGCCCCATGTTCGTCTGCCCGGCTCTTTGCACATTGTACAGCAACCTTTCTACAAAATCCTCTAGACTTTCATCCTCCTTCTGCACCATCTTGAATAATTCCTCTCTTTTGTCCTTGGTGTTGCAATATTCTTGATATTTCTCCAGGAATACTTGCTTCATCTTATTCCAATTAGCAACAGTTCCTCCCCCAAGGCTCATGAACCATCGTAATGCATTGTCCTTCACGGTGGCAGGAAAAAGTTTCAGCTTTTGGGCATCTGTGACATAATCATAGCTGCGACAGAGGATATCAAATTCAAAAAGGAATTCGTCTGGATCTTCTGCCGCCCTGCCATGGAAGCAAGGCAACACCGATGGTGAGATGTTCTTCAAAGGAGTTGTCCCTTCTGGCTGCTGAATTGGAAATTGTAATGTAGCCGTAGTTCCTTCTGGCAGGGAGTAATTTTCATGATGGTATGATACCACTGCCTCTTCCTCTTCAGTCTCATGTCTGTTACTCATCTTTTCTTCTGTATCCTCTTCTTCGTTCGTTCCTGCGTTCTTTTCCTTCTTTGTAACAGCTGCGTACTCCTCAGTTGTAACAACTGCATATTCTTCAGTTGTAACAACTGTGTACTCCTCAGTTGTAACAGCTGCGTATTCTTCAGTTGTAACAGCTGCGTACTCCTCAGTTGTAACAGCTGCGTATTCCTCAGTTGTAACAGCTGCGTCAGCTGTACCTTCCTTAGTAGGGGTATATGAGTGAGTCACGGCTGCTCCTGTACTCTCCACCGTGGATCCTGACACTGGCGCCCCAGGATCAGCAGGGCTTCTTCTGATAGGAGTTTCCCGTTGACGAGTCCTGGTAGATGAATCAGTTTTCTCAACAAGATCGTCGATGAATGTCCTTCTGCCCAACGGTGGTCCTTGACCACGACCCGAACCACCTGCGCTGTTAGTATTTTGTGGGGTTTTGGGAGTTGGGAGGTGATCGCGTTTTACCCTCCTCGTATTCATGCGAAGCAGATCATTTCAGCAAAGAAGAGACTGACTAAAAACAATTATCACATGCAACTAATGACTAGTGTTTAATTTTTATCCTTCCCCGACAACGGTGCCAAAATGTCGAGCACTCTATATGCAATTAGATTATAACCAATACACACAAAGCTTACGAGATTTATTGTCAACCCGAGAAAGTCTTTTTATTTCAAAGGATAAGTGCACAATCTATGCTTAAACACCAAACCATTAGAATTGAATACTTTTATCTTCTATCATCCATGTTCATCCCAAGAATCTATGCAATCCCAATTGCCTTCTAATTGCTACACTTCAATTCCTCTCTACCATGCATCAATAAGAAATGATATAAGATCTAATCAACAATTGCAGGAAGGAAATCTCATTCATATTCTAGAACAATCACCTCTTCAATGTAATCACTCTGGAAAACCATAAGGCATAAACTGAACATTAATCTAGAAATCCAATTGCAAAGGACTGAGTCAACTGTTCTAAGAAATTGAATTGCAGAATGGAAATCAACAATCATAACAGGAAAGATAAATTGCAAGGGCTCATGGGATCACAACTTAACTGCAAGATGAACAAGGCTGTGTATAATTGTCACACGAATTGCATAAAGTCTCTACTCAGTCCACGGTCACTCTGTATTACTTGCCAAATTCAATGAACTCTAATATTAATTGTACTGAAAATCCACACCATAAATGTCGCTGCTGCGTACAAAAAGAAATATCATGAACAAAGCATCACACAATAATGAATTCAAAATCCTATTTTAACTCAGCAATCTCTGTGGAAGACGGGCCCAGCCTTCACACAGAGACGCTGGCTGAACAACGTGAATTCCTTTAACTCAGAAGTAACCCCTTATATTAATAGAAGAATGATTACACAGTTTTGCTTGGCTGCTAATACAATGAATTAATTATCTGTTGTTCAACCCCTGGGTCGAGGCAGATCCCCATATTTATACATACAAATCATAACATCCAATCCTATAATTGGGTAGCCATGAAGATCTCTGATCTTCAGGCACCCTGAATAACTAGCTGTTACAATACGTGGCAGAATAGAGGCATAAAAATATGAGAAAGCGGTCGATTGACCCAAGAGTGGCGATCCTCACAACTAGACTCGAGCAGCCACATACTCAAGATAGCACATTCTGTTACAGCTACCCTGTCACAGCTCCACCTAGGATGTTATATTGGAACCATGTGCCTTAATTGATGATTCGAGCCCCAAGAATCCCTTTGTAAGCAGTGAACACCTTTAAAGACTTGTTCAGCCCCACCTTCCTGCAGCCCACTTATCTCACCTTCATAAATCATAACATATTAGCACAATTGAGAGATAAACAGCTTTAATTATCACATTCATAAGCATTAATAAGATAAAGCAATGATCAGTCATACCTTGGCAACTTGAGGGAATAAAATAAGGACAACGGGTCCGATTGACATGATAAGTGGTGTAGGACAGGGGCAGGAAAGATGATTAAAAAGGGCCAATTCTGGGCTCAACAGTATATATTCATGTTCCAAAAGAAAAGAGAACCAAGCTATATCCTTCTGGAAAGAAGGGAATATTTGTTGGATATTGTGAGGCATACAAAGCATTCAGAATATACATCCCAGGATTCCACCATATGGATATTAGTAGGGATATAACATTTGATGAAGAGGCAGCTCTTAAGAAATCTAGGAAGTGCCAGTATGAAGAAGTATATGAAGACTATAAACCTCCCAGAATTGCAGAGACTGTACCCATCCTTGAAGATGTAACACATTAAGACCATGATATGATAGAACCACAAAAACCCCCCATCAAAAACATATCAAGAAAGATAAATCCATCATGGGCAAGAGACATTATTCTAGGAGCAGAAAAGTATGGAGCTCCTGAAGGCTCTACCAGAGTAAGCAAGAAACCAAAGTCATTCTCCAACTATATGGCATTGATGTGTGATCGTGTAGATCAAGAACCCACCAGTTATGAAGAGGCATCTCATAAGAAAGAGTGGGTAGAGGCAATGACAGAGGACTACCAGTCAATAATGAAGAATGATGTTTGGGATATAGTTCCCAAGCCAAAGGACAAAAGTGTGGTATCCTCCAAATGGATATACAAAATAAAGCATGCTACGGATGGTAGCATTGAAAAGTATAAGGCAAGATTTGTGGCCAGAGGATTATCTCAAAAAGAGGGAATTGACTGAAGAGACATTTGCACTAGTTGCAAGGTACACTTCCAGTAGAACCATCATGGAAATTGCATCCATGATGAAGTGGGAATTACATTAGATGGATGTAAAGACATCCTTCCTGAATGGTGTGACTGAGGAGGAAGTGAACATAGAACAACCTTAAGGATTTGAGGTGGAAGATGGAAGAGCCCATGTTTGTAAACTGAAAAAGGCTATGTATGGGTTGAAGCAAGCTCCCGGAGCTTAGTATAGAAGAATTGGCAGTTTCTTGACAAGCTTGGGATTTACCAAAAGTAAAGCTGATCCTAATCTTTATCTCAAAGTTATGGATGATGAACATGTAATATTGTTGCTATATGTGGATGATCTATTTCTGACTGGAAATAAGAAACAAATTATCGAGTGCAAGAAGAAGCTTTCTTTAGAGTTTGAGATGAAAGATCTCAGATTGATGCACTACTTCCTAGGTCTGGAAGTATGGCAAGGCCCAGAAGGAATCTTTCTCAACCAAGGAAATTATGTTGTGGAAATCTTGAAAATATTTGATATGTTGGAGTGCATAGCCATGGCCACACCCATGGATTCCAACTTGAAGCTATTAGATGATGACTCCTCAGAGTTAGTGGATGTGAGTCTGTACAGACAGATTATTGGGTCATTAATGTATCTTACGAATACCAGGCCAGATATCTTCTTTGCGGTGAACACCTTGAGTCAGTATCTAGTGGAACCTAGACGAGTTCACCTGATAGCTGAAAAGCATGTGATGAGGTACCTAAAATGTACAATAGATTTTGGTGTATGTTATCGTGGAGATCATGACTTCAGATTGTATGGCTACACAGATGTTGATTGGGCAGTAAGAGTACATAGGGTGGATATTATTTCCTAGTATATGCCATGATCTCGTGGTTTAGCAGGAAGCAGTCTAGTGTGGCTCTCAGCATAGCTGAAGCAGAATATACAGCTGCTTGCTCTGCTAGTTTTGAAGCGGTATGGCTTCGGAAGTTTTTATCATGATTATTTGACATAGAGATGGGCCCGACTGTGATCATGTGTGGCAACCAAAGTTGTATCAAGATGACAAAGAATCCAGTGTTCCATGATCATTCAAAGCACATAGAGATCCGATATTTCTATATATGGGATATGGTGCAGAAAGGAGCTATCAAGCTCGAATATGTGAGCACTGATGAACAAGTTGCTGATGTGTTGACCAAACCTCTGTCTCGAGTAAAGTTTGAGTATTTACGAGACAAGCTTGGTGTAGTTCAGAAGGACCCTCCTCGAAAGGGGTATTGATATGGTCGTTGATGATGAGATTGCCTGCATTGACAGTAAGGTCGATGATGTGGATACCTGTATCGATGATGAGGATACATGTATTGATGATATTGACAATGAGGTCAATAATGCCGATGATGAGATCGATGAATGGTCCTCAGACTTTATGGACATGATAGGACTGCATCGTCCCTAAACGTTTGGTTCAAAATGTACATGATAGGACTACATTGTCCCTGAACGTTTGGTTCAAAATGTACATGATAGGACTGCATCATCCCTCAACGTTTGGTTCAAAATATACATGATAGGACTACATCGTCCCTAAGCACTTGGTTCAAAATGTATGTGATTGGATTAATTATCCTTAGACATTAAATCTAGTAATTCCGAAAGGAAGGATAGTCTTAAATGTGATTGCGATTGGACTAATCATCCTTAGAAAGTAAATCCAGTAATTCCGAAAGGAAGGATAGTCTTAAATGTGATTGTGATTGGACTAATCATCCTTAGACAGTAAATCCAGTAATTCCAAAAGGAAAGATAGTCTTAAATGTGATTGTGATTGGATTAATCATCCTTAGATAGTAAATCCAGTAATTCTGAAAGGAAGGATAGTCTTAAATGTGATTGAAATTGGATTAATCATCCTTAGACAGTAAATCCAGTAATTTCGAAAGGAAGGATAGTCTTAAATGTGATTTAGATTGGATTAATCATCCTTAGACAGTAAATCCAGTAATTCTGAAAGGAAGGATAGTCTTAAACATGATTATGATGAGATTGATCCCGTAATTCCAAAAGGAAGGATCATGTGTATTGTAGAGTATGCTGCTATGATGTTGATCGAGAGGATTCAGATGTTGATCGAGTGATCTAGATGATGATGTTGATCGGTAGATCCAGACGATGAGGTTGTTGATCGAGAGATCCAGATGATGATGTTGATCGGTAGATCCAGACGATGAGGTTGTTGATTGAGTGATCTAGATGATGATGATGTTGTAGCTGATCGAGTGTTGCAGAAGATGAAGACTCAATACTGACAATGCTGATGTTCCAGTATTGAATATGTTCCACCAACTGATTGAGTTACTGATGATGATGTATAAAGAAAGCTTCCAATGATTTATAGATGTATCATGTACCATGTAGTTGATGACTCCTTGCTCCTGTAGATGTTGTTATAATATCCTTCTCGTTAAGGGGGAGTGTTGAAATATTGTAACTTCTAAGAATATTATATTTGTACTTTATTATTCCGAAGATGTTTCATTCCTCCGAAGAGACTCTATTGTATATCCGGAGATGTTTATTCCTCCGAGAAAGTGTGGTAACTAGGGATATTAGATCTCCCATGTGAGGTCGGCCCTGAGTTAGCTGTTTAGGGGTTATTAGACTCTCTTAGGAGAGGTCGGACCCATTAGGGTGAAAAGTCAGTTAGAACATGAGTATAAATAGAGGAGGTGTGTTCCTCATTTATCTCATTCATTCACTCACTTGTGATTGGCGCATAGGAGAGAGAGAGATCTGCACAGGAGAAGAAGGATCTCTTGTTGAGGACTACATCTTGTATTGGGTTGATTATCTATATTGAGGAAAGATTTGCTAGGTTTTCTACCCCATGAGGGTTTCCCAGGGTAAATATTTGTCTATCTTGTGATTGTGTTTCTTTCAGTGATCTTGCTTGTGAAATTAGGCTAAACTTAACAACATCAGTATAATGTTGAAAAATAGACATTTGCGGACTCGATGTCACATCGGATTAACATCCGAAAAGAGACGTCTACAATTTATTCTACCGACGAAACAATTATGGTACCGATGTTCAGCCCATGCCACTCAAATGTCAAGTGAGCGTCTAATAAGCAACATTTATATGCGGATTTATAAAAAAAAATGTAGAGATTGTGATTGGATCACTTTAAATATGATCACTAACTACTACCCTCAAATGGAGAATCAAATGTAAGTAATAAGTTCCTTGAGTGGCATTTTAAAATGTACACGACAAAAAAAAAACTAAATGGATATGATGGTTTAACTTTGCTTAATATTGGCACATTGTTACTTATCACTTTGCAACCAAAATAATCCCCTTTAATACATTATCATGGCTATGAACCCCCATCTCCAAAGGACATGGTTATCCAAAATGTTAAAGTCTTTGAGTAGTTTACACTCTTCACATCTCGACGATGATGCTTACATTGATGATGAATTCATGCTTACATTCTCAAGTGTTGACTTAAAGATCAAATATCACATAAAATGGAATTTTTAGGTTCAACTATAGCCTAATTTCCTAACTTAATAATTATTTGTAGCTAGGTAGATTAATACTGTTTTGATTCCATTTTCTCTGGTTTTTTTCAACTAAGACTAACTTTATCATCCAAAGTATATGTTTTTGATGGGGTGTATCATTTAAGGGCATGGACCAGTTATGTTTGTGGGTGGGGCGTAGTTGGTGGAGTTAGGGAAGTGGTTATTATGCCAATTTTAGTTGCTTGCGCTCAATAACCAAGTTGAGATTATTCAAAAAAAATGTGGGCCCAACTATAACAAAATTTTCAAACTTGATTTATTCTATGTAGTTGGGTAGATAAGCTAGCACTCATATTCCATATTTTCTTTAGTTATTTTTCAATCAAGGCTAGATTTATCATCAACTATACATTAAAAAAAGTTTGTTTAGGGAAAGGGTTAGTTTCAACATCGATATCTCTACCATTATCTATTTGGGAATAGGCTAAAACTTAAATTGAGTTCATTTGTGACTAGATATTTGAATTTATCGATAAATACATTGTTCACATTTAATTGTTGAAACTTGTTGCCACAGTATCAAGGAACATAAGTTTTGGTACACTCGACGATGATAGGAACCCCGAAAAGGGTAAAGGACCAGTCGCGGAGCAGATAAAGCGGAAGATAAGCGAATATCGCAAAGTAGTTATTTATTTAGTCAACTATTAATGTGTCATTCTATGAAGTGGACCATGTGTAACGACCAAGTGAGCCTATAAATAGGAGTAGGATTCCAATCCTAAGGGCATCCTTTTATCGATCCTTTGAACTATCTTTTCGATAAGAACATTGATCATCTGCTATGTATCTTTTGAGCACCTTTTTGTATAATCTCTGATATGATCAAACCTTTGGCATCTTTTTCCTTTTTCTCGATGTCGATCTACGGATATGAGTTGTATTGGTCCCACAGATGTATTCCTTGATGCTGCGGTGTAAGACAAGCTGATGAGTAATAAAAGGGAATGTTTTGTCTATGCCTATGTCTATTTTCCTGTCGTAGTGTGATTGATTATATCCTGTCATAGTATAAATGAATGTATGATTTCACAGCATGGTTAAATATGGTGTGTGATGGGTTATCGCAGTATCATTGAATGTATGTCGCAGCTTGGTTAAATATGTTGTATGTATGAATCTGTAATTCCGCAATACTGTTATATATCTCAGATCAGTTAGTTATGATGCGATAATCTGTTATGTCGTAGATCTAATGATTATGTTTTGATGCGAATAATTTTCATGTCAATCTCTAAATCACTCTATGATTGAGTATAAATGATGCACGTTCTCTCATATCTGCGGAAACATAGTTCCTACAGCCCCCCTTAGATATCTTGTGTGAGACTTCACTCACTCTGTGGGTGTCGCTGGAAAGGATAAACCCCTTCCAGGCCGATGTCTATCGGAGATTGTGTTGAGTTTTGTTGACACTAGTGCAAAGTGAACCCTTGTCGACAGATCTGTGTCAACAAATGGTTCAATTGCCGGGACCCTAGTGCGAAAGAAGAGAGGAAATGATGTGGCATCCGACAAAGCCAGAGATCACGGAATGGTTCCACAAGAAGATGCACGAATTTGATGAGGAACAAAATCCGAACCCTGTATGGTCAATGATCGAGTGGTTACAGAAGTACATCTACTCTGATATCCATGAAGTATTATTCTGGGAGTTTCCTATACTGTTATATGAATGGTTGACACAACTAACTTTTCAGAAGAATAATTTCCAAGGAGGTGAGATTGAACACTCGACCCCAGAACTTATCCAGCAGTTGGGACAGGTGAAAAACAAAGCTTCAAGGGCTATCGAGGTTTGGGTAGACAACATTTTGGAAGGAAAAATTACTGAATTTGTTGTCGACACAGTTAATTCATACAACGGCGCAAAAAGGAAAATTTTCAAGGGACCTAGAGGAAGTTATCTATTGTCACTAAAATTGTGGATCAAGATGCTCATTTGTGAAAAGGGAATATTAAAGATGAACTCCGATGAGTAAAGCTCGGGTGTGCAGAGGATGTGGGTACCGTGTGGATGCAGTTCTGATAGAATGATGTGGGGTAGATAGATATGATCTATGACGATATTGTGAGGGAAGCTACAAAATATTGTGGTCTCCTAAGAAGTGGGGTGAGGTTCCGGTCGGAGAAGAAGAGGAGGACTGAGATAGAGAGAGACTATCCTAGTGTGGCTGGAACATAGAACTGCGAAACAGGACCTTAAGGGACTAAGAGACCCTATTTTGATGAAGAGAATGACCAGGATACCCCTGCACCTGAGGAAGGACAGACCCAAAGATACAACATACCCACAACCCCGTGCACCGCGCCAAACTTTGGAAGAAGAAATATAAGCTCTTCACAGGGTTGTCCTGCGTGTCAGAATAGTAGTAAGAGTAGTGTATCTATGAACACTAATAGAAAAAAATGGATGGAAGGAGACGACATAAAGATGCCTCTTTTTCAAGGTAATGGGACCGAGGATCCCAAACAATATTGGTTCTTATGCGAAGCGGTGTGGATGGTGAAACAAGTCCAAGATGATGATATTAAGAAAGGACAATTGGCGACAACCTTTAGGGGCCCTTCACTGGATTGTTTTATGAAGTTTGTACAAGTACCTGTAGAGGATCCGCAGAAAACCCTGGCCGAAATCAGAGCTATATTGATCGATGAATTTAGGAGACTGAAATTGGAATCGCAGTATATCACAGAGTTGAAGGAAATAAAGCAATTTCCTAATGAATCAGTATGGGAATTTGATCAGAGGTACAAAACTTTGATGGAAAAAGTAAGTTTTGGAATGAGTGACATACATCATAAAGAATGGTTTATTGCAGGATTGATACCACACATTCAGATGTCGATGATGCAGCAAAAGATCGTACCCCAAGCGGAGGCATTGGAAATTGTGATGAAGCTCGAGGCTTCGTCGATTGGCGAAACATGGTTTGGCATGAACCAAATCCAAGCGCAGATAACGAATTTGACTATCCCACTACAGGATATCAAGAAGGGGAAGAAAGTTCACTAAGAAATATGGTGCAATCGATGCAATTCTGAAGGACATCATAAGGGTCAGTGTCCTAAATTCCATGAATATTTACAATTTGGCACACCAAATCCACTCAGTCAAGGCAGAATTCCCTGGTGTCGAATTTGTCAAATGAGGGGACATCGCTCGGAAGAATGCATGTACTTGTAGAAGGTTGTGTCGAATCCGACTAATATTTTTTATAACTTCTGTCGATCAATCGCTCATGAGGATAAGGATTGTAGAGCATATGATTTACTCTAAGAAAGAACTGTGGATACTTATTTCATGAAGGGAGAAGAGAAACCTCCTGTACAACCACAACAACATTATAATCAACTGCATGTGTATTATAATCAACCACAATTGCAGTTTAATCAACCGCGGTACAATCAACCACAACCGCAGTATAACCCACCTTAGTATCATCCACCACAATATAATCAACAACCATATAATCAACCGTGAGACGGATTCAGAGGAGGATTCTGCGGGGGTCATGGTGGAGGTTTTTGTCACAAAGGAACCTTTGGTCAAGGTCAAGGATCGGTTACGTGCTATAATTGCGGCTAGATTGGAAATTATTAGAGAGATTTCCCGAATCCAACCCCACAATGTACCTATTGCAGTGCAATATACCATAATGTCGAGGATTTCCCTTATTTAATCATGAAGTGGCAAACTAAGAATGAGTCACAACAACAACCAAATTTCAATGTAAATCAGAATTAGAACCCTAATACAAATGTACAGAAGATCTTAGCGGAGATAAGAATTCGACCTGTGAATGTCGCAGTGGTAACCAAAGGAGGAGTAGTGACAGGAGGAGATAGGCCACTACCTAGTGTTCGACCTACGACTCGGAAGCTATGCAATTCGATGTCGAAGCAGAAAAATAAGTATTTTTGGAAGCACGAGATGCAATGATCAAGAGCAATGGGAAGTCACTGACTATAGGTCGGAAAGAACCTATTTATGATATGTCCCTAATATTTGATACTACAAATTTGCAGAGGTTACTAGGGAAGGGAAGTACTCTGAGAATTTTTCTAGAAAGTTTCCTGACATTAGCAAAGGATCAAGATGCACTGGCAGAGATATCTAGTCTCTTGTATTGACATGAGGAAGGGAGACAGGATCATACAATGAACTGATTTCATAGGAAGACAACGGGAAGAGAAATGAGGATGAACGCCCAGATTGGTGCATACGATGTAGATTCTATCATTTTGTACCTAGGATAGGACGCAAACATCATAACTAAGAAAACGTGGGAAATGATGGGGAAGCCACAATTGGTATGGTCCCCTATGTAGCTTCAACTGGAAAATCAGAGCAAGGTCACACCAATTAGTTGATTATCTCACCTACATGTCAAATTATAAGGACTAAAGACTTACATAGACTTCAACGTCATAGATATACTCGACAACACAAGCACATATCCCTTGTTGTTGGGAATAGACTGGGAAATGGAGAATCGGGATGTCATCAATTTTAAGAAAAGGACATTGTCTTTTGAAAACCACGGCATGAGAGTCATTGCCCCGCTTGATCCATTCGAAGGGAAAAGGTATGTTGAACCAATGAGGGATGATTTTACAGAATGATGGGAAAACCTATTCAATGTTTCAGAATATTACATCAAACCCACCGTCGATGGGGAATTGGGATGGCGAAGTGTTAGTTCAGTGTCATCAGACTCCAAGGCGTTGGAAAATTGGCAGAATCAGTTGCACGAGGTGTCATTCATAAAGTGTGCACAAATCACTCAATTGTTGATATGGGTAGCGATGAAGGTATGTGATATTCCGACATATGAAGGATTACCTAATCTGGCTATTTTGATTGTCGAATTCAAAGACAAGGTATCAGAACCAAAACAACTACTGGCACTCAAAGAAGCTTTGAAGGCTACTCCAGCAAGGTGGTGGGTTGCGCACAAATCATCGATAACAAGCTGGAAGCTATGTCGACAATTGATGGAATTCATAGTTAGGGAGAGATAATGCTACTCCGGGAAGAAGTACAATGGAAGGGGTGATCCAAGGGATCATCTAGGAGAGTTTAAAAGAGCATGGGGAATGAGACCGAAGAAGGAATGGGTTCATGCGTTCGTCCATACGCTAGATGAATTACTATAGAGCTGGTACATCGAAACATAATTGTGACGAGGAACAACTATGTGCGATGAATTGACCACTAGTTTCAGTCAGACGTTCAGCTTCACTTATGAGAATCCTTTCATCCGCAATGCATTATAGGAGATCCCTGAAAAGTTACTCGAAACAGTTCCGACAAAAAGACCAATGTGACTACAATGGAATGCGACACTGGAAATGATGATGGGATGTTATAATGTGATAGGAGGACCTGATGACGAGGAAGATCCTAGAGCCATCTATGTCCCAAATTCGGAAGGAAGCCACAATGTCGAAGCACCAGAGATGTCATTCGACAAATTCCAATAGCCATTGAAAATTAAGAAGGTTAATATTGGGTCGGAGGAAAATCGTTATGTCGTTTGATCTCAAGAATTCTCCTACAATATTCTCAAGGATAGTCATCGCTACATTTAAGGATTTCATTTTCAAGTTTCTGGAAGTGTATATGGATGACTAGACTGTATATGGGCTGGTTAAGGACTACGTTGCAAACCTAAGGATGATGCTGGAAAGGTGTCGGCAACATCATATTTTGCTAAACTTAAAGAAGTGTATTTTCTGTGCACCATTCAGTATCCTATTGGGCCATATCGTATGCAAGGAAGGCATGTTGTTCGACCCAATGAAGATAGCGATCATTGTCGACTTACCAGCACCAACGATAGTGAAGCAGCTGAGGGCGACATTGGGACATATAGGATATTACAGGAAATTCATAAGGGGCTATGCAGCGATTATTGCACCAATGGAGAAACTGTTAAAGAAGGATGCAAAGTTTGAGTGGAACGACGAGTGCCAAAAGAGCCTCAACATACTAAAGGAGAAGATGGTCGCAGCACCGATATTAGTCTTCCCCGACTGGAAGAAGGAATTCCATGTCCATGTAGATGCCTCGTCGATAGTGTTGGGGGTGATATTAGCCCAACCAAGAGAAGGGTCGATCGACCATCCAATTACATTTGCGAGCAGAAATTTGTCCACCACGAGAGAATAATTATACAAATACAGAGAGAGAAGGCTTGGTGATGGTATATGCATTGCAGATATTCCAACATTATTTGCTTGGAGGACAGTTCAAAATTTTCACTGACCACTCTGCATTAAAGTACTCAGTCAATAAGCATATGTTGGGGGGGAATATATGTCGATGGTTTCTGCTATTCCATGAGTTTTATTTTGAAATCATTGTGAAACCAAGGAGATTGAATGTAGGACCTGATCACCTATCAAGGATTGAATCAGGCGAAGAACCAAGGAGCATCGATGAAGGCTTTCCTGATGCGCAACTATTCAGGATTGGAATGGTCGATGACCATTATGAACAAATTATTCATTTCTTAGCTACAGGAAGAGCACTTGAGGAGTTCACTACCATTCAGAAGAAGCAGTTAGTTTCCAGGGCCACTGATTTCCAACTAATCACAGGACAACTATATAAGATGGGGCCAGATGAAGTTCTTCATTTATGTGTCCTTCCGCATGAGCAAGAAAGAGTGTTGGTGGAATCTCATGATGGGATCGCAAGAGGACATTATGGAGGACGTGCAACTTCCAGGAAGATACTTAGGGATAGATTATGGTGGCCAACAGTGCATGGTGATGCAACAGATTATACTAAGAGCTACAATGTATGTCAAAGAACAAGGAAACCTTTGCGAAGGGATGAAATTCCACTATTGCCCTATTTGACACTACAACCCTTCGACAAATGGGTGGTAGATTTCATGGGACCCATTAACCCACCAAGAAGAATAACAGGTGTGAGATACATCATTACTGTGACCGACTACTTGACTAGATGGGCTGAAGCAGCATCGATAAAGGATTGCATAGTTGTGACAGCAACGAGGTTTCTCTTCGACAATGTGGTCACCAGATTCGTGTGTCCAAATATATTGATGAGCGATCAAGGCACACATTTTTTCATTCAAACCATCAAATCCATGACGGAGTAATTTCAAATTCAGCATCGAAGGAGTACCACATATCAACCACAGGCGAATGGCATAGTTGAGGCGTTGAACAAGATATTGGAGCATGCACTCACCAAGGTGTCTAATACAAACCATGACGATTAGGACTTGAATATTCTAGAGGTACTATGGGCCTACAGAACGACATAAAAAGGTTGACAAGACAGACTCCTTTCAAGTTAGTATACAAACAAGAAGCGGTGATGCCGATGGAATACATTGTCCCTAGTCTGCGCATCGTAGCAGCGACAGGAATGAGTGATGATGGAGCCGTTGAAGAAATATTGGCTCAGCTGCTATAGCTTGAAGAAGATCGCTTTATCGTAGGATTTCATCAGCATGTATAAAAAGATCGACAAAAGGCCTGGCATGATCGACCCGTAAATGAAAAGCACTTCCATGTAAGCTCTATATACATTGGCTTGGTCCATACATAATCAATTTCATTACTGACGGAGGTGTAGTGTAGCTGCAAAAGTTAGATGGGATACTGTTGAAAAATTTAGTGAATGGGAGCCATCTAAATCCTTATCGGGATAGCCCGATGCATATCAACTGAGAAAACAAAAAATTCGTCAACAAAAAAAAAAATTGAAACGGGAATGTTGAGGAGATTAGAAGTTTGGAAAGGGCATGTGTCAATAGAATGACGACAAAAGGTTGATTTTTTGCATCCGTCGAAGTAACTGTGACAGGTTTGGAATTCAAGAGTATTTCAATGGGATAGCTCCAAATTTAAAACAACAACAAAGTTTGAGGCCTGACGATGTCCGACGAAGTGCGAACTAGTCAAATCGAGAAATAAATGCAGCAGTTAAGGCGCAATAGACGACGACACGACGGGAGGAAGATGCATTTGATGACCAATAAGTGTGGTGGGAGACAGTACAAGTAGATGAAGACGCAATTAATGACCAATGAGTGCGTAGGATTCAGTAAATCGATGAAGGATTTTGAAATCATTGTCCGAAAGTGACTCAATGGACAAGGAGCAGGAAATTGGAAAATTATTAAAGCATGCAAAAGAAAACAGTTTGACCCATTGTGCATTTTGAGTTCTATAGAAGAAGTGTTAGAGTGAATATTAACAGTGAAGTTAGGAAGTTGCAATGGCGCAAGTTATCTCCAGCATGAGTACGCAAGACCGACCCAAGCCAACGAAAATTGTCCATGAGGAACTGGAGATTACATCGGTGCGGATGATCAGAAAGAAGAGAAGTGCTAGTCGTACTATGGATATTGACTGAAGGAGGAAGAGGGATACCTGAAATTCGGCACGGGCTACGACTGCAGCAGGAGAAGTGGGCACATCAGGCACCACAAAGGAAAAAAGGACACCAAGAGGAGGGAAGCAAGGCCCAACAATAGAGGACATACCAGAGTATGTGTCGTCGTGGAAGGAAGGGGCACTAGAAACCTGACTGGGGAAGAATGCGAAGTATACTATCAAAGATCCGTCGACACCAAAGGGTGTCCATACCACCGAAAACATAGTACAACGACTGCAAAAAATGCATTACAACGACCATGAGATTCTGGTATATCCTGAGTGCACTCGGTACACACATGTTGACAAGGATCATGGAGAAGGAGGTACAATCACAAGGGAGCCAGTGCAGTGGGCATTGGGGATAGAGAGATCAGGGCTCCTATCAATCATTCATATGCCGCATTCTAGAAGATCAACGGAAGTGAATGCATGTATCAAGAAACTACTTTTCTATCTTCATGGTGGATACTTATGGTTGGGCACAAAGATTCCAATCACGGTCAATATCATTTTGCAAATCACTGGATTACCCAAGGTCAGGGTAGATCATATGCAATAATTCCAAGGGAAGGACAATGTTGAGAAGCTTTCCGCAAAGATGAAGGAAAATTATGTGGTGGAGAAGAACACCCGAGGATACCTGATCGACACGGTCAATGATCAGGCGATTAGGATTGCAGCGAAATTGATGTAAATTAAGATCATAAGGAATAATCGCCCCAATCAGTAAACATCAGGGGTGATTGCATCCGCGAAGTAGTGCGTGTTCGGAGTTCAAATGAATTGGCTGCTATTTTTTTTAAATGAGTTAATGGAGGATGCGGTAGCATCCCAGGAGAAAGGAAATCCATTCACATACTCATGGCTTCTATTATGATCACGCTGGTTGCATGGATGGAACCACTACAGTACCAGGGGATGGAGACTGAAATTTCCAAAGTGTGTTGAGGGGCACGATACAAAAATTTGTGGGCATTAAACGGAAAGGAGAGACAAACAGGTAATAACATTCATTTATTTATGTATTTAGAAGAGCTAAAAGTAGAAGCGATAAATATTTTGTGACTAATTGAAGAAGCAACCAAGAATTATAGGAGAATCGCAAGGTTGTCAGTAGATCCCCAAGCGATATTCATTCAGGATCACGTAGACCCACAAAAGTAGTGGCTACCAAGGCAACACAAGCTGACCGACATAGAACTGGATTCCATAGTGGAGGAATGGCCAAACGAGTGGAAGGTTCCAGTAGGGGAAGACCAATTGTCGGATCTGGAGGATGGGAAACCGATGGATGGGTCAAAGGCGCAAGAAGAAACCAAAGACTGAAAGGATGAAGTTGAAGGTGCGGAAGAAAAATCACGCATCGCAAGTCACGATGGTGCATCATCAGCCACTCCAACATATTCAAAGCTCGAAGCTCAAGGAGAGGAATCAAGGAAAAAGCATAGGTTGGAGAGAGGAGAGGGGAGTACAACTGTCAATCTCCTCAAAGAACAAATGAACAGCTGCTTGAGAAGATAACAATTATGGTGGAGGAGAATCACACAAAGGTCACCCAGCATGCAACAGATTATTTTCACCAAGTGTTGCAGTTGTTGCAGACATTGATCACCGCAATCATGGAGACAAGGGTGCTACCAGGAGCAGAGCCAAGCACATCAGAAGTTACCAGGGTCGAGGTATATATTGGCACCCGACAGAGTATCATACAAGTGTTACCCACAGCGATCACGACAGGAAACAAAGAATTGGATGCTGCGATATGAGGATTTGACACCATCAACATCGACTTAAACATGATGCCCGTGTTTATGCTGTAGCACGCACTCACACTGGGGTGAGTGAAGAGATGAATGACCGCAAAGCCTCAGTGCATGATCAAATGTTGAATTATAAGCGACAAGTGCGAAGTATCGAAGAGGAGGTTGAACTCCTTCTCGAATAAAAAGAGGTAGTTATGAATGAAAGGGCAAAGGCGGTGGATGATCGAAGAAGATTAGAACATGCCATCTCCATGGAATTTGAAGATGCATCAAAATTTGAGAAAGAAATGTTTGTGGAAGAAAAAGCATTGAGGTTGGGCATGATCATCGCAGATCTTCAGAAAGAGAACAAGGAATTATAGATAGGGGTGGTGCTGAGCACACCACCAGAGCAGGCTAAAGGAAGGAAGAGCGTCATCTAAGAAGCTGCGATAGATATCGTCGAACTAGAGAAAGCAGCACAAAACATTGCGGAAGACGTGTCACAATTTTTGGGAAGCCTAGTATAGGATCAATAGTTCCACCAGCTGAATGGACAACTTGGAAAAGCAGAAGTGCATCTTGAGGTATTGAGGGGATCGCTTAAGGTGATGCCCCTAATAGTGCAAATGATGAATGAAACATAGCTGAAAGAACTACAACATCGGGTCAACAAGGCGCAAGCAAGGCAACAAAGAAAAATGACGGATATGGATGAACTACAAACAAAATCTGAGCATTTGGCGATTGAATCAATGGCAGGAATGACGAGGATAAAGAAAAATCTGGAGAAAGCGCAGCAGGCAAGTGGTGAAAACCCAATAGAACAAGAAGTGAAATACTATGCAAAACTCAAAGCCTCGGCAAAGGAAGTTGTCGACTAGATTAAGGAAGCTTATGATGAATTCAAGATGCAGGTGAACGAACCAACAACATCTGGTTGAGGTGGCTCGAGGGTGAGCCACAATTTTTTGTTGGGGGCCTGTTGGCACAGGATCAAGGTGCATAAGCTTTGGTACACTCGGCGACAAAAGGGACCGCAACAAGGGTAAAGGACCAGTCGCGGAGTGGATAAAGCGGAAGATAAGCGGATAGTGCGGAGTAGTTAGCTATTTAGTCAATTAATTAATGTGTCATTGTGCGAAGTGGACCATGTGTAATGACCAAGTGAGCCTATAAATAGGAGTAGGATTGTAATCCTAAGTGCATCCTTTTATCGATCCTTTGAGCTATCTTTTGGATAAGCACCTTTATCATCTGCTATGTATCTTTTGAGCACCTTTTTGTATTATCTCTGATATGATCGAACCTTCAACGTATTTTTCCTTTTTCTCGATTTTTATCTATGGATCTGAGTTGTATTGGTTCTGTAGATGTATTCCTTGATGCTACAGTATAAGACAAGATGATGAGTAATAAAAGGGAATGTTTGGTCTATTCCTATGTCTATCTTCCTATTGCAGTGTGATTGATTATATGTTGTCATAGTATAAATGAATGTATGATTTCGTAGCATGGTTAAATATAGTGTATGATGGGTTATTGCAGTATCATTGAATCTCTGTTGCATATTGATTAAATATGGTGTATGTATGAATCTGTAATGTCGCAGTACTGTTATATATATCATATCAGTTATTTATGCTACGATAATCCGTTATGTCATAGATCTAATGATTATTTTTTGATGCGAATAGTGTTCATGTCGATCTCTGAATTACTCTATGATTGAGTATAAATGATGCATGTTCTCTCATATCAACGGAAACGTGGTTCCTGCAACCCCCCATAGATATCTCGGGTGAGACTTCACTCGCTCTGCGGCTGTCGCTGGAAAGGATAAACCCTTTCTGGGTCAATGTCTATGGGAGGTTGCGTTGAGTTTTGTTGAAACTAGTGCGAATTGAACCCTTATCGACAGATCTGTGTCAACAAAACTTATTTAGAACTCCTAATTGTAGTAGTTTTTTCCAAGGAAATCATTAAGATCCTTTGTTCTTTTGATCTCCTTTCTTTAATATCCTAATGAATTATTCCAAGTGGTGTATCAGAGAGGGATATCATCTTAGACCAATATCAATTTTCACTAGATTGAAACTGTTGTTATAGGAGATTCAATTTGAATTCATTTTTGGTCCATCCTAAGGGTGTTTCTTAACTCTCCCATGCCTTCGAAATGTTTTAGAAAATAAGGAATTTGTACTAGATTGAAACCATTGTTATAGGAGATTCAATTTGAATTCACTTTTGATCCATCCTAAGTGTGTTTTTTAACTCTATCATGCCTTATGTTTTGGAAAATAAAAAAGTCTTTTACCGTAGTTGGTAGTAGATTATCCCCCTCCATCCTTGTTTACCATGAGGGGCACTCCTAATTATGTTATTATGTTATCTTTGATGAGAATTTTTCAAATCTCATTACCTTTGATGTATTCATTTAAATATCTATTTGGTACAAAGTGTTTCTTCTTATGTTTTAATCTATATGCACCCAATTCTCCTTTCTTTTAAGGGCACAACAATATGACAACAAACTTTGTAAGAAATCTTATTTTTCCTTTTGTGTTTCCATAAAAGGTTATTCTAGAGTTGAGTGAGGTTATCATAAGTTTTATTTGACAAAATATTGTAAGGGTAATAAACAATTTTTTCCAAGGAAAACCTCATAGGGAAACCCATGGATGCTTTCCCACATTGTCGATAACATCACTAGTAAACCCATATATTAGTGCCCCTAGCCCAGGGGAATTTGAATGGGTACAATATGACAAAGAACTAGTTAGATTCCCAACAACATTAGCAATGACCATTTTAGCTAACCCCTTGGGCTAGTTGGGTTAATTAACATGTGAAACTCTTCATATTTTTGTGTAGATCTAAAATTTAATTGTTGTCAAATGTATACCCATTTTCCTATGTTATGTATTGAAATTGAAAAAGGGGAAATAGTGTAAAAAGGGATGTAATAACACCCAAATTTTGTAAATTTTCATTTAGAAATAATAACAATATGGAAGGGTCGTGATTTTTTGTTATTGAGAGCCTCTGTCCATTATTTATTAGATTTGAACCATTGTCTTGAGTACAAAGAAATTTAGAGATGTTCCTTTAGATAAGGAAGAGGACCTTGTATTTTAATATGTGAGTTTTGATTATGTAGTATTCCTTCCTATTTGGTTTGACCAAGTCTGGTGTTCTTTGTATTTGCATGTTTATTTCAAAGAATAAAGAGAAAGAAAACCTTTTTATTAAATGGTTATGTTGAATATATATTTATTACTATGATGTTATAATGCAAAGATGAATAGTTCTTTGCTATTGAGTTTCTACAAAACTATCATATGAATAATAAATTAAATAAGAAATTTTATATGGGAGAAATAACCTTTCATGTTTGCTATCAAAGCTATGTCTAATATTCTTTAATGTGAGGCCATAATAACAATTGGATTGTGTAGAATCTACCTTCATAGAGAAATACGAAAAAAAAAATGCTTCTATCTTGGTTAATCAGATGGTAATTCTTTGTGATTCCAATAATAATTGAATCTATTTTCAAACCAACAAAAATGAATATAATTCACTACAGAAAAGGGTTGTTGGATGGCCAAAATATGCAAGTGGAGGGGACTCCACTCATATGCATCACCAAGAGGGCCTTGTAAGGAAATATAACCACATGTAGTATTACACATATAGTGGATAGCTTGAATAAATGTCGATAATGGGATAAACGGATGTCAAAATATTTACCATAAGTGAGCTCAACATAGATGCATCCATACCCATATGCATATGTGAGTAGATGGGTGTGTCTCATTGGTAACAATTTCAACATCAGTATTTATTGACAGTATTTTCTTTAATGTTTTTCTTTTACATCTATATCAAGTGTCATGTTGATTAAATTGCACCAATATCATGTGCAATCATGCCAAGGACCATAATCAAGATCATGCCAAGGATAATGAAAGAACCCATTGTAGATAAAAGTGTGAAGAATCATATTGTAAGCATTGAGAATATTTGTAGTGATCTTCTTATACCTATCCACCTTCCTTCATCAAAGAGGAAATTAATGCTTAAGGGAAGATAAACATAAGTAGGCTAATTAAATTGGTAAAAGAGATCAACACAACATTCATTGAAAAAAGATAAGCATAAAGAAAATGTAGATATATTTTACTTACCAAAGTCAGTGGATTTATTGATAGTTGTTAGTTTCATTTATGTTACACATGAATACCTACAAAAATCAAATTTGAATTATATATATATATATATATATAAACGACCAATAAATGTGCAAACCAACATGTATCATAATTTTAAAATACCAAAAGGAAAATACATGTATGAGCTTATATCTGTTTTGAGAATAATCTATTCTCTACTGAACAAGTCCAACCACGTGAAGGTGGAATCTCTGCCCCCCCCGCCCCTCACATCACTCTCATTTCCCCATACCCAATCTATTTACTGTAACATAATATGTAGATACAAGTAACATAGACACTACATACATAACATTAGATAACATAACATGTAGATACAATAATATTCTGTAAAAAAAAAATACATAATACAATTTTGTATACAACAAAATCACTCTGCCATCCACAATGGCCAATTTTTACTATCCTACTTCTTGTTTAGTTTCCTTTTTCTATTCTTAATTAATTATGCAAGAATCTCACTGGAATCAACTCCCTCAATCTCTTCCCCACTTGTTCCTTGTGGTGTTGGGTCCTGATCTGGAGACTACAAGATACTTCTCCTTAGAGGGTGCTCCCTAATACTAGGATCGACGTCATCTACAATTTCAGCAAACAATTTTTTTATCATCTTATCTATAGTAAGAAATAACTAGTGAAATGACAATTTCTACAATTCAACTAGTTCATGGTACCTATAGGTGCAGAAGGAGGAACCTCTGGTTGAGCAGTTCCAACTTTTGGTCTCTATAACTGGTCTATGGGGAACACCTAAATCTTCATGTGTTTCCCACTATAATAATTGAATTTTTTGAATCACCGAACATTGTCAATTTGTACTTTGTAATTAGTATTCAATTAGAATGCATTGAGCTTGTATACCTCCTCGTTGACAGTAGAAGTGTTAGCTGCATTATCCTTTTTCTAGCTCAACTAGGGCATTGTAACCTCCCTTGAAATGCAAGTTTGAGCTCGTCATCTGTGAACATGATGCCAAAGTCTACAAACTACATATCACATAGCACAACACTTTAGGTAAGGAAAACATTTGAAACTCAAATGAAAATGCAACAACAAAAATTCCATACTTACAGATATCCCTGATAATCTATTTTAAGGTAGTGTTAGATCTACTTTAAAACATCTATATTACTATGAAGGAGGTGAATCTTCAATGTCATAAATCCATAATGCATTCCCTAATGTATTTAAAATCAATCATAGGAAGGGAATTGAATTATTTCATATTAATCTAAAGAAGAATATACAAACTTACAATGTAGCTTGATATGCATCCTTTCTCCTTTGCCATGAGCTATCCTTTATCCACCCTTGCCTTTGATGAAGATGCCAGGCTTTCCAATCCTCCAAATCTCTCCAGCATTCCTTTTCTCTTCCTTTTGCCTCCTCCTACGATGCCCCAAATGTCTTTGTTTTATATCATTGGGAAATGGGCTCTCAAGTTTCTCTTTTCAATGTGGGATTATCCCTTTTCTTGTTTTTTATTATTTTTTCTCAAAAACCAACTTTCCATAGTCTTTTAGAATTTTGTCACAACTTTAGCATATTTAAGTATAATTAATGAATTTTTGTGCATTTCTTCTCACTATTTGACTGTCGGAGCTTAGATTTGAGCCTTTAATGTGTAGTTCAATCACTGAACCTTGTCTCCTTAGGCTACCTCTTTCTTCACTCAATCTTTTTGATTGTGGATGTAGTGATTAGATAAGAGAGGACTTGATCTCTTGTGTACTTGTCTTCTATCTTCATGTTTCGGGCTCATAGTAGAATATGCTTCTTCCCCTCACTTTGCTAAGGGTGTTAATTTGATTGTTAATAGATTCCCCCTAATGTGTGAGGTCCGAAGAAGATCTAAGGGCCGAAATACATTATTTTTATACATATACTCTTCATACTGATACTCTTTATTGATCAAAGAAAGGATAAGCTCAGGAGTGTAGGATTTAGGATAACATCTGCAAGTCAAACATAGCAATTTATCAAATATATAATATCTTCATGAGGCGGGCATACCCATACTCAGCATTAAACAAGCATGGCCACGAACAATACATAGTGGATCCATGTCAAAAGTAAATTTTTCAGAAGTGTAAACATGCACTTTGATGAGTGCGAGAACAAGGTCTTCATTGAACTTCTGATATGGTAGTCTAATCTTGCGCAGCTCGGGTAGTGCATCGATGAGCGATACAACTGTTTTTCCCAAGGTCTTCAATAGAAACTGACAATAGTACGAGTTTATATCATGCGAATAAATGAACTGATGTCGAGCATAGTAAAACACCATCTGATTACCAGTCATTGATGTATACCGTTAACATATGCGAAGAGACCCACCGATAATGATGATGGACTATAAGGTATTGAATACAAACTAGCAAGTGTGAATAGATGTTCTGAATTCGAACACTTGTAGAACTAAATAATGAGGGGTCATTGATGTATACCCACTGTCATTTGTGAGGAAACCTGCCACTAATGACTGCAATATCCAAGGTACTCCTGGGTTTCTATATCCATTTCCTAGATTATGATTTGGTGTCGATAGGAATAGATCCATCGGAAGGAGGGAATTAATGCATCCCACATCAACCAATACGAAACAAAGATCAATAGTCTGATATAATTTGGTAGAACTACAAGATCCAACACTGTATATTTACACAAGGAAGGCCGACATGATTGGTCAAGAATATTTGAGGAATGTATGACTCTGTTTGAACTTCCCTTGAACACATAATACGATGCAGAATGGACACTTGGAAACATAGGACTTTGAGGAACCGACCTTAATGAAATCCTCCAATGCGAGATGCATTAACGAAAGCTCCATAGTTGACGGGAAGGATAACCCATCGGTGGAGATCTGTTCAAAATACTGGTACAGTTTCTTAAGGAAAATGTATATGGCATACTAACAGCGGATACCAAATTATGTGTCGTGTTCAAGGGCGACAAGGACTAATTTATTTCCATTTTATTTAATAATATAATATGAAATGATTCAATTCTCTCCCTTTTTTGTATTTTTTTTGTTTGTTTTATTTTTATGCCTCTTTCATTTTATCAGCTTGAAAAAGAATAAAGAATGCTATAGTACATGGGAGGGAACGAGTGTTGCATGGGTGTACCCCTATTTTTCAAGGAAACGGGCCAGGCCAAGGCAAAGATCCATATTGCAAACAAGGGTTGATCTAGTTGTGTACACTCTTACAGATGTTCCCTCCATGGGTAGGCTATCTGAAGTAGGATTATGTGTCAACAAACGATGAAATAATACCATTTAACTGAGCTTATCCAATTTGGTATGATGGCCAAGTAGGAATGGGTCAATGAGGTTTACTTCATATACAGTCGCATGAAAAATGCCAAAATCATAAATCATCATGAATCATGGTCTATATCCAACTACCTGAATCAAATAGTTCAAACTGTAAGAGTCTTCAAGTCCTGTAATCAAAACCATTTCACTACCCAACTGTTTAGTCAAAAACTGGTTCTATCATTCAAAAGGATACGGTTATACATGTATGAATAAAAGATAAGTAAAAATACTCATTATTTACCATATTCGTTGTAGGTGCAACCGATGGATGAGAGGAAGCATCTCCTTTCAGCATGAATTTATAGAAGTTGTGAACCTTTATTCAGTGATCTACCAGTTGTGGGTGAGTTTTGATGTCGGACTAGGAAATTATGAACGGTTTCACATGTTTTTGAATTTTCCGAATATTTTATTGTTTTTATGAAAATTTTTGGGTTTTATCTTGAAGAAAAAAAACAAAAAGAGAAAAGTATTCACACTATTATTTTTGGTGTGTGCAAAGTTACACACTTTTTGGTTTATGATGTAAGCTAGTTTATTTCAGTTTTTACTTGTGTCCTTAAATGATATGTTCAATTAAATTGCCATGAATACTGTACATGCTTTCTTTTTTTGGTATGATGTTAATGACTTAGATGTAAATCAAGTATGTAGTTGGCTAAGGAATCATCCAAACTATTCAGAATTCTAGGAATGTGAATATATTCAATGAACTCCAATTGACGTTCTAAAAGACATACTCGTAGAAAATTTCTAAACAGTGTAGGATTTTGAACCTGATACTGACCATTTAACTGAGATACAACTAATTCCAAGTCTAGTTTGACTATTATCCATCGGATGCCAAGGGTGATAGCCTCATCAAGAAGCTCAATAACTGCACTATATTCTACAACATTGTTGGTTGAATATCTAATAAAAATGCCTCTTGAACTAAAAACTTCGTCATTAGGTGTGAAAATCACCCATGCGGCAGAAGCAATGTTCCGAGAACTACGACTGGTGCCATCCACATATCCCAAATATGTGAAGGTTTCTCGTGCCATATGCCAAAGTGACAATGCCAAGCAAGATAAGTGTGTGCCTGAAATAACTAATGTACAAAATTTTATACAAAGAATACAACATAATACAACAAGTGTTGTGAGGCATCAGTGCCTATGCGAAGTATTTCTTCAGATAGAGACCATTTCTAATTTTCGACATAGGTTCCCCATCAAAATTGATCAATTCATAAGCTCCTCTCTTTAACACAGTTTTGACTACAAGTGGGCCAAACCATTTTGGTACAAATTTCCCTTCTCCCATTTTCTCTTGGTTTTGGTCATAAACTAAAAATAGATCGCCTTCAGAGAAGACTCAGGGATGGGTAGACTTGTCATGTTTCGTTTTAACCCTTTTCTTGTGTGCTTCCACATTTAGAGAACCTTCTCTTATACTTTCATCAAGAGAATGGAGATGGAGAAGCCTTTCTTCTTCTGCAGAAGTGTTAGGTAGGAGTTCGACTGCTATTTCTAATGATGGGATTTCGCATTCAATCAGAAACACAACTTCCTCTCCATAAACCAATTGGAAAGGAGTGAATCCGGTTACAGTTTTAGCAATGGTATGGTACACCCAAAGAGCGGTAAACAACATTAAGTTCCAGTTTTTTTTTTTCTTATCAATCATCCTCTGAAACATAGTTTTCAAAACCTTGTTGATGGCTTTGACTTGTCCGTTAGCTTCAGCGTAATATGGCAAGGAAAATTCCTGCTACAATCCTAACCTGTTGGTAAGTTCATCCATAAAGGAATTCCTAAAATGACTTATGTTATCAGTAGTGATCTCTTTGGGTACACCAAACCTTTTTATCACATGATTGAATAGGAAATATGTTGTATTTTTACCCATCCAGTTGAATGTAGGCATCACCTCGGCCCACTTAGTGAAGTAGTCCACTACTACGATGATGTAGTAGTGGCCATCAGCTGAAGGCGGGTTGATTGTCATAAAATCAATGGCCCATTTTAAAAATGGACCCACAGTTTCTATAGGGTGTCATGAAGCAGGATGTGTGCACATTTTTCTTGTGTAGATTTGGCGAGGATGACACTTTTTAACCGCATTGATGCAATATTTGAATATTGTAGGCCAAAAGTATCATGCATACAAGATTTTATGGGTAGTTTCCAACCTAGAAAGATGACCACCACATGCCCCATCATGGCAATCATTCAGAACTTGTTCAGCTTCCTCATGTACTAAACAATGTCTTAAGATCATGTCTACTCCT
Source organism: Larix kaempferi (assembly GCA_027924585.1). Lineage (NCBI taxonomy): Eukaryota > Viridiplantae > Streptophyta > Pinopsida > Pinales > Pinaceae > Larix > Larix kaempferi. The sequence continues at coordinate 16,841,394 of BSBM01000799.1, forward strand.
CGACGGTACAAAGTATCCCCTATGATGAGGTATCTTCATGCTTGGTGCCGAATGTGACGTCGTTCAATGCTAGAAAATTGAGGGTCAATCCTTTGGGTTTGGAGATATGTGATAAATGTTCCATACCAAGGGTCTGATTTTTCAATGAGGAATAGATGTTCATCTGCCCAAGATTCATCAGATACAATATCCTCTTTCTCACAAGGTAACTCAAACATTAGTTCAGCAAATGCCAACGATTTTTTGGCTTTAGCATTTTTGAACTCGAGATTGAATTCTTGCAAAATTACTATCCATTTTGAATATTTGCCACCAATGATATGGAGGGACATAATGTGTTTCATGGGGTTCATTTCAGCCACTATGGTCATTTTTCTTGGAAGTATATAATGTCTAATTCTTTGGATAGCATGAACTGCTTCCAAGGCCAGCTTCTCAACTTGGGAATATCTTAATTCGGGACCTGCAAGGCCCTTACTAAGATAGTAAATAATATGCTCTTGTGATGATTCATCTTCATGTGCCAATACCATTCCTATGGTGGAACTAGATGCTTCCAAATATAGAAAAAATTCTTTATTATAGTTCGATGGACTAAGTACCGGGGCAGAGACCAAAGCTTTCTTTATTGCATCAAATGAGCATTGAGCTTGGTCATCCCATATGAATAGTGCATCTTTTTTTAGGAGACGCATGAAACCTTTAGCTCGTTCATCAAAATCCTTGACAAATATTCTCAAGTAATTAGCTTTCCCTTGAAGGATTTGAATTTTTGTATTGTTTCCGGGGAAGGAAACTGAAGTATTTCTTCAACCTTGATGGGATCCACCATAATCCTTTTTTTGAAACTATGAACCCAAGTGATCTCCCAGAGTCCACAGAAAACATGCATTTGTGTGGGTTCAACCTAATGTTGTATTTGCGACATCGGTCAAAGATGACTCGTAAATTTGTACTTTGTTCAGCTCTCCTTTTAGATTTGGCTTCCAAGTCATCAAGAAAAACCTCAACAATTGTCTTAATGTCATGAAATGCATATGACATGGCTCTTTGAAAAGTAGCCCCAACATTTTTAAGGCCGAATGGAATTTTCTGATATGCAAAGGTCCCCCAAGGGCATATGAAATTTGTTTTATGTTGATCCTCCTCTTTTATCTAGATTTGGTTGTAACCGGAGAATCAGTCCATAAATGAAAACATTTTTTTCCCAGCACATTCGTCTATAATCTGATCAATGAAGGGTCTGGGATAGTTGTCTTTGGGACAAGCCAAATTTAGATCCCTAAAGTCAGTACAGACCTGGGTTGATCCTTTTTTTTTATTAACCGGAACAGGTTTGGATACCCATTCAGTTGAAGGAACGAGATAGATGAATCCAACTTTCAATAGTTTCTCGACCTCTGCTTTCATGGAAGATGATTTCTTAGGGTTAACCGGACGTAGCTTCTATCGCACTGGTTTAACATTGTTATAGGTTTTTATCTCATGTTCGACAATGCTGGGGTCGATTCCTGGAATTTCTTCGTAAGACCACACGAACACATCGCGAAAATATTTGAATAGGGAAGTGTAATGTATGATTTCTTCTGGAGAGCAATCTGCACCTATATTAATTTTTTCAACGATGCCAGGCTTAATGGATATATCGATTAGGATGGTTTTTGAGATGTTTTCCAAATTTCCTTCCGAACTCACATTGTGTGTTTGGACGGCACCAAAGCGAAAATTTTTGGGTTTGACTTCTAAAGAATCGATCTTTGGAAGAAATGAGGATCTATGGTGCATATCCTCCCAAGGTCGTTCAAAGATATTCATGACCTCAAGGATGGATTTGTCCGAAGAAAAAATATGATATGGGATGTCATGTGTACTATGAGAGTTCATGGTCCATATAGGTGAATTATAAGGATCATATTCCTCCATCTTATAAGTATTTTGATCTGATTCTACTGAAGCCATTTGAATAGCTTGATAAGAAATTTCTATGGAAGAAAGGGGAACACTACTCTCTTTTTCACTATGTTTCATAGAAGTTGGTATATTTCCATCACTCTTTTCAACTAAGATGTTCTCTTTGGAGGCTCCCTCTTATGAGGTGGAGCCAACTTCTGGTATGGAATTAGAAAAAATGTTTAATGGAAAGTATACTTCTTATGTAATAGTGAAAATTGGAGCAGTGTTAGGGGTCAATATCGGTGGTGGAATCGTGAAAGTTCCCATGAGGGATGAATCTTTGAACATTCCTACCCCAACATCTTGAACCACTATTTTTGAATCCCCTACAAAAGGTACATTCGAGTGGAGACCAATTTCAGGTGTGCAGTAATCTAGTTGATGGATCGTGACAATCTTCCCTTGGTAGGGAGCCAAATAACTTGGAATACTGAAGATACTACAACCCTCATGTTATGTATCCAACTACATCCCAATAGAAAATTGTAATCTATGGGTGCATCCAATACCTCAACATCTACTTGAATTGTTTTACCTCCCAGTTCAACTGGGAAAGTCATGATAAGTCCATGAGGTGGGAACGAATGACCATCAAATGCTTTAAGTATTGTATGGGATGGTACTAGGGTGGGTGATCCCAAAGATTTCCAACATGCTAGTGACATGAAACAAGTTGAGGCTCGTTCATCCACAAAGGTTTGAAAAAATTTCTTACCATGTGAAGTCACTTTGATCTAAAATGTGATTTGTGGTGGAATCCTACATGTGGACTGTTCTAAGTCAAAAGTTATCAAATTGTTGTCAGATGGATCAATAGCACCAATAGAAAAAAAATAGTGCCTTTCATTGAGCAGGACAACTTTGCAATACTTCCAAGGTAGACATTGCACAAGGAGCTTGAGCTAATTCTTCAACCACATTGTAGTTTTGAGCAGCTCGCGCGTTAGGATTATGTGTTGTTCTACGGAAAACCCCTTTTGGAGGTCAAGGTGCTATGTCTATGGTTGGATTCTCAATGGTTAGAGTACCACTACGATGAGATCCAGTTGTTTCTACATCTTTCGAAGGTATGACATAAGAACAAACCCTTGTTTGAATGTTTATTTCATGTTCACCAATTGTGAAGATATTAGCATTGGGTGGATTTCCCCCTTGTGGGGGGTATTCCTGGTTTCCTCCTGGTGGAGGTATTAGCGCCACAACAACCATCTGTTGTTGCTGGGGGAAAGGTTGAGTTAGGACGACAAGAGGTTTTTTCCCTCCTCGTTGTGCCAACATTCGATGAATATCATCCATATGAGGACAAAGGTGAGTAGGATGATTCCCTTGGAACATTTTGCAAGGGTATTCGTTTTTTCGGTTTTCATGATTGCCTCCAGTAGGATTATTCACCTTAGCTGCATCTCCTATCCCAGAATAAGCATTGGGATTCTTCTTATGTTTCTTCTTTTTTTCCTTTTGGGTTCGCAGTTTGAACGGTAAGTACTTCAGAAGTTTGGGTGGGAGTTGTGGATTGCTATATTTCCTGGACAACTGTGGGTTGCGAATTCTGAACCAACATTTGTCCCAGTTGTTGAGTAATATGTTCAAGTTGGTTGATGGATCCAATCACACCATCGGTATGAGGTCCTTTTGGTGGCCTAGCTGGATCAGACACAGGTCTTACCAGATGAGGTATTAAATCATAAAGTTTGCCCGATTGGGAATATATCAAATCCATCTGTTGAGCACTCTGAATGAGTTGTTCTTCGGTCATCGCTCCTGACATGGATACATCTTTGGAAATAGTAGTAATAGTGATTTTATGAACCAATCTGCTAATAATTGATCAAGGATTTCTTCTTTTGTAAGCCTTCGGCACCTACTCCACTCATGGATATGATCTGATATGTGAGTAGCAGTGGACTGCCTAAGTGAAGTTAAAAATTTTGTTCCCATCTCATAGCAAATAGGTAATTTAAAATGTGTCTGAAAGACCATAACTAAATATGAAAATCCCGTGAAAGTATTGCGTGGAAATTAAATGTACCATTTCCCAATAGCTCCTGTTAGGGTTCGCTAAAACAACCTTAACCTAACAGTATCATCAACTAGGGAATTGGATGAACACCACAAATGGAATGTCATCACATGATTTGATGGATCTTCCCCTGGTTTTCCATCAAACTTGGGTATGTCTGAGGGCAGTTTAGTTGGTATGGTTGGCCATCCATTCAAATGTAGAACATGATCATTAGTCAGCTGAGATAAATTCAGTAGATTCAATGTGGCTAGAAATGGTGATTTGAACTGTGCCGTAGCAAAGGTTTGATATGCAGGTGAAGCTTGATGGCTCCATTGTTGTTGTCCTTGGGCTTGAAAAGCATTCCAAGAAGGATTACCTCCTTATGGAGATTGCATCCAAAAATATGGGTTACTTCCTGAGTGTTGTCCATTCCATTGTGGACCAGGATGCATGTATGGATTTCCCCCTATTGTGGCCACCAACAGATCCCATGCTTCAGCCGAGCATGGGAGCCCCAATTTTAAAATAAATACAGAGGTATCTGGGTAAGTGTTTGGGGGACACAACACTCCTGAATTTTGTTTCTATGATCTTGTAGCTATACCTTTGGTTGGCTTGATTGTCTCTTTCTTTGGAGAAATTTCTAAGTATTTTGAGTTCTGAAAAGCCTTAAATTTTGAGTATTTTGTCATTTACTTCCACAAACCCGAAACCCGAAAATCTGAAAACCCGAAACCCGTAATTGCGGATTTTGGGAATTCTTTTTCTGTCTTTTGATTTTGATTAACCCAAAACCCGCAACCCGATAGGTCTGAATTGCGGGAATCCTTTCTTAATAATTTTTGGAAATTTTCACCCCGAAACTTGCAATTGCGGCTTCCAGATTTCGGAAATTTGCTTTAATTTTAGTTGCGTTGTGTGTTCCCAAAACCCGCAACCCGAAATTTTGGATTGCGGGATCCGGGAAAAGCTTTTGTATTTGTTTTTAAATGATTGTTTTAATTCCCGAAACATGTAACCCGCCAATTTCAGGTTGCGGATTTCGGAAACATGTTTATGCCTTATTTTTCCCATTGCAAACTCGCAACCCGAAACCCGCAATTTCGGATTTTAGATTGCGGGAATCACGAATAAGTTTCGTAAGCAATACCTACGACCCGATCCCGCATCCCGCAGTGGCTAATCTTAGCCATCCATTCCTTTTAATCGCACGATCAAGTTTTAATATGTCAAAATCGATAAATAAGGCTTTTTTACCCTTATTGCTAGAAATTACCCTGCTACGTAGATTTTACTGCGGATTTCTTACCAGGGGTCGTTATTTACCAGGTTTCAGTTATTTCAGGTTGGTTTGATGTCATTTTGGCATTTGCAATTGATAATTTCGTTGTTTTGATTTTAGTTTTGATTTTCTTTCTGTTTATTTATCAGAATTTACAAGCTTTGACACCATGTCACGGAATAACCACTCTAAGACAACCCTCAAGGATTCACTGACCAAAGACCCCAACTTTGGTATCTTCTCATATACCAATGAAAGAGTAACTGAAAACTATCAAGTGGATTGGTCCAAGATTTATGCCATTTTTGACAATGATGACCTTTCTCACAAAAAAAAGAACCAACCTGCGTATGAGAAGATTAGGGATTCTCAGTTGCATGCCATTGTTGCTTGCCCTGCCATTTTACCTTACACCGGTGCAGTCAAATGGATAATTGAAAACGCAAACCCTAAAGACCGGTCGTTCAACGACACCACGGGGGCACAATTGATGCACTTCCTCCCTGAAGTCTTTGTCCGAGCTTTTGCTCTCAAACCACATGTACATACCCTTACCCCTGAATTCATACAATCATCCAAGACCCAGTATAATTTCAAGGAGATGTTGAAATCCTGGATGGTCAAGCTTAAAGCCTTTGTGCTTAAAGCGGATAACCTGTATCCGATTGCTTGGTTCAGGGAACCCTATTCCTTGCTATCGGTCATTCTCTACAGACTCTTTGTCCTCCCTAATTGTTCTGTTTTCAAAGTTGAGCGGGCTCCAATAACGCATCATGTGTTGATGACCGAAGAATCTTTCCCATGGGCTTCTATCCTGTCATCAGAATTGAAGAACGTCGTCCAAGAGTATCAAAAGGAACCTTCCCTAAGGAAGCCACATTTCTACCTTTCAGCCTATGTTATTGATGTCTTTTGTTCTGAGTTTCAATATCCAAACTTGGGTTGTAATTGGACCCCGTCAGACCCACCTGTCCATATCTACCACTCAGCATTGTGGGAAGGGAAATTTGTCCCTTTACTTTATGAGATATGTGATCACTTCATGGGCACTATTTACTTCAAAATATTCAAGCAAGAGGCACCTGCATTTTCAGCTGATGCCAGAGCTTTCATCAATACCATTGGTGATTGGTATGTTTGTGAATATTTCTCATACATTAGAGTCTGGGGAAGTGACATTGTTCACCTCTTGCCTCAAATAATTCCTGACAGACTGGTTATACAAGAATTTTCCTTTCAGATTGTCATAGATGGTGTATACAAGAAGCTTACAGGTCCTAAGAAGAAAGGATGGCCTAATTTTTCTTTAAACCTTGGGCCACTTGTTATCCCAACCTCAAATTGGGCTACTGTGCTTGGTGACCAGATAGTTGCTCTAAAATTGGGTCTTGCTCCCAAAAGGAAACATGATCCCAAGAAATTCATGGATTCACACTTCAAACAAACTCATATGAAGATGGACTATGTCCATGAAGTGATTCCATATGATTTTATATACCAAGGGGTGAACACCTTTTTTGAGGTCCTGGCTAGGACCAAGAGCACATAGGAGAAGCATCCAATTTTGTTATATCAAAATCAGCTCAAAGCTAAAGTTTTGAGTTACAGGGTAGTGCAATTAAATCTGATTGAGCAGGTAAGAAGAGAAAGAGAAGAGAAGGAAGCTCAAAAATCTAAAGCTCCTCTATTGCTTACATATCTAGAAGGAAATAAATGAAAAACCCCCATGGAGGATCCTTCTCCTGTAAAGATAGCTGAACAGGTCAAAGTGTTTTTGCAGACAACCCATCACTCGAAGAAGAAGTTAGCCTAGTTGAATTCAGTGTTGAACACTCAAATTGTTGAACCCCCTAAGTTCACTGTGGATATCCAAGTATCTACTGCAGCTGCACAGGAAGAAGATGATTTGATAATAACTAAGGCTATCCCAGCTAAGAGACAGAAGATCATGGTCTCTGCATCATAGGTTCCCCTTAATGACATCATTGACTGTGACGTGGAGGTGCAACCACATCCTCCAGTATAGGTGACTCAAGAAGTAAGTGAAGAGGTGACAAAATATTCACAGACAGTTGTAGCTTTACTAAACACCATTGAAATGGATCATTCTTTTCAAGATCAACAAGTATTGGAGGTTACTACTTTTCCTACCATTGCAACTTCAACATTGCTGTTGCCATCCATTCAACAACTCTTTGTTTTGTCACCAAGAATGACACCTCCACTCTCTTTATCAAAATTGTTTGATACTCTCACTTCCACCACTCTTCCATTTCCAGACTACTCAGTCCCTTTTTCAATTCCATCATCTATTGTTGCAGAGGTTCAGTCTTCCACTGTCCCTCTACAATCACCCATATATATTTCATCCTCATCCACCATTGACGAATCATCCTTACCTCTTCCTTCATCATCACCTGTCAATATTGATGTTTATGTTCCACTTTCCGAATTCTTTTTCTCAGTCCCTACTCCAACTCATGTCCTATCAATTTCCCAAGTTATCTCGACCCCTCTAACTGTCCCTCAGATTATCATGCCTATACCCAGCTCTCTAGATACTCAAACACCCTCAATAACCTCAACAGTAAGTGTTACTTCCACATCTACAGAGATGATGGTTGAGTATGTAGATGATGATGTAGTCCCTCTTAGGAACTACTTTTACAATAAAATTGACAAAGCAGTAATGAAGAGAACTAGAAGAGAGGAAAAGATCAAGATGGTTTGGAAGCACATATTCCAAATCAGGTAATATGGGCTCAGAGAACCAATGATCCTCAAATTGAGGCAATTGAAACAGCTGCAACTATAGGAGCTTTTGCATGTGCAAATTGGGATTCAGTACAGGCGTTGAGCAGAGAAGTTGACTTGAAGAAGGAAGAGATCAAGAAACTTGAAGGGGAATTGGCCAAGACCAAAGAGCAACATGGAATTTACGTGGCTAATATCAGGAAAACATGGGCAGACAAGTTCGAGGATTTGGAGCAAAAGAATGCCTCTCTTAAAATGGAACTTCACCTTGCACAAGCTCAAAACACTACAAATGCAGAGAGGATAGTTGTTTTGGAAAGACAGGCTGAGGCTGCAACTGCTAGTGCAGCCTCTTCCATTTTTTCTAAGTTTACACCTCTGGAGTTTAAGAACTTGGATTTCCAGGTTAATCAAGAACATCATAAGTTGCTTGAGAAATTGTATAATGCCCTGGATTTGATCAGGGAAAATTATATTAGTTTTTCCAAGATGTCTTTTGTCCTTGAAAACAGAAAGCTAAAAGACTCCAAGCATATAAGGCCAAGGAGAATATTAGTGAATGGCAGGGATACATCAAGAATATACCAAAGGATATCCCAATTCTTAGCAGTTTCTAGTATAAGAATATTAAAGCCTCATTGAATACTTGGCTTGATCTCAATGAGACAGTTGAGGAGATCATCAAGAAATTAAAAGATATATGTACTAGGCGTTGGTATGTAGTCGACAATATCATGTTGATTCTGCAGCTTCCGCTTATCGAGCCCATTCTAGAGGCTTTCCCACTGAAATGCATGCTTGAGTAAGTCGAACGCAGATGCAAAGAAGCTGAGCGAAAAATCGGAGCCCTTGAGGAGGTCAACATTGATGATGTGGTTGAATTGATCAGGAAGTCGGTCACCATGGAAGGGAAAATTCATATCTTCCTCCGCACTTGGCACAAGTTGGCCAAGCATGAAATGGAAAAAAATAAATGTAATGCCCAGCTGGGCCTAGAATCTATCAATTATCCAAATATAGATGAGTTGTTGGAGATATGGGATAAGTGGCAAGATTTTTTGGATCAGTAGCCTAATTCGAATTTTGTAATCTCTATCTTTTGGGAATTTCCATTTGTACTCTGTTGTAATTCTTATTTAAGGAGGAATGTCTCTTTTTGTAAAGGGTTGATAATTTTGGGTTAGAGATCAGCAGGAGACGATTGGAGATACTCTGTCTTAGCAGAGCTCTGTAATTTCTTACAAACTTCTATTAATACAGTAAATTTTTCACCTCTTGCATCATCTTCTGTTAATTCCTCAAGTTTCTTTGGAGATATTGATTTCTAGCTTCAATTCGTTATCTACAGTGTGTGATCTTTTTGCAACACAATTTAATGCACAAATCTGTGATGTTGATTTCTCTTTATGGTTGATCTATGTATGAAGATATTTTATTGAATTTATGTCAATTGATATATTTTCTTTATCTATTTCTACAATCGATCCACTACCAATTTAATCAATGTTAATTTTTCAATTAACAAAGTGATTACACGTTAATCTTGAGCAGGTTTAAATACTTAAATTACTGTCATTTAATTTTCATTAATTGGTCGTGATCTAAGTGAATAAGTAAATACATCTTTTAACATTTCTATTGAAGTTGATAAATATACTTATCCATTTCACATCAAGGTTGATCTGCACAACAAAAATATTTCCATTAGAATAGATCTAACCTATATTAGATCCCTTTCTTAAGTAGGTTAGGTTAGAACAAACTAAGTTTTACACTCTTGTTTTCCTTAAGTGGAGAACTGATCTATTAATCAAAAACACCAACTCATAGAGTGCCAGTGGAGGCCGAATATCCATGGGAGATTAATACACCAAACAGGTTGGGGATAGAACTTCCCTTGCATAGGGTCTTTCAAAGCCTTTCATTCTGGGTTTTCACCCTCTGTTGGGAGCCTTGGAACCCATTCCAGCACCTTTCACTCACCCTGCACACTCGAGGCCTCAACAAATGGTGCTAGAAGGAGGGCCAGAAGTATAACATGCCTAAACAGAATACTCAGAAACCTCCTCCAGCAAGTACTTCGTCGGTTGTCACTAGGAGCCAATATAGGGCTTCTACATCTGAACAACAAACAGGGTCACAACCAACGGTCGTTCCTGTTACATCTGCGCAACCAACTCTCATTCATACTACACCCGAGGTAGAACAGGAAAACCGAAGGGAAATCCTTATCATATCACCTACAAGAGGACCCCTTACACTTGAGCAAATTTTGAAAATATCTAACGATAGTGTCATCATATTAGAACAAAGATTTGTTGATCAACGAAATCAAGGCTTAGCAACTATTCAAACAAACGATATTTTGCAGACCAGTGACCAAGTAACACAATTAACACCTGATCAAAACATTGAAAACCAACAGACAGCTGATCAAAATACTCAAAACCAAGAAACGGTTGATCATTCGGGATCTCCGAAATACAATCTTGATACATGTTTTCAAGAAGTTCAAGATCAACCTAACATTGGAACTGGTGGACCACCACCATCTCCTCTTTCATCCTCATCCTCGTCCTCTGACAGTGAAAATTCCTCTAGTTCTTCATCTGAAGAAGAGGAAGAACCACCTATGGCTGGAGAAGGCCAAAACAAATCGTGGCTTGACCAAGATGCAGTATGGGTACTCGGGGATCAACATAGGCTGCCTAAAAACCCGGAGAAATGGATTCCGAAGTTTAATCCAGATGAGAAGTCACTTGCGTTAGATCACATTAAAACCTTCATGCAGGCTATCAGACTTAGGAGTGTTGTCCACGAAGATGTGGTTTGCAGATTATTTCCTTATACTTTTTAAGGAAAGGCATCCACATGGTATTTCACCTTGCTAGCCAGGTCTATAGTCTCTTGGGATGAGTTTGAGAAAAATTTTATCCAAAATTTTGGAGATGACAAAACACCACAAGACTTAGTCATAGAATTGTCATCTATGAAGATCAGAGGTAAAGAAAGGGTTAAAGATTATAACTAGATATTTTCTTACTTAAAGAATAGAATTCCTGCCAATGTTCTTCCTGTTGAGGAACTGTTGGTAGCTTACTATGAAAAAGGCTTGCCTGTTCCTATTGCAATGTGGGTTAAAAGGGCGCATAAAGACAATTTGTTTGATGCATTTGCTGAGGCAATTCAAGTTGAAACAGACATGTTTTGTTTGAGGGAAAGTCCTGAAACTTCAGAAGAACAGCCTTCCACATCCCGGAAGAAAAATGATAATGCCCCAAAACCTACCACTCAAAACAAGGATCCTTTTGACATGACTGATGTGAAGAAATTCCTCAAGAAAATGTCAAATGAGATGGTCGATCTGAAAAATAATAACAATGAGAATCAGAATCAAAACAAAGGTTTTATAAGGCTTCCTTTTAGGAGACCTTATTAGCCTCCTCAGAATCCACCACCTCCAAATCCTACTAAAGGCCTTACAAATGAAGAAATTTATTCTATCTTTAAGGCCCTAGCAACAGAATCACAAGATCTTCATGAACCCTCCAGTGATCAGACCAACCAAGATTCACAGTTACCTGAAGAAGAAGATGAAGAAGAGGACCCACAAGTTAATATTGTAAGTTACTTTTTCGAACTCCCTATGAATGATGAAGAAGAATAACCTGAGACGGTGTTTAATGTCCAGCACCCTTATAACACTAGGTCAAGACCACAACCGCCTCAGGAACCTTCCTCTTCAACATCTGTTCCCAACAAAGGAAAGACTGTTCCCCAAAAGGACACAGTCATTCCTGAAATGGAGTACAATTTAGTTGAAGATCTAAAAAGAGTTAAAGCAAATATCTCTCTGTTTGAACTTTTGAAGATCCCTTCCATGAGGGATACTTTACCTAAAAGCATGATAATCAAACAACCTAGAGAATCACAAAATAATAACTTGGTCTCTTTTATTGAACCAGATGATCAAAAACCTGGAAGCAAAGGGACACCCCCTTTTCTGCTTACTTTCGAGATTTTCAACAGAAACATACATAACTGCATGATAGATTCAGGTGCCTCATCAAACGTGATGCCCTTATCTGTTTATAGGAAATTGAATGCAACTTGGGAACCTTTCCCTACTCAGATTGTACAACTCGACAGATCCAAATTCAAAGTAGTAGGGAGACTAAGAAATGTTATGCTTACATTATCAGCTGATCCTCAGATCCACCAAACAATTGATATAGTCATAGCTGACATCCCTGAAGCATATGGTATGTGGATGAGTAGAGACTGGTTAGAGAAGCTAAAAGGCTACTTTGACACTGACTGGTCTCACTTGTGGTTACCCTACAATGGATAACCATACAAGATCAAAATTAGTAGGGAACCATTCATGAAACAAACTGTCACAGACCTAAATGACTCAAGTGAGCCTGCTTGTTATTTTAACTCAGGCATTGATCATTTCACGTTTGACACTTTATTTGGATATTTTCCAGCTGACTGTTCACCACACGAGAATGCACATAATGAATCACAGATCACTCATGTCACCTTTGTACCATTCTCTAGAGATATTGTACATAATATTTATAATGTCGACACAAATTTTAGATTAGACCCTATTGCTTGGACTTTGCTTTTTGATGGCTCCATGTCTAAGGATGGAGCTGGTGCAGGTTGTGTCCTTATAGACCCAAAAGGGACTAAAACTATGATTGCTTGCAGACTGGAATTTGATTGCACTAATAATGTGGCTGAATATGAGGCCCTGGTTCAGGGACTTAAGAAGGCTATTGATATGAATGTGCAAATAATTTAGTGCTTTGGAGATTCCAAAATCATTGTCAAACAGGTAAGGAATAAGATACACTACTTGACTCCGCGCCTGATGAATTATCAGAAGATGGTAAGGGACCTTACCAACTCCTTTTCTGCATTTAACATTAACTCGGTCCCCAGGTCTCATAACTTCGATGCTGACCTCTTAGCAAACACAACATCTAGATTGATCCCACCAAAGGGCTTGTCACCTCAAACCTTTTCAATAGAACTCATATACAGGCCTTCCATACCCGACAATGTAACAAACTGGAAAGTGTTTGACGACGACCAACAGATACTCGATTTCCTCATAGCCCAAGATACGTTTCAAAACATGGCTATAGATGAGGTTGAACATGAAAAATCACTCTCTGACCCTTCAAACGTTATCCCGAAATCTGTTATCAATCTAGAGAATTTCTACGATTTACAAGATAAGTTCAGACACAAAACTAATTGCAAGACTCGGAGCTCCTCACTTAACTACGAGGCATTCAACTTAGGTAATGTGCAAGAACCCCATTTTATTAATATAGGAGTTGATTGTTCTCCTGAGGAAAGAAGAGCTATCATCAGACTGTGTAAAGAATACAAAGATGTCTTTTGATGGACCTATGATGAATTAAAGACATTTGATACTAGCATCATGCAACACAACATACCCATGAAGCCGGAAGTGAAACCTTACCAACAGAAACTGCGGAAAATGCACCCTAGCTTGGAACTTCAGTGGAAAAAGGAATTAGAAAATCTACTGAAAGCCCAAATTATTTTTCCTGCCAGACACCCCCAATGGATCGCCAATTTGGTGCCTTTGTGTAAGAAGAGTGGTGAAATCAGACTATGTGTCGATTTCCGAAATTTGAATCGGGCTTCCGAAAAAAGATAATTACCCTGTTCCCCCCATGGAACAGATTTTGGAAAAGGTAGTTGGTTCAGAGATGTTCTCACTCTTGGATGGTTTTTCGGGATACAACCAAGTCATGGTTTCTCCCGATGACCAACTGAAAACAACTTTCAGGACCCCTTGGGTTACTTTCACCTACAGGAAAATTCCCTTTGGATTGATTAATGACGGGGCTACATTTCAAAGAGCTATGGATATAGCTTTCAGAGGTTTGATGAATAATTATGTCGTGGTTTATTTAGATGATATTACTATATATTCGAAGAAATGACATGAACATATTTTTTCCCCTGAAACATGTTTTCGAACGTTGCAGGAAGTACGGGATTTCCTTGAACCTAAAGAAGTCCATATTTGCAGTGACAGAAGGAAAACTCCCGGGTTTCATTTTTTCCAAGGAAGGTATGATTGTCAAACCTGAATGCACTGATGCTATTTAAAATATCTACTTGCTCGGTTCATGCAAAGCCATGCATTCATTCCTCAGTAAGATCAATTTTGTACGTAGGTTTGTACCTAATTTTGCACAAATTGTTAAGCCTTTACAGCAGCTAGTCAAGAAAGATGTATAGTTCACTTGGTCGCAGGAACAGAAATATGCATTTGTCGAAATTAGAAGGGTTATTGCGGAAGCTCCTACTCTTATGTCCCCTGACTTTGACAAGGATTTCATTCTATATACTTTTTCTATTGATTTCTCTTATGCAACTATTTTGACACAGAAGCATGACAGTAATACTGAGATTCCAATATCCTTCACGAGCTCAACATTCAAAGGAGATAAGCTTAACTATTCCCAAATTGACAAGCAGGCCTATGCAATTTACAAGTCTGTTAAGCATTACAAGACATATTTGTTAAAATCTCGAACAAAGGTTATTGTGCCATGTTCTGCTATTAGAAATGTGCTATTCCATAAGAAATTGGGCGAGAAAAAGTCCCATTAGATGATAGACCTGCAAAAGTATGATCTAGAAATCAGACTGGCCAAAATTGTGAAAGGACAAGGCTTCTGTCTTCTTACCGCTCATTCAAACGGTCATGTACAGCAACAGACTGAATGGGAGTAGGAGGAAGATGTTCCTACAGGTTCTGTCAATGCTATCGATACTCCTACATCTGAATGGTATGACCATATCAAGTTTTTTCTGAACCATGGGTTTGCTCCTAAAACCCTTGAATTTAAGAAACGCAAAGCTTTAAGATTAAAGGTTGCTCCTTATCAATTCATTAATGAAGTTTTGTTTAGAAAAAATTATGATGGGGTTTTCCTTAGGTGCTTGGAAAAGAATGAGACTGGTGACATTCTTTTCCAATTTCATGCAGGACCAACTGGAGGCCATTTCTCAGGGGAAACTACAGCTCATAAAATTCTCAGAGCAGGGTATTACTGGCCCACTTTGTTTAAAGATTCATATGCCTATGTTAGAAGGTGTGAACCATGTGAGAAATGTATAGGGAAGTTCAAGAAACCTGCTTTTCCTTTGCAGCCAGTGACAATTCAGTTCCCATTTCAGAAATGGGGACTGGATTTTATTGGACCAATAAACCCTACCTCATCCCTGCAACATAGATATATCCTTACAGCAACTGACTACTTTACCAAATGGGTAGAGGCATTCCCACTTAGGCAATGTAACGCAAACCAAGTAATTTCTTTCCTTGACAATCAGATAGTTACAAGGTTTGGTGCTCCAGAGTATCTTATCTTTGATAATGCATCCTACTTTTCCTCAATCGAATTGACTCAATATGCCCTTCAAAAAGGGATCAAGTTAAAATTCTCTTCCAATTACTATCCACGGGGTAATGGGCTGGCTGAGTCTTCAAAAAAAAATATGATAAATATTTTGAAGAAGACTGTGGCCTGTCATCAAAAAGATTGGCACACACACCTCTATAATGCTCTTTGGGCAGAACGAATTACCCCAAGGGAAGCAATTGGAAATTCTACCTATTGTTTGGTTTATTGCAAAGAATTCATCCTTCCTTCTAATCTCACCATCCCTTCATTGCAATTAGCCCAGTCTATCCAAGAAGATGATTCTTCCCCCCTTCAGCAGAGAATTGACACTCTGCTCAAATTGGAGGAGGACAGGGAAAAGGCTAAAAACAAATCATATCAACATTAGCAGATGGTGAAAATATGGTTTGATGAGAAATCTTCATCCGACAGGGAATTTTCAGTTGGAGATTTGGTGTTAAGGTGGGACAAATAGCACAAGGATAAGAACGAATATAGCAAGTTTTAGTGTCTTTGGCTAGGACCTTTCATTACTACAGAAAAGATTGGTCCTAGTACTGTTCGATTACAGACACTAGAGGGAGTTGTGGACACCTATCCAGTGAATGTTTCACTTCTCAAAAAGTAATTTGTCTAAACAGTCTGATGCACTTGTACATAAGTTTGGTGTGTTTTTCTTTTCTATTTTCCTTTGTTTTGTTTGTTTTTCTCTCATTGGTTTTCTTAATAAAACCCACACCTTTGGTGGTGGTTTGTAATCAGTTTCTCCCAGTGATGATTTCGACTGAAAGTTTCAGGATTGTCTGGAAGTCTCAGCCTTCCTTGACCTCTCTCAGAATGTGTTCTATAAATATTAGACAATCAATAACTGCAGGACCTTGATTGACACCTTTCCACCTTGGTCATTATCTTATACATGTCTTATTTGTTTAATTGAGGTATGGGAAATGACTGGAGTTTCTTATCTTGTGTTTCATTGACAAAGCAGCATATCATAATAACCTGATCAACTTTATCTGCTTTGGATCCTTTTACAAACACCTTGATAATAATTTTCTTAATAATTGTAAACTAGAAGGTGGGGGGTCTTATCACAAGCCAGCCCATTAGGTTCATAGGTGTTTAGTGGAATGACATCTTCACACCAATCCACCACACTTGGAAGATGACTTTCAGTTTTACTGAGAGGTGGAAGATCCTATCACAGGTCGGTCCATTCATGATCTGCAAAGCATTGGTGAGTAACATTACTATCATATGGTCACCAAGCCATGGTAATTCCTTGTAGCTCACATCTCAATAAATGTTTTTACTCTTCTTTATGAGATACTTGTTGTGTATAGGAACAAGGGGGTCTGATCACAAGCCATCCTTGCTATGATCATGGGTCTGACCTAGACTGAAATTATCATCATATGGTTACCAAGCCATGATAGTTTCTTTCAGTGTCATAGATGGAAGACAAGGAGTCTCCTTACCGAGCTAGCTTGATTAGTTTCCAAGTCATGCGTGTGAATGGAACTTCTAATATCTGATTACCAAGTCAGGGTAGTGGTCTTATATCAACAAGGTCTTATGTATAGTTGTTCATTTTATAAATAAATAAAAAATGAAAATATAAGATATATAAAAAGAAAAGAGGAAAAATATGTATAGCCAAAATAAAATGTTGTATATTAAAGCAGTTAATAAACCAAGGTGATCTGTAATTTGGATATCCACAAGCAGTTCTAAGTCTATTTCCAGGTTCAACAAAATTTGGATTTCAATGATTACATAATGGTAAAGGATCCCTGTTGTTTTTTAAATCTCCTTATCAGGTTTGCATTACTCTTAATTTGATCATGGATGGGAATATATCAATCTTATGTTTTTTGCTTATTGATTGTCCTCTTTTGAACGTTTTCTAAAATTCAGGTTGAAGACATTTGTTGACTAACATACTTTCTTCAACTAAAGTTGTGATTGCAGAGATAACTGGTTCTTCCTAGCCAGTCGCCATTTGTTGTGGCCAAAACAGATCCCATGCTTCAGCCGAGCATGGGAACCCCAATTTTAAAATAAATACAAAGGTATCTGGGTAAGTGTTTGGGAGACACAACACTCCTGAATTTTGTTTCTATGATCTTGTACGTATACCTTTGGTTGGCTTGATTGTCTCTTTCTTTGGAGAAATTTCTAAGTGTTTTGAGTTTCAGAAAGCCTTAAATTTTGATTATTTTGTCATTTACTTCCGCAAACCCAAAACCCGAAAATCCGAAAACCTGCAACCCGTAATTGTGGATTTTAGGAATTCTTTTTCTATCTTTTGATTTTGGTCAACCCGACAGGTGCAGACTGTGGGAATCATTTTTAATACTTTCGTAAATTTTCACCCCGAAACCCGCAATTATGGCTTTCAGATTTCGGAAATTTATTTTAATTTTAGTTGCGTTGTTTGTTCCCGAAACCCACAATCCAAAATTTTGGATTGCGAGATGTGGGTAAAGATTTTGTATTTTTATTTAAACGGTTGTTTTCATTCCTGAAACCTGTAACCCGCTAATTTCGGGTTGCGGATTTCGGATACATGTTTATGCCTTATTTTTCCCATTGCAAACCCGCAACCCAAAACCCACAATTTCGGATTTCGAATTGCGGGAATCACGAATAAGTTCGTAAGCAATACCTACGACCCAATCTCGCATCCCATAGTGGCTAATCTTAGCGATCCATTCCTTTTAATCGCACGGTCAAGTTTTAATCTATCAAAATCGATAAATAAGGGTTTTTTCTATTTTCTTTTATCATTTTCATTGCTGGAAATTACCCTGCTACGTAGATTTTACTACGGATTTCTTACTAGGGGTCGTTATTTACCACATTTCAGTTATTTCAGGTTGGTTTGATGTCATTTTGGCATTTGCAATTGATAATTTCATTGTTTTGATTTTAGTTTTTATTTTCTTTCTGTTTATTTATCAGAATTTACAAGCTTTTCCACCATGTCATGGAATACCCGCTCTAAGACATCCCTCACGGATTCACTGACCAAAGACCCGAACTTTGGTATCTTCTCAGATACCAGTGAAAGAGTAACTAAAAACTATCAAGCGGATTGGTCCAAGACTTATGCGATTTTTGACAATGATGACCTTTCTCGCATAAAAAAGGACCAACCTGCGTATTAGAAGATTAGGGATTTTCAGTTGCATGACATTGTTGCTCGCCTTGTTGTTTTACCTTACACCGATGTAGTCCAATGGATAATTGAAAACGCAAACCCTAAAGACCGATCGTTCAACAACAGCACGGGGGCACAAATGACGCACTTCTGCCCTGAAGTCGGTGTCCGAGCTTTTTCTCTCAAACCACATGTACAAACCCTTACCCATGAATTCATACAATCATCCAAGACCCGGTATAATTTCAACGAGATGTTGAAATACTAGATGGTCAAGCTTAACGCCTTTGTGCTTAAAGCGGATAACCTGTATCTGATTGCTTGGTTCAGGGAACCCTATTCCTTGCTAGCGTCCATGCTCTGCAGACTCTTTGGCCTCCCTAACTGTTCTGTTTTCAAAGATGAGTGGGCTCCAGTAGCTCATCAGGTGTTGACGATCGAAGAATCTTTCCCATGGGATTCTATCTTATCATCAAAATTGAAGAACACCATCCAAGAGTATTAAAAGGCACCTGCCCTAAGGAATCCACATTTCTACCTTTCTACATTTCTACCTTTTGGATCAAAAGAATGCCACTCTTCAAACTAAACTTTTCCTTGCACAAGCTCAGAACACCACAAATGCAGAGAGGATAGATTTTTTGGAAAGACAAGCTGAGGCTACAACTGCTAGTGCAGCCTCTTCCAATTTTTCTAAGTTTACACCTCTGGAGTTTAAGAACTTGGCTATCCAAGTTAATCAAGAACATCATAAGTTGCTTGAGAAGTTGTATAATGCCCTGGATGAGATCAGGGAAAATTATATTAGTTTTTCTAGGATGTCTTCTGTCCTTGAAAAACAGAAAGCTAAAAGACTCCAAGCATCTAAGTCCGAGGAGAATATTGGTGAATGGAAGGGATACATCAAGAATATACCAAAGGATATCCCAATTCTTAGCAGTTTCCAGTTTAAGAAGATTAAAGCCTCATTGAATACTTGGCTTGATCTCAATGAGACAGTTGAGGAGATCATCACGAAATCAAAAGATATATGTACTAGGCGATGGTATGCAGTCGACAATATCATGTTGATTCTGCAACTTCTGCTTATGGAGCCCATTCTAGAGGCTTTCCCACCGAAATGCATGCTTGAGCAAGTCGAACGTAGATGTGAAGAAGCTAAGCAGGAAAATTGGAGCCCTTGAGGAGGTCAACATTGATGATGTGGATGAATTGATCAGGAAGTCGGTCACCATGGAAGGAAAAATTCATATCTTCCTCAGCACTTGGTACAAGTTGGCCAAGCATGAAATGGAAAACAACACATGTAATGCCCAGTTGGGCCTAGAATCTGTCAATTATCCAAATATAGATGAGTTGTTGGAGATATGGGATAAGTGGCAAGATTTTCTAGATCAGTAGCCTAATTTGAATTTTGTAATCTCTATCTTTTGGGAATTTCCATTCTTACTCTGTTGTAATTCTTATTTAAGGAGGAATGTCTCTTTTTGTAAAGGGTTGATAATTTTTGGGTTAGATATCAGCAGGAGGCGACTGGAGATACTTTGTCTTAGCAAATATCTATAATTTCTTACAAACTTCTATTAATACAGTAAAGTTTTCCCCTCTTGCATCATCTTCTGTTAATTCCTCAAGTTTCTTTGGAGATATTGATTTCTAGCTTCAATTCGTTATCTACAGTATGTGATCTTTTTGCAACACAAATTAATGCACAAATCTGTGATTTTGATTTCTCTTTATGGCTGATCTATGTATGAAGATATTTTGTTGAATTTCTGTCAACCAAGATATTTTCTTTATCTATTTCTGCAATCGAACCACTACCAATTTAATCAATGTTAATTTTTCAATTAACAAAGTGATTATAGGTTAATCTTGAGCAGGTTTAAATACTTAAATTGTTGTCATTTAATTTTCATTAATTGGTTGTGCTCTAAGTGAATAAGTAATTACATCTTTTAACATTTCTGTTGAAGTTGATAAATATACTTATCCATTTCACATCAAAGTTGATCTGCACAACAACAAGCTTTCCCTTAGAATAGATCTGATCCCATTCTTAAGTAGGTTAAGTTAGAAAAAACTAAGTTTTACACTCTTGTTTTCCTTAAGTGGAGAACTGATCTATTGATCAAAAACACCAACTCATGGAGTTCCAGCAGAGGTCGAATATCCGTGGGAGAATACTACACTAAACATGTTGGGGATAGAACTGCCCTTGCATAGGGTATTTCGAAGCCTTTCAGTCTGGGTTTTCACCCTCTGTTGGGAGCCTTGGAACCCATTCCAGCACCTTGCACTTACCTTGCACACCCGAGGCATCAACACCCCCTTACAGAGGTATGTTTCAATAAGATTGGTTACTTGGTGGAACATAACCATTCCATTGCGGGATATGATTAATGGGTTGTTTTTCCCCTTGCGGAGGTGGGCCCCAATAAGATTGGTTACTTGTCAGAATATGATCACTCCATTTATTTTTTCCTTGGTTTTGATAAGCATTCCAAGGTTGATTTCCCCCTTATGGGGGTGGTTCCCAAGAAGATTGGTTACTTCCTAGAACTTTCCCACTCCATGGGGAAATGGAGTTGATAGGTGGATTGCCTCCTGGTGTGCTACCTGTTGGGGGTATTGAATTGCCCCCAGGTTTTACACTAGGAAAAGTTGGATGATGACCACTTGAGGCATTTCCACTCACATGTGGAGCATAAGCCCAATTGGAATTATTGTTCCATGGTCCATTGCTTCCGTCAGGAATATTGAGATTCCATGGTAAAGGGTTTCCCCCAAAAGTAGAACTTGGAAAAAATTTAGGTATACCAATAGGATTTTGGTTTACTCCTTGATTGTTTTGACCCTGAGTAGCCAAACCATATGGAAAACCCAAATTTTGTAAGGCACACCACCCAGTATGGATTCCTGCAGACGAAGTGGATGTACTTCTGAGATTGGAACCCGAAACTATACCAACTGGCACTGAAGTGCTGGTTGAACTTGTGCTAAGGAAGGCATACTAACTGTTGGGATTGATGTAGAAGAAAAATTGAAGGAATTTCTACCTCTAGCAACTGTTTGAGGTTGCGATGATGTAGTCCCTTGTGCTCCTGATGAATCCATAGGGTCATTTTTGGGATTTTGCATATTAGCACAATATCTGAAAAGAGGATTGATGTAATCAAGTGGCTCACTAATGTGAAGTACCATTGGGTCTGAAATATTTTTCAAAGGTGGGTTTATGTGAGTATCTCTGTTGTTGTCTAGTGCTTCAATTGCAAATGGAGCAAGATTATCAACAATGTCTATGTTTTCCTTGGTAGGTGATGTTTATGTATTTGTTCGATGTTGTTCTTCTCTATTGTTGTTAATTGAATCTAGAAGTTGTTCAGTTTCCAAGTCACAAGATTGGGTTTTTTGTATCCATATCCGCGATGTAGCGGGACCTTCAGTTTCTGGTGACTCACCTCGATGTCGCTGTGATTGGTGGAGAGAGTAGCCACTTTAAATAACTTGATAAAAGTATGTGTTTAAAATGATTTTGTTCGAAAAATAGAATCAAACAATCCTAAGGATGTCTAGAGTCAACAAAATAAAAAGTGTCCATACCATAAAAATTCCTATAGATCCAAGCAATAAAACTACTTTTCCAAAGAGTCAAAGCTCAATTAAAATATGGATTAGAGGGCCTTCCTAAACTAGTAGTTGTTGAGGGATATGAGGACTCAAAAAATTGCTAGCAACGAAGGTATGAGAAACAATTACAATAAACTTTAATCGCCAGGGGTGAAAGTGTTGGTTCCTGACCAATCACCCTCTCAAGGATTAAAAACTTCAAAGCATTTCTCAAGTATTTCAAGATTTCCCCACTTACAATAGGCTATGTGATATCCTAGGAAGAGAAACTAAAGCTACCACTTCACAATCAACAGTCGGGCGGAACAGTTGTAATTCAAGGACAACTCTCATAACCAGGTACTCTATAAAAGTGATGTCACCCCAAGGACTTGTCACTTTACATAGAATTTCGTGATGAGATCATGTCCCACTAAACAAGAAAGAGGGGGGAACCACCCTTACTATCCATATTGACCTCATGCTTAACGCATGTGTTACGCTTTCCCGACAAGCATTTTTTGTTACTAATGGATTTAAACTCTCAGTAATCAATGCTAGTTTCAATTTTTTTGCAGCCCAATAGTGTTAACTCTACAAATCTATTCCAGGGCACTAACCTATTCTTGTTGGTGATATGAAAATCAAATGTTGGTCAATTTTAGATTAAGCACCAATTTTTAATGGTAGTTTGCTTAGTTTTAGGACTGGAAGTGGAACTGGTGGTGTGTTGACTCAAAAATATGAACCAAACAATGCAATATGCTCACTATGCTACCTTTCAATTCGATGAATGTTCTAAACTAATGAAAGGTTAGAGGTTCATGTGTATCTTTCAAACATGCAAATGTGTTAGTAGATTTTGGTTTTTTATGAACAATTCTGTTGAAATATGGTAATAACTAATTTGAAAATCAATGTAAACCAGACAGATATCTCATTGAAAATGAATCTAATTCTATTACACAAGGGATCGATGTTTCTCGTTTACAGGTCCACCCGAAAGTATAAGCAAAGAGGATATGCATAGCCCTTTGAAATAATAATGAATTAAATTCTTTACACTTGAGATCTACTTTGTCGTTTGTAGGGCCACCCGAAAGTGCAAGCAAAGAGGATACGGTAGCTCAAGAACTGTATGCAAAAATTTAAATATACTCTATTACACTTGAGATCCACTTTCTCATTCACAAGATCGCCCGAAGTCCCAAGTAAAGAGGATACGCTGGCTCGAAAGAACAATGCTTGAAAAATCAAATCCTATACTATTACACTTGAGATCCACTTTCTCATTTGCAGGGCCACCTAAAAGTGCAAGCAAATATGATACAATGGCTCAAACACAACTTATCACAAGAAAATCGAGATATGACACTACAATATTCTCTAATTGTGCATAAACATAATGAAAATTCTATAGATCCAAAACAAAATTGAACTAATTAAAGTTTGTATTCGGTTTTGGAGGGAAATTGTTTTCAAAATGTCTCAAAGTGTAATGTTGAATTCTTTGTTTTTCAATGCAAATATCTTCGGGAAATGTGTTTAAATGATCTTTTCAAATGTTATGACTAATATTTGTTATGATGTTTCAAATGTGCATGAGATTCAACAGTTAAAGGTTCTTAAGGTTCTTTGAACAAATCTTTGTGTTTTCTCAATTTTTGTGATTTGCAAACTCTTAAATGAACAAAAATTGTTTAGATATTAGTCCTAATACTATCCAATCATGTATCCAATAGAAAAATATAAATTGAATCAAATGAATCTACCACAAATTTAAGACAATTTTGAAATAAATGTCAATTTGGGCCATTTTTAGAGGTTTTTTTAAGAAATTCCAAATCTAAGGAGCTCAAACCCTCAAAAATTTTCCTTAACTAGTAGTAAACTGATCCAAAGAAGTTTTAAAATCTTTTTGAAGGTCTTCAAGTACAAAACGAAAACCTCAAAGCTGCCCTAAAACAGTGAAAATTCAAAACTAGGTGTCTTTTCAAGGTTCTTCTTCATGTCTTTTTCAATTTTTGTTATTTGCAAATTATGAAAGGAGTCAAAATTATTTCAAGTATCAGTCCTAATCCTATCCAATTAGGTACCTAACAGAAAAATATGGCTTTAAGCAACTGTATCTAGCACCAATTTAAAGAAAATTTGGAAAGAAATGACAATTTGGGCTATTTTAGTGGTTTTGGGAGGGAAATTGCCAATCTAAAGCTCTTAACCCAAACTCTTCCACACTTTTCAAAAATTTTCAAAGTTAGTGATAAATTGATATTAAAATATTTATAATCCTTAATAATGTCTGCAAATGGAAAAGTATAGGCACCAAACAGCCCCAAAACAAAGAGATCTCAAAACTAGTTCATGATTCATGCAAATATGAAACGAGGATTTGAAGCTTACAAAAGTTTGAACATATCCCAAATATTTGGATAAGGAGGATCAAAATGAGGTCTTCACTCTGATATTAGGGATTCCTAATCCCATACAAGAATAAAAAATCAGCAAAACAGAGAAAAGAGGGAAGAATTGGGCTCAAATCTCAAGAAAAACCTTCAACGCGGTCTCTAGCAAAGGAGGGCGAGATCTAGCTTCATCTTTGAAGTTTTTGAGAGTGTAGGAGTGGATCTAGGCCAGTTTTGAGAATATAAACCTACAGCATAGGTTCTTGAAGGGATATTAAGGCATTCTTAGAGTAGATCTGAAAGGTTAGAACACCAAAAATGAAGAAATTTTCAAGAAAAACCCCTCAATGCACTCTCTATCAAAGGAGGGTGAGATCTAGCTTCATATTTGAATTTTTTGAGAGTGTAGGAGTGGATCTAGGCCATTTTTTAGCATATAAACCTAAAACATAAGTTCTTGAAGGGATATTAAGGAAAATATGGAGTAGATCTAAGAGTTTAGAACACCAAAAATGAAGAAATTTGCAAGAAAAAATAGATATTTTCAAGAAAAATCAACTAGTAATGTCGCCAATCTGATATTAGCTTTTAAGGTAGTGTTAGATATACTTTAAAACATCTATATTACTATGAAGGAGGTGAATCTTCAATTTCATAAATCCATAATGCATTCCCTAATATATTTAAAATCAAGCATAGGAAGGGAATTGAATTATTTCATATTAAGCTAAAGAAGAAGATACAAACTTACAATGTAGCTTGATGTGCATCCTTTCTCCTTTGCCACGAGCTATCCTTTCTCCACCCTTTCGTTTTATGAAGATTCCAAGCTTTCCAATCCTCCAAATATCTCCAGCATACCTTTGCTCTTCTTTTTTCCTCCTCCTACCATGCCCCAAATGCCTTTGTTTTATAGCATTGGGAAATGGGCTCTCAAGTTTCTCTTTTCAATGTGGGATTATCCCTTTTCTTTTCTTTTTTTTTTT
Source organism: Larix kaempferi (assembly GCA_027924585.1). Taxonomy (NCBI): domain Eukaryota; kingdom Viridiplantae; phylum Streptophyta; class Pinopsida; order Pinales; family Pinaceae; genus Larix; species Larix kaempferi. The sequence goes on from BSBM01000799.1 coordinate 16,867,017, forward strand.
ATTTTTGCTCAAAAACCCACTTTCCATAGTATTTTAGGATTTTGTCACAACTTTAGCATATTTAAGTATGATTAATGCACTTTTGTGCATTTCTTCTCACTATTTGACTGGTGGAGCTTAGATTTGAGCCTTTAATGAGTATTTCAATCACTGAACCTTGTCTCCATAGGCTACCTCTTTCTTCACTCAATCTTTCTGACTGTGGATGTAGTGATTAGATAAGAGAGGACTTGTTATCTTGTGTACTTGTCTTCTTTCTTCATGTTGTGGGCACATAGTAGAATATACTTCTTCCCCTCACTTTGTTAAGGGTGTTAATTTGATTGTTAAAAACACCCTTCACTTTAACGTAACCCCCTGGGCCAAGCTTATGTTGGCCATGCTTCTCCAGTATGGCTTGTGTAGCCTTCAAGGTGTCCTTGATCCTACAGGAATTGTAACGTAGGTGTTTATGTGATTACGAAATCATGGTCAAATGCGATATACAAATTACAAATTCATTGTTTGGTGCACTGCTTTATCTACCTTGGTGCTTTCGTTGCAGTTGGAGGAAAATATCCTTATTTTCTCATCTTCTTCTCCTTAGCATCATCTATTAACGCATCCCACTCCCATTCTGGAATTAATCTAGGACATTCATATCTAGGGTATTAACCGATATTAGTGTGTTAATTATCCAGCATGGATTTCAGGTACTTCCCTGCCATGGCTTGCACTAACTTTTAATTGTGTTAAATTTTGAGCATTAATTCACAATACTCTAGGATCTTTGCTGAGAGAATAACATCTATAGTATATCAATGCATGACAATCACAATATGACAAGCACCACAAGAATCAAAAGCATAAGAGACAAGAGACACAGAGTTTCCGTGGGGAAAACCCTAAGGTGAAAAACCCCACAACTTCCTCAGAGATAGAGAGAGCAATGGCTCAACCAAAGTACAACCAAATAACACTGAGATAGTCTTTTGATAGCAGATGATCCTCCTCCTCACTAGTGTGCCACTTTTCAAGTGAGAGTGAGTTACTTTTCCGAGTGTGTAAAATAGAGATCTCCGATCTCTATTTATACTTACCTTTTTTCCTAGTGACCTTATGGGGCCGACTTGTCTATCTAGATACATCCACATTATATTATATATAATTCAGGGCCGACCCCACATGGTGGTCTAATAACCCATTGGCAAGTACACACACTTGCGACACTTGTCAATCCACATGACCACACTTCCTTATAGAGGAATAACACATCTCTTATAAGGGTACAATAAATATATATATAATACACAGATGAAATACATTCCAAAGTTATATATACATCAACACTCCCTCTTAACTAGGAAGGTATTTCTCGACACAGATCTACTAGACAAGTCTTCTTCTCGGGATCATCGTCATCGATGCATCGTCATCATCATCGTCACTGCTGCTTCTATCTCAACCAATATCTAACTCTACTCATCATAGGAAGTTCTACGGAGCCAGTCTTTTTTCATACTGGATGTAGGCCCACCATCTGCAGGTCTTCATCATCACTGGCCATACTGTGGAATCCTCAGGACTTATTACGTGCGTCACAAAACCTGGCTGCAACATCCCAGGCTATTACGAGCACACAGCTCTACCTGTAGGATCTCCCAGGAGCACATTACATGTGACCCATCACAAAACCTGGCTGAAGCATCCCAGGCTGTTACAAGCACACGGCTCTACCTGTCGGATCTCCCAGGAGCACATTACATGTGATCTCATTTCACAAAACCTGGCTGAAGCATCTGAGGCCTTTTTCATCCTATCCAGATCTCCCAGGAGCAAATTACATGTGGTCATGGCAAAACCTGGCTGAAGCATCTGAGGCCTTTTTCATCCTGTCCAAATCTCCCAGGAGCAAATTACATGCCATAGGACAAAACCTCACAAGAGCATCTGCCAGATATACCAAGGCACCGAATTACATGCCATAGGCAAAACCTCGAAAGACTATCTGCAGATCTCCCAGGGCACAAATTATATGTCCTCCCAAGAAAAACCTCGAAAGAGCATTTTCCAGATGTCCCAAGGCACCAAATTACATGCCATAGGCAAAACCTCGAAAGACCATCTGCAAATCTCCCATGGCACAAATTACATGCTTACCTGCACAACCTGATCCACGGCCACAAAGTATCATCTGATACTCACCATACATTATCCTAATGTACACATGATCATCTTGATCATCATCACTGCAACATCTTTTTGCATGTCATCTGGAGAAGCTCGTCATCCACGATCATCCTGATCATACAATGCATCCATATGATGCACACCAAGTATCTACCTGATATATATCATCACACATAGTGTATCCACCTGATACATAGATACATGATCCACACAATGTATCCATCAACATACATGATCTACCTGATCATACAATGTATCCACCTGATACATAAACAGATACATGGTCCAAGCATCCAACATGATGCATATACAAAATACATACAAATGATCCAACCGATCATATCCAGCATCCAACATGATGCATACATACATATGAATGATCCAACTGATCATATCCAGCATCCAACATGATGCATACATACATATAAATGATCTAACTGATCATATCCAGCATCCAACATGATGCGTACATACATATACATATAAATGATCCAACTGATCATACAAAGCAGAAACTAGAACATCATCCTGATGCTCATCATCATCCAGCGCTTACATCCACAGCCATGTGAAGGATCCTCCTTCCAACATGCTTGGAATGGCTTTAGCAAATGTGTCCATCACTTCTTCCTCGAAGTGTCTTCAATCTGAAGAACGCCAAGCCTCTCTCTGAAGTACTCGAACTTCACCCTGGCTAGTGGCTTCGTCAGCACATCTGCAATCTGCCCGTCCGTCACAACATACAGGAGCTTCACAGCTCCTCTCTGCACCATATCCCTGATATAGTGATATTTGATCTCTATATGTTTCGACCTGTCATGAAACACTGGATTCTCGGACAGCTTCACACAACTCTGGTTATCACAAAAGATACCAGTAGCATCCAACGGGAGATCAAATAACTCAGACAGTAGCTTCCATAGCCATACTGCCTCACAACTAGCTGAACAGGCTGCAACATACTCTGCCTCAGCTGTACTCAGTGCTACATAGGACTTATTCCTACTAAACCAAGAGATCACACCTGATCCCATACTGAAGCAACACCCAGATGTGCTCTTCCTATCTGCAGCACTGCCAGCCCAATCTGAATCAACATAACCCTGCAGGTTAAACTTTTGATTCGCTTCATACTTGAGCCCATAATCCACTGTACCCTTCAGGTATCTCAAAACATGCTTTACAGCAATCAGGTGAACACTCCTCAGATCCGTCAGGAACTGGCTCAATGTGTTCACAGCAAAGCAAATGTCTGGTCTTGTGTTCGTCAGGTACATCAAGGACCCAATCATCTAACGATACATAGAGACACCAACTGGCTCAGATGAAGCATCGCATAGAAGCTTCAGATTCGATGCCATAGGTGTGGCCATGGCTTTGCAATCCATCATCCCAAATCTCTTCAGGATATCTACTGTGTACTTCCCTTGACCAAGGAAGATCCCACTTGCACTCTGCCACACCTCCATACCTAGGAAATAGTGCATCATTCCCAAATCTTTCATATCGAATTCAGCAACAAGCTTCCTCTTAGTATCTGCAATCAATCTGTCATCTCCTGTTACAAATAAGTCATCCACATACAGGAGTAGAATCACAGGATTCCCTTCCTCAACCTTGTAGTAAAGGTTGGAATCTGCTTTACTCTTCGTAAATCCCAAACTAGATAGGAAACTGTCCATCCTACCATACCAGGTTCTGGGATCTTTCTTCAATCTTCACACATATGACTCCCTGTCATGTATTTCAAAACCTAGTGGTTTCTCCACATATACTTCCTCTTCAACTACACCATTCAAGAAAGCAGTCTTGACATCCATCTGGTGTATTTTCCATTTCATTGCTGCAACTAGGGAAAGTACTGTTCTGATGGAAGTATACCTAGCTACAGGTGCAAAAGTTTCTTCATAATCTATTCCCTCTTTCTGAGAGAAGCCACGAGCTACGAATCTTGCCTTGTATTTCTCCACACTGCCATCTGCAGCATGCTTGATTTTGAAGATCCATTTAGAAGTTACATTGACTTCTCTTTAGGTCTTGGGACAACATCCCAAACATCATTCTTCATTATTGATTGATATTCATCAACCATGGCATCCTTCCATTCTTTCTTTTCCGCTGCTTCTTCATAACTGGAAGGCTCTTTGTTCATAATGTCACAGAGTAAAGCACAATAGCTGGTCTATGATCTGGTTCTCTTCTTTGCTCTGTGTTCTTCTTCTTGGGTGGTTCATCATCCTCGACAGCATGAGCATGAAACCTTCTTTTGCTACCCTTCTTCTTCTTGTTGGAGTTGTTGTTGTCCTTCTTGTTCTTGGGACAATTTATGGCAATATGTCCTTTCTCATTACAAGTGAAGCATATTCTTCTTTCTTTGAAGTGATGTGAATATTTCTTGGAGTGAGATGGCTCTCTCTTGAACTTCCCTTTCTTGGTGTGAGCTGTGAGAGCTTGATCTTCATTCCCCATCTTTTCTTCTCGTGCCACAAGCCTTGCTTCTTCTTGTGAGCATTCTTCCCGTAGTCTACTGAAGGAGATCAACTTCTTCCTTTCACAAATTCCTTGGATAAAGGAATCCCATGACCTGGGTAGGCCATTTAGAGTGGTCATTACCACTTCACCATTTTCCACCATTTCATCTACTGCTTCTAGCTGTTCCTTGATCTGGGAGACCCTTGAAAAATAAGATTGAATGGTTTCTCCATTCTGAAATTTTACTCCTTTCAATTGGTTCCGCAGGGTCATCTTCTGATTTATGTTCTTCCCTTCAAACAGCTTGGTCAAAGAGTCAAACATCTCCTTCGGTGTCTTAAGAGAAGACACATGGGGTATGAGATGGTCTTTGATAGAATCATCAATGATTCTTTTTTCCTTGACCAAGTTCTTCTTGTGCAATGCCTTGACCTCTTCATCCTCTGGGATAGGGATGTCTTCTTTCACATATGAGTCCAACTCATTCTCTTCCAGGATTAACCCAATTCTATACTTCCAGGATCGGAAGTTATCATCCCCTTCAAGCTTATCCTCAAGCTTGGTGTGGAGAGACATTTTAAAGAGTACTTCAAATGGAAATAGAAAAGATTTAGATCTTACCACTTGAAGTGCTGAAAACTGGATCTGGTCCCGGATTAGGGTTTGTCAAAGAAACCCTAAAAATTCAAAATGTGAATTTCAAATTTCTGAAAGGATAGAAAGATGTGCCTTGATGAGCTTATCATCCTGGTGCATTCAGAATTTGAGATCAGCAAAGTCTTGCCCTTCAGAATTGCCTTTTTGTCCTCCTGGGTTCACTAGGGAGAGCCCTGAATTAGGGTTTGAGTTTCCCAGAGATCTACCCAGACAAAAATCTCGATCCAAAGCTCTAAACTTCGATTTTTGCAAGGAGCTTCCAGCTGTGTCTTCAGATTCCAGAAATTCGTATTTTTGTGGAAACCCTAATTTTTAGGGCCAAATCTGAAAATGCTCGGAATTGAATTCTGATTGGACAGATAGATGCGCCTTGATGAGTAGAGTCAACCTACTATACTGATTTTCAAAAATATGTGGAGAGAAACCCAATAAACAAGGAACTCAAGCTTCCGTCACTGCAAAATGTCTTCTTCTCAGGTTAGCTCTGATACCATGTTAAATTTTGAGCATTAATTCACAATACTCTAGGATCTTTGCTGAGAGAATAACATCTACAGTATATCAATGCATGGCAATCACAATATGACAAGGATCACAAGAATCAAAAGCATAAGAGACAAGAGACACAGAGTTTCCGTGGGGAAAACCCTAAGGTGAAAAACCCCACAACTTCCTCAGAGATAGAGAGAGAAATGGCTCAACCAAAGTACAACCAAATAACACTGAGATAGTCTCCTGATAGCAGATGATCCTCCTCCTCACTAGTGTGCCACTTTTCAAGTGAGAGTGAGTTACTTTTCTGAGTGTGTAAAATAGAGATCTCCGATCTCTATTTATACTTACCTTTTTTCCCAGTGACCTTATGGGGCCGACTTGTCTATCTATATACATCCACATTATATTATATATAATTCAGGGCCGACCCCACATGGTGGTCTAATAACCCATCGGCAAGTACACACACTTGCGACACTTGTCAATCCACATGACGACACTTCCTTATAGAGGAATAACACATCTCTTATAAGGGTACAATAAATATATATAAAATACACAGATGAAATACATTCTGAAGTTATATATACATCAACAAATTGAATACAACACCAAATAACGTGGTCATGTGCTTCATCAACTACTTCTTCAAGTCATTGCTATGATATTTATAACTTGTTCTAATCATTGGTTCTAATAGAGAAAATTCATTTTCATGTAACTCATCATAGAACACGTTATTTCCTACATTGGAACCAAATATTCCGATTAGATAAATACAATGAATCTAACAATACTATTTGTTGTATAAAATTTAAGTATTCCAATGGATTGGTCGTAAATACCATGGATTTTTTGAACCTTTACCGGAACCAAATCATGGTCCATCTGTAAAGAAACCTGTAATTTCCTAGCACTCTTAATGGCTAATCCTAGCATATTGGGGCTTGTCTTGGCCCCTGATGACTGAGGCACGAGAGTACTAGAACCGGGGATCATCTACATAGATGGTGTTGTGGACTACCACCCACCAACACTAGGTGTATAATCAGAGTCATAAGTAGCATTACCAGTGTTGGGCTCCAGAATTGTCTTTTATAATGATTTTATTTACATTAATTTCCTGACCTATTTACTATAATTGAATACAACTATCCTTAAAAAGGGATATCTTTTATTGTATTTCATCAAGGAAGCTTAGTATGTTATTTTTAATGTATTAAACGCAATATTGTACAAATGATAAACATTTCGGTACTTCATTTGACCTTTCATTCAACCCTTCTTCCGATTCTAAGTTCTGCATTGGGTTTTGATGACATGTTTCTTATTAGTTCACTAAGTTTGGCTTACCTTTATCTTCTGGTTCTTGTTGATCCTGCAAGTGAAAACGAAAGCATTATTAAAATCTTTGTTTTTAAATTTAAACAATTAAACAAATGATTAAAATACTAAAGGATTATTAAAGAATTTGTTTAACTTATACAAATGAAACATTAAGTAAATCCATTTGAATTAAAGTATTAAAATAATTTTGAAAATCCATTTAAATGGAGTGGCGTTGATATGTCACTTTTAAATACTTTGATTTGATAATATAACACAGTTTATATTTAACTTATTTAATGCCTTGTTTTGTGTTTGATGCAGGTTGTAATGCGTAGAAGAATCCAACATAATTTGAACCTAACACCCAGCAATTAAAGCATGCAACAACCCAGCCGAAATTCTGCTCAAAAATCGGATTTGTGACTTAAATTTCTGTTACAGGTCATTCGAACCTCCATTCAGACGTGTGTTCACGTTGCAAATGTTCAGCTGCATCCAGCCTGTCGTTCAGCCTACAAAATCGTCGGTTGGCATATTCCTTCCCATTAAAGACAAAAACAGAAATATGGGTTCTGTTAGCAACATGGTTGTCATGGTTGGTGAGCCCCTATTCTAGAATGTTTTCCCTCCTACTTGCCTAGCTTGACAACACACCTCTTGCTCACATCAACACTCTGAAAGTTTCAGCTTTCCTGTTCATCCAACCTGATAGTACACACTCCTACACATGTCAACGTTCTAGAAGAGCCTCGTCCTCCCACACTCATCCTTCCAACACATTTCTCTGCCCACGTCAAAGGAGGATCGACGTCTCAATGACCGCGTGAAGGAAACCAATGCCGTGGAACCTGGTAGATGCTCTGTGCGTTGTGGTAAACTGTTATGAGGCCATTCCCTGGCTTGTGTGTTGTCGTGAGTGGTTAAGTAGAGCCTTTTTCAGGCATTAAGACTGCCTATTATTAGAGAAGTCGACCACTAAAGGGTCGACTTTCTCTCCCAATTGTAATTTTGTATATATAGACGTCTTCGTGACTGAGATGAGTCAGTCTTTCAAAGCTACAAGTAGACACAGAAACGTTGTAACTCTTTTTTAATTTAATATACCTCTCTTCTAGTTTTATGAAAGTTTAGCAACATGCGTGGTGATTGATTGATTAAGGCACAACCTATGATTGCTGAGAAGGGCCCCTCAACAACTAGTGGTCTTTTGTCTATGTACATAATTTGTCTTTGTCTTCTGCAGATAAGTTGTGTTATTTGTTTTATTAATGTATTTGTTTTTGTATATGATATCTTTGTCTTGTAATATAGATGTTTCTTTGCTACTTATATAAATGATATTTATGTTTTATGATATGTATATGTTATTTGTTGTTCATATTAATGATATTTCCATAATGTAATTGGTGACCAGTCACACTTAGTTTGCTTAGTTCGCTTAAATCGCTTAATTTGCTTAGTTTGCTTAGTTTTGATTTTAGTCCTATTATTTACAAATACTTAAAGTTTGGTTAGCTTAACATTCCAAGTTCATTCATAGTTAGAATCAGTTCTGATAGTTTTCTTGTAGATGTAGGTTAAGTTTTATTCATGTCTCAGCTTTGTTTGACTATGTTATAGAAGTAGTTCATCTTTCAAACAATGATTACTATAGGTTGCTTCTCGTTATCTTTGCTTCTAAACAATCGATCTATTGCTTTCCTTGCACTGTAGGATCATCTGCATTCGCCAGCTGACGTTAAGATCATCCAATCTGCTTCTTTCCTTAGTTTAAATCGTTTTACCCATCCGGATTGTCATTCGGACCTTCTTTCAGATCGCCATCTGAATCGTCATCCGGACCCTCATATTTCCTGCATTGTTTTTATGCTTATTTAGAATCCAGTTTTCTTAGGTCTTCGAACTATAATATTTTTTTAATTTGATCAGCATTTATATATATAATTAGTACCTTGTTTTACACCACAAAGAGTTTAATTAAAGCTTCATATTCATTCTTAGTTTTCATTCCATTTCCTTAACTTTGCTTTAGTTGTTTTTCAAATTATGTCTCTTGTTTTTCAGCTTGTACTTGGATTTGCTGTCAATATCTTAACTCGGTATTCATAGTTTGTTACTGTTCTAAAACTTGTTAATTCCATCTTTAATCCGGTATAGACTTTATTTTTGAAGAATAGTTTAATTATATCACTTTCTCATAATTTCCTAGAATGATTTAGTTCATAGTTTGATTTCCTTTCGAGATAAATTAACAAATATTATGTTTATATTTTGTTTACAAACCAAGTTAATTTCCAATTATTCGAATATGATTAGGTTTACTTAGGTCTGCTTGAACCCCAAGTTTAGTTTGCTTTGATTAGTTATCGTTTTGCAATGCATTTATTTACGCTTGGTCTTTAGAATAATATTTGCTTTGCTTTATACGAATTTGCAATTAAATTGTTCATTGCTTTTCATAAATCAGTTGCACTTGCATTCTTAGATAGGCATTTACTTATGCATACATGGAATAGTCTCCAATTTCTAACATATATCAGATAATTTTCTGCAAGTAGTTAGTTTTTCTTTCATTAGTTAAATCGCTTTCGGACCAAGCAACTGCTTTCTAGATTAGTATCTGCAATTCCCTTCCATAGAATAGATTAGAATAGCGTTAGACTAGTTTGAATTCCAGTTATTAATTAGTTTCCATGCCTTTATAGAATAGATTAGTATGAAATTAGATTAGATTTGAATTTATAGTTGCTTTTCAAGTTCTTAGTTAGTTTCATGTTTTCATATATAGATTAAATTCTTGCATTTGAATTATGAAAGTCATGCATGTAGTTTAAAATCATATAGTTTCATGTTAGCGCATTTACATATTTAGTTAGCTTATATTAGTTCAAGCCTTCAATCCTGCACATATAGTGTTTGCATCTCATAAGCTACCTTCCCGGGTTGACAATTAAGTGTTGACTTAGATAGCATATATTTTACCCAACATTTTGGCGTCGTTGCCGGGGAGGTGCTAAAGGGATTGGAGTCTAGGTATATAGGGGTAGATAGGCTGCCTTTACATTACACAACAAGGGGGATGGGAGAATGGTAAAACGAGAGGTAAGAACCTACACATCCACTATAGTGGGGTGCCCCAAATCCTTGTTGTTCCTTTTTCGCACAAGTGTGTTTACTTCACGCAAAGTTTGATTTACTTAAATGTACTTTTCTTTCTTGAAACATAGATAGTTTACTTTCCCATAGTTAGGTGTATTTTTATTTTCGCAAACATAGATAATTTACATTTCTATAGTTTAATTCCATGTACGTGTGCCTTGCAAATCTAGGTAGTTTACTTTCCTGCAATTTACTCTTATGCAAGTGTGTTATTCGTTCAACAAGTTTGGGGTCTATTTACTTTTCGCAATTTAATTTCATGTAGGTTTTTTATTTCATAAAAGTGTGGTGTGTTTAATTTGAAAATTTGTTTTAGTAGTAGATAGTCTTTTAAAAACACATTAAAAAAAAATTGGGTACTGTAAGAACCCCAGGAACTAATCCTTGTGTAATGCAGGACCTATCAACCAACCAAATGGATTCAAAGGTGCTCATTAGTATGAGATAACCCTCTCAAATCCTAGCAACAGTTGGGATCTCGATCTCTCAAGAAGATAATATCTTGATATCACTTGAGAGCTTATCAACCTCTCCTGAAATAGAAGACGAAACATAGTCCCAAGAACTACAAAATAATTTTCCTTGCGAGACCGCAAAAGAAGCTGACGTATTGGGGATTACATCTGAAGGAGAGCAACCAGAAATTAAAGAATTCTCTACATGCAAGCTGACAGATCCATCTTGTTCTCAAGAAATTGATCATCTAAGAAAAGGGGATCCGCATGACATAATGAAGGAAGGTGAATATGAGGACTACATTGAAAGTTGGTTCGAAGAGGTAACCCAACCACAATACCATTCCTTCATTCAACACCTTTCTATGCAAAGACAAGTAAGTTGGTTAAACTTCCACATTTAGGTAATCACTGCAACAACCTTTTCATATGTGGATAAAGATATAATTTTAATCTTGCTCCGCACTTGGTTTCATTGGAAAAGTTCATATACTTGAATAAAAATGTTTTCTTTCTTCTTAGGGTAGGGAAATATGTATATAAATAAAATGTTGCATTCTTAGTTTAGGGAATAATGCAACTTCGTTTTTCTTGTTTTCTTTTTCAAATAAAAGAACTAAGGAGAAGATAATATCAATGACTAAAACTGAAACAATTCTCCATCATTATTTATTCTCATATATGAAACAATAATCCATCATTATTTATTCGCATCCATGCATATCTCCAACAATAACAATTGCTTAAGACCAATTTTAAATACCACAGGGATTTACCATAAGTTTAAGGTCTATCCAAAACAAAGAGGTCACTCGTACATCCTAGATTCATTATCAGAGTCTGTTATTCAAGCATATTTATTACACAGTAGCATAAGGGTGAATGAAATTCCTAGTTGTGGGAAACACTACTATAACTCTATATGAAAAAGTCAATTTTTGGGACTAGAGACAACTTTCAATCATTCTCTTCTGACTTCATCCACTATATATTAATTAAGTTTGGCCATGTCATGTCTTTGGACTAAACTAAATACGTAGTCTTTTTTTCATGCACACAACCTTTAAAAGGCAATTCATAGGAAGTCCTCCAACCCATATATCATCCCATCCCATAGCATGGTTTTCAGAGCTGCTCCCCCATCCACTCAATCATAGGAGATTTATTGTCAAATATCTATAGAGGGTGGAAACATTAGGACACGAGCCTCTAATGCAAAAAGGGTTCAAGAGGCTAACTAGCCGGGATACTGAAGGGGTCTGCTGGAAGCGAGTACCGGCCTATGGTATGACAAGGAAAACCCATCGGGGTACTGAACAGGCTCGCTGGAAATAGGGCATTCTTCCTAGGGAGGATATTTCTTAGGTATCAAAGTTACCCCATCAGGGTACTGAACAGGATTGTTGGAAATGGGTTCTGACTTTGATGTCTTTTACTATGCCTAATCTATATTTGTGTGTATGAACGATATACTTATGTCAACTCTTAAAAAGAAGCATGCATGGTTGAACAACCAGTTAAATGAACCTCATATATCTGCCATTTGAGAATATTTGTAAGTTGCACTTAAGACCCTGTCGTCTAAAATCATACTATACCTAGGATGTCACTATCCTAGAAGTGGGACCCATAAACTTAGTAGTCTAATGAACATGAAATGAAAACTCCATCCATCATTACTCGAATGACGATAAACCTTTGAGAAGTAGCAGGGATGACTGGTTTCTTATAGGATTTACAGACTATCTATAACTTCATGTTTTATATTTCATGAGACATGAGGAAAATCCCCTATCATAGCTTATATGTGGTCTTCGTGAGCATAAACTGATCAATTTGCATGTATTAAAGAATCTACCTTAGTATGATATTACCTGCTAAGTGTTGTTGATCCAGAGTGGTAACATAAGGGAACACAATCCAGTCTTAATTTATTCATGGAACGAGGACGTGCCATACCTTTGGTCTGGGGGAGAGAGTCTCAATTTATATGGTCTTCACAAGCATGAATTATTACTATCTGGCCAAATTGTATGTATTAGGAAACCTTAAATAATATGAAGTTGTTTTGGTCTTCTCATAACATAACATTTTGTTTTTCTCCTAAGTTCTAGTTTTTCATGCAGTAATAAAATTGGCTTCGTTTTGTTGTAGATTGCCTATAAACTATTGATGATCAAACAAGAGTTTTTGAATAAATAAAAGACAACTTCCAATTCATTCATGGCACGCGGACGTGCCATACATTAATTTCCCAGCCTATTTACTGTAATTTGATACATCTATCCTTAAAAAGGGCTATATTTTATTGTATTTCATCAATTAAAACACTTAAACGTAAATGAAGCTTAATATGTTATTTTTAGTGTATTAAACACAATATTATACAAATGATAAACATTTCGGTACTTCATTTGACCTTTCATTCAGCCCTTCTTCCGGTTCTAAGTTCTACATTGGGTTTTGATGACATGTTTCTTATTAGTTCACTAAGTTTGGCTTACCTTTATCTTCTGGTTCTTGCTGATCCTGCAAGTGAAAACGAAAGCATGAGTTAATGATAAAATCTTTGTTTTAAAATTTAAACAATTAAACAAATGATTAAAATACTAAAGGATTATTAAAGAATTTGTTTAACTTATACAGATGAAACATTAACTAAATCCATTTGAACTAAAGTATTAAAATATTTTTGAAAATCCATTTAAATGGAGTGGCGTTGATATGTCACTTTTAAATACTTTGATTTGATAATATAACACGGTTTATATTTAAGTTATTTAATGCCTTTTTTGTGTTTGATGCAGGTTGTAATGCGTAGAAGAATCCAACATAATTTGAACCTAACACCCAACAATTAAAGCATGCAACAATCTAGCCGAAATTTCGCTCAGAAATCGGATTTGTGACTTAAATTGCCCTTACAGATCATTCGGAACTCCATTCAAACGCGTGTTCACGTTGCAAACATTCAACCGCATCCAGCCTGCTGTTTAGCCCTTCGTTCAGCCCGCGGAATCGTCGGTTGGCATATACCTTCCCATTAAAGACAAAAACATAAATATGGGTTCTGTTAGCAACGTGGCTATCATGGTTGGTGAGCCCCTGTTCTAGAAGATTCTCCCTCCTACTTGCCTAGATCGACAACACACCTCCTGCTCACATCAACACTCCAAAAGTTCTGGCTTTTCTGTTCGCCCAACCTGATAGCGCGCACTCCTGCCCACGTCAACGTTCTAGAAGTGCCTCGTCCTCCCACACTCAACCTGCCAAAACATTTCTCTTCCCATGTCAAAGGAGGATCAACGTCTCAACGGTTGCATGAAGGAAACCAACGCCGTGGAACCTGGTAGATGCTCTGTGCGTTCTCGTAAACTATTATGAGGTTGTTCCTTGGCTTATATGTTGTCGTGAGTTGTTAAGCAGAGTCATTTTCTGGCATTAAGAATGCCTATTATTAGAGCAGTCAACCACTAAAGGGTCGACTTGCTCTCCCAATCGTAATTTTGTATATAGATACATCTTCATGACTGAGACGAGTTAGTCTTTCCCAGCTGCAAGTAGACACAGAAACGCTGTACCTCTGTTTTAATTTAATATACCTCGCTTCTAGTTTTATGAAAGTTTAGCATCATGCGTGGTGATTGATTGATTAAGGAACAGCCTTCTATTGCTGAGAAGGGCCCCTCAACAACCAGTGGTCTTCTGTCTGTGTACACAATTTGTCTTTGTCTTTTGCAGATAAGTTGTGTTATTTGTTTTATTTATGTATTTGTTTTTGTATATGATATCTTTGTCTTGTAATATAGATGTTGCTTTGCTACTTATATAAATGATACTTTTGTTTTATGATATGTATATCTTATTTTCGGTTCATATTAATGATATTTCCATAATGTAATTGGTGATCGGTCACGCTTAGTTTTCTTAGTTCGCTTAAATCGCTTAGTTTGCTTAGTTTGCTTAAACTGCTTAGGTTGCTTAGTTTTGCTTTTAGTCTTGTTATTTACAAATACTTAGAGTTTGGTTAGCTTAACATTCCAAGTTCATTGATAGTTAGAATCAGTTCTTATAGTTTTCCTGTAGCTGTAGGTTAATTTTTATTCATGTCTCAGCTTTGTTTGATTATGTTATAGAAGTAGTTCATCTTTCAAACAATCATTACTATAGGTTGCTTCTCGTTATCTTAGCTTCTAAACAGTCGATCTATTGCTTTCGTTGCACTATAGGATCATCTGCATTCGCCAGCTGACGTTAAAATCATCCAATCTACTTCTTTCCTTAGTTTAAATTGTTTTCCCCGTCCGGACTATCATTCGGACCTTCTTTCAAATCGCCATCTGAATCGTCATATGGACCTTCATATTTCCTGCATTGTTTTTATGCTTATTTAGAATCCAATTTTCTTAGGTCTTCAAACTGTAATATTTTTTTCATTTGATCATCTTTTATATATATAATTAGTACCTTGTTCTACACCACAAAGAGTTTAATTAAAGCTTCATATTCATTCTTAGTTTTCATTCCATTTCCTTAACTTTGCTTTAGTTGTTTTTCAAATTATGTCTCTTATTTTTCAGCTTGTACTTGGATTTGCAGTGAATATCTTAACTCTATCTTCGTAGTTTGTTACTGTTCTAAAACTTGTTTATTGCATCTTTAATCTAGTATAGACTTGCCTTTTGAAGAATAGTTTAATTATATCACTTTCTCATAATTTCCTAGAATGATTTAGTTCGTAGTTTGATTTCCTTTCGAGGTAGATTAACAAATAATATGTTTATGTTTTGTTTACAAACCAAGTTAATTTCCAGTCATTAGAATATGCTTAGGTTTACTTAGGTCTGCTTGAACCCCAAGTTTAGTTTTCTTTGATTAGTTATCGTTTTGCAACGCATTTACTTACGCTTGGTCTTTAGAATAATATTTGCTTTGCTTACTACGAATCCGCGGTTACTTGCTTTGCTTTCTACGAATTTGCAATTAAATAGTTCATTGCTTTTCATAAATCAGTTGCACTTGCATTCTTAGATAGGCATTTACTTATGCATACATGGAATAGTCTCCAATTTCTAACATAGATCAGATAATTTTCTGCAAGTAGTTAGTTTTTCTTTCATTAGTTAAATCGCTTTCGGACCAAGCAACTGCTTTCTAGATTAGTATCTGCAATTCCCTTCCATAGAATAGATTAGAATAGCGTTAGACTAGTTTGAATTCCAGTTATTAATTAGTTTCCATGCCTTTATAGAATAGATTAGAATAGCGTTAGACTAGTTTGAATTCCAGTTATTAATTAGTTTCCATGCCTTTATAGAATAGATTAGTATGACATTAGATTAGATTTGAATTTATAGTTGCTTTTCAAGTTCTTAGTTAGTTTCATGTTTTCATAGATAGATTAATTTTTTTCATTTGAATTATGAAAGTCATGCATGTAGTTTAAAATCATATAGTTTCATGTTAGCGCATTTGCATCTTTAGTTAGCTTATATTAGTTCAAGCCTTCAATCCTGCACATATAGTGTTTGCATCTCATAAGCTACCTTCCCGGGTTGACAATTAAGTGTTGACTTAGATAGCATATATTTTATCCAACATTTTGGCGCCATTGCCGGGGAGGTGCTAAAGGGATTGGAGTCTAGGTAGATAAGGGTAGATAGGCTGCCTTTACATTACACAACAAGGGGGAGGGGAGAACGGTAAGACGAGAGGTAAGAACCTGCGCATCCACTATAGTGGGGTTCCCCAAATCCTTGTTGTTCCTTTTTCTCTCAAGTGTGTTTACTTCACGCAAAGTTCAAGTTACTTAAATGTACTTTTCTTTCTACAAACATAGATAGTTTACTTTCCCATAGTAAGGTGTATTTTTATTTTCGCAAACATAGATAATTTACATTTCTATAGTTTAATTCCATGTACGTGTGCCTTGCAAATCTAGGTAGTTTACTTTCCTGCAATTTACTCTTATGCAAGTGTGTTATTCTTTCAACAAGTTTGGGCTGTGTTTACTTTTTGAAATTTAATTTCATGTAGGTGTTTTATTTCATAAAAGTGGGGTGTGTTTAATTTGCAAATTTGTTTTAGTAGTAGATAGTCTTTTAAAAACACATTAAAAAAAATTAAAAAATTTGGGTACTGTAAGAACCCCAAGGACTAATCCTTGTGTAAAGCAGGACCTATCAACCAACCAAATGGATTCAAAGGTGCTCATTAGTATGAAAGAACTCTCTCAAATCCTAGAAACAGTTGGGATCTCGATCTCTCAAGAAGAGAATATCTTGATAGCAGTTGAGAGCTTATCAACCTCTCCTGAAATAGAAGACGAAACGCAGTCCCAAGAACTACAAATAAATTTTCCTTGCGAGACCACAGAAGAAGCTAACGTATTGGGGATAACATCTGAAGGAGAGAAACTAGAAATTAAAGAATTCTCTACATGCAAGCTAACAGATCCATCTTGTTCTCAAGAAATTGATCATCTAAGAAAAGGGGATCTGCATGACATAATGAAGGAAGGTGAATATGAGGACTACATCGAAAGTTGGTTCGAAGAGGTAACCCCAGCTACAATACCATTCCTTCATTCGACACCTTTTGATGCAAAGACAAGTAAGTTGGTTAAACTTCCACATTCAGGTAATCACTGCAACAACCTTTTCATATGTGGATAAAGATATAATTTTAATCTTGCTTCGCACTTGGTTTCATTGGAAAATTTCATATACTTGAATAAAAAAAAATTCTTTCTTCTTAGGGTAGGGAAATATGTATATAAATAAAATGTTCCATTCTTAGTTTAGGGAATAATGCAACTTCGTTTTTCTTGTTTTCTTTTTCAAATAAAAGAACTAAGAAGAAGATAATATCAATGACTAAAACTGAAACAATTCTCCATCATTATTTATTCTCATATATGAAAAAATTATCCATCATTATTTATTCTCATCCATGCATATCTCTAACAATAACAATTGCTTAAGACAAATTTTAAATACCACGGGGATTTACCATAAGTTTAAGGTCTATCCAAAACCTAGAGGTCACTCGTACATCCTAGCTTCATTATCAGAGTCTGTTATTCAAGCATCTTTATTACACAGTAGCATAAGGGTGAATGAAATTCCTAGTTGTGGGAAACACTACTATAACTCTATATGAAAAAGTCAATTTTTGGGACTAGAGACAACTTTCAATCATTCTCTTATGACCTCATCCACTATACATTAATTAAGTTTGGCCATGTCATGTCTTTGGACTAAACTAAATATGTAGTCTATTTTTCATGCACACAACCTTTAAAAGGAAATTCATAGGAAGTCCTCCAACCCATATATCATCCCATCCCATAACATGGTTTTCAGAGCTGCTCCCCCATCCACTCACTCATAGGCAATTTATTGCCGAATATCTATATAGGGTGTAAACACTAGGACATGAGCCTCTGATGCAAAAAGGGTTCAAGAGGCTAACCCATCAAGATACTGAACAGGTCTACTGGCAGCGGGTACCAACCTATGGTATGACTAGGCAAACCCATCGAGGTGTTGAACAGGCTCGCTTGCAATAGGGCATTCTGCCTAGGGAGGATATTTCTTAGTTATCAAAGTTACCCCATCAGGGTACTGAACAGGCTTGCCGGCAATGGGTTCTGACTTTGATTTCTTTCACTATGCCTAATCTATATTTGTGTGTATGAACGATATACGTATGTAAACCCTTAAGAATAAGCATGCATGGTTGAACAACCGGTTAAATGGACCTCATATATCTTCCATTTGAGAATGTTTTTAAGTTGCACTTAAGACCCTGTCGTCTAAATTCATACTATACCTAGGATGTCACTATCCTAGAAGTGGGACCCATAAAATTAGGAGTCTAATGAACCTGAAATGCAAACCCTGTCCATCATTACTTGAATGATGATAAACCTTTGAGAAGTAGCAGGGATGACTGGTTTCTTATAGGATTTACAGACTATCTATAACTTCATGTTTTCTATTTCGGGGAGGCATGAGGAAAATCCCCTATCATAGCTTATATGTGGTCTTCGTGAGCATAAACTGATCAATTTGCATGTATTAAAGAATATGCCTTCGTATGATATTAGCTGCTAAGTATTATTGATCCAAAGTGTTAACATAAGGGAACACAACCCAGTCTTAATTTATTCATGGCACAAGGACGTGCCATACCTTCAGTCTGGGGGAGAGAGTCTCAATTTGTATGGTCTTCATAAACATGAATTATTACTATCTGGCCGAATTGTATGTATTAGGAAATCTTAAATAATATGAAGTTGTTTTGGGCTTCTCATAACATAACATTTTTTTCTCCTAAGTTCTAGTTTTTCATGCAGTAATAAAATTGGCTTCATTTTGTTGTAGATTTCCTATAAACTATTGATAATCAAACAAGAGTTTTTGAATAAGTAAAAGACCATTTCCAATTCATTCATGGCACACAGATGTGCCATACCTTTGGTGTGGGGGGGTGTTGGGATCCGGAATTGTCTTTTATAATGATTTTATTTACATTAATTTCTCGGCCTATTTACTGTAATTTGATACAACTATCCTTAAAAAGGGCTATCTTTTATTGTATTTCATCAATTAAAACACTTAAACATAAATGAAGCTTAATATGTTATTTTTAGTGTATTAAACGCAATATTGTACAAATGATAAACATTTCGGTACTTCATTTGACCTTTCATTCAGCCCTTCTTCCGGTTCTAAGTTCTGCATTGGGTTTTGATGACATGTTTCTTACTAGTTCACTAAGTTTGGCTTACCTTTATTTTCTAGTTCTTGTTGATCGTGCAAGTGAAAATGAAAGCATGAGTTAATGATAAAATCTTTGTTTTAAAATTTAAATAATTAAACAAATGATTAAAATACTAAAGGATTATGAAAGAATTTGTTTAACTTATACAAATGAAACATTAAGTAAATCCATTTGAATTAAAGTATTAAAATAATTTTGAAAATCCATTTAAATGGAGTGGCGTTGATATGTCACTTTTAAATACTTTGATTTGATAATATAACACGGTTTTATATTTAAGTTATTCAATGCCTTGTTTTGTGTTTGATGCAGGTTGTAATGCGTAGAAGAATCCAACATAATTTGAACCTAACACCCAGCAATTAAAGCATGCAACAACCCAACCAAAATTCTGCTCAGAAATCGGATTTGTGGCTTAAATTTTTGTTACAAGTCATTCGGACCTCCATTCAAACACGTGTTCACATTGCAAACGTTCAGCCGCATCTAGCCCTTTGTTCAGCCCATGGAATCGTCGGTTGGCTTATTCCTACCCATTAAAGACAAAAACAAAAATATGGGCTATGCGAGCAACATGGTTGTCATGGTTGGTGAGCCCCTATTCTAGAAGATTCAACCTCCTACTCGCCTAGCTCGACAACACACCTCTTGCTCATGTCAACACTCCAGAAGTTCTAGCTTTCCTGTTCATCCAACCTAATAGCACGCACTCCTGCCCACGTCAACGTTCTAGAAGAGCCTCGTCCTCCCACGCTTAGTCTGCCAACACATTTATCTTCCCATGTCAAAGGAGGATCAACGTCTCAAGGACCGCGTGAAGGAAACCAACGATGTGGAACCTAGTAGATGCTCTGTGCGCTTTCGTAAACTGTTATGAGGTCGTTCCCTGGCTTATGTGTTGTCGTGAGTTGTTAAGTAGAGCTGTTTTCTGCCATTAAGACTACCTATTATTAGAGCAGTCGAACACTAAAGGGTCTACTTTCACTCCCAATTGTAATTTTGTATATATAGACGTCTTTGTGACTGAGACAAATTAGTCTTTCCCAACTTCCAGTAGACATAGAAACGATGTAACTCTGTTTTAATTTAATATACCTCTCTTCTAGTTTTATGAAAGTTTAGCAGTATGCGTGGTGATTGATTTATTAAGGCACATCCTCTGATTGCTGAGAAGGCCCCCTCAACAACTAGTGGTCTTCTGTCTGTGTACATAATTTGTTTTTGTCTTCTGCACATACATTGTGTTATTTGTTTTATTTATGTATTTGTTTTTGTATATGATATCTTTATCTTGTAATATAGGTGTTGCTTTGCTACTTATATAAATGATATTTATGTTTTATGATATGTATATCTTATTTTTTGTTCATATTAATGATATTTCCATAATGTAATTGGTGACCGGTCACGCTTAGTTTGCTTAGTTCGCTTAAATCGCTTAGTTTGCTTAGTTTGCCTAGTTTTGCTTTAGTCCTATTTTTTACAAATACTTAGAGTTTGGTTAGCTTAACATTCCAATTTCATTCATAGTTAGAATCAAATCTGATAGTTTTCCTGTAGCTGTAGGTTAAATTTTATTCTTGTCTCGGCTTTGTTTGATTATGTTATAGAAGTAGTTCATCTTTCAAACAATGATTAGTATAGGTTGCTTCTCGTTATCTTAGCTTCTAATTAGTCGATCTATTGCTTTCCTTGCACTGTAGGATCATCTGTATTCGCCAGCTGACGTTAAGATCATCCAATCTGCTTCTTTCCTTAGTTTAAATCATTTTCCCCATCCGGACTGTCATTCGGACCTTCTTTCAAATCGCCATCTGAATCGTGATACGGACCTTCATATTTCCTGCATTGTTTTTATGCTTATTTATAATCCAGTTTTCTTAGGTCTTCGAACTGTAATATTTTTTGCATTTGATCAGCATTTATATATATAATTAGTACCTTGTTCTACACCACAAAGATCTTAATTAAAGCTTCATATTCATTCTTAGTTTTCATCCCATTTCCTTAACTTTGCTTTAGTTGTTTTTCAAATTATGTCTCTTATTTTTCAGCTTGTACTTGGATTTGCAATCAATATCTTAACTCTGTCTTCGTAGTTTGTTACTGTTCTAAAACTTGTTAATTCCATCTTTAATCTAGTATAGACTTGCTTTTTGAAGAATAGTTTAATTATATCACTTTCTCGTAATTGCCTAGAATGATTTAGTTCATGGTTTGATTTCCTTTCAAGGTAGATTAAAAAATATTATGTTTATGTTTTGTTTACAAACCAATTTAATTTCCAGACATTCGAATATGCTTAGGTTTACTTAGGTCTGCTTGAACCCCAAGTTTAGTTTTCTTTGATTTTTTATCGTTTTTCAACCCATTTATTTACGCTTGGTCTTTAGAATAATATTTGCTTTGCTTTCTACCAATCCGCGGTTACTTGCTTTGATTTCTACGAATTTGCAATTAAATAGTTCATTGCTTTTCATAAATCAGTTGCACTTGCATTCTTAGATAGGAATTTACTTCTGCATACATGTAATAGTCTCCAATCTCTAACATAGATCAGATCATTTGCTGCAAGTAGTTAGTTTTTCTTTCATTAGTTAAATCGCTTTCGGACCAAGCAACGGCTTTCTAGATTAGTATCTGCAATTCCCTTCCATAGAATATATTAGAATAGCGTTAGACTAGTTTGAATTCTAGTTATTAATTAGTTTCCATGCCTTTATAGAATAGATTAGTATGACATTAGATTAGATTTGAATTTATAATTGCATTTCAAGTTCTTAGTTAGTTTCATGTTTTTATAGATAGATTAAATTCTTGCATTTGAATTATGAAAGTCATGCATGTAGTTTAAAACCATATAGTTGCATGTTAGCGCATTTGCATATTTAGTTAGCTTATATTTGTTCATGCCTTCAATCCTGCACATATAGTGTTTGCATCTCATAAGCTACCTTCCCGGGTTGAAAATTAAGTGTTGACTTAGATAGCATATATTTTACCCAACAACCAAGAGTAGGGTCTGCATAACCATGTGCAATAGGAATAGAGGGTGCAAGCATAGATGCATGTCTATTACTCCCTACACCGAGTTCTTCTTCTTTCAAGAATGCCTATGAAAATAGAATTCATCGAGTCAGGATATTGGATTCGTTTAAAAAATATGACGTATTCTTTAAATGAAGAAATTGAATATGATTTTAAAAAACATACGTTGTACTTATGAATGCAAGCCATCAAGTATTGGCATATTTTATCATTTTCCGGTGTATCTTTAGTGCCCATCAATTATGCTAGTTCGACAACTATTTTTTTAAGATTTTTCCCTAATAGTTTCCAAAGGGTCATCAACTACTGAAATGTCGATGTCATACTCATTAGGATTAGATGTTGACAGAGGAGTCTACAAATGAGCATATCATGTAAGAACAATAAATCATGTTACAATGAACTCTGCGCTAGAATAAAATTGAACAATATGGAATGCAATAAGAAAATATAAATCACCATATTTTTATCTCACCTGACCATGGTCGATTCCAATAAACCTAAACCGTAAACAAAGCTATGTTAACCATATATCCAAATTTTGGTCAAAGCTCATAAACATTACGACAACAAGAATATATAACGAAAACTAATGAACATCCAGTATGCATTCCTTTTAGCGAATAATAGACATGAATGTGTAAGGATACTTGCATGATTCCTAGATCCTATTCAAATTATAATTGAACAACAACTTCTTCCCCACAGGTATTGGCTTTATTGAAGTAACCACAACTCTGTTTTCTTCACACTCAACAAACAAAAAATCAAATAGTTTTTTTGTGTTTCCAGGACAAGTACTATTTATAAACCCAACAATATTTCCACAAGCTTTGGGACTTCCATTGATATATATGGAATATCCTTTATCCTGGTTGTTTTCTTTCATTATATTATCATCTGCACAAAATCCATATATACGCATACTGGTTAGATATCTTGTAAGTCTACCCCAATGTGCATAATCATAGGTTGGGACAACATAATCCATTAGTTCAACCTTTTTGTTATATGGAACGTTCACACCATCCATTGTAAAGAGCCCCATACCATGCAAAGTAGATGGAGCAATTCGATATGTTCTTCCATTAATACTAAAATCCATGTTTATTTTACGAAGTGGGTTTGCTTCCCAATTCTTCAAATAATGTATGTGCATCAATGGAACTTCTTTGTCTTGGGAATACTCATTGTCATAAGAGCACGACCCTCCTTCGACAGCCAAAAGGAAATCCATACATTTTTTAAATTTTATTCCAACATTGCTACCTCTAGTTGATATTGATGTACTACTTCTTGCTTGACCTTGTTCAGTTTGTTAAGGACAACCATCGCTCTCCAAAGATATATTTGATAGGTATCTATTTGGTTGTGCGTGCAATTAATGTCAAAAAACATATGAAATGTCTATGTGTGGTGATGGATCTCTTAACTATGTTAACATATGGTTATTTTTTAAAGAACATTTGATAGGTCTGTTGGAGCTCCATTGCTGTCAAAGGGGTTCGGAGACTGACCACCCCTTCCCTGTTATTGGTTTTTTCCTCGGTTCTTTCCCTTCCATCGCCTACCATGCCCTTGTTGGTGGTTTGGGTAGGCAATTTTTGCTATGCATAGGCATTCCCTTGTGGAGGAGGTCAAACCAGGGGAGTAGCTTGGGTTGGAGCTGGGGTAGGTTGAGCAGGGGGTGTATAATATGTGTTCAGTGCAAGGGGATACTGGTACCTATATGGAGTGCTAGCAAGCATGTGGCCATGATAGGCATGTGGATACCACTAGGCGGAGTATTGGCTCCAGATCCGATCACAGTGTTGATTGTAGCAGGGTTTGTGGGGCCTCCACTAATAGGAATGGTGGGCCCTGTAAAATCTCAAGCACAGTTGAATCTAGCTACTGTGGATTCCTCACTGGTGAAAGATTGCACAACATTTGCAAGAATTAGCATAAAAAATTTAAATGAATGAAGAACAATACACATGAATTGGTGAATAATGTCAATATTATTAACTGTCCAACCTTAACAAAGGTTAAGAACACCCATATATACAAATCTGGAAGAATTCGAATCCATCTGGAGTGTTCACACTGATCTAGCTTAGAAAAAGCTCAAACCCCCCTAGGCTGACCAAAATATCCCAAACCATCCCAAACTGGTTCGAATCTGCAGTGTGAATGCTGGGAATGACTGGACAGGCCCATGTGACCTCACACATGTGAAGAAACTGGTTGGCTAGAGGTTTGGAGTCTAAAATTGGTCAAAAATGTGACAAAACAAGGCAAGATTGTCCACAAAGAGAGCAAATGCGCCCTAGGTAGAAGAGAAGCATGCTGAGTGCATTAAATGACCTGAGGAGGGCGCTCTAGGCATGCTGAGTGCATTAATTGCCCTGGGGAGCGCTCCACTTAGCTGGTTTGACTCAGCACTTGTTCACATTTGCTATCTAGTTCATGATAATTGACCATTTAGTAGCTAAACAACTTAGGGATGTAATCATTAATCACTTGGGCTAATTAATCATCATTAATAAATGATTAATGTACATAGGTGGAAAAATGTTCTAACACCCCCCCTTAAGCTAGACTTAGTGAAATATCAAAAATTAAGGCCTTGGCAACTAGGCTCAAGTCACCTTTTACATCATGAAAATTTATTTTTCCATGTAACCAAGGTAAGGAGGAAAACCACATGGGAAATAAAACCTCCCCTCTAAAATGGACATGTGGCATATATCAAAATACACCAATCATCACCATGCATCACTCACCCCAAGCAAATATCTAAGGTGAGTGAAGGTCTTCTCGGTAAAACACTTGGTGAAGATATCAGCAGTTTGCTCACTGGATGGGCAATACTGCAATGCTATGATCCGGTCATGCACCAAACCCCGAATGTAATGCATGTGTATCTCTATGTGCTTGGTCCTCTGCCTCTGTACTGGATCGGTAGAAATCTTGATTGTACTTTGATTATCACACCAAAGAATAGTGGGTGAATCAAAGACAATCCCGAACTCTGCAAGAATACCTTGCAACCAAACACATTGTGTGGCTGCATTGACTGCTCCCCTGTACTCGGCCTCAGCTGAAGATAAGGAAATAGTGCTCTGTTTCTTGCTTGACCAGCATATAGGTCCATGTGCAAGCATAAAGACATAACCGGAAGTTGACTTCCGATCAATACAATCACCGGCCCAATCAGAATCTGTAAATCCTACTAGTTCAAGGGATGAACCAGCAGCATAATGGATACCAAAAGACTTAGTACCCTGAACATAATGAAGGATCCTCTTGGCTGCCTTCCAATGGATCTCATGAGGCTCTTGCATGTGCCTTGCAACAGCCCCAACAGCATAAGACAAATCTAGTCGAGAGTGTGTAAGATACAACAAACTCCCAACTAGTTGTCTATACAACGAACTGTCAACTAGTGGTGAAGAACCCCATTCTGTAAGCTTAACTCCTGAAAGAAATGGAAATTTTGCAGACTTACATTCAGCCATCTTAAATTTCTACAGCAAATCTGAAGCATACCTTGACTGACATACAGAAATTCCATTCACAGATTGATCAATCTCCAAACCCAGAAATTGTTTTAGCAATCCTAGATCGGTCATGGAGAATGCACTGTGCAATGCTCTCTTAACTGAGTCAAGTTCTTTGGTGCAGCTACCAGTGATCAAAAGATCATCAACATACAGTACAATAATCAATATCAGATCACTAACATGCTGCATATACACATTTGGATCAGACTTACACCTCTCAAACCCCAAAGATAGCAGAAAATTGTCCATTTTGGCATACCATGCTCTAGGAGCTTGCTTGAGCCCATAGAGTGACTTGTTCAACCTGCAAACAAGTGTATGATCAGAAATAAAACCTTCAGGCTGCTGCATATAAATCTCCTCATTCAGATCCCCATGAAGAAAGGCACTTTTTACATCCATGTGATGAATCTCCCATCGCTTGGAAGCCCCAATTGCCAAAACTAGTCTTATGGAGTCCATCTTTGCCACCGGTGCAAATGTTTCTGTATAGTCCACTCCTTGGACCTGAGAGTAACCCTTAGCTACCAACCTGGCCTTATACTTCAGATCAGAGCAATCAGATCCAATTTTGGTTCTATAAATCCACTTGCATTGCACTAGTTTCCTCTTGGGAGGAAGAGGGACCAAATCCCAAGTTTTGTTCTCATGGAGTGAGTTCATCTCCTCTTGCATGGCTGATTGCCACCTTGGGTCTGTACATGCTTCTGAATATGACATTGGATCAGATCCAACCATCAAATAACATGCCTCACTCAGATCAGAATTATTATGTGCAAAGGAATTGTGAAATTGAGATCTAGTTTTCCTAGCATCTTGGGGATCTCCCACTAGCTCTCCGGCACTTTGAATTGTTTTCTCTGCCCACTTGGGCCTTGAAGGGGGGATAAGTTCAGAATCCATATCAACATCATCTTCAGCAATCTCAGAATCAGAAATATCAGAGAAAGAATCACTACTTACATCATCATCAAGACGAGGGAATGAGCATTCCCCATCACCTTGTTCACTAGCTTGCAAAAATTCTTCCTCTTCGAATTTGACACTTCTTTCAATGAAAGTTTTGTGAGTGGATGGATCAAAGAGCTTGTAGCCCTTTGAATCCTCTGCATACCCAACCATGATTGAATCCTTGCTTTGGGGCTGCAATGCCTTTCTCTTCTCCGGTGGAATTCTGGCCCAAGCCCTTGAGCCAAAAATTCTGAAATGTGAGACATTTGGCTTGTGGCCCATCCAAGCTTCAAATGGAGTGATTCCTTGCAATGCTTTGTGTGGTTCCCTGTTCTGAACATATGCTGCACAATTCATAGCTTCAGCCCATAATTTAGGAGACAAATCCCTTGCTTGCAACATGCAAGTTGCCATCTCTTTCAGTGCTCTATTTTTGCGCTCTGCAACACCATTTTGCTGAGGTGTGTAGGGCACTGAGTGTTGCATCTGAATGCCATGCTCTTGACAGAGCTGCTGCAAATTGTTGTTGACATACTCTCTACCATTATCAGTCCTCAAAATCTTCATGGCCTTCCCACTGAAGTTCTCAACCATGCTCTTAAAAATCTTGAAACAATCAAAGACTTCAGATTTTTGCTTAAGGAAAAATAACCAGCAGTACCTTGAGTAGTCATCGATGAAGGTGAGCACATATTTGCTGCAGCCATAGGAGGGTGTGGGGGGTGGCCCTATGAGATCAGAATGTACTATCCCAAGAGGTTGATCATCCCTCCTAGCCTTCCCTTTGTCATACTTCCTTTCAGGATGTTTCCCAATCATGCAACCCTTGCATGTTCCACTCGAAAATCTGATTTGGGGCAGCCCTTCTACCATATTTTCTTTGCTTAAAACTTGAAGATATCTGTAGTTTAGGTGCCCATACCTTTGATGCCATAGCTTGCTGGTCTCATTCCCATGTGACAGCAGCACACTTGGTGAAGAAAATTCGAGGAAGTGGGAGAACATGTACATCTTCATGTCATGGTCTGCAACACCCTTTGCAACAATTTTCCCGGTGGAAACTTCTGATATCTCCACTTCATCCTGAGTGAAGACCACCTTCTTTGCTGCTCCAGTATGAGTCATTTGATATACAGAGAGCAAGTTTGCTGCAAGGTTTGGCACATACAGCATATTGGAGAAGAAGCCATTCTCCATAGAGATTTTCCCAATGCCATGAGCAGGGATTTCTGAGTCATCTCCCATTCGAATTGAGAGACCACTGTAGGGAGCAAGTTCAGAAAACGTGTCTCTTGAGGAAGCCATGTGCCTTGAGGCACCTGAATCAATGATGAACAAAGGTGAATGAGATGAGCTAGCCACCAAAGCATGGCAGCTCTCCTTGTCTTCAGAAACGCACTCCTTCTTCTTGGAACTTTCAGGAAGAGGAATGTTATTTTTCTGTAGGAGATGTGTCATGGTGTCTATGGTTTTCTTCATGCATGAGCTCTCTGGATGAAAACCTCTTTGACAGTAGCTACATTTTGTCTTCTCAGCCTTCTTTCCCTTGTTCTTGACAGGATTCGAAACCCCCTCAGAGGATTTGGGCCTCTCATCCTTTCTCTTCTTCTCTTGAGGTTTCGAAACCCTGGGTTTTTGCTTGCTTCTTCCACATTTCGAATCTCCAGCTGCAAGAACTTGATCTTTTTGTTTGATGGAGCCCATCAAGACCAGCTTGTCTTGCTCTTGAGTTAGCATCTCCATGAAGTCAGCCAAGGATGGCATCTTCCAACCTCTGACTGTGAGCCTTGTGGAGTTGAAGGAAGACACAAAAACTGAGTATTCTGAACCCAATTTTGAGAGAATGGACAACACCAACTGTTCTTCTTTCTTCTCTATGCCACATTGTCTGATCTGCAAGACCAAGTTCTTGAACTTGGTGAAGAAGTCCTGGATGGAATCGAAATTCCCTGGGCTCAGTGAGACAAGCTCATTTTCGAGCTGGTGGCCTCTCATCTCATCAGTCTTTCCAAACAGTGTCTCAAGCTTGAGCCACACTTCATTTGGAGTTGCTAGACTTTCTACATGAAACAGGAGGTCTCTCGAAATGCTGAGACAAAGGAGGCCAAATGCCTCATCCATTCTGTTGAAAAACTTGGATTTCTCCACAGCTGAGTTTGGCTCAACCTCAGTGCCCATCGTGATTCTGTAGAGACCCTTGGATCTCAGCAAAATCACCATTTCTGCCTTCCAATCGAAATAGTTGAAGGGTGTGAGCACGTTTGGGTGAGATGGCTCCATTCTCCTCTGCTGCAATTCGCACTTGCTGACAATGCTGAACTCCAATACCTGCAAACAACTCTCAAATCACTCTGGAGGGATCTACACTCACAGATTCGAACCCTGTATGGATAGTGGGTGCATTCGGGAGAGCATCACACCTGAGAGGAGCCACTAGATTTCTCCAGTAAGCTCAAGGCAATGGCCTCAGGAATTATGTGGTTTCTCCACTGTTTCTGGCAATCCACTACAACAGTCTGCTGGTTCGAATTCTAGCTCCAAGAGCTCTGATACCATGTAAAATCTCAAGCACAGTTGAATCTAGCTACTGTGGATTCCTCACTGGTGAAAGATTGCACAACATTTGCAAGAATTAGCATAAAAAATTTAAATGAATGAAGAACAATACACATGAATTGGTGAATAATGTCAATATTATTAACTGTCCAACCTTAACAAAGGTTAAGAACACCCATATATACAAATCTGGAAGAATTCGAATCCATCTGGAGTGTTCACACTGATCTAGCTTAGAAAAAGCTCAAACCCCCCTAGGTTGACCAAAATATCCCAAACCATCCCAAACTGGTTCGAATCTGCAGTGTGAATGCTGGGAATGACTGGACAGGCCCATGTGACCTCACACATGTGAAGAAACTGGTTGGCTAGAGGTTTGGAGTCTAAAATTGGTCAAAAATGTGACAAAACAAGGCAAGATTGTCCACAAAGAGAGCAAATGCGCCCTAGGTAGAAGAGAAGCATGCTGAGTGCATTAAATGACCTGAGGAGGGCGCTCTAGGCATGCTGAGTGCATTAATTGCCCTGGGGAGCGCTCCACTTAGCTGGTTTGACTCAGCACTTGTTCACATTTGCTATCTAGTTCATGATAATTGACCATTTAGTAGCTAAACAACTTAGGGATGTAATCATTAATCACTTGGGCTAATTAATCATCATTAATAAATGATTAATGTACATAGGTGGAAAAATGTTCTAACAGGCCCAGTGGAACCAATAAATGTGTGGGTAGGGGAGGAGACTATAGATCCACCACCAATGGTCCCCCCTACAAAGGAGGGGGTGATCATGCCATCCATGGGGCTGTGAAGAGGTGAGTGTGTGGGATATTCTGACTGATCAGAATCTAAACTGGAATCAGGTTCCTCGAGATATGATCTTGAAGCCAGCGGATCATGTTGAATATCGTTTGGATGAGTATGGTCTAGGAAAATATACTAAGGTGACTACCCCCGAAGTATACAAGAGTATCTCGGAGGAGAAATAATGACTAAACTATGTAATACTATGAAGGTATAATGGGAGGCTCAAAAACCCAACTACAGTCGAGTGTGCAACAAAGGAGCGTAACAAAGGGAAAATACTCCCAATAGCTCAAAAAACCCATTACAACATTGTGTCACATCAAATGAGAAAAACAAGGTGGAAAACGGGCCAACAAGTA
Source organism: Larix kaempferi (assembly GCA_027924585.1). Lineage (NCBI taxonomy): Eukaryota > Viridiplantae > Streptophyta > Pinopsida > Pinales > Pinaceae > Larix > Larix kaempferi. The sequence goes on from BSBM01000799.1 coordinate 16,897,805, forward strand.
AAACTCCTATAAATAAAAAGACTTGCTAACCTAACAAATACTAATGCAAGCAATCAATAAGGGTGACGCATTTTGAAACCTTTCCTTAACCAAGGTCATCACCTCCCTAAATCAACAAAAGGATTCAAGCAGTGTCGGGGAGATTCCAAACAAAATGTTGTGAAGGGGCATGAATCCTCCTCCAGCACAAGTGAGTGAAGGTAATCAGCAGCAGTTATCAGGTTGGTGCCATAGCAGACCCGACCTGTCGTAGGTGTCCCCCCACGATAGGGGATCACCTCTGGGAAGGTCACCTAAGAATGGTCACTAAGATACCTGGTCAGCAAAGGATTTCCCTACAAATTCTGTCCTATAGGCACTTATGTCCCGCAGTATGTGAAAATGGTTGGGGGATCCGCAAAACTAGATGAGATAGGTGCATCAGCTATCTATTCGGCCCCAACCTCACCGAGTACTACCCAAAAAGAGGAATGGGCCCCTCTGTAAGCTGGTTGTGACTATTCCATCAAATACGAAGGATTTTGGATCCCTAGAAAGTCAACAACTATGTCTCGGATGTAAATGGAAAAGGGGAATTATTTGGATTCCTATCCCGAGTGCCCTAACTTAAATACAATATATTTGTTGGTCCTCGAGTGAGGTTAATGTGTGTTAAGTTAAGTAAATTTTAAGGCTCGCTTGGGGTCATGAACCAAGCATGTGTTGATCTTAGGGAGTGAGATGTGTGCACTGGTGGTGTGAGTTGAAAAAATGATAAGATAAATTAAACTTCCAAGGCTACGTTTTTCTTGAAAGTAATTTTCTCAGCTAGATAAGTAATTGATAAGCATCTCTAACCATTAATATTCTTGTAAACATGTGAAATAAATATTAAAATATAAACATAAAACTGACATATTATTATTATTTGTGTAAACATGAGAAATAGACAAGCATCTAAATTTGAAATAGACAAGCATATAAATTTGAAATGAATATAATAATATTGTATCAAATAGGACATGGTATATGTTGTGGAAGGTGAGATTCGGTATTTGATCTCAAAATGTTGTATGAACCATCTTCATGCAGTTAACATGGTTTTAGAGGAAATTAACATGGTCCACACGATGACATGGTTTTAAAGGAATTTAACATGGTCAACAAATTCACATGGTTTCAAAGGAAATTTAGAGTACTATTTCCTATTAAAGCAAGTGAAATGGCTACAACATTCATGGAAATAGTTCAAAATCTACATGGAAACTCCAAGATTATTGTAAGTGTTAGAGATACAATTTTCACCAGTAATTTTTGGAATAACTTATTTTCTTGTTTGTGTACTCAACTCACTCACGACTTCTCTTACCATCCCCAATATAATGGGTAAACTAGGATAGTGAATACAGGTCTAAAAGTTTATCTCTATTGCTTTGCATATCATAACTAGTGACAATGGGTCAATTAGTAACCTTTGGTAGAGTGGTACAACACATCCTTCCAAACTTCATCGAAAATGTCCATGTTTATGGCACTTTTGGTATCATTCTCCCAGACATCACATCACCCTTCATAGGGGAACCTATGATTAAATCAATAGAGGATGGCATCAATGACCAATAATCATCACATTGTGGAAAACAACACTATCTCCACAAATGAAAAACAATGATCCATAAAATTTACCATTCAAATCATTTTTAGGCAGAAACATCATAGTCTACAACAATACTTAAGTTTCTAGAGAAGTTTTAAGAAACTTATAATTCAACTGCTCCTTTCTCAAGTTTAAAAAAGGGAATAAATCTAGAAAGGGCCCAATATATGTCTCTTTTAGATTTTCTTAAAAGAGATATGCATGATTACTAGAGTCACCACTTTCCTTTGTGAACCACATAGAACTTAATCACCTTAATGTGTGCCTTGATTTTAGATGGATAAAATCCAATGAATTCAAGCCCTTCAAGGATCCTTCCATGAGAAAGGGCCACATAAACCATGACATACTCAAATTTAATTAATAAATTAGTTGCAACTCTATCCATTTCCATACCTTGGAATTTATGCACACTAAGGTCCCATGCTATAGTAAATGGAACATACATCCTAGTAGCCACCACTTATTTCCCTTATGGACTGCCCACTCAACAAGTCCTAAAACTTGTGCTTTTTCAAAGCAATATTCTAAGTGAAAAATTGGTTGTGGTCACATTTGGTACTTGTGTATTGTTCAATGACCAATTCACTATAGATGGAGTATTGTATACATTGTCCACCTTAAAGATACTTGAAGATCCTCTTGTAAACTTTTGAGATTTAGTATCCAAAATTGCATAGATCAAAGTGTATTTGGGATGAATCTCATTAGAGTTTCCCAATGACGCAACTATTTCAAATACAAAGAGTTTATTAGAGTTTGCAATAGAAATTTAGTTGAATATGGGCCTTTATGAAAATTCACAATGATCTAATTCTCTTCACTTACTACCCACTTATTATAATTCTTATTTGAGTTAAACATTTGAATACTAACCTAAAAGTAATAGACATTATAAAAGAAATTTCCAAACTCATTATCATAGGCTACTTCATCAAGGTGGTTACACCCACTAATTTACATGATCTATGATAAAATTGCTTGAATTCTAACTCTATTTTTTTTTGTTGCAACTTCATAAGAACAAGTAGATGGCTTCTTGACGGAATTAAAAAAAAAAACAATTATTCCAAAACTCAACATGCAACTGATATGATTTTTTAGGTTATCATTCATAGTATGTGCCTATAGTATGTGTTGTTACTCATTAGTGATTGTTGGTATTACCTTGTGGAAATGCAATTATAAATAATTTCCTGAAGATATTTTTCAAGAATATGTTCATCTTTATGAGCTAAGGTTTGTAGCATCTCAATGGTCATAACGTTAGACATATTAAGTGAAACAATTGCATGGACAATTTTCTATGGTGTAAGTCAACAAAGCTTACATAATTTTTGGGAAATAGTTCACTACATAGAATAAACAATGATATCGAAATCCTTAGAGGAGCAGTAATAACTAAAAGCATTCTTCATAGTTATAATGTTATTGCAGGTAATTTTTTGGAATTTCTCATTATTCTATATGGCCTTTTACAAGTATCCTGGGTTAATATAGTTGTAGTTATAATATATCCAAAAATTTGAGAAATGGAATTCAAAGAAAATGATCTAAAATAACCTTAATAAAATAATTTTAAAAATTCGAAGATAATACATGTTATTTGAAGACCTATAAGTTTTAGAATCCCTACAAGTTAGGAATCTTGAGGCCTAATTTGGACTAATTCAAGACTAACAATGATCTTTTTGATGTTTCTTGTAGTTGTGGTTGGTGGAATTGGTAAAATGAATGGTAATATTTCTACAAAGTGAAACAACAATTACTCACAAAGGTCAAAGCAAAAAGTCAATGGAATCCCGATGGCATGCTTTGGCAATGTGTCATTCCACATGCTTTACTTTCTCATTTCAACAAACATCAAGAGCTAATGCACCAATGGAAATATATTCCACTTCACCAAGATTGGAAAACCAAATTACTTTCTTGGCTTCACCCCCTTCTACTCGGACTTGAACTCTATGTTTGAGATCTATGATCCCATAATAGGAAGATATGAGGAGGAGTAGGACAATTTTTCTACCAATATCAAATTGCTTCTTTTAAAAAGAGGCAAGCGCTTGGTGAGATAACATTGATCCTTGGAATATTAGACTATGCTAATTTCTCATTATTAATTGTTTTCAAATTTTTATATTTGATTTTGACCAAAATAGTGGTGGATAGAAATGAAGTATATTTTGAACATAATAAAGTGAGCATCATAATGTCGGGATTCATGTTTGGGTTTTCTTTAGAGTTATTTATCTTGGGAAAGAGCATAAGCAAAACAACATCTTAACTACATTCACATTTTCTCTATAGAGTATAAGGTTGTTGGTACCTTTCCAACCCCACACAAATATTCATAAACAATAACTTGCTTAATCATATACAAACTATACACCCCTTCTAGAATTGAGCCAAGAGATAATCTATATCTTAATTGCTAGACCCACTTAGACCATACAAAACATTGTTTTTACATATGTTATTTTTTTAATTATGTTTTACAACATGTACTATCAACTAGTTTTACTCTTGGTTTTGCAATAACCCCTAGTCTTCACTTCCTACTCATTTTGTAATGTTATTTTGGTTTCTCTTGGTTTTGCATTAACCCTACCCCTCACTTCCTACTCATTTTGTAGTGTTATTTTGGATAGACTTTAACTATATTTTGGTTAAATATGTTCACCAAATATTTTGCATCACTCCTCTTCCTTATGTTCTTTTAGTTTTATAATATTATTGTAAAACTATTAAATCCAAAACTATGAGGATTTTGCATCACTCCTCTTCCTTATGTTCTTCTATTTGTATGATTTACAAAACTATTAAATCCATTTGTTTATACATTGGCACACTTTTAACTGGCCTTAAATGTTAGAAGTATGAAGAGATTCACATTGATGGAAGGAGGTATGGGATGATTTATGTCATTTACAAAATAACTATTCTTGGATAGATATTTGATTAGGTGAAACTTGTCCTTATCTCCTTCATGGACAATACATGGTCTTGGAGTCCGATAACACACTGCTCAACTCAAGCATCTATTGAAATGTAGATCTGATGGGATTTCATAAAGAAAATATACTCTATTCTCATTGTCCAATAATAACTCACAATATACATTTCTATCATTGTGGTCTAAATTGAATCAGATGTACTCATTTCTTTGTATTTATTTCAGCCATGCTCACTTTATAAATATTTTCTATCATTTTTCCCATCCTCTCTCCACTTTACCACTTCTTATTTTTAACATGGGAAAAATGTAGGGTGAATTTATAATTCTTATCATGTTTGCACTAATATGGATTATGTATTATTACACATGAAACAATTTAGGGATCAACACGTTGGCGCAAGTCAGGTCGGTCAGACATTCTTGCTTAACAATACACACAACACACACATGACGCTTACATAGACTTGGTGTAAAACAGGATGCCAGAAGCTAGATTCTATTACTTCATCAAATCAATTACAATGAGAAATGCAAGGAAATGTAAACAGTTAACTAATCGGCCTCAACCTTATAAAATATGCAAAAGTAAAATGTGTGTTCTCTCTGTGTGCGACCTTCACCCTATCACGGCCTCTACTGAGTGCAAGTGCTCACTGAGCTATGGATCCGATCTCTCTCCAAAATGGAACTAAGTCCCCCTCTATTCCTACGCACAAGTCTTCTACCCTGCTCTACTGCTCATGCCGAGGTCCACTCCGTCCCCCGAGACACTCTTCCTCTACCGATCAAATCCTCCAGATCCTGCAGACCTGCAGTTGTCAGCACCCTCTATCATGCTGCACAACCTCTGCCCATGGTGAGATCCGTTATGATCCCAACCACCTTTAATAATGGCTCATAACTTCCTTAGCAACCCCGAACGGCTACCAAGTACTCGCCTCGACGTCTGAGCTTCTCTGACTCTGCTACAGTAGTCGGTCCCATCATTGACCCCGACCATACTGTCTTCCATCAGCTTCACTTTGTGTCTACGGCTTTTCCAATCTACCCATTCCTCCACACTTGGCTTTTGCCAAGACTTGTCGATGTCATTGTTCAACAACCTGTCAACCTTCGACCTCTTTCGCTGCAACCCTGTCGTCTATCAACCTTAGACATGTCGACCTTCTTATTATGTCGACGCACCTGAATGTATTCCTACTTGACTTATTGACTTTGACATCCAATATTCCTTGGCACCAGTGGTCGTCGGCACTCCCCCTGGTTGAATTCTCATGTCGATCAACTTCGACTGGTTTTCCTAGTTCCCGATGCTCCTGCATCAGACTCCCCAGGTGAAAAAGAACTCGATTGTTTCGTCAGCCTCCTGAACTCTTCTTCAGAAATCCATGTCGCCTCCTGCAACTTATCATATTTCCATCGCACTAAGTATTCTTTCTTCCGCGAACTTCACATCCTTCTGACTTCGCGTTCCTCTAACACTTTGGAGATTTCCTCTCCGTCTCGATTTGGAATCTGCATTGTCCAATCGATGTTTCAAAATCTCCCCACTTCCATTGCTTGAACCTTCTTCAAACTTGTACAGATATGAGACATTGAACATTGGTGAAATGCTCAAGTCCTTCGACAGCTCCAACACATAAGCATTGTCCGAAATCTTCTTCAGCTTCAGCTTGTTAGAGGTTCCTGTCGGAAATCTCTCCTTCCGCAAATGTGCATAGACTAAGTCTCGTTAGATGAACGACTGTAGCCTCTTCTTTCTGTCGGCTCTCAACTTATATGCTGCATTAATTTCCTCAATGCATTTTTGCACATCTTCATGCACTTATTTCATATACTCTACGAATAATTCTGCATCAGCACTTTTCCTGATTTATGTCGGTAACTCAACCAAATCTACCACTCCATGTGGGTTTCTTCCTTGAACAATCTGGAATGGGCTCAAACTTGTCGACCGATTCACAGAATTGTTGTATGCGAACTCTACTTGCTTCAACACGTTCTCCCACTGCACGTTCTCCCACTGCTTGGGTCTGTCTGTCGTCAAACATCTCAAAAGGTTTCCCAAACTTTTGTTCACCACCTTGGTCTATCCATCTGTATGCAGATGATATGCCGAGCTAAACTGCAACTTCGTGTCCAGTTTCTTCCATAGGGTTCTCCAGAAATGTCCCATAAACTTGGTATCTCTATCCGACATTATACTCTTTGGAAACCCATGCAATCTGACTATTTCCTTGAAGAATAGTACAGCAATGCTTGTGGCGTCACTTGTCTTCCGACACGGAATAAAGTGTGCCATCTTCGAAAATCTGTCGACTACAACAAAAATTGAGTCACTTCCCTACTGCATCTTCGGTAATCCTAGCAAAAAATCCATTCGCGGGTGCTCCCATGGGGTATTCGGCACTGGTAATGGCGTAAAAAACCTTGTATTCTAACTTCTTCCCTTTTCCAACTGGAAAACTCGACACTGTTGTACCCACTTACCGACATCGGTCATCATTCTTGGCCAATAATACTTTTCTTTGACCAACACCTTGGTCTTTTCGATGCCAAATTGACTTGCTAATCCTTCGCTATGTAGTTCTCGGATTAGGTTCTCTCTTACGGATCCCCTGGGAATACACAACTGCTATCCCCTGAATAGGTATCCCTTCTAGATGAAATAATCCAAGTATGGAGTTCTGTCGACACTCCATGTTTCGCTACTCGCCTTCCATGCTTTCGCAAAATCCTCGTTGGTCGCATACTTCATCTTCACTGACTCTATTCATGTTGCTTGAATTGTCGTCTTGTTCAACAATGCAACTCTTCGACTCAGTGCGTCGGCAACCTTGTTCGACTTACCTAACTTATGTCACAACATGAAAGTATATCCCTGCAGGAACTTGACCCATTTCATGTGCCTCTAATTCAACTTCGACTGAGTATTCAAGTACCTCAGTGCTTGGTGATCTGCGTACAACACAAATTCCTTGGGAAACAAATAATGCCTCCACTTCTTTAATGCTTGGACAATTGCATAGAACTCTTGGTCATAGACCAAATATTTTCACTTCTCATCATCCAACTTCTCGTTTAATAATGCAATTGGTCAGCCCTCCTGGCTCAGCACTGCTCCAATTTCCATTCCACTCGCGTCGCAATCGACTTGGAAAACTTTGTCAATATTCTAGGAGCGCTAACACTGGACTCTCGGTCACTTTTTCCTTCAACTTGTCGAAATACTTCTAGGAAGCTTCTATCCACTTAAACTCCCCTTTCTTCATGCACTCTGTCAAAGGTGCACAAATCCGACTAAATCCCCAAATGAACTTCCTGTAGAAACTGGCAAGTCCATGGAAACGTTGCACTCAAATCGTACTTATCGGTTCTAGCCACTCCAATATATCCTTCACCTTCTCTAGGTCCATCACTAACCCTTTACCCAAGATTACAAATCCCAAGTACACCATTTCTTCCTTTATGAAGAATCATTTCTGCAAGTTCACCATCAACTTCTCTTCCTGCAGCTTCCACAATACTTGTCGAATGTGCTCCAAGTACTTGTCTTGGTTCGACTAAAAATCAGAATGTCGTCTAGGTATACTACAACAAACTTTCCCAAGAATCATTTCAGTACCTCGTTCATCAACCACATGAACGTACTAGGTGCATTTGTTGATTTGAATGGCATGACTAACCACTCATATAGTCCTTCTTTTGTCTTAAAGGTTGTTTTCCATTCATCTCCTTCCCTAACCAAAATTTGGTGATAACCGCTCTTCAGTTCGATCTTCGTGAATATCTCGCTCAACTCAAGCAATCCATCAAGTCATACATTCTTGGAAATGCGAACCGATACTTGATCGTGATCTTTTTGATAGCTCTGGAGTCTGTACACATCCTCCATTCTCCACCTTTCTTCGGTGCTAATACTGTTGGTGCTGCACAAGGGCTCAGAATTTCCCTGATCAATCCTCCATCCAACAACTCCTAGACCTTTCAATTGATTTCTTTACCCTCTACTGGATTCATTCTGTGAGGTTCCTTGTTTGGAAAACTAGATCCTGGAATCAAGTCGATCTAATGGGATATGCTTCTCGTCAGTGGAAATCCCGTCGACGCTTTGTCGACTACTATGCTCCTAAACGCGTCGAGCATCTTTCAACTTTGACCAGAATACTTTCCATTGTCGACCTCTCGACACATGGTCCCTTCGGAATGATGGTGAAACATCTCGATTGCTTCTCCTCCTCCGTGAGGAATTCTTTCGCTGAGCACATCAGCACTCATTTCTCCCAATAGTTACTATCACCCTGCTTGCAATCGGTTTAATCCTCCTGCTTCGGCTTCAGAGTTCTCCACGTGCCATTTTTCCACACTGTGACTATGTTGGTCGACCATCATAGATCATCTTTCGATTGTACTTCCATGGTATCCCTAACAACAGATGACATGCGTCCATTGGGATTACATCGCACAGTACATTGTCTTCAAGCTTCTCGACCTTGAATTTAATCAGGAACTGTCTGGTTACCTTGACATGATGTCCTTTCTGCAGCCATGAGATCTTGTATGGGTGTGGGTGTTCTCGACATCTCAAACCCAACTTTTCGATGACCTCTTTCGACACAAGATTCTTTGTACTGCCACCATCAACTATGGTCTTACAATACCACTCACCAATCTGTACTCTGGTTCAAAAGATAGCCTTTCGATGTGCCGGCTCTTTCTCACTGCATCGGTCGTCCTGAACCAACATCCTGCTATCCATCACAGTTCAATTTTTTCTTTTCCCACCTTCACTGCTGTCGGATGCCAACTCTTCCCTCTCGTCGACTTGCTCATCTCTTCGACGTCTGGGTTTCAACTCCTCTGCAACGTGTAGGTTCTCTAGGCACTCATATGCCTTGTTTCCGACTCCTCGACAAATGTAACAAACTATAGCTGGTTTGTCAGCTCTTTTTCTGTCTGATGGACCACTTCAACCATACACACCTCGACCACGGTTCTCTCGACCATTGCATCAGTTTTCATGCACTTTATCCCTAGTCGATGTCCCTTCTGCATGCCGATTTTCTTCGACAGATTCTCTCTCGGTTCCACTACTTTGGCCTTTCGTGGAAACAGTCTTCGCATCCCAACCATTCATCCTACCTTTGGTCTATGCGAATTTCCTTGACATTTTCTCTTCTTCCTTTAGAGCTAACTGGTAGGCTTCACCGACCGCTCTGAACCTTGACAGGATCAACTCGTCCTGTATCGCATACTTCAAGTCGTTCACATATCTAGCGATAGCTTCTTCCCCTTCATTTGTTTGTCCCGACCGAATCGACAATCTTTAGAACTCTTCTATGTACTCCTTCACAGTCATCTCTTTCTGTCGAAAGTTCTACAACTTCCAGAATAAGGAAATCACATAATATTTCGGCAAGAACTTTCCTTTCAGCTTGGCGACCATCCTGTCCCAAGACTTGATATTTTCCTTGCCTTTATTCACTCTGTCTTCCTGTACATTGTCCCACCACAATGAGGCATGACCCTTCAACCTCATACATGCAGTCTTAACCCACCTAGGATCGTCAATCTGCTCTATGTCGAAGTATTTCTCCATTTCTCTGAACCAATCGATCAAGTCTTCTGGATCCAGGATTCTTGAGTAGGTAATCACATCTATCTTTTTTCGACCTCTCACCTCCGTCAGAAGCTTGATGAGTTTGTCTTCTAGTTCCTCGACTGCCTCTTTTCGTGCTTCCACTTCTTCAACTTCCTCATCATTGTGGTCTAACACATCGTGAATGTATCCACGTCTTTGACTTTCCTTGCTCACTGTGACTTCACTAGTCAAACTTTGCATTGTTCGCATGCACTCATCAAACATTTCACGATCAACTATGACTGTAGCTCCACGCGCTCTTCATCCTGTACCTCATACATTAACACCTCTGTGAGCCATTTTCAACCGCAACTGGACTTTCACAAGTCATGCACAGCTCTACCCAACCACAGCTGGAGTTGTTCAACGCACTCAACACTAGATTCAATGATACCAACTGGCGCTCTACTGCTCACATGATGCTTCAACTCAACCGGAATTTCTACTTCCGGGCTCTAATACCAACTGGCGCAAGTCAGGTCAGCCAGACCTTCTTGCTTAACAATACACACGACACACACACGATGCTTACACAGACTTGGTGTAAAACAGGATGCCAGAAGTTGGCTTCTATTACTTCATCAAATCAATTACAATGTGAAATGCAAGGAAATGTAAATGGTTAACTAGTCTTCCTTAGCCTTATACATTATACAGAAGTAAAATGCGTGTTCTCTCTGTGTGTGACCTTCACCCTCTCACGGCCTCTGCTGAGTGCAAGAGCTCACTGAGCTATGGATCTGATCTCTCTCCAAAATGGAACTAACTCCCCCTCTGTGCCTATGCACAAGTCTTCTACCCTGCTCTACTGCTCATCCTGAGGTCCACTCCATCCCCTAAGACACTCTTCCTCTTTCTGCCAAATCCTCCTGATCCTGCAGACCTGTAGTTGTCAATTCCCTTTGCCATGTTGCACAACCTCTGCCCGTGGTGACATCTATCATTATCCCAACCACCTTCAATAACTGCTCATAACTTCCTTAGTAACCCCAAACAGCTACGAAGTACTTGCCTCGAGGTCTGATATTCTCTGACTCTGCTACAGTAGTTAGTCCCATCACTGACCTAGACCGTATTGTCTTCCGTCGGCTTCACTTTGCGTCTATGGCTTCTCCAGTCCGTCCCTTCCTCCACACTTGGCTTTCACCTAGACCTGTCGATGTTGTTGTTCGACAACCTGTTGACCTTTGACATCTTTCACTGCAACCCTGTCATTTGTTGACCTTAGACATGTCGACCTTCTCCTTCTGTTGACGGACCTCGACAGCTTCTTGCTCGACTTATTGACTTCGACAGCCAATCTTCCTTCACACCAATGTTCGTTGGCACTCCCCCTGGTCGACTTCTCATGTTGATCAACTTCAACTGGTTTTCCTAGGTCCCAATGCTCCTACGTCACACATGGAACTAGGGATCAACACATGAAACGATTTAATTTGGATAGAGTGGGTGAAGGACCATGACCCAACAAGAGGGGGTAAATGATACACTCCATAAGAGTCATTTTGGTTATATTCAAATAGATAAATGAAAGGGTCGAGAATCCGAATAGGAATAACTATGGCCTACCTTACCGGTGGTGGGTGTACAGAGGAATCCATAAAAGCGTTTTCAACTGAAACATTGATAAATTTTACAGTGGAATCCGAGGGTAAATGCCAGGGTACTCACTAATTTGGGAGGCATTGTTTCCTCTATGGATATTCTCGGAGACCTGATTCGTTTCCTCTACGACCTCCTCGGTCACCTTAGTGACCTCCTCTGCGACCGTAGCGACCTCTGCGGAAACCTATGGGCTTGGTGACATCCTCTATGACCTCAGTGACCTTATCAACCTCCTATGTGACCTCGGTGACCTCCTCTGTGACCTCGATGACCTCCTTAGCTGAGACCTCTGAGTTTGGTTCGTGGGTGAGTTAAGTGAAATGTCCACGTGGGAGGGGAGGTAAGTGCATGTTATGCTTTGATTTTTTTTTAATGTTTTATGTTTATTATTATTTTTAGTTATTTATTATTTTTATTGTTTATTATGTTCAAATGTTTATGTTTATTATTGTTTTAAGTTTATTTTTTATTTATGTTTATTGTTTATTATATATATATATATATATATATATATAGATATGCATGTGTTCTTCTATGTATAGATCCATGTATTTAGTTATGATATCATATTTTCATAAACCAAACAAACTAGTAAAATATGCATAATATTTATGCATATTTACTTCCATTCATATATCTTCAAGATGGAAGAAGATAGTTTATTTGATATAGATATCCTCCATAATATAACCAACTCCAAGTTAGAGTACACCTTCATGAGTTTTATCCCCATCGAACTAGTATTTTTATCCTTTTTCACTCCTTTTAGATGTCGCTTATGCGACATCCTACTAACGACAATGATATTCCATCGACATTTGGTTAACGTCAATGGAATAGCATTTTATTCGGTAGGATGTTGCTTAAGCGATGTCTAAAAGGAGTAAAATTTTAAAAATGAGACTTTATATATGGTACAATGTTTCAATGTATGGGTTAAAAAGGTTATAATTATTATGTGTTTAAGGTATCTTAGTGTTTACAAGTGAATTGTGAGGGTTGTAATGGAGATTATATTACTTAATGGAAATATTTTATGGCCAGGGTTAAGGGTAATAATAGGTTTGTGATTTAGTTGAATATGTCTATGTTTTGGTTCATAATCAAATACAATGGTAGATTCCATGATCCTACTAATATTTTAGTTCGCTACAACAAAGATATAATCATATTTAGAAATTGATACCTTGCATTTATTAGGATAGATATGAATATGTTCAACTAATTTCATTTGCCAAACATTAGGTTTCATTTGAGTTTTTTTTTGTAATAGTTTTGTAAGTATGTTTAAATAAGTGTTGGTAGCACAAGATAGGAATCCATTTGAAGACCAACATTTCAGCTAAAGTTGATAATTGTCAAAGAAGAAGAAGAAAATTATTGTCCCCATGTGGAGCAAACTTTAAAGAAAAAAAACTAATTTTCAAATTTGGTGGTTAGTTAAGAAAAATATGTCAATTCTAGTTTTCCTTGGGTCTTATTTTCTTCTTTCGTTTCTCCTTTTCCCTTTCCCCTCTTGAGATTTAGTTGACTTTTTAAGCCAAATTCTTTCCACACCTCCCAATCCCTTGTTTACACATACTCCATTTCCTCCACATTATCCCTCCATCCCACATCCTTGTCAAATTCTTTTGCAAGTATGGTGTGTGGAGACTAAAAACTTCACCCATTCCCCTCCATACTACATTCTTGCATTGGCATTCAATTCATATGTGCAATGAAAAATGAATATCATTTCATCCCTTGTTCACTCATTCCATGTTCATTGTATATTGCACTATCAAAACCTCGTTATCCACATAAAATGGGCACAACTATTAGTCTCATGACTTCCCTCATTAATGTGTCTTGCATATGGAATAGTATATTCAACAAATAGAATTTGAAAGTATAAGTCTCCACATAACTGAAAAAGGTCCATAACATGCATGACAAGCCTCTTCTAAATCATACCATGCACATATTTTTCTTGTATACTCCCCTTTGGTGATAATGCTATCCTATCCCTCCTGAATAGTTTTACAAAGTTCCCTCATTTGGTTCCCTTTCTTATGAATATTTTTTCACAATTCCATTATTTTGGTCCCTTCACACAAACGCTTTGTTATTGATGACATTGGTGAAATTGCAATCTATTTCACAAATAAAGAGATAATCACGACAGAATAATTTCTTACTAGGGTTTTGAAATAGTTTTAATATATACTATACTTTTCAGAATCACTATTATAACCCCAATTGGGAAATGGCATGGGCACTCTTCTTAGCATGTAACTAGTGCAATTGCAATATGAAGAATAGGTTGAGAGAATAACCCACCACAAGAAAATTTGCAAAACATAATTTTTTTTCTTCCCCTTGGCCTAAGGAGGTGCTTTGATACCACTTATTATGATTATTAGTACTTAAAATGGTTCAAGTTGTAGAAAGGAAATGATACTTAATAATAATATTAAACCATTTATTCCTATTATGAAATGAGAGCAAAGTTCATATGACTATCTGAGGGGCCACCTCCAAATGAGTAGTGCTCCATCACAATTATAATTCTTGAAAATATAATAAATAGTTCTCTTTCTATATAAATAGTTTATATCTACCCCAAAACCTAACTACTAGTGACCCCTGTTACCAATTGATTTACACACAGTTCAACTTCCAGAGAGCCACCAAAGTTTGCAGAAGTACTTGTGCATCTCAGTGTTCAGAAGTTCAAATCAGGAATTTTCAGCACCCCTTTTTAATTTTTTAAAGCATGTCCATGCCCCACAGGGTTTGTAATAAAGTGTGCTAGAATGGTGGTCTTATAAGTAACTTGGATTCCTAAGACTTAGCTACCAATGAAGGTATTCTAAGGAGTTTTTTCCCTTGTCAATTAGGCTTTGCCTTTAATTAGCCGAGTATAATTAATGATTTTTTCTCCTACACCTCCAAAGATGGAATACTCAAGTTGGTGGTTAGGCCTTGGGGGTTATTAAAGTTCATGTGTCAACATATATAAACATGTTAGACACTTAAATAAAGTCATATGGTCAGGTAGTAGGTCCCTAGGTGTTTTTTTAAAGTTTTGAAAAAAATATTGTAAATTAGACCATTTTTAATGGTTTAATTAAAAATAAATAAAAATGTAATAATTAAGTGGTTTGTGGACAAAATATGAAAATGGGATGCTCGTTTTCTAACCCATAAACCCAATTTTACTAAGTTTCAAGCAATTATTTATCTCAAAAACTAATATTTGCTTGAAAAACAAAAACAAAAAAAATGTCAATTTAAGACATAATAAAGGAAAAGACAAATTCCTTAATCCAGTGAAAGTGTCCAGAGTTGAACTGAGCTTCAACTAAAGTCATTGAACAATTAATCGAAGGTGATCTGAGCTCCAAGTATTCTGATTCCAATCAAATTTTGGAAGATCCAGTTGACAAAAGATGGAAGAATGCGCCCTCCTTGAGCTTGGGAAACTTTCACACATGGTGCATTATGATTTGAGGGTGATTTCTACGAGGTTGAGTGGCCTACCTCTTCCAAAGGTGGCACAATCGCATGAATTTGGGATTCAATCAAGATCTAGATCATAGCTTGGAACTAATACCTGAACTCTCTCTCAACTGATGTACCGTCCTTGGAGATTGTGCTTGTTGGTTGTGGAGCCAGATCTTCTAGTCTCATAGATGATATATGTATCAGCCGTGTTTGTACCCCAGTTCTATATGATGTGTAGGTGGACTGTACACTCACCCTAGCGGGGGGGGTGTGGGGGGGCATCGCCCCCCCACGGGGTTCCAGGGGGGCCCATCCCCCCTGGCTGGGGGGTCCGAGAGCCAGTGGTCTTCCGACGGGGATTCGGGGGCAGCGCCCCTGAGAAATGGGGGTTCGGGGGCGTTGCCCCCGAAGAAAATTTTTGGGGCTGTTTTCGCCAGCTGTTTTGCGGGCCCATGGTTTTGGGTATCCCGTGGTATTTTCTCATTGTATTTCCCTTATAAAAGAAAGACATTGTAATACGGCTAGGGTGGTTGATGTATTAGGTTTTATGCATTGTAAAGATCTTTGAGATCTGGAGAGAGACTGTGAAACAGAGAAGAGGAAGTGCAGCGGTTGTGCTGCAGGTTGTATCCCTTCGACTTGCTGGACGGTAATAATAATGAGGACTGGCAAATTCAGTGTGGATGTAGCCCAAGTTGGGTGAACCACGATATATCTGTGTCTCTCTTGTAATGTGTATGTGTGATTATATTTGCATTTCTGTTTATTGTTATTGCTCTGTGATCCTGTTTTTCTAACAATTGGTATCAGAGCCAAAGGTCTATTTGGCAGATAAACCCGCAGGAAGATAGGGTTTCTGGTTCGAGTGGGAGCAATGGCAGAAGAAGGAAAGTTTAAGGTCGAGAAGTTTAACGGCAAAAACTTTGGGTTATGGAAGATGCAAATGGAGGACTATCTGTACCAGAAGGATCTATTCTTACCGTTGGGAGGAAAAGCAAAGCAGCCGACGACTATGAAGGACGAAGAATGGGTGGTTCTTGACAGAAAGGCTCTGGGAACAATACGGTTGAGCCTGGCTTCGTCGGTGGCTTTCAATATCTCAAAAGAAACGACAACAGAGGGTTTGATGAAAGCATTGGGTAAGCTGTATGAAAAACCCTCGGCTTCCAACAAGGTATTTCTAATGAAGCGTTTATTTAATATGAAGATGTCTGAAGGTGGATCTGTTACTGATCATTTAAATGAGTTTAATACGGTTACAAATCAGCTAAGTTCTGTAAGTGTGAACTTTGATGATGAGGTTAGGGCTCTTCTAATCTTGTGTTCATTGCCAGAAAGATGGAATAGCTTGGTCATGGCTGTAAGTAACTCTGTCTCTGGTTTAAACACCTTGAAATTTGATGATGTTATTGGTGTTATTCTTAGCGAGGAAATGCGAAGAAAAAGCACAGGTGAGACATCAGGTAATGCGTTGACCATGGAGAGCAGAGGTAGACAAAAGGAGAGAGGAAAGAGCCAAGGTAATCGTGGAAAGTCTAAAACGGGCAGATCTAAGTCCAGACTGGGAAAGATAGAGTGCTGGAACTGTGGAAAGAAAGCACATCTGAAGAAAGACTGCAAATCTCTAAAGAAGAAAGGAGATGCACAGAAGGAAACTACCCAGGAAGCAAATGTAGCAGGTGATGTGTTACAAGATGCTTTGATTCTTGCATTAGATAATACTAGTGATTATTGGGTAGTAGATTCAGGAGATTCATGTCATGCTACACCCCATAGGAAATACTTTCATGAGTATGTTCCTGGCAATTTTGGACATGTTTTATTGGGTGATGATGAGCCATGTAAAATTGTTGGAATGGGTAAGGTATGGATAAAAGTTAAGAATGGAACTGATTGGTTGTTGAAAGATGTTAGGCATATTCCTGCTATGAAAAGAAATCTGATCTCAACAGGGCAGTTGGGAGATGGCGGTTGTCTATCTACGTTCGGAGAAAAGTGGTGGAAGATCACTAAAGGATCAATGGTGATAGCAAAAGGAGACAGAGTAGGTACGTTGTATTTATGTCCTCATAATACTGACCATTCTATCTCTTTAGCTTCCACAGGAACAGATACAGAATTGTGGCATCATAGGCTTGGCCACATGAGTGAGAAGGGGATGCAGATTCTCCACTCAAGGAAGTTGCTGTCGGATTTGAAGCAGGTAAGTTTGGAATTTTGTGAAAACTGTGTTTATGGAAAACGGAAGAGAGTCAGATTTCTCAGGGTTGGGAAACAGAAGAAGAATGAAAAATTAGAGCTTGTGCATACAGATGTATGGGGACCGGCTCAGGTACAATCTCTTGGTGGCTCTCATTATTATGTTACATTTATTGATGATGCAACTAGAAAAACTTGGGTTTATTGCATTAGACAGAAATCTGATGTGTTTGCTAGTTTTAAGAAGTGGAAAGCTTTGGTTGAGAATGAGACAGGAAAAAGATTGAAGTGTCTCAGATGTGATAATGGAGGTGAGTACTGCGGCAAGGACTTTGATATTTACTGTTCATACCATGGGATTCATAGAGAGAAGACAGTCCCAGGAACACCACAAGAAAATGGTGTGTCAGAAAGGATGAACAGAACGATCATGGAGCGTGCAAGGTGTATGCGACTGCATTAGGGTTGCCCTTACAGTTTTGGGCGAATGCTGTAAATACTGTTGTTTATTTAATAAACAGAGGACCTTCAAGTGCTTTGGATGGTGGTATTCCAGAGGAAGCATGGACAGATAAAAAGGTAAACTACTCATTTCTAAGAACGTTTGGTTGTGAAGCATTTGTCCATATTGATAAAGAAAATAGAACAAAGCTTGAAGCTAAATCAAAGAAATGTACCTTTATTGGATATGGGGTTGATGAATTTGGTTATCGTTTATGGGATTATGAAAATAACAAAATCATCAGGAGTAGAGATGTGATATTCAATGAAAAGGTCATGTATAAAGATCAGTTGCAGGGAAAGAAACAGGAAAAGGAAAGCACAGAGTACATAGTGCTTGATGAAGTTAAAGAAAATGAAGTTCCGAAGGTGCCAGAAAATCAAGAGTAGCAACAAATACCTGAAACTCCTGCAACTGTAAGAAGATCTACCAGGTTAAGTAGACTCCCTGAACGATACTCTCCTTCAATGTATTATTTATTGATGACTGATTCTGGTGAACCAGAATGTTATGAAGAAGCAATGCAGGTGGAAACTAGAAAGAAGTGGGAGCAAGGCATGAATGAGGAGATGGACTCATTGGTAGGAAACCAGACTTGGGATTTGGTTAAGTTGCCTGCTGGTAAAAGAGCATTGCAAAACAAATGGATTTACAGGTTGAAGGAAGAAGAAGGAGGTAAGAAGCGGTACAAGGCCAGACTTGTTGTAAAGGGGTTTGCACAGAAGAAAGGTATAGATTTTGATGAAATATTTTCTCCTGTTGTAAAGATGATTTCAATTAGGACTATCTTAAGTCTAGTGGCGGTAGAAGATTTGCATCTTGAACAATTAGATGTAAAAACAGCTTTCCTCCATGGGGATTTGGAGGAAGAAATATATATGCAGCAGCCACAAGGGTATGAAGTCAAAGGTAAGGAGGATCTGGTATGTAGGTTGAAAAAGAGCTTGTATGGCTTGAAGAAAGCTCCAAGGCAATGGTATCTAAAGTTTGACAGGTTTATGACAGAACAAGGTTATAGTAGATGTCATTCTGACCACTGTGTTTATTTCAAGAAGCTAGACAATGGAAGATATATTATCTTGTTATTGTATGTGGATGACATGCTTGTTGCAGGGTCTGACATGCAGGATATAAATGTACTCAAAAGGAAGCTAGCTAATTCATTTGCGATGAAGGATTTGGGTGCTGCAAAGCAAATCCTTGGTATGAGAATAATGAGAGACAGGAAAAATCGCAAATTGACATTGTCTCAAAGTGAGTACATACAAAAGGTGTTGGAGAGGTTCAGAATGCAGAATGAAAAACCTGTAAGTACACCTTTGGCTAGCCATTTCAGTCTAAGTAAGGAAATGTGTCCCAAGACACAAGAAGAGACAGATTACATGTCCAAGGTTCCCTATCAATCAGCAGTTGGCATCTTGATGTATGCCATGGTGTGCACAAGACCAGATATTGCACATGCAGTGGGAGTTGTGAGCAGATATATGAACAATCCAGGTAAAGAACATTGGAAGGTAGTACAGTGGATTCTCAGGTATTTGAGAGGTACTACCACTGAGGCATTATGTTTTGGAGGTTCAGACACTGTTCTACACGGATATGTTGATGCAGATATGGCAGGCGATAAGGATAGCAGGAGGAGTACCACAAGGTATGTGTTTACTGTAGGTGGAACAGTAGTAAGCTGGATTTTGAAACTACAGAAGGTTGTTGCACTTTCAACAACAGAAGCAGAGTATGTTGCCATTAAAGAGGCTAGTAAAGAGATTATTTGGTTGCATAGGTTTATGGAGGAAGTGGGTAAGAAGCAGAAGGATAGCAGACTGTATAGTGACAGCCAGAGTGCCATTCATCTTGAAAAGAACTCAGCATTCCATTCCAGGACTAAACATATACAACTCAAGTACCATTTCATACGCTCTGTTCTGGAAGATGAACTGTTAAAGTTGGAAAAGATACATACTAGCCAGAATCCTGCAGACATGTTCACAAAGGTAGTGACCAGAGAGAAACTGAGTTCGTGCTCGGTTTCAGTTGGCCTTCTAGCATGAAGGTGAAGAGGAGAAATTTTCCAAGTCCAAGTCCAGCAAGTGCAGCAGCGGTGGAGTTGTTGTGATCAGTCTCCAAGTGGGAGATTGTTGGTTGTGGAGCCAGATCTTCTAGTCTCATAGATGATATTGTATCAGCCGTGTTTGTACCCCAGTTCTATATGATGTGTAGGTGGACTGTACACTCACCCCAGCGGGGGGGTGTGGTGGTATTTTCCCATTTTATTTCCCTTATAAAAGAAAGACATTGTAATACGGCTAGGGTGGTTGATGTATTAGGTTTTATGCATTGTAAAGATCTTTGAGATCTGGAGAGACACTGTGAAACAGAGAAGAGGAAGTGCAGCGGTTGTGCTGCAGGTTGTATCCCTTCGACTTGCTGGACGGTAATAATAATAAGGACTGGCAAATTCAGTGTGGGCGTAGCCCAAGTTGGGTGAACCACGATATATCTGTGTCTCTCTTGTAATGTGTATGTGTGATTATATTTGCATTTCTGTTTATTGTTATTGCTCTGCGATCCTGTTTTTCTAACAGTGCCCCCCTCTTCATGTATTTTGTTATTTCAAGAGAGCATGTTGGCCTCTCTTCTGAATTGAAGGTGGAACCTTTGCTCCTCTATTGTGTAATATTTTTTTGATTTCTTGAGTAATAAAAGAAGGCTTTGGAGGCTAGTATTGATGTGTTCTTTGGAGGTTTGATGTACCATGCACTACATATGAGTTAACATGTGTCTATTTCACAATTTGTTCATTGTTGGGAGTGTATTTGTCTTTCAAGGGGAATTAGTTTTAGATATAATACCAAGTAATGCTTTATAGATTATTTGTTATTTTCAATAGTATAAGGATGCATAGAGACATATAAATTATTGCTTGAATTCATGTATTTTTAGTTATTTCTTTTATTTGTTTCCACAGATATCGTCAATCCCTTTATGTAAGTGTTGTGAAGTTTTGCAGGAAATCTAAGCTGGAAGGAGTAACAAACATGCTAGCTTGTCCCATCTTTTAGTAGTTTCAAATAGAGCTCCATCTCTCTGGTCCATCAAGGGAACTACTCCATCGCCGAAAGATTCATGCTCAACCCCCATGGGTTCAAAATTCTAGATCCACCTTACTCTCTTCTCTCTTGGTTACCATTCCATCGAAATTTTAAATCTTGTTTCAAAATTTTATTTGATTAATATATCCAAACAAGTAGCAATCTAAAGAACCTAATAGTTTCATTATTTATTTAGATCTAGATTGCTTGCTTCTCCTTTGCAAAAGTTTAAAGTAGATCTAAAAGAAGAAAAGATAGAATAGTTTTCAAATTGTTAAAGTTTTATTAAGAAAGTATAGCGCTATTCATTTGATTTCCATCTCTTAAAGAGGCAAGCAAAGACCCTAGGAAAGAAAGTTTTCTAGCTTCCCTTACTTAGTTGTTTTTTGGTCTTCTTTCATTAGTTTCATTAAGAAAGTTTTTGCAAATTTTTTTAGTATTCCCAAAGGCACTTTTTAAGTGTTTTGCGGATATTTTAAGAATAATTTAGTTTGCTGTTTTTTTTTTATATATTTTAGCAGGTTTGAACATTTAAATGGCCAAAATCTTAGATTTGGAGGCTTTCGTGACCATCCAGGGAGCTGGTTTTACCATCCTTTATTTCTTCTAGCTTCTATAAACTATTTTGGTGCCTATTCATAAAGGACCAACAGTATTTATTTATTTGGTTTGATGTAACATAAAAAATAAAAAGAGCAGAGCAGCCTATTCCAGCGCCTACGCCCATCCCCTCAGTGGGGATCTACGTTTTTTTGAGTTTTTTTCATTTTTTTTATTTTTTGCTTTAGATTAGTTTCTTTATGTAAATAGTAATTAGATAACATCACAAGAACATAAATCGTTCACATAGGACTGTTAGATTAAATTTATCATTTCATGCATTTGCACATAGGATTGCTAGATTAAATTTATCATTTCATGCATTTGGTCAATTATTACAATTTTTTAAGTTTTGCAATAAAATTTGAGCCCTTTCTTTCCCGAAGTACTACACCTTTTTGGTGTGTGGAAAAGAGACTCTTGGGATGTAGATTAGTTAATAACTCACATTTAAATCTTAAATCAAATTAACCAAGACTTGAAATCCGAAGTATGCTCTTGATCGTTGCAGATTAGTCTAAACAGTTGGGTCAATTAGAAAAGGACGTAGAGTGACTAGTATTAATAGGACAAGCCTTCAACATTTCAATTTTGAGAACTCGGGAGGTCGAGTGAGGCTAACTATAGAGTCAGAAGGATGTCGTAAGAAGGTTCATCCTCGCCTGGTTGGACACTTGATATAGTTGTCACAATGCCCAATTCAAAGGAGAGATTCATAGTTGGGCCAAACCAACAATCAACCCACTCCTTTAATACTCATTAATAATTTAAAACAAACCAACGAGACTTCGCAATACTTTCACGACACAACACAGCAACGATCACACTTACAATATCGGCACTGGTCATCATATATATTTTTTGATTAAGTTAAATCCATAAAATGTCGTATATATATTTCAATATAATGTGTTGTGGTACTTAAAATTAATTGCAATTGTTTCTTGTTTTATTTTTTCCATTTCATCATTAAATTCCTAGAATAGCCTTTATTCTCTTTTATATAGTTTAAAAGCCATAATTTCTTTTATAGGGACCACCCCCCTTGGCTTTGCTAGGAGTATCCTAGACAGAGGAGTCGAGTAATTAGATGACAACACTTGACTCTGAATTTCCCCCAAGGATACACCGAGTGGATTGAAGGTTTCCTTCCGAATTCCCCCCTGGTGTGTATTAGGTGGAAACATTTTGGTTCCATTTCTAGGGATAAACCTTTATATTCCCGAGTCATGACCCTTGTTTCTTTTTATTGTTTTTACTTTGTTTGATGTATCTTGTGAACTTTTAAAATTTACTCGATCTATCTGGCGACTCCACTTTTAAATAATTTAACGAGGTATTCAACAAGAAGAAATTATGAAGGATCATTCACTCTTATCCCTGAACCTGAAAAGGTTTATAGGAGAATATTGAATAAACTAAACTCTCGGAGAATCCTCGAAAATCTCATACTTGAGGCTATTTTAGATCTTCACGTTTTGTTTCAAGATCCTGTACTAGAAGAAAATAATATGGGTGATTTTTTCAGTCCTTTAGATTTTACTGCAATAGTTAGTTACCCTCATTCTGCAACTGAGAAATCAATTGAAAATTTTCCTTCATTTCAGGGTAATAATGCAATAAGTGCTAAGGCACATTTGAAACTTTTTTCACAATGTTTTAACAAGTGGTGCTTAAATGCTAAATACGAATATGTGCAGATGAAGCTGTTCGCACTATCTTTAGAAGAAGATACCTTTGACTGGTTTTCAGAGCTTGATGATGATAGCTACAAGAACTTCAAGGAGTTTGAGAAGGGTTTCCTAGCCAAATGGAGAGATAAAAAAGAACATAGATACCTTTTGGCTTCCTTAACAACATGAAGAAGAATGAGAATGATACCATGGAAGAGTTTAATAAAAGATTCAACAATATCATCTCTAGCCTCCATGCAGAAAGTAAACCTCCCGATGGCTCAATCCTCATACATTACATTGAATCATTTAATGGAGGGATGAGATATCAACTTAGAGACAAGGAACCTTGTGATATAAAGAAATCCCAAGTCATCGCTGAGAATATTGATAAAAACATGCAATCTTTAGGAAATTCAAACATCCCAGGTTTCACCAGAGGTACTTCTTCATCAAGACAGTCAAATAGAAAAGATAATTCGGTAGCAATAGACAGTAAGGACCTATAAAAATACCTTTTGAGAGAGTTAACAGATGTCATCAAAGCCATGGAAGCTAATCATGCTGCATAGATTAATGCCATGCAAAATAGACTTATTGCCGTGGAAAGAGACAAGTCTCACATTCCTGCTCATAGGTTTCCACCCAAACCAAATAATGAATGGAAAGCAAAGTATCCATCCAATAATCAAAGGATTCTTAATCAACTTGAGTCAGCCAACGTGGTCATGGAAGAAGTTCCTCCTTTATGCAGAGCATGTAATGAATTCCATCATGAAGCAACTTGTCCTAAATTCAATTACATTAATGAACATGGTCCTACTGAAACAACTATTTTGTGGGTTACCCAAATCAACCAGAGTACATCAACAATGTTGGAAAAACTCACACTGTGTCCAGAGAATTTTGGAAACAAGCTAAAGAAATGGCACAGGATAAGGAAAATGTGAATAATATTTTTGGATAAAAGCCTACCCCTGAAGAGATCATAGAAATTGCAAATTTCAAGGGCTTCACCTATCAGAGAAGGAAGACTTCCATTCCAACCAAATAAAATATGCATATTCCAAATGTAACTCATCCTCCTTCCCCATATTTGAATATTGATGTGGTTAGTTGGATGGCTGATGCTAAAATGCTTGTTTCCATAACTGAGATCCTTAAGATACCAAGTCAGAAGGATAAACTAATCAAATCACTAGAAGCACCTAGTGAAAATGTTGTTTAAAATCCCAAGGAAACTACTTGTGAAAAACCTAAAGAAAAGGTCCCAGATAAAACTAACGATAAAATTCAAGAAAATACTAAAGAGGTCATTCCTAACAAACCAAAAGAGGTAATTCCTGATGTTCCTAAAAAAATAAATGAAGACCTTCCTGTTATATTGCATAGCACGGATCCTCATAAAGAAGATCATCCACCATTCTATGTATCCTTAGTAGTCAACGACAAGTTGGTTCACAATCTCATGCTTGACTCGGGTGATGCATCCAACATCATGACCAGAAAAGTCATGGAACAATTGAACCTACAAATCACAATACCATAGAAGAATGTTTGTGCAATGGATTCCAAAGAGATTGATGTCATAGGTATAATCATGAATTTTCATATTATGCTAGCATCTTATCTTGACATAAATTTAACTATGAATTTAGTGGTGATAGATGTTCCAAGCACATGGGGCATGTTGTTATCTTCAAAGTGGGTTGCTTCCCTTGGTGGTTGCATTCAGATGGATTGGACCTATGCCATGGTCCCAGCTAATGAAGATGCTCATGTTAGATTGTATAGGGAAAAGGAAAGGAAGTTTCATGTTGAAGACCCTAATGTGTTAGATAATGAATATGTCCACGAGTTGGATAGTTCTGGAAATTATTCCATTTTAGCAAACACATTAGATCCTATTAAAGAGAAAATCAATGATGACAAAATCAATGGATTTTGGAAAATGAGCTTTGATGGTGCATTTTCTAAGGCAAGCAAAGGGGCTAGAATTGTCATTACCTCTCCATCTCAGCAAACCTTTTAATTTTCTTTCAGACTTGAGTTTGATGCTTCAAACAATGTTGCTAAGTATGAAGCACTCTTGCAAGGCCTAGAAATATCTAAGGACATGGGCATAAAAATCCTAAGTATAAAAGGAGATTCTGACATAGTTGTCTCTCAAATTAAGAACATATTTGCATGCAAGAGTGAAAGGTTAAAAAAGTATAGAAATTCTTGTTGGGATACCATGGAACTATTTGATGCCCTAAACATCATAGCAATACCTAGAGATGAGAACAAAGAATCCAATCAACTAGCAGTAGCAACCTCAACCCTCCAACCGACGTAAGAGTTAATCAAAGGACATGGAAAAATTGAGATCAATTTTAGGCCATCCATCCTAGATAATATAGATCATTGGAAAGTGTTCAAATATGAAAAGAAAATCCTTAGGTTTATACATAATGTCCAAGAGTTCACATATTGCAAAATAAGTTATAAGGACGAAAAGTATGACTAGACTGAAAAGGAGGATCAGCCTAGGAACGTTGTCCCAAATAGCATAATGGAATGGGAGCACATTTTTTACAGATATGATAAAGATAATCCCAAAAAGGAAATATTGAAAGCTGGAAACCATATAGAGATCAATATTGTAACTGAAACAGAACCTAAGCTAATAAAAATTGGTAAAGGAACAAGTGAAAAGGAAATAAATGACCTTATAAGCTTAGTTTGGGAATAGCATGATGTTTTTTCCGTTTCATATGATGAGATCAAATCATATCGGGAATATGTTTTCCAACACACTTATATCCCATTAAAATAAGATTCCAAGCCCTTTCTCTAGAAGCTAAGGCAGATTAATCCCAAGGTGGCCCCCATTGTGTTACAAGAGCTTCAGAAGATGCTAGTAGCGGGAATCATAGCCCCAACTAGACATTCTTCATGATGTTCAAATCTAGTTATTGTAAGAAAAAATAATGGAAACCTAAGGCTTTGTATTGACTTTAGAAACTTAAACTTGGCATGCTTAAAGGATAACTACGCTCTACCAAATACGAGAACCTTGTTGTAAAGGGTAACTAGTTCTAGAATGATGTCAATACTTGATTGTTTTTCAAGATACAACTAGGTGTTGGTTAGTAAAGAGGATAGACATAAAAAAATTTCACCACTCCTTGGGGTACTTTTGAATATCTTGGGATTCCTTTTGGACTGCTTAACACAGGTAGAACTTCCCAAAGATCCATGGATTATGCTTTCAACGAGCTAATAGAAAAAATAATTGTAATATATCAGGATGACCTCACGATTTTTTCTAAGGAAAGAACTCATCACAATGGCCACCTTAGACAAATTTTCGAAAGATGTAGAAAATTTGGCATATCCTTAAACCCAACTAAGTTTATTTTAGGGGTTGGCGAAGGGAAGTTACTAGGTCACATCATCTCCAAAGATGGGGTCAATATTGATCTGGAGGAGGTAGAAGCTATAAATAAAGTTCATTTTCCTTGTAATAAGAAATCATTGCAGTCATTTAATGGGAAAATCAACTTCATCAGATGTTTTATTCCTAAATTAGAAGAGTTGATGAAACCCATGCAGAGATTACTTAAAAAGGATTCCAAGTTAGAATGGAATAAGAAAGGAAAATAATCTTTCAATAGAATCAAGGAAACTATTTGTTGATCATCAGTGTTGATTAGTCTTGGCTATTCTAAATACTTCCATATCTTTTCCTTTGCATCTCCATACACCATAGCCGAATTTTTGTTGCAAAAGAATAAGGATGGTTAAGAACAACCTATAGATTTTATGACTAGAGACCTATTAAAATATGAACTTAAGTACACTATCATGGAAAAACAAGCCTATGCATTAGTCAAGTCACTTAAGCATTTCAGGATGTACATTGGATACTCAAAATTTATACAGTATGTGCCTCATGCGACTGTTAAGGATATTTTGTCACAACAAGACTGTCTTGGTATAAGGGGTAAGTGGGTCTCTAAGATCCAGGAATATGACATAGAATTCAAACCCACCAAGTTAGTCAAAGGTCAGGGCATAACCTGCATGATGGTTGAGGGAAATGAGCAGGCACTAGGGATGGTATGCCAGAACAGTGAGTCAGTACAGGTCAGGTAAGATGAGCTTCATTGTCTTGAACAAGTTCCTTGGTATGCAGACATCATTTATTTCCTAACCAACCTCACTTTCCCAGATCATCTACTTGGCCAGAAAAGAAGGGCTTTGAGGTTGAAATCTATTAAGTTTTATATCACCCAGGATGGGCTGGGATGGAAGAATCTAGATGGTATAATTATTAGATGCATTGATGAGCCAGAGTCAAAAAAACACATGGCTGAATTTCATTCCGGATTTTGTGGAGGACATTATGCAGCCAAGACAAATTCCCATAAGATCCTCAGAGCAAGGTATTATTGGCCCACTCTTTTCTCAAATGTTCATAAACACGTCATAATTTTCCAACAATGCCCAAATTTTCACAGGGAAACATAAGTTAGCAGCCTTTCCTCTGAAACCAATATTTGTCCAAGCCTCTTTTCAACAGTGGGGTCTTGATTTCATTGGTCAGTTTAAGGATAAATCTAGCAACGATTATAATTGGATCCTAACTGCCATTGATTATTTTACTAAGTGGGTGGAAGCAATCCCCACGAAAGAAGAAACCGATAAGTTCATCGTGGAATTTCTAGAAGATAAGATCATTACTAGGTTCATTGTGCCAGCTAGAATCATAACAGATAATGCTAAGGAATTAAGTTTAACCAATATCTATTCTTTCTGCTTTAAGTATGGAGTCATCTTTTCACATTCATTCAATTACTATCCCCAGGGAAATGGTCTGGCCTAATCCAGTAATAAAAGCATAATGACCATTGTTAAAAATATGGTTGGAGATAACAAGAAGTCTTGGGATAGTAAGATCGGATTCATGTTATGGGAATATAGGATCACAAAGAACAGTTCAACTGGAAAATATCCATTTGAGTTAGTCTATGGACTTGATGTTACTTTTCCCATACACCTAAAGTTGCCAGTGTATCAGTTTATTTAGGAATGTAGTACAGATCAGGATGCAAATCAGGACAGGATCAATCAGTTGGTTGAGCTAGATGAGATCAGACGGAAATCAGTTGATCAAAGTATTAATAATTGGGAGAAGGTTGAGAATTTTTTTGAAAAGTCATCAAAACCAAGAGTGTTTCATATTGGTGACACATTCCTGATTTGGGATAAACGAAGGGACAATCCTGGGAAGCACATAAATTTTGAAAGCTTACAGATTGACCCTTATCTCATCCACGAAGTAGCTGGAACAAATGATTTCTTCCTTAGCAATCTTGAGGGTGAGAAGTGTACCCTCCCAGTCAACGGAGGGCTTCTGAAATTATTTTACAATGGAAACATATGATGCCCATGGGGCCATCTTTGTATCATGATTTTCTAAACCTTCATCCTGTATTTTATTTCCTATTTAGACTTACTTTTATGTATATTATTTTTGTCTACTAACTTTTATTTTTTTACATTAGTTTAAATTTTCTTTTGTATATTAGTTTCATTTACATTATAATAAATGTTGCAACTTAAAGTTTCATTTGGTTATTTTTTACATATACATGTGATTGATGCACTTATGTTTCCATGCAGGAAACGGAGATTCTAGAGTTCTTGGATGATCTCCTTTCCTAGAAAGATCAATCACACCTCCCATAGTTGGATCTAGATGTTACCAACTAAGTTGCACACAGTTGGAATTCCAGAGAGCCACCAAATTTTGCACAAGCACTTGTGCATTTCAGTGTTCAGATGTTCAAATCAGGCCTTTTCAGGGCCCCTTTTTTAATTTTTTAAAGCATGTCCATGCCCCTCGGGGTTTGTAATAAAGTGTGATAGAATGGTGGCCTTATAAGTAACTTGTCTTCCTAAGACTTGGAAACCAATGATGGTATTCCAAGGATTTTTTTCCCTTGTCAATTATGCTTTTCTAGATATTTCTCCCTACGGATAGGTAGAAACTCTCTTAGAATAAAGCAAGATGCAATGACTCTATGCTAAGACAAAAAGGAAACAAATTCTACCTTGATTTCCTGAACTAATCTTCACAACAAGATTAAATGCATTCAGAAGAGATGAAAGACGTAACTCACCTTCCAATTCAACGTTTGTCCCGCTTCTAGCTCTTGATCCCAAAGCTCCAATGTAGAACCTGTTGAAATCAAACAAAGGACAAGCATGCAAGCTTCCAAATACCTTGAAGCAAATATTAAGTTCAAATCTAAACTAGATACATTTCATATCGAAGATCCATACAATACACATGAAATGGGAAAAACAAGACAAGTTATCTTTTATTACAAACTTGAAGAGTGCTTACAAAGGTTGCTTGATATCCAAGCCAATCCTCCAGCTCCAAGTGCTTCCTCTAGCTATCTCTGCAGAAGTCTGAAGATCATAGGTTTGATGCCCCAAAATTCCTCCCCCATGGCTCATGGAATACATCTCTCTTATAGCATGTGGGAAGGTTAACCAACAAGAGAGAAGTGTGGATCTATGGAGGGTTTAGTGGATCGGGCCAGCTAAACAAAGAAGGAGTTAGGATCGAACCAAAGGTGGTAATCCCAACAAAATCTCCTCGAAGGTTGAATCCCAAAGTCCAAGGCAAAAAAGGCTAATTTCAAACTACCACGCCCCTATAACTGAGCATAACGCGGTAGTACCGCACCTCAGAGAAGAAGCAACGCGCAGTAGTGTTGACTACCGTGCCCCTGTAGATGTGCAGGGAGCGGTAGTTTTCACAAACAGGACTAAGTTGGGTTGGCAGATGGAAGAAAAAGTGTTTGCTTTCAGTGTTCAGTCAATGGTTTTCATTCTGGATGTTCAGATGATCTTTAAGGGAAAATTTCATTTAGGTCGCTAGTGCAAGGATGCGACACTAATACATAATGTGTAATATTGAGGTATAACAGATGCCCCCTAAAGTGTGAGTTCAAAAGATACTAATGGTCGAAAGACTTTACAAATATGGTGCGGAGATAGCATCGAGGGGAGCAACAAGGAGCTGAAACAAAAACAAAATGTCAGATATACCACCGAGGCGGGCATTCCCATGCTCGAAAACAATTGACTCAAAGCATGGCTACTGACCAATACATTGCAGATCCATGAGTACTGAGATGATATAGACTGTAGACAAATCATGGCTACTATGAACAAGCGTAGATCCATGAGACAGTGATGACACAACCACGACCAATACAAAAGTGGATCTGTGTGACAATACAGAGGAAATATCCATTGCAACTTGTACGTAATCAAAATACAAAAGGGTGTCCAGGGTCTTCTACCTGATCGCAAACGATACAAATCTAGCCATGTGATTACAAGGTGTTGAAGTCGAACATGGTAGAAACCATTTGATTACCGGTCAATGGTGTGAACCGTTAACAAATGCGAGGGAAATCACCAATGATGACAATGATCCCCAAGGTATCTATAGTACATCTCAATGAAATGTGAATAAACGAGTTGATGTCAAGCATTCGAGAGATCATTCAATCAAAGGTCAATGATGAAAACCTACTATTGAATACGAGGAAACCTGCCATTGAGGCATGCAGGAACCAAGGTACTAGTGGTTGACTCCTAAGTCTAATTCCTGGATAGTGATTTGGTGTCGACAGGAATAGACTCGTTGAAGGTGGGCCATAATGATTCCCACATCACTGACATGAAATCAGAACGAGAGATAGTATGGACCGATGAAACAATAGAATATGTATTGACACAAAGGGAAGGTTTGACATGAAGTGGAGGTGGACTCAAGGTAATAACCCTTTGAACATATAACGGCATGAAACAAAGCTTGGCAGCAGGGACTACTTGAACAGACAGAACCAAAGGAAGTGTGAACTCATAGCAATAATGAGGACGCATGATCATAATGATGACACTATCAGCAAGACTGACTACCCAAAACAGACAAGTTGAGGATGCATGCCATGTTCAAAGGTGACGACTCACAAGCTGCCAACAAGGTAAACTTGACTCATTTTCCCATTTTCCCCCGACATGATGGACGAGTACCTCTTTGTTGTTTTACGAGCTTGAGGAGGATAACAGATGCTCGGTATATCTCATCTCATAGATGAGTCCAATCTCACATGTTTTTCGAACCTGAGGAAGGAGGGGTTCGTCCTAAAGTGGGCCCTTCGATGTTGAATTTTAATGAGTCCAACGAAGGAAAACTCAGTCGTCATTTCATGTTTAGAGAGTCTGAAAAGAACTAAAGAAGACTCCAACCGTCCTTTTTCGTAAGGTTAGCCTCATCGCCCGAAAAAGGGTAAAACAATGCGAGAGAGGACTCTTCCAGTCATGATTGGATGGAGTATTCATTTTTCGTAAGTAGTGCCCCCTAGTCCGAAAAAGGGGTAAACTATCACTAGGGAGACGATCATTCAAATCCTTTTACAAGCGTGAACGAATCAATTTCGCTTGGCCATATTTTCCTATTTTAGGAGTCTGAAAAGAGCTTAAAGAGGACTCCATGTACAACTTTGTCATGGTTGATGATCGAGTACGACAAAGGAAAAGTAAACTCGGCACAGTTCCTTTTCCGTAAATAGTCTAGCGAGGCCGGATAAAGTGATAAACCTATACTCGTTAGACACACCTTTTTACTCCAATTGTTTAACGAGCACAATAATGGTATCAAAAGCACTCGGAATATTTTTCATGTTTGGATCCATAGCATGAAAAAGGAAAAGTAAGCTCAAACACCATCTTACTATTTTTAACGAGCTCGAAGATAGGTTGGAAGAATTCTCATGATGTCTGCTTCATTTTTTAACGAGCTTGTAACAGAAAATGAACTATGCTCAGGATAATTTTCATGTTTTAATGAGCTCGAAACCTAAAAAGGAAAGTATGCTCGAAAATGTTCCCAATGGTGAACTTCTTCTCGTCATGAAATCCAAAGGTTGGTACATGCCCCCAGCATGATTGCTAGAAGTAAGTGACTTAGCTCCAACGTGGTGTGGAGATCGAGTTGACTTCAATGTAAATTCCAGAGGTTGAAGACATGCCCCCAAGCTTCATTTCATTCACCTAAGGTGTAGGCGGGTGAAAAGAAAGTTTAGGTACTAAGTCTACGAGGAGACTCGACTCAAAGGGAAAGTATGTGTTTCATTTTTTAACGAGCTTGACACAGGAATAGAACTTTGCTCAATTTATTGGTTTCATTTTTTAATGAGCTTGAAGCCAAAGGTAAACTCTACTCACGATTAAGGCCCATTGACGGATTCCTTCCCAACATGATGACCAGAGGTTGGTAAATGCCTCCAGCATGATTGCTAACAGCTAAACATGCCCCCCAAGCTTCATTTCGTCTTACTACTCTTCTTCCTTACCCAAAAATCTAGGCTACTAATCTGAATGTGTTCACCAGGGGGGTAGGGAGAACTAGGACTAAGTGACCCAGGTAGATGAAATGAAGGTTCAAATACTAACTCTAGCGAGAGACTCGAACAAATGGAAGGGAGATCTATTTCATTTTTACACAAGCTTGAAAATAGATAATAACAATGCTTGAAAGGGTCCTTTTTATTTTTTAATGAGCTCAAAACAGAAAGAAATTATGGTCGAAGGTAGTTTCATTTTTACGCAAGCTTGAAACTGAACGTAAACTATGCTTGGGATTGGTTTCATTTTTACACAAGCTTAAAACCAAAAGTAAACTGTGCTTGAGGGTTGGTTTCATTTTTTAACGAGCTTGAAAGAAAGAATAAACTATGCTCGTAGGAACCTATTTCATTTTTTAACGAGCTTGACATAGAAAGGGAATTATGCTCATAGAAACCTATTTCATTTTTTAACGAGATTGACATAGAAAGGGAACTATGCTCATAATGATGTTTGGTTTCATTTTTACACAAGCTTAAAACCAAAAGTAAACTATGCTTGAAATGATGATTGGTTTCATTTTTACACAAGCTTAAAACCAAAAGTAAACTATGCTTGAGAAAATGGTTACATTTTTTAACGAGCTTGACACCGGAATAGAACTTTGCTCCAAGTGTTCCCCCCCTAGGGGGAAGAAACCACTAAAACATGTGGAACATTTAGGGAAGTTTGGTCACTAGGATTCATGCGATGAGTGGGCGTCACAAAGGAAAGTTGATCGATGGTCACAACATTCCCATGATGGGGAAAATACATCACTCGAAAGAGTGAGGACACTACAGCCTTCATTGCATAAACGTAATCACATCCAAGGAGTAGATTAAAATCTAAGGGACCTTGGATGACCATGACATCAACACAGACAGTTTTCCCTCCCAAAGTGATAGGTAACTGAGGAAGGGACCCTAACGGTCTAGTAGGCCTTCTATTGAAAGCCAGTATCTGGTCAGTGACGGGCACAAGCCGAGGAGAACCTAAGGCTTGCCAAGCAATTGAGGATAGAATACTAACAGAAGTTCCTTCATCAACTATCGTACGAAAAATTTCTTTATCGGAAACTCCTACATATATTTGAAAAGGAACACTCGAAGGAAGACGAGATTCTGTTAGACCATTCCAATCAAAGGAAATAACCTTAGTACTTGGAGGGGGTCTCACGGAAACGGACTGGGTTTCCCCTTGCCGAGGACATTCTGAACCGATAAGAAAAACATCAGCGGTTTCCAATTCACTCTCGCTTGGAAGATAAGAATGAGACGAAGATTGTGTCAAGATGACTACTTCAGTCTGGACTTTCTTAAATGAAAGAGCGGGATCGGGTGGAGATGACAGCGACTCAATCACTTCACTCTCGGAAGGGAGAGTGGGATCAATTGCAGATGAAACTAAATTGATCACTTGGTCAACCAGCGGGGGGTCAAGGGACAACTTATTATCATTTGTTGGAAGCACCGGTTGAGAACTAGTAATATCTTCCAACCACCGTGAAGCTTCATCCATGCTTGGACAAAGGAAAGTATGGTGCATACCCTTGCATATCAAATAGGGATATAGGACTTAACCCTTCCGGGGATCACTGGTTGAGGGAGTGTCATCAACATGATGGTCAGAGGTTGACAATACAAGTGGTTTGGGGTTTTTCGACCACACTTCTGATACACGGGAAAGACCGGGGAAATCCTTGAGAAGGTGATCACCCTTGCAGAGTTTGCAAGGGAACTTGGGCTTACGAGGTGTTTTTGTAGAATGAGTGCCATTCGAGGAAACTGGTTTACGCTTGGTTTCTTTCTTATCCTTCTTCTTCTTAACTGTCCTTTTCTTCTTCTTCTTATCCACCTAATTACTAACACTATTGCTTTGATCGGGCGAGGAAGAAGGAACAGAAGAAGATTCATCCGACTAATAAGGGGAAGGATTAGTTTGGGATTGACTCTCTCGTGGTGGAGAGTTAACATTCGAAACATTGGGTGCAATCGGAATTACTGGATTGAATAACCATACCGGTAATCCTATGGTTAATCCAGAAAGATTTAACGTGGCAATAAAGGGAGGACCAATATCTCCAACTAGAGAAAAAGTAAAAGGTACCCCTTGAAAAGGGGTCTCTGGATTGGTAGTCCCAGAAGGAGCATGGGTGCATGGATGTAGATTCTCCATGAAACAAAACTAAGTGATGTGGACGAAGTCTTGTTAAAAAGAACTCAAAACCCTCAGGCAACCAAGCGTGCGAAAGGGGAGCTAGGAAAAGACAAGGCTCACATGCCAAAAGAGCAAGCTCAAAAAACTATACTGAGGTCGGTGCCACAGTAAGCAAGCTGTACAACAAAACGGCCAGAATTCCAACAAGCATCCCTACAAAGAAAAAGACCCTCTACAAAGATGAAATAGCAAGAAAAACCTCCTAACTAAGAGCTGGAGACCTCAACAAGTTGTATCCTTCGCAAGGTGATGAAATCCAAGTCGAACAATACAAAATGAGAGACCAATAATGGAAAGATATCCCTCTACCAAAAGGGATCCCGGGTAAAGAGCCCTAGTAGAAAATTCGTTAAGCTACCTCATTCATGACACGTCAGAAAAGGTTTTCGGCACTTTTGCCTTATCACCCTTGTATCACCAGTATGGTGGCCGGAGAATACAAGGAAGACAATGATCGATGTTTCCTTAGGGCTAAGTGGAGCGCGGCATTCCACAGAGTCCGTCTGGTTCTTGATCTCGCGGCGGTTTAACCCCTGAAACAATAGGAGGCCCCTCCACAAATTGGTCGTGACCGTGTCAATAAATACTAGAGGATTTTAGTTCCCTAAAGACAACTACTATGTCTCAGATGAAAAACGACAAGGGGGAATTATTTGGATGCCTATCCCCGGTGTCCTACCTAACTACCAAATTCTTTTGATTTCTTCAAGTGAGGTTAATGTTGGTTTAGTTAGGGAGATTAATTTTAGAGGCTGTCTTACACAATCGGGTTATGGAAGTGCAACTTGATGGTGTTGTGACGACTCAAACCATGCAAATGAAGATGAATCGAAATGAGCCTTTCTCTTTGATGAACACTAGCTAAAGTAAGGAAGAATTCTTTCCGTTCCCAATATGTACAACCCAATGCAAATGCAATTTTATTTCTTTCAAAATGATAGAAAGAGGTAAAGATGTACCCAAAACTAACCCAAAGTAATAAAAAAGTTATTTATATGAACACCAAATGTAGTAATTATAATATGTTTCCTATCTCTTTACACTTGAAAAAGACACATCTAATCTATGGAAAGAAGGACTCCACAAACACTTCCAATTAAATGCAAGACAAAGAGAAGCACCTAATAATATTGTCTAACTCAAATGCACATAAATATGAAACAAGCCTTTCTTCTTCTCATGAATGTAAAACCAAGAATGTCAAATGATTAAATTAAAGCAAGAAGAATGCTTATGTTTTCCAATTTAATGAATATAGCAAAAGAGTGACAAAATAAAGCTTTCCTTTGAACAAAAAAAATGGAAACAAGGGATCGATCTATTCCAACGACCAATAAATAGCTAAAGATGCAAAGGAAACAAAGCTCAAAACCCAAGAAAATGACTTCAAAAGACAAGGATGTCGCAATTTTTTCAAATCCAATCTAATCAATCCAAATGATGCCAAAACAAACAAACCTTTGGAATACTTTCCAGGAACTACCGTGGGCCTGCAGGCAACCCGGGAGCAGTACTGATAGACTACCGCGCTCTAGACAATGGTTAAGGAGTGGTACTACCGCTCTGTAGGTAGTTACAGGGGCGCGGTAGTGTCTGAACAGGGGGAAAAAGGCGGAAATTTAATAAAATATTTTGACTTTTTGATGGTTTTCCAACCCAGAGGACTTAATGATCTGTAAAAAAAGTCTAATGCAAAGAACAGGGAAGTGAATGAGGGTAAAAGAACCCAATTCTTACAATCAATGAGTGAAATTGAAAGCAAACTTCACAAGCAAAGAAAATGGATTCAATCCCCAGCGGAGTCGCCAGTTTTTGTTGTAGATATTTCTCCCTGCGGATAGGTAGAAACTCTCTTAGGATAAAGTAGGATGCACTGACTCTATGCTAAGACAAAAAGGAAACAAATGCTACCTTGAGTTCCTGAACTAATCTTCACAACAAGATTAAATGCATTCAGAAGAGATGAAAGATGTAACTCACCTTCCAATTCAACGTTTGTCCCGCTTCTAGCTCTTGATCCCGAAGCTCCAATGTAGAACCTGTTGAAATCAAACAAAGGACAAGCATGCAAGCTTCCAAATACCTTGAAGCAAATATTAAGTTCAAATCTAAACTAGATACATTTCATATCGAAGATCCATACAATACACATGAAATGGGAAAAACAAGACAAGTTATCTTTTATTACAAACTTGAAGAGTGCTTACAAAGGTTGCTTGATATACAAGCCAATCCTCCAGCTCCAAGTGCTTCCTCTAGCTATCTCTGCATAATTCTGAAGATCATAGGTTTGATGCCCCAAAAGTCCTCCCCCCTGGCTCATGGAAGACCTCTCTCTTATAGCATGTGGGAATGTTAACCAACAAGAGAGAAGTGTGGATATATGGAGGGTTTAGTGGATCAGGCCAGCTAAACAAAGAAGGAGTTAGGATCGAACCAAAGGTGGTAATCCCAACAAAATCTCCTCGAAGGTCGAATGCCAAAGTCCAAGGCAAAAAAGGCTAATTTCAGACTACCGCGCCCCCATAACTGAGCATAACGCGGTAGTACCGCGCCTCGGAAAAGGAGCAAGCGCGGTAGTGTTGACTACCGCGCCCCTGTAGATGTGCAGGGAGCGATAGTTCTCACAAACAGGGCTAAGTTGGGTTGGCAGATGGAAGAAAAAGTGTTTGCTTTCAGTGTTCAGTCAATGGTTTTCATTCTGGATGTTCAGATGATCTTTAAGGAAAACTGTCGTTTAGGTCGCTAGTGCAAGGACGCGACACTAATACATAATGTGTAATATTGAGGTATAACAATAAAGTGTGATAGAATGGTGGCCTTATAAGTAACGTGTCTTCCTAAGACTTGGAAACTAATGATGGTATTCCAAGGATTTTTTTCCCTTGTCAATTATGCTTTTCCTTTAAATAGTCGAGTATAATTAATGAGTTTTTCTTCTACACCTCCAAAGCTCGAATACTCAAGTTGGTGGTTATGCCTTGGGGGGTTATTAAAGTTCATGTGTCAACATATATAAACATTCTAGACACTTAAATAAAGTCATATGGTCATGTACTAGGTCCCTAGGTGTTTTTGTTTTAAGTTTTGAATTTATTTTTTTCGTAAATTAGACCATTTTTTAATGGTTTAACTGCAAAAAAAAAAAAATGATCAAAATGTAATAATTAAGTGGTTTGTGGGAAAAATATGACAATGGGATGCTCGTTTTCTAAGTAAGATCACCCATTTAACCCATAAACCCACTTTTCCTAAGTTTCGCGCAATTATTTATCTCAAAAAATTATATTTGCTCAAAAAACCAAAAAAAGACTAAAAAAAAAAAAAAAAATCAAAATGTAATAATTAAGTGGTTTGTGGGAAAAATATGACAATGGGATGCTCGTTTTCTAAGTAGGATCACCCATTTAACCCATAAACCCACTTTTCCTAAGTTTCGCGCAATTATTTATCTCAAAAAATAATATTTGCTCAAAAAACCCAAAAAAGACTAAATAAATGTCAATTTAAGACATAATAAAGGAAAAGACAAATTCCTAAATACATGGAAACTATCTAGAGTGGAACCGATCTTCAACTAAATTCATTGAGCAATTAAGTCAAGGTGATCTGAGCTCCGAGTAGTCTGATTCCAATTAAAGTTTGGAAGATCCAGTTGACAGAAGATGGAAGAATGCATGCTCCTTGAGATTGGGAGACTTTCACACATGGAAGATTATGATTTGAGGGTGATTTCTACAAGGTTGAGTGGCCTGCTTCTTCCATAGGTGGTGCAATATCATGCATTTGGCATTCAATCAAGATCCATATCATAGCTCGGCACTAAGACTTGAACTCTCTCTCAACTGATGCGCCCTCCTTGGAGATTGCGCCCCCCTCTGCATGTATTTTGTTATTTAAAGAGAGCATGTTGGCCTCTCTTTTGATCTGAAGGTGGAACCCCTGATCCTCCATTGTGTAATATTTTTCTGACTTCTTAAGTAATAAAAGAAGGCTTTGGACGCTATTCTTGATGTGTTCTTTGGATTTTTGAT
Source organism: Larix kaempferi (assembly GCA_027924585.1). NCBI lineage: Eukaryota > Viridiplantae > Streptophyta > Pinopsida > Pinales > Pinaceae > Larix > Larix kaempferi. The sequence continues at coordinate 16,936,908 of BSBM01000799.1, forward strand.
GTACCATGCTCTACATATGAGGTAACCTGTGTGTCTTTCACAATTTGTTCATTGTTGGGAATGTATCTGTCTTTCAAGGGGAATTAGTTTCAGAAATAATATCAAGTAATTCTTTATAGATTATTTGTTATTTTCAATAGTAGAAGGATGCATAGAAACATATAAATTCTTGCTTGAATTCATGTATTTTTAGTTATTACTTTTATTTGTTTACACATATATCATTAATCCCTTTTTACAAGTGTTGTGAAGTTTTGTAGGAAATCTAAGTTGGAAGGAGTAACAAGCACGATAACTTTTCCCATCTATCAGTAGTTTCGAATAGAGATCCATCTCTTCAATCCATCAAGGGATCTACTCCATCGCCTAAAGATTCTTGCTCAACCCCCATGGGTTCAAACTTCTAGATCCACATTACTCTCTTCTCTCTTGGTTACCATTCCATCTAAAGTTTAAATCTTGTTTCAAAATTTTATTTGATTAATAGATCCAAACAAGTAGCAATCTAAAGAACCTAATAGTTCCATTATTTATTTAGATCTAGATTGCTTCCTTCTCCTTTGCAAAATTTTAAAGTAGATCTAAAAGAAGCAAAGATAGAATAGTTTTCAAATTGTTAAAGTTTTATCAAGCAAGTATAGTGCTATTGATTTTCTTTCCATCTCTTCAAAAGGCAAGCAAATACCTTAAGAAAGGCAAGTTTTCTAGCTTGCCTTACTTAGTTGTTTTTTGGTCTTCTTTCATTAGTTTCATCAAGAAATTTTTTGCAAATTTTTTTAGTATGGCCAAAGACACCTTTTAAGTGTTTTTGGGCTCTTTTAAGACTAATTTAGTTCACTGTTTTTTTTTAATATTTTAGCAGTTTTGAACATTTAAATGGTCAAAATCTGATATCTGGAGGCTTTCATGACCATCTGATGAGCTACTTTTACCATCCTTTATTTCTTCTAGCTTCTGTAAATTGTTTTGGTTCCAATTCATAAAGGACCAAAAATATTTATTTAGTTGGGTTGATGTAACAGAAAAAATAAAAAGAGAAAATTAGGTTATTCCAGCACCTTCCCCCATCCCCGAAGGGGGGATCTGCATTTTTTTTAGTTTCATTTTTTTTATTTAATTATTTGATTTATATTAGTTTCTTTATGCAAATAGTAATTAGATAACATCACAAGCACACAAATCATCCATGGACGACTGTTAGATTAAATTTATCATTTCACGCATTTGGTCAATTTTTAAAAATTTTAAAGTTTTGCAATAAAATTTGAGCCCTTACTTTCGCGAAGTACTACACCTTTTTGGTGTGTGGAAAAGAGACTCTTGGGATGTAGATTAGTTAATAACTCACATTTAAATATTAAATAAAATTAACCAAGACTTGAAATCTAATGTATGCTCTTGACCGTTGTAGCTTAGTCTGAATAGTTGGGTCAATCAGAAAAGGACGTAGAGTGACTAGTATTAATAGGACAATCCCTTCAACGTTTCAATCTTGAGAACTTGGGAGTTCGAGTGAGGCTAACTATAGATTCAATAGGTTTCCATAAGAAGGTTCATGCTTGCATGGTTGGACACTTGGTATAGCTATCACAATGTCTAGTTCAAAGGAGCGATTCAGAGTTGGGGAAAACCAACAATCAACCCACTCCTTTAATACTCATTAATAATTAATAATTTAAAACGAACCAATGATACTTTGCAGTACTTTCATCAAATGAAACAGAAACGATCGCACTTACAATATTGGCACTGGTCATCGTATATCTTTTTGGATTAAGTTAAATCCATAAAATGTCGTATATATCTTTCAATATCATGTGTTGTGGTACTTAAAATTAATTGCAATTGTTTCTTGTTTCAGTTTTTCCATTTCAGCATTAAACTCCTAAAATGGATTTTACTCTTTTTTATATAGTTTAAAATCCATAGTTTCTTTTATAGGGACCACCCCCCTTGGCTTCGCCGGGAGTAGCCTAGACGGAGGATTCGAGTAATCAGGTGACATAACTTGACTCTGAATTTCCCCAAGGACATAATGAGCGGCTTGAAGGTTTCCTGTCGCGTTCCCCCCAAGTGTGTATTAAGCAGAAACAACCCCTACATTAATTATTGAGACATATTACATTGAATGCATGTTAATTATCTAGTGGGATTTATTCAATAACTAACATAGAGGACCTAGTCAATTGTATTACATGGCCACAATACATATCCTATGTAATGCCTACCTCAACACTCTAATTGAAATGTAGTTTTTGTACTTAGGTTAAGTTGTATTTCATGGAATGGAAATATTTGAAATATAATGTTCAAAAATATATTTCATAGCTTTGGCATTAGGGTGAATTATTGTATATTGTAAATAAATTATGGTTCATATTGTAAATTATTATGTTTGTGTAATATTAATCATTGAGATATATATATTGGAATCATATGTTGATAAGAGGAAATTTGTAAATGTCACTATACTTCCTTAGCCAAATGCATTGTATATGAATTACGAAGGTAACCAAATTAGGAACTATAATTGTTTTCTAAATTTTGTTCAATAATAAGCCAAATAGTGATAACTGTTTCCCAAGTTAAGTTATGACACACATCAGTTCAAAGATTGCTAGTACAAAAAAAAAAAATCACTTGCTAGTTTAGATAGACCTTACATTTGGTATCAGAGCATGGTCGAACCTAGTTCGGACCGAAATGTTTCCGCAATACTTTGATAAATTGTTTAGTTAAAAAAAATTTACTTGCGTGAAAAATCAGACTTTTCCATGGACCGACAGACTCGCCGAGGTAGGACAGGGAGGGGACGAGCACGAGCAGAACGTCCGCCAACTCCTCCAATAGCTACTCCACCCAGAGCCGGAGAGATGGTTAATTTTCCCGCCGACGAATTCATGAACATGATGAGGAAATTCCAAAGAATGTCGGAAGCACTGTTGACCCGACTGGACCATGTGGAAGACCAACCCTTGGTACCTGCAACTAAACCACAAAACCCACCTCCTGCCAACATTCATAGAGAACTGGAAAAAGTAATATTTCCATAATTTTGGGGTTCCACTGAAGGAGCCACGGCAGAAGCTTGGTTAGAAAGCATGGAAATGTGATTCACCTTGAGGGACTACACCTCGAACCTGAAGGTACACATGGCCATTTTGCAGCTGAAAGCGGAAGCCCTACTCTGGTGGAAGACATTGAAACCACAGTTGGGAGTCGAGGCCAACGAAGTGTCATGGGAACTATTTGAAGAACAGTTTCGCAAACACCACATGTCTGAAGAGTTCATTGAGAGGCAGCTCAATGAGTTCAATTCGCTCCGACAGGGAGCAAGAACAGTGCAGGAGTACAAGATCAAGTTCATGGAACTTCTGAGGTATGCACCTCACATCTCGACAGAAAGGCTGAAGGTGAACAAATTTACTTATGGACTGAACAGAAACATTAGAGACAAGGTCCGCATTCTTACTCTGCCTACATTGCATGATGTGGTGCAAAAAGCTTTGATAGCCGAAGAAGAACTGGTAAACACAAGTCCATCCAGGAAAAAATTTCCCATTCGGAATCGGGTAGTACCACCTTCTGCCCCGCCAAGAGTGAATTTCGATTAGTGAAATAACTTCAGAGGACCTATGCATGGAAAACCAGTTAGAAACAACAAAACGTCGTACAAGCCACCACCCAGAAGAGACAACGCTAGAACATTTAGGAAACCAGCGCAGTCAGGACCACACGGCAATAACGCACCCACTGGAAGATCAAGAAGAGGACCAAAGGAAGGATGTTGTGTTTGCAGAGGTCCGCACTTTCAGGTTGACTGCGCTCAACAATAGACAGGACTGAGATAGTGACAAAGGCCACCTCAAACTATTGCTGCAGATCTAGGTCGAGCACATCATATACATGCGGCAGTCAACAACCGTTAAGCGGAACATCAGTTCACTGTACTAGAACGACTGGCACACTTAACGGTATGCAATTCTCCTTACGCATTGACCTAGGTGCTACTGAAAGATTTATTTCTTATTCTGCACTAGAACGAAGCAAGATGATGGCATGTGCACAAAACGATTTCGACTTAGTCGAAATGGCATCCGAAAATACCCATAGTGTGGGACTGAAACTCGAGAATTGTGAGTTAGACATAGGAGTATGTCGCACTAGAACTTCTTTCTATGCGACCGCCCTCGGAGCCTATGACTTAATCCTAGGCATGGATTGGTTGGAATCCCATGCTGTCATTTTAGACTGCCGTAGCAAGGAACTAACTTTTTATGATGATGAAGGTCATAAGAGGCTCCTTAGAGGGATGAAGAACAAGGTATCGTTGCGGATGATTTCTGCTTTACAACTGAAGAGAAGCATGAGGAAGGGATGTCAGCTATATGAGGTAATAGCAATGAACAAAGACAAGGACAAAGCTGACATTGTTGACCATCCTCTATTTGCGGAATACATGGATGTATTTCCCGAAGCCCTACCCGAATTACCACCTCGGAGAGAGCTAGACTTTACCATAGAACTAAATCCAGGGACAAAACTGATCACAAGAGCTCCATATAGAATGTCTGTGCCAGAACTGAAGGAACTACAGATGCAGTTACAAGAGCTCTTGGATCTAGGGCTGATTAGACCAAGCATCTCCCCATGGGGAGCACCAGTACTCTTTGTTAAGAAGAAGGATGGGTCGTGGAAACTCTGCATTAACTACCGCCAGTTGAACAAGGCTATTGTGAGGAATCAGTATCCTTTTCCTAGGATCAATGACTTGTTCGATCAGATGAAAGGCGCCACAATATTTTCAAAGATTGATTTACGATCAGGTTACCATCAGTTGAGAATCACAGAAGCTGGTATTCCGAAGACTTCTTTTAAGACACGGTATGGACACTACGAGTTCGTAGTGGTAACTTTTGGGTTGACCAATGCACCTAGTATCTTCATGAACTTGATGAATGGCGTGTTCCGCCAGTATCTAGACAAGTTCGTGCAGGTATTCCTCGATGACATTCTTATCTACTCCAGGACACTAGAGGAACATGAAGAGCACATCCGGTTAGTTTTGCAGTGTCTCAGAGAAAACCAACTTTATGGGAAGTTGTCGAAATGCTCCTTCTTCCAAAAGGAAATCCACTATTTGGGACATATTATTTCTAGCAACGGTATAGCAGTAGATCCCGCCAAGATCGAGGCCATTTGGGAATGGCCAGCGCCGACGACTGTACATGAAGTGAGAAGCTTCATGGGACTTGCGGGATATTACAGAAGGTTTGTCGAAGGATTCTCGAGGATTGCAGGACCGATCACTAAGTTGCATAAGAAGGATAGGCCATTTATTTGGACAGATAAATGTGTCAAGGCATTTGCAAAACTGAAGGAGATATTGACAACGGCACCGGTTCTAAAGGTGTCGGGCATGGAGGAAGATTTCTTGGTATGCAATGATGCATCCAAGGATGGAGTCGGATGTGTGCTAATGCATGGAGGGAGAGCGATTTCCTACTCCTCTCGGAGACTCAGACCTCATGAGGAAAAATATGCGACACATGACATGGAACTGACTGCAGTAATGCATGCTTTACACTTATGGCGACACTACCTAATAGGAAGGAAATTTGAACTGAAGACGGATCACCATGGATTGCAGTATATCTTTACTCAGAGTGATCTAAATGCTAGACAGAGGATATGGTCAAAATAGTTAAGCGAGTATGACTTTGACATTACCTATGTGAAGGGAACCCTGAACAAAGTAGCAGATGCACTTAGTCGAAGACCCCGCATCTTCTCAGTGATTCCGATGCAGACCAACCTGAGAGAAAAGGTGCTTGGGCTACAACAAGAAGACAAGTGGTACAACGAGGTAAAGGTCGAGATAGAATAGGAATAGATGGAACTACCCAAGTATAAGGGTTATTCATTGGAAAATGACGGGTTGTTGAGATACAACAACCGTATTTATGTACCAGAGAACAATGAGCTCAAGAACCTAGTCCTAGAAGAAGCTCACCGAGTTGTTATAGAACACATCCTGGCATGAAGAAGATGTATGCAAACCTTTATACTCTATTCTTCTAGCATGGAATGAAGAGAGATGTGGTAAACTTTGTCGCCAAATGCATGGAGTGTCAGCTAGTCAAAGCTGAACATAGACATCTCGCCGGACTACTTCAGCCTCATGCCATTCCTGAGTCAAAGTGGGAAATCATCTCCATGGACTTTATTGTGGGATTGCCGCTAACCCGCAAGAGACATGATACCATCTTTGTGGTAGTAGACACTCTCACGAAGAGTGCACATTTTATACCCATCAAGAACACTTATCAGGCCCCAGAGATTGCTAGAGTATTCATTGATGAGATTGTACGACTGCACGGAGTGCCGAGGAAGATAATATCTAATCGGGGATCAGTATTCATAGGTAGATTTTGGACGAGCTTCCAGGAATCTATGGGAACACGACTCAACTTCAGCACTGCATACCATCTGGAGACTGATGGGAAGATTGAGAGAGTGAACCAGATACTAGAGGACATGCTAAGAATGTATGTGATGGATCAGCAGACCCGTTGGGAGGAGTTTCTACCTCTAGTAGAGTTCACATATAACAGCAGCTATCAGAGTTCGATACAGATGGCGCCATTCGAGTGTTTGTATGGCCGACCCTGTCAAACACCCTTGAGTTGGGACAAACTCGAGGATAGGACTCTACTTGGACCTGAGGTGATTCAGGAGATGGAAGAACAGATGGCAGATATCCGTGCTCAACTGAAAGAAGCACAGGATCGACAGAAGAGTTATGCCGATGCGCATAGACTCAATAGAGAGTATCAGGTTGGAGATCGAGTATTTTTGCAAGTGAGGCCGCAAAAGAGTACTATCAAGTTTGGGAAAGGGACGAAGCTATCTCCTAGGTTCGTGAGACCCTTCGAGATATTGGAACGGATAGGACCGGTTTCCTACCATCTTGCACTACCATCATCATTGCATAGGATGCACAATTTTTTTCACGTATCAGTACTTAGACATTACATTTCTGATTCAGCACATATCATTGACATGAGTAACTTACAGATAACGGACGAAGGGGCCGTGACGGCAGAGCCAATATGCATATTGGACTGTCGAACACAGCAGCTTAGGCACCATGTGATTGATCAGGTCAAGGTTCAATGGGATAGTTATAGTCCCAGTTCGTCGACCTGGGAGGATGCAACTGAGATGCGTCAGGACTTTCCTTTTTTGTTTTGAACTTTGGGACGAAGTTTCAATAAGAGGGGGTGTATGTAATGCCCGCCTCAGCACTCTAATTGAAATGTAGTTTTCGTACTTAGGTTAAGTTGTATTTCATGGAATGGAAATATTTGAAATATAATGTTCAAAAATATATTTCATAGCTTTGGCATTAGGGTGAATTATTGTATATTGTAAATAAATTATGGTTCATATTGTAAATTATTATGTTTGTGTAATATTAATCATTGAGATATATATATTGGAATCATATGTTGATAAGAGGAAATTTGTAAAGGTCACTATACTTCATTAGCCAAATGCATTGTATATGAATTACGAAGGTAACCAAATTAGGAACTATAATTGTTTTCTAAATTTTGTTCAATAATAACTATCATGTAAAACTACACTCCTATCCATGAAGGTATTCATATTACAGAACTCCGTTGCGTACGAGGGAGCTCTGCAATCGAATTAGGCCGATTAGGAGGAATAGAACTAATCTAAATCCTGATGAGCATTTTTGGAGAGAATGAACTGCAAGCTCAGTCCGATTTCCAGGTTCAGATCTGGAATCAATCAAAGATTGAGTCGATTTCATACTAAATTTGAATCGAGTTTCAACAGCGAATGATCTGATGATTGTTGTAGTTGAAGATGGATCTTGTTTGATTTGAGGGAGGAGCAAGAAAGCCGAGCAAGAAATCCGAGCAAGAAGGAAAGCCGAGCTAGAAAGTCGTTGTGGAATTGACGATAGCAGGAGAAAGCAAGCCGAAGTGGATTCTTGGAGCTATTTGCAAGCAAACTGATGGGATTGCATGCGATCGGAGGCATATTGTGGGCGGATCGAACAGGAGATGCATTTGCTGACAGCTCTACGGTGCTTGCCAGGAGGTGTGCAGCATTGAATGAGCCAGCATTACAAATGTTGAATGGAATGTAGTTTCAGTTGATGAAGCTCTGTTTTGGCAACGGCTTTGCGGTCGAACTTCTTGGTCGACTGTCAATGGAATCAAGATGATGAAGGATGAATTTGAAGCTGGTCGGTCCTTGAGCCGGTGGATGGAACGGGGTTACTGAGATTTTTTTGAGGGCTTCCGAGATCTGAGTTTTTTGGCAGGGGATTTGCATGGCAGAGGACGTAGGTTACACGGGTGTCGGGGTTGGTGACAGTGGGAATCATACTGATGGAGCGGTCTATGCTGGGATGACTCGGTCGGGGGTGTTGTCTGGGCCCTCCATGACTGGCGGGGGGCCTGAGGTCATTTCTGGGCCCACCTTGACTGGCAGGATTAGTCCTCGGACAGGGACTTTTGCTAAGGATAACTTTCTTTAAAAACCAGCTAAGATGGTAAAAGAAAGGAAGCGACAGGATCAATTGGTGCTAGGGGTGGATGTTACAATGGATGAGGCGGAGGATCTCTCTCTCACTATTGTGGTAGGTCATGTTCGTGGCAGAAGATATGGTCGGGGTTTCCTTCAGCGATGGGCGGCTGAGCAGTGGAGGTATCATGTGTCATCAGCCCCTGAAGTCCGGGTACTGACGAAGGGTTGGTTTTCCTTCACTTTCATGAACAAAGGGGAGGTCGACGCTGTTTTGAGTAAACATTGGTCGATGTTGGGAGTTCCTTTAGTCCTGCGAAGCTGGTCCCCATTCTTCGACTCAAAAACGGAGAAGGTTGATAAAGAACCGCTGTGGGTGAAGCTTCCTGGGTTTCCAATGCATCTGTGGAATGAATCTCGTTTTGCTGCGATGGGGAATTTTCTTGGTGAATATGTGTGTTCAGATTCCTCCCATCTTGAGACTGGCAAGTACACGGTGGCAAAGATATTGGTAAATATTGATCTTCGGCTGGGACTCTCTGCTGAGATCAAAGTACAATCCAAGGAGGGGGACTTTGTTCAAACCCTGGATTATGTGGGTGTGCCGTTTCGGTGCCACCGCTGCCATTCTCTTGGACATATGGTTTCCAGATGTCCTTTACCATTTCGAAATTGTAAGCCACTGAATGATGAGGTAAATGAAGTGGGTACTGATCCTGTGACGAAGGATAACTCTCAGGCGGTGGAGGATGTTGGGGGTGGGCCTGCTATTAACAGGGGGACCATCTACGATTCTGTGGTACCAGCTGATATCAGTGGGAGACATGGCACAGCGGATTTGCAGCCATCTTCGGTGATCAAAGGTAAGGAGCTCATTGGGAGTGCGGAACTTGATGATGAGGGGGCTTCGGTGACTCCTACTTCATTGACTACTTCCAGTTTGCATCAGCAGCTATCCATAAATCATCGGGGTTCAGCTGAGATGTCCTCAGGTATGTCACATTTATTTTCACCTGTTGTTTCTGTTTTTGATGTTTCTGATGCTTTGGGGGACGGTAGGATTGGGTCTACTCCTGTTGCCCATTCGGACACTCCTTGTCCAGTAGCTCCTTGTGTGCTGACTGATGTGGATGGTGATTTTTTGACGCCCATTGTATCCAACAAACACTCGACCTGCTCTGAGGGCCGTAGTATCCGTTATGCTCTTCGCAGTAGGGAGATACCTGTAGCTGGTATGGGGGGGAAGGGGCTCCCTGAATTGGCCAATAGTGTTGGGAGGAAAGGTTGAGGCCGTAAATCCCTTTTGTCTAAAGCACAAGACCGGGCAAAGGTGGATTTAGTGATGGGTACACAATCTTCTATTGAGTGGGCACTTGGAGCAGTGAAAGCCCAGGATGGGGGTTTGATATGAAGATTATGTCCTTCAACTGTCGTGGGTTGGCGAGTCCCATTAAAAAATCGTCGCTTAGGAGGCTGGTAGACTTTAATCAACCGGATGTTTTACTGCTGCAAGAAACTCTGGGTGGCAGTGAGGATGTAGTTCGGGCTTTAGAAACTTTGCTTCCCGGATGGAAGTTTGTTGGAGTGGATGCTCGGGGGCGCTCTGGAGGGCTGGCCTCGGGGTGGAAGGTTAAGAGTTGCAGATGTGATTGTTCTTGGGGAATTTCTTCTGGTATCGGTTTGGAAGTCTGGGATGCGGAGATTGGGAGGATGATCACGGTTCTCAATATTTATGGGCCCTATTTAAATAGGGTTGGATTCTGGGACGCCTTGTTATGTATGGATCTTTTTGATGGAAAGGATGTGATTTTGGGTGGGGATTTCAATCTTACTCTGGGGACTTCTGAAGTGTGGGGACCTCGAGCTGTGCCGGATACATTAGCAGATTATTTCATTCATGCCTTTGCTAGGAAGGATCTTCTCGACATTTTACCACCCAAGTTAACTCCTACTTGGAGGAATAAGAGAGCAGGGGAACATCGGGTGGCTAAGAGACTAGATAGGTTTCTGGTGGCCGATGTGTTGGCACTGGGTGTTGATATTGTCAGGCAGTGGGTAGGGTCAGGTGGGATATCTGACCACTGCCCCATCTTCCTGGAGTTACGTGGTGGTAGGAAAAAACCACCCAGCCCTTTCAAATTCAATGCTAGTTGGCTGAAGGAGGCAGATTATCTTAAAATGGTTCAGGATCTGTGGGTTCATCGACCTCTTGATTCTTTGATACATGCAGGTGCACACTTCCAAAACAACCTTAAGCGAATCAAAGAGGCCACTATTTCCTAGGCACATGATAGAAGGGCGATTGATGAACAGACCTTACGGGCTGCTGAGCAGAATATTGATCGGATTCTTAACAGTCGGGGAATGGGATTTCTGGATGAACAGCAGAAAGGTGAACTGGTGGAGTGGGAGAGACGTAGAAATGTGATTCTGTGTGAGAGAGAAGAGATGTGGAGGTTGAAAAGCAGGGCGATATGGCTTCAGAGTGGTGATGAGAATACAAAATTTTTTCAAGCATACGTTAAGGGGAGGAAATTCACCAACTCTATTTGGGAACTATCTAACGAAGGGGAACCGGTCTCCAGCTTTGATGGCTTAGCAGAGTTGGGTGTAAAACATTTTGGTGATTTATTCACTGCTCAGCCTGGAGCCTCCATTGCTGATGTTATTAAGGTGACTCAGCTTTTCCCTCGCTTTGTGGGGGATGAAGATAATAGACGGTTAATGGAGGAGGTGCTGCCGATTGAGCTCTCGCTGGTCATGCAATCCTTTCATAAAGATAAAATCCCGGGGCCAGATGGCTGGCCTATAGAATTCTTCTTAGGATTCTATGACTTCTTCGGGGAGGAATTATTGAATGTGGTGGAAGAATCGCGAAAGGCTGGTTTTGTCCATGGCCCCTTCAACTCCACCTTTATAGCTCTCATTCCGAAGACGGACAAGCCTGACATCTTTGATGAATTCAGACCTATCTCTCTCTGCAATTGTATCTATAAGATCATATCTAAGGTTATGGCGAGGAGACTCAAGAATATTTTGTCGCAGCATATTTCTTGTGAGCAATTTGGCTTCTTGGAAGGTCGCCAAATACATGAGGCCATTGGCGTTGCCCAGGAAGGTCTACACACACTGAAAGTGCAGAAACAAAAGGGTGTCGTGATTAAGATTGATCTCTCTAAAGCATTTGATAGGGTTAGCTGGCTATATATCCGGATGCTTCTTACTCACCTGGGGTTCTGCTACGAATTTATTAGATGGATTATGGCCTGCATCACTACGGTTAGCTTTGTTGTACTGATCAATGGCTCTTCTAGTCCATTCTTCCATGCGGGAAGGGGTCTACGATAGGGATGTCCCCTATCCCCGCTGCTGTTTCTCCTTGTTGTTGAAGGACTCATTCGATTTAAGCGGATGGTTCCTTTCGGGGAATATCCATTTCTCAGGTTCTGTATATTACACATCTCCTTTTTGTTGATGACATTCTGATATTCTGTGATGGCTCGAGACAGGATATTGATAAGGTGGTTGAAGGTCTACATTTAGTGCAAGTAGCAGCAGGTATGTTAGTGAATATTGACAAATCTACTATCACTTGCTTGAATTTAACAGAGCTGGAGATTCAAAGACTGGCTAACAAACTACCTTATCAGACATTGGATATTGATGATGGATTAAGGTACCTAGGCTTTCACTTGAAACCGAATGCTTATCTGAAGGCTGATTGGCACTGGTTATTAGAAAAATTGGATAAGTGTCTACATGGATGGAGTCACAAATGGCTCTCTCGGGCAGGGAGGCTGGTTCTGGTCAAATCTATTTTGGAAGCAATTCCGGTGTATTGGATGTCTCTTGCTTGGATCCCCAAAGGTGTTCTGGAGCAGATCCGAAGATTATGTTTTGCTTTTCTTTGGAAGGGGAAGAGTGAGCATCAGGCATTGGTGTGGGTCAGATGGGAAAGAATTGTTGTTCCAAAAGCACTAGGAGGATGGGGGTTAAAGAATATTTTTATGTTTGCAAAAGCATTGGGGGCCAAAGTGTCGTGGCGACTTATCCATACTCAAAGTCTCTGGACTAGAGTAGTATATCATAAATATATTGCTCCTCTTACTCTTCTCGAATGGATCAGGCTGGGCAATAAGTCGAGGGTTAATTGCTCTGTGGTCTGGAAGGCGGTGGTGCAGCATTTCTCATTGGTCGGATCTGGATTAGTGTGGAGGATTGGCAATGGACGTCTCATCCGAATTGGGCTGGACCCATGGGTTGGCTGTAGGGGTGCACATGTACTCCCTGCGGTCTTGAGGACTTATTTGGATGCTAGAGGCTATAATTTTCTGGCTGATATAGCGGATTCAAGAACATCTTCTCTTTGGCATCAGGGGTGGTTCTCTGCACAGCGACTGGAGATCAATGTAGATCTGCAGGGGGCTTGGGAGGATTTTCTGCGGCTCTTAAGAATTACAAATATTCGACTGACTGATAGGGCTAATGAACTGATCTGGGACCACCATCCCTCGGGTATTTACACACCAAAAAATGGTTATATCCTGCTTAATGTGGAAGTACATAACAGGGGATTAGTGTGGTGGTGGAATTATTTGTGGAAGTTAAGATGTCTGAGTAAGGCAAAATTACTATTCTGGGCTATCCTTGAAAATAAGGCACCTACCTGGGACATCCTGCAAAAACGATTTCTCCAGGGTCCGGGGATCTGCCCTCTATGTCGGGATGCGGAAGAAACTAGTGCACATTTATTCATTCATTGTCGGTTTACATAGGCGGTTTGGGATGATATTAGAAAGTATTTGCATTTGCAGATGAGGTGGAGGGTCGAGAGTGTCCTTGCGGCTTTCCAGGGGTGGTGGACATTACACAGTACTTCTTCCTTATGCGCCATACCGTGTATTGTTGCCTGGGGGATCTGGATTACCAGAAATCTGCACATTTTCCAGGATCGCAGGGTACCGATTGAGACTGTAGAGGCTAACGCTGTAGCGGTGATCCATCATTACATGGCCCATGCCCAGGCGATTCGTACACGTTCTGTGCGTGAGGAACAGATTGATAAATCATTGCCATGGGCTTTTTTTGATGGAGCTTCATTGGACCACGGATCGGTTTGTGGAGGGGGGGGAATTCTTTACAAAGCTGAGGATCATTATTTTCATCTGGTGGCTGGATTGGGGAGAGGAACAAATAACTTCGCTGAACTCATGTCTCTAAAACTTCTGATGTTATTTGCACTTGAACAAGGCTGCCTATCACTTCAGATTTTTGGAGATTCCATGGTTGTTATTAACTGGGCTAAGGAGATCACTAATTTCCATGTGATGGTACTATCACCTATCCTGGAGGAGGTGATACGGTTGAAGCAGTCCTTCAATCACATTTCATTTACTCATATTTACCGGGAGAGGAATGGGATGGCGGATCAGCTCTCTAAGGATGCAACGCAGCAGGAATTAGATCTTGGTATTTGGAGGATTACAATTCATTCTCTTGGAGGCACTTTCAGCTATTATCATAGACCTTTTCATGAGGTTTTTGAGGCACAGAATTGAGCAATAGCTCAGTTTTTGATGACAAATGATGGTTTTGTTTTCTGTTATAGCAATAGTTCTTATGTATTTGGATATATGCGGGAACTATGGTCAGCAGTGACTTGTTGTATGGGACATTAGATATGAAGTCAATTTGGGACAGTAAATATGTGACAATGTAGGGATCTCAGTGAATCTACTACATGTGCAGAGTGTAATTTTGTTCATCTATTTGAAATAAAATTACGATTTTTTCTGAGGAAAAAAAAAAAAAGGAACTATAATTTTTTTCGAAATGTTGTTCAATAATAAGCCGAATAGTGATAACCGTCTCCCAAGTTAAGTTATGACACACATCAGTTCGAAGATTGCTAGTACAAAACAAAAAACAAAAAAATCACTTGCTAGTTTAGATAGACCTTACATCCTATCATTAACTCTAATGGGCCCTTATGTCTGTATTACTTCAATTTAGAGAATCCCACCATGGCTTCACGTTATGAAGAGTGGGTGGTTTTATCAACTAAAGAGTGGGTGGTATATACTCACTTATGGGTGGCCTTGATATTGGTGCAAATTTTGTTGAAATACGTGTTAGAAAAACATGATCACAGAGCAATAACAATAAACAAGATGCAAATACAAATCACATAAAACACATTACAAGAGAGACACCAACATAGTGTGGTTCACCCAAGATGGGCTACCTCCACACATATATTGCCAGTCCTTATTATTATACCATCCAACAAATGAAGGGAAACAATTTGCAGCATATCCACTTCAATTTCCTCTTCACTCTCTCTCAGTCTCTCTTACACAATCATAGAGATATTTACAATGAGCCACTACAATATGTTACACAACCGTATTACAATGTATTCCTTTTAAAGGGGAATTACCATGGTAAAATACTATGGGCTACCCAATACCATGGGCCCGCAAACTGTTGGCCAACAAACAACCCAAAAAATTCTTTTGGGGGACGAAGCCCCCGAACCCCTGTCGAAGTCCCACTTGTCCTCGGACCCCCACACCCCCTCGTTGGGATGAGTGTACAGTCCACCTGCACATCATATAAAACTGGGGTACAAACACGGTTGAAACAACAACATCTCTAAATCACGAAGATCAATCTCCACAACCAACACTACATCAAAGATCTCATTTTGGCTAGATGAAGATGAAAAAAATCACTTGGTGGTAAGAATTCAATGCAAGTAGGTCTCCTATTCTATTGTATATGTAACAATTTATGTCTTCTACTTATCTCTTCGTTTTTAAAAGCACACTATATGGCACTTGTGTTATCTCTTCATGATTAAACTTTGCACTTCCATTTTGAATTTGTCTTGGTTTAATCATAAATATGACAATCATAATAGTGGTTTAACAAATAATCCTTTGCAAAATTAGAGCACAAATCATCATCTTAATTTTGACAATCATAATTTTGGTTTAATATTAAATATTAATGGCATCTTATGAATATCATGAATAGATGGCATTTTCAGTTTATAAGTTTTGTACAATTCAACGGGCCTAATTTGAAACACAAATTCAATAAGCCTAAATTGAATTCAAATATTCAAATTTCTAACGATAAGACTTAGCACCCACATAAGTGAATATGCATTAGATGCTCTTTACATATTTTATTGAAAATTAAGATGTTTTCAAAGTGCATGACTACAAATGTGTCTAAATGTGTATTTTTTAACCAGTTTTACAACCACACTCAAATTTCTTAGGACACTTGCACTCAAAATGTCTTATAGCATCCGCAATTTGGTTTCATGTACAAAAATCAAATCAAATGCAATATCATGGGAAACGAAGAATTGCATTGGCATTGCATGAAATAGAATTTACAACACATTATAGAGAATAATATTCCATGATATTGATCTATTTGCATATACAATAACAGAGTATTCCAATGAATTTATTTATCCCAATACAAATTGCAAAAAACAGATCCATTGAACATCATTTGTTACAATTCCATATCAGACTGATCTTGAACATCGTCCAAGTTGAGATCTGAGTCCTGAATATCAAAATTTGTATCCAACCCTTCAGAATCATTGTAAAGATTGTCCAAAACAACATCTGCAACATCTAGCACCAAGTCATCCATCAATGTAATCATCATCATTGAGATGTGACTCATAATCCATTTGGTCAACCGGATTCCCCCCCTTCATCTAAGTCCACTTCTTCCTCAATCTCTCTAGCCACATCTTCTTCTTGAACATATTCATCTTCAGGAAAAGTATACTTTACGGGTCATCCTCTTGGATAAAATCTAACAACAAATGACCAACCTATTTACCTGGTACCTCTGGAAAAAAATACCAGCTCACATTGACTTGGAAATACATATGGATGTGTATCCCTCTTGTACCTATTAGTATTAATCATGGTAAATCCATTTTCATGATCAATAATTTTCCTTTCATCACCTTGTAGCAACAATTTGTACCACCTCACCTTGAAGGGAACAACTTTGAAGGATTTAAAGTCTATATCCAAGATTTCTTCCAAATATCCATATTACCTCAAATATAATGTGACCGGATGTCTATCACCCTAGAGGGAAATATTAGTAACCTAGAAAATTGCAGTAATACCACTATCACATGTTTTTCTCCTGTCATCCAACTCTTTGGTGCGAAATTTTCTGTCATTTAACCACATAGCCTTATTATGTTTCACCTGTATTCTCAATATGTTAGAAATGGATTGTTAGGAAATGGTTATAAGTATATGTATAAGATAATTTGAAATAAAAAGACAATAATGTGATTTGAAATATAAAAATGAATGGTAGGCATGGCTTACCTTTCTATCTTTTGCACCATGTGCTAAATCAATTTGTTGTTGGCTTAAACTTGTGTCATGATCCAAATAATCATTTTTCATCATCTATGCCAAGTCATTCCATCTTAATTCACCATAAAATTCTTCACATTGTTCTGTCCATATCTTCATAAAATGAAGATTATTTGCAATGTATACATTAATTGCATCCCACTCTATACTACTTAGAACAATGACAAAAAAAGTGTTAGTTAAACAACTAAGCTATTAACCAGTGTACCAAAAACATGTATGGAGATATTAAATACAATACAAGATTCTACCTTTAAATTTTCTCCATATATCATTCCCCAACAACACCTCCCCTTTAAATTTGTTGGTAGAATTGGAATCCCAAAGGAGCGGCACATCCATATCACCCACTACTTGGGGTAAGTCCTCACTAAAATATGTAGTGGATTGATATAGCATGTACCCTTCAACCATCGATCCTTTTCGACGTGATCTCTATCTAACAAAGGCCTTCAATTATTTCAAGTGACTCTCCACCAACCACATTAACCTTTTGCAAAAGGGTCCACATATTTCAATCTCTTGCACTAGCTATATTAGGTAGTGTTCCTGTGCATTGAAAAAGGCTGGAGGAAGATACTTTTTTCATATCACACATAATTTAGGGAGTTTTCCTTTGCCAATACCTAATATCTTCCTTTTGTATTTATTTATATGGAAACCACTTACAATTGCAATGAAACTTGATGTGTCAACATTCAAATATATAAGACAATAAAAGCAACTATGGACCCTCTATACAATTAATATTAATTCAACTATAAATTTATACATACCTCATGTTCTTTCCAACATCATAAATAACCTTCTGAATGTTGTTTTCAAAGATATTAGGCAAATCTAGAGGTATAAAATACTCCAACAAGGATACAATGCATATTACTAACAAATAACATATATACCATTATATATAACTTAATAGAGATAAACATGAATTAATAAAAAATAATGTATATAACATAAAATAAACAATCAAAGTTGCAAAATAGTGAACCTTGATAAATGTATGCCAATTATGAGTTTTAACCCCCCAATAAACCTCCTTGCTTAAATGTCAATATATTACTTATGTTTGAAGCAAACCAAGTGGGAAATTTTATCTTCCGATGAACCTCTTTTATAGTAGCACTATCTTGATCAGTTAATAACCATGGGAGATTGGTGGAATTTCCACTATCCTAGGTTTGATTCAAATATTGCAATGAGTTGGATTCTTGAATGTCACTAATATTTTTTGCAATGTTTTCCTTTTTATTCCCCTCATCTATAATTTTCCACAAGAACTCTATGACATTCTTTCCAATATGCACTGTGTCGAACAATGAGCTACGTGTAGGTGCTCATAGTATGGAAACCGGCTAAATTGGGCAGAGTATCGTTTCAAACCCTGTGGAAGATAACCGTGGTGACGACCTTTGAGAAGTATCAATGACATATTAATATTTTATATTAATCATGATAAGTATGAAAATATATAAATAAAAACAAGTGACCAAGAACGAAGTAATTAGCTGCAAACAAATATTTCTTACCATGGATCTTTTGAAATGATTTTTTTCATAGTTGAGGCATCATTCTTCATGGATTTTCTCCAATCTCTTCCTTTCCATTGAAGTCATTTTTTTCGGTAATCCGATACCAATGGTCTGTATGGAGAAAATATCTAAACTCATTGTACACCCCCTTTCCTAAACTTCTTGAATGTCTTGATATTGTTCCTGGACCACATACTGGACATGCATATTTTCCCTTTGTTTGAATCCCTGCAATTTATGGAATAGTGTTAACATTTAGAATTTTGTATATTATAAAAATAATTTCATAATAAATGATGCATAGAGATACATGGGAACATTATATACCACAAAAATGTGTAAGACAGGGTGCATCATGAATTGTCCATGTAAGTATTCCATGGAACTGAAATTTTTATTGGCCTATGGGTTTGGAGATGTCGTACATACTGATACCAGACCATAATTTTAAAACTTCATCTATAAGAGGCTCAAGATATACATCCATATCTTTAACTTGTTGCTTACCTAGTAGTCATTTTCAAAAGTAACATACATGGTTAATAAGTCCCCATACATGCAATAATACAAAATGATGATTTCTTATATTATGTTAACATTATTAAAAATAAGTACCTAGAACAATTAATGCCAACCTGACATGCTCCATTTCAATTGCCATCCATGGAGGAAGGTTATAGTTTATAACGAACGATGGCCAAACTAAGTAAATGGTTATAAGCTCTCCAAATGGGTTGACACCAACAACTGCCAATCAAAGTATAACATTATGGGGTTCTTCTTTAAAAATTGACCATCTTTCATCAATGTCTTTGAATGCAAAACCATCTCCAGGGATTCGCATGACACCATCTTCACTTATGTGTTGTGCATGGTAATCCATAAATTCTGCAATGTTTTTACACCTGAACAATCATTGAAACATGGAATTATTGGGATATGGAGAATAACTTTGCAGGGCACCTTATTTGTCACTTGATCGGTATGATATTTACTAATTCCTCATTCATGGAATTCACTATTTGATGCTTGTTGTCTGCAATATATGATATAATCATTGGGACATGCATCAGTTGTTTTATACTCCATTCCTAGATCTTTCAAAACTGTGACTTAAAGTATTTGACGACGGTAGAAGAGTGTCATCTAACAGTCTAAAACATATATATATATTAGTGGAAAATCATAATTATTGACTAATAAATGAGAAAAATATATAAAAAAACAAGCAATTGCAAATACAAAAATCAAAATCTTCCATACCTTAACAATTGTTTCATTATTGTGTTTGAAATACCATTCATAACCTTCAAGTTGACTTGCAACAAAAGATCTGAGAGAAGACTTGTCTTTGAGTCTTTGTATAAGGTTTTTTTCCTTATCAATAAGAGGTACATCATGAATGTTTTCATACACCTCATCCGCAGGTACATTCTCATCCGTGGCAACAAATGTGTCATGGATCAACCTATTTATCGCTTCATTCTCAATAATATTGTGGTCATTTCATTCCTTTAATCTATCAAACTCAATGTCAACTCCTTCAATATCTCCAGTATTGTGAATTGCAGTAAGTGGGTTTGCAAGCATTTTTGGTCTTGTCTATGTAGTAGTTGTCAAAAAATTTAACCAATTAGTATTGAAATATCGATCAATAAATGAGTGTTTCAAAATGAGAAAAAACAATTTTTTGATAATTTACCAGGGGATGATATTGGTTTCCTCCTTCCAAGTTCCCATACTTTGAGTAATGTTTCCTGGTTGTTTCCCTAACAACTCTTCTTGTTTTCATTCCTCTACATTTTCTTACAAGGGAAATAAAATTTTCCATCACCGATTATAGCTTCAACACTGAAGGGTTGATTCTAATAATTTGCCGGGACATCATTGCTTCTATCACCGTATACAAAATCGATAGCTTCCTTCATAGCAACGAGTCGTTACGATCTAGTAGCAAATCATGGAACACGATTATCTGGCATTGTGATCTATTTCAATAAAATACATTATCAAGCCACTAATAGAAGAAAGACATAGATAAAATCGTTAACCTAATAAAAAAATTAATTCAAAAGTGGGTATCATTGATCAACAAAAAAAACTACCTATAAGCAAAGTTTGCCTCCCTCCAAATTCCTTCGATGAATTATTCTTGCCAAATTTAACCAAAAAACCTAACTACTCATTTTGTCCAAATATGTTTACATTTTTTCCCAATTGATCCAAAAAAAGGAAAATACTTTCAACGTCATGTCGCTTAAGCAACAACAGGGAAAAAAGCGACGTATAGTATTAAACATCTCTTAATAAATGTCTTTGAGCGTTTCTTAAGAGACACCTATGAAAGTAACTTAAGGGATGCCCCAAGAAGTCGCATAAGAGATGCTAAATACTAGATGCCACTTAAGCAACACTTGTTTTCTTTTTTCCTCAAAAACCCATTAAAATGGCGTCTATTCGACGTTAAAAAATGGTTTTTTGACTTTTGACGTCGGTCTAAACATCAAAGATGCCCCCCAAATGTAGTAGTGTATCCACCTAATCGTTATATCACTTGCCCCTAGGCTAAAATGAACGAGCAATATTCCCTCACCGAAGGTGGTAATGGTTCACGGAGAAGTGGTTTTTGAAAATTCACTCTCGAAGTCATTGTTAATGGGACATTGACAAGTGGATAAGGAAGTTTTCATGCAACGACTCGTCCATCCATCGTTAACATGTGTGTATGTTGACGACGCACTATGCACCATTGTCATCGATCATGGGTGCCTCTGCCCAATCTTGTCTACCGACGATCTCTAGCCTTTGGTTCTTAGCTCTTGGTCATGTGGTCTATCAGGATAGCTCTCAAGTGCTAAGATCTCAAAATTCGATGGACTGAATTTTAAGACGCTATCGATGTGTTTGGTCCAAATCATTCACCCAAGTGGAAAATCCACATCACCTTGGACCCACATGGCACCTCCACGTTACACTGTTCATGTGGGTCTTGTGGGGTCCATATAAGTTTTTTTAGAAAATTTCCAAAATTCCATTTTTTTAATAAGTGATTCCATAAAAATTATGCTTGGTAATTTTTTTCATCACCAAATGGAGGACTCGAATTACTACAGGCCCCCTCCATTACTGGAAAATCATTCTGTCAATGAAAAACATTGTACACTCTTTCCTTTTCTTCTTACTGGTAATTTTTCGTCAATTGTTAGAACTATTTTTTTTTACACTTATGCTAAATTCCGCAAAAATTTCGAAGACCGGAGGCTTCCATTAGATATTTTACTTAAAACCATCTTCTATGTTAATTTAGAACACCAAATTTGAGAACCTCATGCCAAGAATCTTCTACCATAAATTTTTCAAATTGTTTTCTTCTAAACTGTAACTTTGCCCAATTTTCCTACAACTCACAAATTTTACCACCATTGCTTTCTAAATTCGACCCCACCATTCGAATACCCATTTAGTAATTTAGTTACCGCTATGAATTCAACAATGGAAGAACTGTATATGGTTTTTCCAACATTTTACTTATGTAATTCCATCGAACACTTCTTGTGCAACCTACAATTCTATCTGTAAATTTCAATATTTGGCCCATGCATTTTGCACATTGACGATTTACATTTTCATATTGCAGATATTGGTATAGAAAATTTCTACTTGTTACAAGTTTGCAGCTTAGTGCCACAAAAAACTGAATTATATAGTAAATATGGAAGGCATGGAAATTTCAGATAGTTTGAGAGAAGAAGCCAGGGGGAAGAATACCAGTGTAGGCAATCAAGAAACAAAATATTATGGACATAGAGCTAACATAGAATCGGTACAGATAGTTGAAACTATGAAAAGTCTACAAAATGTAAACCAATGAGTCTGTAAAATGTAAACCGATTGTTTATAAAATTCAATACCCAGGACACGTCATATTAGAGGAAGGGGTAGAAGTAAAACCAAGGAATATTGAAGCTATCATGGGGTGGCATACACTTAGAAATGTAACATAAGTTAGATCATTCATGGGACTAGCTAGATATTATAGAAGGTTCGTAAAAGGATTATCAAAAGTAGCACATCCAAGCAAAATAACGGAGTCAAATTTGAATGGACAACCAAGTGTGAAGAAAGTTTCCAAAAACTGAAGAAATTACTTACCAGTGCACCAATTCTCAAAACTATTGATCAAAATGAATATTTTTTGGTATGTACATATGCATGTAAAGAAGGAATTGGTGGTATACTAGAATGCAAAATGGACATGTGGTTTGTTATGAATCCAAAAAGTTAAAGGAACATGAGAAAAATTATGCCACACATGATTTAGAGTTGTTTGTTATAGTACATGCCTTAAAAATGTGGAGACATTACCTCATGGAAAGAAAATTCAAATTAAGAACAAATCAAAGTGGAATAAAATATATATTTGAGAAACAGACTTTAAATGAAAGACAAACAAGATGGTTCATATTCCTATGTGAGTTTGACTTTGAAATCAAACATATTAAAGTCAAGGAAAATAAAGTTGTAGATGCACTCCACAAATGAGTACATACAATGCATGCTACAACCATTAGCATGTGCAAATCATATTTAAAAATTGGAATTCTGAAATATTTTATTTCACATTAGCATTATATTCAAGTGAAAGAAGGACTAAAAGAGGAAAATTTAGAGCATAAATTTAAAGGATACAAGTTGGGAAATGACGGGATTCTTATGAATAATAATAGAATTTCCATTCCTAATTCTACGAAATTAAGGAAGCTAGTAATGGATGAAATACATAAGGTGTTGTGTGCAGGACATCATGGATATCAAACAACTATTCACAGCAGTAAGAAGTCAGTACTTCTATCTAGGAATGAAGAAGGACATAGTTGAGCACATATCAAGATGTATGGAATGCCATAAAGTAAAGGTTGTGCACGGACATCCAACGAGATTACGTCAGCCATTGCCAATTCTACAATGAAAATGAGATGTGGTGACAATATATTTCATCACCTAATTACCCAGTATAATCAAACAACATAATTCAATTATGGTAGTGGTGGATAAGTTGACAAAGGTTGCACACTTTATTCCAATTAACTCAACTCATAAGGAAGCTAACATAACATAAATCTATATGAAGGAGATTACAAGATTGCATGGATACCTGGGGAAATTGTTTCAGATAGGGATCCAAATTTTACTTTCATTTTTTGGAAAGGATTATTTAAAGGATTTGGAACAAATCTAAATATGAGTACAACATATCATCCACAAACAGGTGGACATAATGAAAGGGTAAATCAGGTTATTGAAGATATGCTCAGAATGTATGTGATGGATCAACCATCAAAATTGGAGGATTACTTGCATTTGGTAGAGTTTGCTTATAATAATGGATATCATGCATCTTTAAAGATGAGTCCATTTGAAGCCTTATATGGAATAAAATGTAATACTACAATCAGTTGGGATAATCCAACATACATAGTGGTTAATGGGCTAGAATTTCTTAAGGAAATGGAAGAGAAGATGGTTAAGATGAGGAATAATTTAAAAAGAAAACATAACAAACAAAAACTTTATGTAGACAGAGGCATAATAGCAAGATAATTCAAAGTTGGTGATCATGTGTATCTAAAATTCATGCCAAAGAAAAGTTCCCTGAGGCTTGGGATATGTTCTAAGTTAGTGCCCATATATTGGGTTCGTTTGAAATATTAACTAGGATAGGGCCTATTGAATATGAGCTTGCATTGTCTGCATGCATAAAAGTGCATAATGTGTTTCATATACCTTTATTGAAAATTATGTGCTTGATCCTAGCCACATTCTTAATTGGGCCTTAATTTGGTTTGAATTAGAAGGAGATATACCGGTACTTCCAGTGCGTATCCTGGACCAAAAAATTACGGTGCTCTAGAATAGGGACATCGGGAAGGTATAGGTCCAGTGGTAACATTACAACCTTGATGAAGCAATGTGGGAGCTGGAGGATACTATGTGGGAAGCATATCCACAACTGCTTTGAAATTTTGTATATGTAATTAGTGGTGACATGCATCGAGGATGGTGCATAAATTAAGGGGGATGGGAATGTAAAACCCTACATTCTTCACTCAATTCATTCCATTCATTTGCTATTGTAGTAAAATCCACTTGAATGTCAGGCTCTTCTTTGGGGATAATAAATTTAGGTGCAGTAGACCTTATTGTGCTCTGAAATTCATTTTCTCTATTATGCGGTCTAGTGCTTGAGAAAGTATGCTCTCCCATAGGATTCTTTTCCTCACCATGAAAATTGTTGTTGCCTCCTATTACTATCCCTTTGCTTCCAAGTTGCCTACCCAACAATTCCAATCCTTTTATAAATTGTTTACTCATGTCTTGCATAACCATGGAAAGTTCATCAAAACATGGTTTTAATGCTGCAATAAGTTCCTCCTTATGTCTTAATTTTTCATCCTCCTCTCTACCCATGGTTTTAACAAAAGACTCTTTTTCTTCTACTACCTCTTCTTCACGAAAAAACCTCTTCAACTACTAGTTCAAAGGGTGGTGGTTTATTTGTTTGGCTTCTTGTAAATACCATCAGCTTCCAAGATCATGCTATGATACCACTTTAATCTCCCTTTTTAATAATTTTATTAAACGGACCAATTTTTCACGTTTTTCCCCAAATTCAACCTTTGACTAGTTTTGATGCCTAGGTCTCCAATTTGCCCCAAATGCTCCCAAATATTCTGAGAAGGTATATGTATGATGTTATAAATTAAATATGTGTTTCATGGATGCTTTTGGACCTTTAAAATACTTCTACAAATCCTCTTTCAATTCTGGCCAATGTAGGAAACTTTACTAGTAATTTCCCTTTGACTAGTATTGGTCTCTAGGTAACCAATTGGCTCCAAATGCCTCTAAATATTCAATGAAGGTGTATGAATTATATTTGTAATTGATTACTATTTTAATTTATGATTTATGACCATCAAAATACTTCTTCAAACTTGTTTAAGATTATGTACAAAGTATGGAATTTAACTAGCAATTTGGGGTTCAAATCCCCCCAGGGTAAGTACTGAAAATGACTCTCCGAATGCCTCCAAAATCACTCGGAATTCTAAAAAGAGGTAGGGTATGTCTGAGGGACATTATTTATCTCTCATGTGCACCATTAATCAATTATTAATTCTATTCTAACCTTCTCCCAAACAACAACAAAAATCACTAGTTCGACCTTGGGGAAATAGCATGAAATCTTCTTCAAATAAAATAAAACTGAGCAAGATGGCTCCAAATGCTTAAGTGATGAAAATGAAACTTGTAATAATAATCAATGGAAGTCCATACAGCATAAATATATCAGATAAATATTCTTCCATTTGAAATCATCATCAATACATTGGCATACATCAATCTAGTGGGGGAATGGTCATTGTTTTCTCATTAATAATCCATTTTACATATAACCACTTGATATTTCGACCTGAAACATTATGGAGATGAAGAACAGAGTATATTAATCATATTACAACAAAAATATATCATGAGAATCTCTCCCAAAGAGTACAAGAGCTCACCAAAAACGCCCTCCCTCAAGGGTCAAGAATATGCCATCAAAACTGGAAATGGTTGAGAGAGTGTGTTACACTAGAAGAAACCATGAGCTGCCCTATAGCTTACACCTGCAAATAAACACTCCATTAAAGCTCCAAATGAAAGGTCTGAATGGCCTTTCCAATTACCCACTTGGATGGGAATAATATTTGTTGGTATGTACATATGCCTGTAAAGAAGGAATTGGTGGTGTACTAGAATGCAAAATGGACATGTGGTTTGTTATGAATCCAAAAAATTAAAGGAACATGAGAAAAACTATGCCACACATGAAGTAGAGTTGGTTGGTATAGTACATGCCTTAAAAATGTGGAGACATTACCTCATGGAAAGAAAATTCGAATTAAGAACAAATCAAAGTGGCTTAAAATATATATTTGAGAAACAAAGTTTAAATGAAAGACAAACAAGATGGTTGATAATCCTATGTGAGTTTGACTTTGAAATAAAACATATTAAAGTCAAGGAAAATAAAGTTGTAGATGCACTCCACAAACGAGTACATACAATGCTTGCTACAACCATTAGCATGTGCAAATCACATTTAAAAATTGGAATTCTGAAATCTTTTATTTCACATTAGCATTATATTCAAGTGAAAGGACTAAAAGAGGAAAATTTACAGCATAAATTTAAAGGATACAAGTTGGGAACTGACGGGATTCTTATGAATAATAATAGAATTTCCATTCCTAATTCTACGGAATTAAGGAAGCTAGTAATGGATGAAATACATAAGGTGTTGTGTGCAGGACATCATGGATATCAAACGACTATTCACAGCAGTAAGAAGTCAGTACTTCTATCTAGGAATGAAGAAGGACATAGTTGAGCACATATCAAGATGTATGGAATGCCATAAAGTAAAGGTTGTGCACTGACATCCAACAAGATTACGTCATCCATTGCCAATTCTACAATGAAAGAGATGTGGTGACAATATATTTCATCACCTAATTACCCAGTATAATCAAACAACATAATTCAATTATGGTAGTGGTGGATAAGTTGACAAAGGTTGCACACTTGATTCCAATTAACTCAACTCATAAGGAAGCTAACATAGCATAAATCTATATGAAGGGGATTTACAAGATTGCATGGATACCTGGGGAAATTGTTTCAGATAGGGATCCAAATTTTACTTTCAATTTTTGGAAAGGATTATTTAAAGGATTTGGAACAAATCTAAATATGAGTACAACATATCATCCACAGACAGGTGGACATAATTAAAGGGTAAATCAGGTTATTGAAGATATGCTCAGAATGTATGTGATGGATCAACCATCAAAATTGGAGGATTACTTGCATTTGGTATATTTTGCTTATAATAATGGATATCATGCATCTTTAAAGATGAGTCCATTTGAAGCCTTATATGGAATAAAATGGAATACTACAATCAGTTGGGATAATCCAACATACATAGTGGTTAATGGGCCAGAATTTCTTAAGGAAATGGAAGAGAAGATGGTTAAGATGAGGAATAATTTAAAAAGAAAACATAACAGACAAAAAATTTATGTAGACAAAGGCATAATAGCAAGATAATTCAAATTTGATGATCATGTGTATCTAAAATTCATGCCAAAGAAAAGTTCCCTGAGGCTTGGGATATGTTCTAAGTTAGTGCCCATATATTGGGTTCGTTTGAAATATTAACTAGGATAGGAACTATTGAATATGAGCTTGCATTGTCTGCATGCATAAAAGTGCATAATGTGTTTCATATACCTTTATTGAAAATTATGTGCTTGATCCTAACCACATTCTTAATTGGGCCTTAATTTGGTTTGAATTAGAAGGAGATATACCGGTACTTCCAGTGCGTATCCTAGACCAGAAAATTATGGTGCTCTGGAATAGGGACATCAGGAAGGTATAGGTCCAGTGGTAACATTACAACCTTGAAGAAGCAATGTGGGAGCTAGAGGATACTATGTGGGAAGCATACCCACAACTGTTTTGAAATTTTGTATATGTAATTAGTGGTGACATGCATCGAGGATGGTGCATAAATTAAGGGGGATGGGAATGTAACACGCTACATTATTCACTCAATTCATTCCATTCGTTTACTATTGTAGTAAAATCCACTTGAATGTCAGGCTCTTCTTTGGGGATAATAAATTTAAGTGCAGTAGAACTTATTGTGCTCTGAAATTCATTTGCTCTATTATGGGGCCTGGTGCTTGAGAAAGTATGCTCTCCCATAGGCTTCTTTTCCTCACCATGAAAACTGTTGCTACCTCCTATTACTATCCCTTTGCTTCCAAGTTGGCTACCCAACAATTCCAATCCTTTTATAAATTGTTTACTCATGTATTGCATAACCATGGAAAGTTCATCAAAACATGGTTTTAATGCTACAATAAGTTCCTCCTTATGTCTTAATTTTTCATCCTCCTCTCTACCGATGGTTTTAACAAAAGACTCTTTTTCTTCTACTACCTCTTCTTCACGAAAAAACCTCTTCAACTACTGGTTCAAAGGGTGGTGGTTTATTTGTTTGGCTTCTTGTAAATACCATCAGATTCCAAGATCATGCTCCGATACCAATTTAATGTCCCTTTTTAATAATTTTATTAAAAGGGCCAATTTTTCATGTTTTTCTCCAAATTCAACCTTTGACTAGTTTTGATGCCTAGGTCTCCAATTTGCCCCAAATGATCCCAAATATTCTGAGAAGGAATATGGATGATGTTATAAAGTAAATATGTGTTTCATGGATGCTTTTGGACCTTTAAAAAACTTCTACAAATCGTCTTTCAATTCTGGCCAATGTAGGGAACTTTACTAGTAATTTCCCTTTGACTAGTATTGGTCTCTAGGTCTCCAATTGGCTCCAAATGCCTCTAAATATTCAGTGAAGGTGTATGAATTATATTTTTACTTGATTATGATGTGAATGGATGATTTATGACCATCAAAATAATTCTTCAAACTTTTTTAATATTCTGTACAAAGTATGGAATTTAACTAGCAATTTGGGGTTCAAATCCCCCCAGGGTAAGTACGGAAAATGACTCTCTGAATGCCTCCAAACTCACTCGGAATTCTAAAAAGAGGTAGGGGATGTCTGAGGGAAATTATTTATCTCTCATGTGCACCATTAATCAATTATTAATTCTATTCTAACCTTCTCCCAAAAAGCAACAAAAATCACTAGTTCGACCTTGGGGGAAATAGCATGAAATCTTCTTCAAATAAAATAAAACTGAGCAAGATGGCTCCAAATGCTTAAGTGATGAACATGAAACTTTGAATAATAATCAATGGCAGTCCATACATAATAAATATATCAGATAAATATTCTTCCATTCGAAATCATCATCAATACATTGGCATACATCAATCTAGTGGGGGAATGGTCACTGTTTTATCATTAATAATCCATCTTACATATAACCACTTGGTATTTCCACCTAAAACATTCTGGATATGAAGAACAGAGTATATTAATCATATTACAACAGAAATATATCATGAGAATCTCTCCCAAAGAGTACAAGAGCTCACCAAAAACGCCCTCCCTCAAGGGTCAAGAATATGCCATCAAAATTGGAAATGGTTGAGAGAGTGTGTTGAACTAGAAGAAACCATGAGCTGCCCTATAGCTTACACCTGCAAATAAACACTCCATTAAAGCTCCAAATGAAAGGTCTGAATGGCCTTTCCAATTACCAACTTGGATGGGAATAATATTTGTTGGTATGTACATATGCCTGTAAAGAAGGAATTGGTGGTGTACTAGAATGCAAAATGGACATGTGGTTTGTTATGAATCCAAAAAATTAAAGGAACATGAGAAAAATTATGCCACACATGATTTACAGTTGGTTGGTATAGTACATGCCTTAAAAATGTGGAGACATTACCTCATGGAAAGAAAAATCGAATTAAGAACAAATCAAAGTGGGTTAAAATATATATTTGAGAAACAGAGTTTAAATGAAAGACAAACAAGATGGTTGATATTCCTATGTGAGTTTGACTTTGAAATCAAACATATTAAAGTCAAGGAAAATAAATTTGTAGATGCACTCCACAGACGAGTACATACAATGCATGCTACAACCATTAGCATGTGCAAATCAGATTTAAAAATTGGAATTCTGAAATCTTTTATTTCACATTAGTATTATATTCAAGTGAAAGAAGGACTAAAAGAGGAAAATTTACAGCAGAAATTTAAAGGATACAAGTTGGGAAATGATGGGATTCTTATGAATAATAATAGAATTTCCATTCCTAATTCTACGGAATTAAGGAAGTTGGTAATGGATGAAATACATAAGGTGTTGTGTGCAGGACATCATGGATATCAAACGACTATTCACAGCAGTAAGAAGTCAGTACTTCTATCTAGGAATGAAGAAGGACATAGTTGAGCACATATCAAGATGTATGGAATGCCATAAAGTAAAGGTTGTGCACAGACATCCAACGAGATTACGTCATCCATTGCCAATTCTACAATGGAAATGAGATGTGGTGACAATATATTTCATCACCTAATTACCCAGTATAATCAAACAACATAATTCAATTATGGTAGTGGTGGATAAGTTGACAAAGGTTGCACACTTTATTCCAATTAACTCAACTCATAAGGAAGCTAACATAGCATAAATCTATATGAAGGAGGTTACAAGATTGCATGGATACCTGAGGAAATTGTTTCAGATACGGATCCAAATTTTACTTTCAATTTTTGGAAAGGATTATTTAAAGGATTTGGAATAACTCTAAATATGAGTACAACATATCATCCACAGACAAGTGGACATAATGAAAGGGTAAATCAGGTTATTGAAGATATGCTCAGAATGTATGTGATGGATCAACCATCAAAATTGGAGGATTACTTGCATTTGGTAGAGTTTGCTTATAATAATGGATATCATGCATCTTTAAATATGAGTCCATTTGAAGCCTTATATGGAATAAAATGTAATACTACAATCAGTTGGGATAATCCATCATACATAGTGGTTAATGGGCCAGAATTTCTTAAGGAAATGGAAGAGAAGATGGTTAAGATGAGGAATAATTTAAAAAGAAAACATAACAGACAAAAAATTTATGTAGACAAAGGCATAATAGCAAGATAATTCAAAGTTGGTGATCATGTGTATCTAAAATTCATGCCAAAGAAAAGTTCCCTGAGGCTTGGGATATGTTCTAAGTTAGTGCCCATATATTGGGTTCGTTTGAAATATTAACTAGGATAGGGCCTATTGAATATGAGCTTGCATTGTCTGCATGCATAAAAGTGCATAATGTGTTTCATATACCTTTATTGAAAATTATGTGCTTGATCCTAACCACATTATTAATTGGGCCTTAATTTGGTTTGAATTAGAAGTAGATATATCGGTACTTCCAATGTGTACCCTTGACCATAAAATTACGGTGCGCTGGAATAGGGACATCGGGAAGGTATAGGTCTAGTGGAAACATTACAACCTTGAAGAAGCAATGTGGGATCTAGAGGATACTATGTGGGAAGCATACCCACAACTGTTTTGAAATTTTGTATATGTAATTAGTGGTGACATGCATCGAGGATGGTGCATAAATTAAGGGGGATGGGAATGTAACACCCTACATTCTTCACTCAATTCATTCCATTCGTTTGCTATTGTAGTAAAATCCACTTGAATGTCAGGCTCTTCTTTGGGGATAATAAATTTAGGTGCAGTAGACCTTATTGTGCTCTGAAATTCATTTTCTCTATTATGGGGTCTGGTGCTTGAGAAAGTATGCTCTCCCATAGGCTTCTTTTCCTCACCATGAAAACTGTTGTTGCCTCCTATTACTATCCCTCTGCTTCCAAGTTGCCTACCCAACAATTCCAATCCTTTTATAAATTCTTTACTCATGGCTTGCACAACCATGGAAAGTTCATCAAAACATGGTTTTAATGCTGCAATAAGTTCCTCCTTATGTCTTAATTTTTCATCCTCCTCTCTACCCATGGTTTTAACAAAAGACTCTTTTTCTTCTACTACCTCTTCTTCACGAAAAAACCTCTTCAACTACTAGTTCAAAGGGTGGTGGTTTATTTGTTTGGATTCTTGTAAATACCATAAGCTTCCAATATCATGCTCTGATACCACTTTAATGTCCCTTTTTAATAATCTTATTAAAAGGACCAATTTTTCACGTTTTTCCCCAAATTCAACCTTTGACTAGTTTTGATGCCTAGGTCTCCAATTTGCCCCAAATGCTCCCAAATATTCTGAGAAGGTATATGGATGATGTTATAAAGTAAATATGTGTTTCATGGATGCTTCTAGACCTTTAAAATACTTCTGCAAATCCTCTTTCAATTCTGGCCAATGTAGGGAACTTTACTAGTAATTTCCCCTTGACTAGTATTGGTCTCTAGTTCTCCAATTGGCTCCAAATGCCTCTAAATATTCAGTGAAGGTGTATGAATTATATTTTTACTTGATTATGATGTTAATGGATTATTTATGAACATAAAAATACTTCTTCAAACTTGTTTAAGATTCTGTACAAAGTATGGAATTTAACTAGCAATTTGGGGTTCAAATCCCCCCAGGGTAAGTACTGAAAATGACTCTCCGAATGCCTCCAAACTCACTCGGAATTCTAAAAAGAGCTAGGGGATGTCTGAGGGATATTATTTATCTCTCATGTGCACCATTAATCAATTATTAATTCTATTCTAACCTTCTCCCAAACAGAACCAAAAATCACTAATTCGACCTTGGGAGAAATTGCATGAAATCTTCTTCAAATAAAATAAAACCGAGCAAGATGGCTCCAAATGCTTATGTGATGATCATTAAACTTGTAATAATAATCAATTGCAGTCCATACATCATAAATATATCATATAAATATTCTTCCGTTGGAAATCATCATCAATACATTGGCATACATAAATCTAGTGGGGGAATGGTCACTGTTTTCTCATTAATAATCCATCTTACATATAACCACTTGGTATTTCCACCTGAAACATTCTGGAGATGAAGAACAGAGTATATTAATCATATTACAATAGAAATATATCATGAGAATCTCTCCCAAAGAGTACAAGAGCTCACCAAAAACGCCCTCCCTCAAGGGTCAAGAATATGCCATCAAAACTTGAAATGGTTGAGAGAGTGTGTTGCACTAGAAGAAACCATGAGCTACCCTCTAGCTTACACCTGCAAATAAGCACTCCATTAAATCTCCAAATGAAAGGTTTGAATGGCCTTTCCAATTACCAACTTGGATGGGAATAATATTTGTTGGTATGTACATATGCCTGTAAAGAAGGAATTGGTGGTGTACTAGAATGCAAAATGGACATGTGGTTTGTTATGAATCCAAAAAATTAAAGGAACATGAGAAAAATTATTCCACACATGATTTAGAGTTGGTTGGTATAGTACATGCCTTAAAAATGTGGAGACATTACCTCATGGAAAGAAAATTCGAATTAAGAACAAATCAAAGTGGCTTAAAATATATATTTGAGAAACAGAGTTTAAATGAAAGACAAACAAGATGGTTGATATTCCTATGTGAGTTTGACTTTGAAATCAAACATATTAAATTCAAGGAAAATAAATTTGTAGATGCACTCCACAAACGAGTATATACAATGCATGCTACAACCATTAGCATGTGCAAATCATATTTAAAAATTGGAATTCTGAAATCTTTTATTTCACATTAGCATTATATTCAAGTGAAAGAAGGACTAAAAGAGGAAAATTTACAGCAGAAATTTAAAGGATACAAGTTGGAAAATGATGGGATTCTTATGAATAATAATAGAATTTCCATTCCTAATTCTGCGGATCTAAGGAAGCTGGTAATGGATGAAATACATAACGTGTTATGTGCAGGACATCATGGATATCAAACGACTATTCACAGCAGTAAGAAGTCAGTACTTCTATCTAGGAATGAAGAAGGACATAGTTGAGCACATATCAAGATGTATGGAATGCCATAAATTAAAGGTTGTGCACGGACATCCAACGAGATTACGTCAGCCATTGCCAATTCTACAATGGAAATGAGATGTGGTGACAATATATTTCATCACCTAATTACCCAGTATAATCAAACAACATAATTCAATTATGGTAGTGGTGGATAAGTTGACAAAGGTTGCACACTTCATTCCAATTAACTCAACTCATAAGGAAGCTAACATAGCATAAATCTATATGAAGGAGATTACAAGATTGCACGGATACCTGGGGAAATTGTTTCAGATAGGGATCCAAATTTTACTTTCAATTTCTGGAAAGGATTATTTAAAGGATTTGGAACAAATCTAAATATGAGTACAACATATCATCCACAGACAGGTGGACATAATGAAAGGGTAAATTGGGTTATTCTAGATATGCTCAGAATGTATGTGATGGACCAACCATCAAAATTGGAGGATTACTTGCATTTGGTAGAGTTTGCTTATAATAATGGATATCATGCATATTTAAAGATGAGTCAATTTGAAGCCTTATATGGAATAAAATGGAATACTACAATCAGTTGGGATAATCCAACATACATAGTGGTTAATGGGCCAGAATTTCTTAAGGAAATGGAAGAGAAGATGGTTAAGATGAGGAATAATTTAAAAACAAAAACATAACAGACAAAAAATTTATGTAGACAAAGGCATAATAGCAAGATAATTCAAATTTGTTGATCATGTGTATCTAAAATTCATGCCAAAGAAAATTTCCCTGAGGCTTGGGATATGTTCTAAGTTAGTGCCCATATATTGGGTTCGTTTGAAATATTAACTAGGATAGTGCCTATTGAATATGAGCTTGCATTGTCTGCATGCATAAAGGTGCATAATGTGTTTCATATACCTTTATTGAAAATTATGTGCTTGATCCTAACCACATTCTTAATTGGGCCTTAATTTGGTTTGAATTAGAAGGAGATATACCGGTACTTCCAGTGCGTATCCTGGACCAGAAAATTACAGTGCTCTGGAATAGGGACATCGGGAAGGTATAGGTCCAGTGGTAACATTACAACCTTGAAGAAGCAATGTGGGAGCTGGAGGATACTATGTGGGAAGCATACCCACAACTGTTTTGAAATTTTGTATATGTAATTAGTGGTGACATGCATCGAGGATGGTGCATAAATTAAGGGGGATGGGAATGTAACACCCTACACTCTTCACTCAATTCATTCCATTCATTTGCTATTGTATTAAAATCCACTTGAATGCCAGGCTCTTCTTTGGGGATAATAAATTTAGGTGGATTAGACCTTATTGTGCTCTGAAATTCATTTGCTCTATTATGGGGTCTGGTGCTTGAGAAAGTATGCTCTCCCATAGGCTTATTTTCCTCACCATAAAAATTGTTGTTGCCTCCTATTACTATCCCTTTGCTTCCAAGTTGGCTACCCAACAATTCCAATCCTTTTATAAATTGTTTACTCGTGTCTTGCATAACCATGGAAAGTTCAACAAAACATGGTTTTAATGCTGCAATAAGTTCCTCCTTATGTCTTAATTTTTCATCCTCCTCTCTACCCATGATTTAAATAAAAGACGTTTTTTCTTCTACTACCTCTTCTTCACGAAAAAACCTCTTCAACTACTGGTTCAAAGGGTGGTGGTTTATTTTTTTGGATTCTTGTAAATAACATCAGGTTCCAAGATCATGCTTTGATACCACTTCAATGTCCCTTTTTAATAATTTTATCAAAAGGACCAATTTTTCACGTTTTTCCCCAAATTCAACCTTTGACTAGTTTTGATGCCTAGGTCTCCAATTTGCCCCAAATGCTCCCAAATATTATGAGAATGTATATGGATGATGTTATGATTAAATATGTGTTTCATGGATGCTTTTGGACCTTTAAAATACTTCTACAAATCCTCTTTCAATTCTGGCCAATGTGGGGAACTTTACTAGTAATTTCCCTTTGACTAGTATTGGTCTCTAGGTCTCCAATTGGCTCCAAATGCCTCTAAATATTCAATGAAGGTGTATGAATTATATTTTTACTTTATTATGATTTTCATAGATGATTTGTGACCCAAAATACTTCTTCAAAAAAATTTAAGATTCTGTACAAAGTATGGAATTTAACTAGCAATTTGGGGTTCAAATCCCCCCAGGGTAAGTACTGAAAATGACTCTCCAAATGCCTCCAAAATCACTCGGAATTATAAAAAGAGGTAGGGAATGCCTGAGGTACATTATTTATCTCTCATGTGCACTATTAATCAATTATTAATTTTATTCTAACCTTCTCCCAAAAAGCAACAAAAATCACTAGTTCTACCTTGGGGGAAATAGCATGAAATCTTCTTCAAATAAAATAAAATTGAGCAAGATGGCTCCAAATTCTTAAGTGCTGAACATGAAAATTTTAATAATAATCAATGGCATTCCATACATCATAAATATATCAGATAAATATTCTTCCGTTCGAAATCATCATCAATACATTGGCATACATCAATCTAGTGGGGGAATGGTCACTTTTTTCTCATTAATAATCCATTTTACATATAACCAATTGTTATTTCAACCCGAAACATTCTGGAGATGAATAGCAGAGTATATTAATCATATTACAATAGAAATATATCATGAGAAGCTCTCCCAAAGAGTACAAGAGCTCACCAAAAACGCCCTCCCTCAAGGGTCAAGAATATTCCATCAAAACTGGAAATGGTTGAGAGAGTGTGTTGCACTAGAAGAAACCATGAGCTTCCCTATAGCTTACACCTGCAAATAAACACTCCAGTAAAGCTCCAAATGAAAGGTCTGAATGGCCTTTCCAATTAACAAATTGGATGGGAATAATATTTGTTGGTATGTACATATGCATGTAAAAAAGGAATTGGTGGTGTACTAGAATGCAAAATGGACATGTGGTTTGTTATGAATCCAAAAAATTAAAGGAACAAGAGAAAAATTATTCCACACATGATTTAGAGTTGGTTGGTATAGTACATGCCTTAAAAATGTGGAGACATTACCTTATGGAAAGAAAATTCGAATTAAGAACAAATCAAAGTGGGTTAAAATATATATTTGAGAAACAGACTTTAAATGAAAGACAAACAAGATGGTTGATATTCCTATGTGAGTTTGACTGTGAAATCAAACATATTAAAGTCAAGGAAAATAAAGTTGTAGATGCACTCCACAGACGAGTACATACAATGCATGCTACAACCATTAGCATGTGCAAATCAGATTTTAAAATTGGAATTTTGAAATCTTTTATTTCACATTAGCATTATATTCAAGTGAAAGGACTAAAAGAGGTAAATTTACAGCAGAAATTTAAAGGATACAAGTTGGAAAATGATGGGATTCTTATGAATAATAATAGAATTTCCATTCCTAATTCTGTGGAATTAAGGTAGCTGGTAATGGATGAAACACATAAGGTGTTATGTGCAGGACATCATGGATATCAAACGACTATTCACAGCAGTAAGAAGTCAATACTTCTATCTAGGAATGAAGAAGGACATAGTTGAGCACATATCAATATGTATGGAATGCCATAAAGTAAAGGTTGTGCATGGTCATCCAACGAGATTACGTCAGCCATTGCCAATTCTACAATGGAAATGAGATGTGGTGACAATATATTTCATCACCTAATTACACAGTATAATCAAACAACATAATTCAATTATGGTAGTGGTGGATAAGTTGACAAAGGTTGCACACTTGATTCCAATTAACTCAACTCATAAGATATCTAACATAGCATAAATATATATGAAGGAGATTACAAGATTGCATGGATACCTGGGGAAATTGTTTCAGATAGGGATCCAAATTTTACTTTCAATTTTTGGAAAGGGTTATTTAAAGGATTTGGAACAAATCTAAATATGAGTACAACATATCATCCACAGACAGGTGGATATAATGAAAGGGTAAATCAGGTTATTGAAGATATGCTCAGAATGTACGTGATGTATCAACCATCAAAATTTTAGGATTACTTGCATTTGGTAGAGTTTGCTTATAATAATGGATATCATGCATCTTTAAAGATTGTTATACCTCAAATTGCCACACCGTGTGTAAGTGGGAATATACATGTTTCACCACCATGGAAAACATGATGTTTATGCCTCCTAATGGTGTTAGGACCCTTCATTCTAATGTTGGTACCTTCCCTAGTCACACTTGGAAGAAAATCCAACAAGCAAGGGGTCGAAACCCGCATTAACCACCTCCAAAAATTAATCCTTCTGGAACTACCACGTCCTGCATGCCTATGGGGGAGCGGTAGTGTCAAACTACCGCGTTCTGCATGCCTATGGGGTAGCGGTACTACCACGCTTTGCTTAGTTATAGGGGAGCGGTAGTCTTGGTTTAGGCTTATCCCTTTTATTTTAGATCTTGGATCTCATGGAGATTTTCTTGGGATGAGGTACCCCTTCGAATCCCATCTCACTTTCCCTCTTTGGCATGATTTAGATCTTTGATCCACATATTATTCACTTAGATCCATAATCTCCTCTTAGTGGTTGGCCTCCCAAATCCTACTTAAAGAGAGCCATCCATGAGCTAAGGGGGGTGATCTTGGAAACACTAAACCTATGATCCTATGAGTCTTGCAAGGGTGATGTTGGAGAGCTTGGAAGGAGGTGCTACTACTTTGGACATCAAGGTATAACATTGTAATCAACTTCTTTTGGCTTTCTTATCATTAATATAACTTAGCCTATTCCTCTCATTTTCATGTCTTTAATGATGAATGCATGAAATTGTCTCTATTTATATAGTTAGATCTTTGTTTATACATATATTGCGTTGGAGAAGGTGTTGTGTTTCCTTTGTGAACAGGTTCATAAGTCCATAATCAAAGGCTGGAGCTGTAGCAACTTAGGAGCAGCAGGACAACCATCAAAGTAAGGTATGCCATCTACTTGCTTTGTATTTCCATAGCTTGTTAGCTGATGTGTGAGATAGATCTAGGAGGACTATAGTGTCTATTTGTTTCATCTCTGTCTTGGGTAAGCAACTAGGGGCCTTTTCTAATCCCAAGGGGATATCTACCTATCCGTAGGGAGATTTTCTCACAACAGAAACTGGCGACCATACTGGGGATCCTTTCTTCCCTAGTTTCACCTTTGCTTGCTTGTTTAGATCATCAAATCCTCTTCTAAGTGTTGCTTCTCATCACCTTAGATCATCATTGAGGACCATTTTAAACTTAGGACCTTATCCTTGCTCGGATCTTGGCCAAACTTTGATTTTTTAATCCTACAGGAGACTACCGCTCCCTCACAGTGTTCTAGGGCGCGGTACTGTCCAAACTACCGCTCCCCCACAGTGTTCTAGGGCGCGGTACTGTAAAACTACCGCTCCCCCACAGTGTTCTAGGGGGCGGCACTGTCACTTTTTGGTCATTTTTGAGCTTATTTGGAGGGGTTCCCTTGGGTTTTTTGCTTCCAAACTCTTGGGGTGCCTCCATATGGTCCATTGGCTTCTTTTTTACACATTTTTGAAGAGATTTGAGTCTCTTTTGAGTCCTTTTCATCCACATTTTTGTCTCTAGTCCTTCATTGGCATCTTTGAGGCCATTTGGTCAATTTTGAGTCCTCTAAGCCATTTTTTAGTTCTAGGAGTCAAGTGTACCTTCCCAGTCACTTTAGGATCTCTATAACATAACTTTGAACCCTTCCAAACCTCATTTGGGAAGATTTGTGCCCCTTTTTCTTTGTTTGGAAGACTAGGTTCTATCTTGGAAAGTTGAAATCCCCTTGGGTTAACTTGATCCCTTGTGTACGTTTTCAATTTTTCTGATTTAGAGTCTCTTGATCAAGGATTTTGTGACCATTACATGACTAATTTGGACTGATACAATTCATTTTTAGCTTGTTTTAGAAACTCTTTGCATCTTTTGGAAGATCAAAGCCTTTGTTTGGTTTCTTGAGTCAGACTAGTGCTTTGTTTGCTTGTTGGGTAGAATTGTCATTCTTTTCAAGCCCCAATAGCTTGCATTGGTTTTTAAAACTTCTTCTCACCATCGGATTGTGATTGGATTCATTTTTTATTTTATTTTTTTCTCAAAAATCTCTTTAGTGTAATATTCCAAAGGTTTGTTTGGTTTGGCATCATTTGGATTGATTAGATTGGCTTTGAAAAACTTGGGACATCCTTGTCTTTTGAAGTCATTTTCTTGGGTTTTGCACTTTGTTTCCTTTGCATCTTTAGCTATTTATTGGTCATTAGAATAGATCGATCCCTTGTTTCCATTTTTTTTTAGTTCAAAGAGAAGTTTGATTTTTTCGTTCTTTTACCATATTCATGAAATTGAAACGCAAAGGTATTCTTCTTGCCTTAATTTAATCATTTGAAATTCTTGGTATTACATTCATGAGAAGAAGAAATGCTTGTTTCATATTTATGTGCTTTTGAGTTAGACGACATTA
Organism: Larix kaempferi; assembly: GCA_027924585.1. Taxonomy (NCBI): domain Eukaryota; kingdom Viridiplantae; phylum Streptophyta; class Pinopsida; order Pinales; family Pinaceae; genus Larix; species Larix kaempferi. Next base: position 16,977,476 of record BSBM01000799.1, read on the forward strand.
TTAGGTTCTTCTCTTTGTCTTGCTTTTGATTGAAAGCATTTGTAGAATCTTTCTTCCCATAGCTTGGATGTGTCTTTTTCAAGTGTGAAAAGATAGGAAATGGATTAGAATCATTACGTTTGGTGTTCATATAAAGAAATTTTTTATTGCTTTGGGTTAGTCTTGGGTACATATTTTACTTCTTTCTATCATTTTGAAAAGAAATAAAATTGCATGTGCATTGGATTGTGCATATTGGGAATGGAAAGAATTCTTCCTTACTTTAGCTAGTGTTCATCGAAGAGAAAGGTTCATTTCGATTCATCTTCATTTGCATGGTTTGAGTCGTCACAACACCATCAAGTTGCACTTCCATTACCCGATTGAGTAAGACAGACTCTAAAATTAATCTCCCTAACTAAACCAATATTAACCTCACTTGAGGAAATCAAAAGAATTTGGTAGTTAGGTAGGACACCGGTGATAGGCATCAAAATAATTCCCCCTTGTCATTTTTCATCTGAAACATAGTCGTTGTCTTTAGGGAACTAAAATCCTCTAGTATTTATTGACACGGTCACAGCCAGTTTGTGGAGGGGCCTCCTGACTGTTTTTAACTTTCAGGGGTTAAACGGTCGCGAGATTGAGAACCGGACGGACTCTGTGGAATGCCGCACTCCACTTAGCCCTAAGGCAACATCGATCGTTGTCTTCTTCGGAAGGCTGAAGTGCCCAAAACCTTTTCCAACGTGTCATGAACGAGGTAACTTAGTATCTATTCTACTAGGGCTCTTTTACCTAGGATCCCTTTCGGTAGAGGGATATCCTTCCATTATTGGTCTCTCATTTTGTATTGTTCGACTTGTATTTCATCACCTTGCGAAGGATATAATTTGTTTAGGTCTCCAGCTCTTAGTTAGGAGGTTTTGCTTGCTATCTTGTAGAGGGTCTTTTTCTTTGTAGGGCTGCTTGTTGGCATTCTGGCCTTTTTGTTGTACAGCTCGCTTACTGTGGCAGCGGCCTCAGTATAGTTTTTTGAGCTTTCTCTTTTGGCCTGTGAACCTTGTCTTTTCCTAGCTCCCCTTTCGCACGCTCGGTTGCCAGAGGGTTTTTGAGTTCTTTTTAACAAGACTTCGTCCACATCACTTAGTTTTGTTCCATGGAGAATCCACCTCCATGCGCCCATGCTCCTTCTGGGACTACCAATCCGGAGACCCCTTTTCAAGGGGTACCTTTTACTTTTCCTCCAGTTGGAGATATTGGTCCTCCCTTTATTGCCACGTTAAATCTTCCTGGATTAACCATAGGATTACCGGTATGGTTATTCAATCCGGTAATTCCGATTGCGCCCAATGTTTCGAATGTTAACTCTCCACCACGAGAGAGTCAATCCCAAACTAATCCTTCTCCTTCTTCGTCGGATGAATCTTCTTCCGTTCCTTCTTCCGCGCCTGACCAAAGCAATAGTGTTAGTAATCAGGTGGATAATAAGAAGAAGAAAAGGAAAGTTAAGAAGAAGAAGGATAAAGAAGAGACCAAGCGTAAACCAGTCGCCTCTAATGGCACTCATTCTACGAAAACACCCCGTAATCCCAAGTTCCCTTGCAAACTTTGTAAGGGTGATCACCTTCTCAAGGATTGTCCTGATCTTTCCCGTGTATCAGAAGTGTGGTCTAAAAACCCCAAACCAATTGTATCGTCGACCTCTGACCCTCATGTCGATGACACTCCTTCGACCAGTGACTCCTTGGTGAAGGGTCGTAAGGGTAAAGTCCTATATCCCTGTTTGATATGCAAGGGTATGCACCGTACTTTCCTTTGTCCAAGCATGGATGAAGCTTCGCGGTGGTTGGAAGATATTACTAGTTCTCAGCTGGTGCTTCCAACAAACGATAGTAAGTTGCCCCTCGACCCCCCGCTGGTTGACCAAGTGATCAATTTAGTTTCATCTGCAATTGATCCCACTCTCCCTCCGGAGAGTGAAGTGATCGAGTCGTTGTCATCCCCACTTGATCCCGCTCTTTCATCGGAGAAAGTCCAGACTGAAGCAGTCACCTTGACACAATCTTCATCTCATTCTTATCTTCCAAGCGAGAGTGAATTGGAAACCGCTGATGTTTTCCTTATCGGTTCAGAATGCCCTCGGCAAGGGGAAACCCTGTCTGTTTCCGCAAGTCCCCCTCCAAGTACTGAGGTTATTTCCTTTGATTGGAATGGTCTAACAGAATCTCGTCTTCCTTCGAGTGTTCCTTTTCAAATATCTGTAGGAGTTTCCGATAAAGAAATTTTTCGTACGATAGTTGATGAAGGAGCTTTTGTTAGTATTCTATCCTCAACTGCTTGGCAAGCCTTAGGTTCTCCTCGGCTTGTTCCTGTCACTGACCAGATACTGGCTTTCAATAGAAGGCCTACTGGACCTTTAGGGTCCCTTCCTCAGTTACCTATCACTTTGGGAGGGAAAACTATCTGTATTGATGTCATGGTTGTCCAAGGTCCCTTAGATTTTAATCTACTCCTTGGACGTGATTACGTCTATGCAATGAAGGTTGTAGTGTCCTCACTCTTTAGAGTGATGTATTTTCCCCATCATGGGAATGTTGTGACCATCGATCAGCTTTCCTTTGTGACGCCCACTCATCGCATGACTCCTAGTCACCAGACTTCCCTAAATGTTCCACATGTTTTAGTGGTTTCTTCCCCCTAAGGGGGGATGATGGAGCAAAGTTCTCTTCCGGTGTCAAGCTCGTTAAAAAATGAAACCATCATTTCAAGCATAGTTTACTTTTGGTTTTAAGCTTGTGTAAAAATGAAACCAACCATCATTATGAGCATAGTTCCCTTTCTATGTCAAGCTCGTTAAAAAATGAAATAGGTTCCTACGAGCATAGTTTATTCTTTGTTTCAAGCTCATTAAAAAAATGAAACCGACCCTCAAGCACAGTTTACTTTTGGTTTTAAGCTTGTGTAAAAACAAAACCAATCCCAAGCATAGTTTACGTTCAGTTTCAAGCTTGCGTAAAAATGAAACTACCTTCGAGCATAATTTCTTTCTGTTTTAAGCTCATTAAAAAATAAAAAGGACCCTTTCAAGCATTGTTATTATCTATTTTCAAGCTTGTGTAAAAATGAAATAAATCTCCTTTCCATTTGTTCAAGTCTATCGCTAGAGTTAGGATTTGAACCTTCATTTCATCTGCCTGGGTCACTTGGTCCTGGTTCTCCCTACCCCCCCTGGTGAACACATTTGGATTAGTAGCCAGGATTTTTGGGTAAGGAAGAAGAGTAGTCAGACGAAACGAAGCTTGGGGGGCATGTTTAGCCTTTAGCAATCATGCTGGGGGCATTTACCAACCTCTGATCATCATGTTGGGAGGGAACCCATCAATGGGCCTTAATCGTGAGCAGAGTTTACCTTTGGCTTCAAGCTCATTAAAAAATGAAACCAGTATTTTGAGCAAAGTTCTACTCCTGTGTCAAGCTCGTTAAAAAATGAAACATATCCTTTCCCTTTGAGTTGAGTCTCCTCGTAGACTTAGTAAATGAACCTTCTTTTCACTTGCCTATACCTTAGGCGAATGAAATGAAGCTTAGGGGCATGTCTTCAACCTCTGGAAGTTACGTTGAAGTCAACTCGATCACCTCTCCACATCATGTTGGAGCTAAGTCACTTACTTCTAGCAATCATGCTGGGGGCATGAACCAACCTTTGGATTTCATGATGGGAAGAAATTCACCATTGGGAACATTTTCGAGCATACTTTCCTTTTTAGGTTTCGAGCTCATTAAACCATGAAAATTATCCTGAGCATAGTTCATTTTCTGTTACAAGCTCGTTAAAAAATGAAGCAGACATTATGAGCATTCTTCCAACCTATCTTCGAGCTCGTTAAAAATAGTAAGATGGTGTTTGAGCTTACTTTTCACTTTTTCGTGCTCTGGTTAAAAACATGAAAAGTGGTTTGAGCTTACTTTTTTCTTTTTCGTGCTCTGGATCCAAACATGAAAAATATTCCGAGTGCTTTTGATACCATTATCGTGCTCGTTAAACAAATTGGAGTAAAAAGTTGTGTCTAACGAGTATAGGTTTATCACTTTATCCGGCCTCGCTAGACTATTTACGGAAAAGGAACTGTGCCGAGTTTACTTTTCCTTTGTCGTACTCGGTCATCAACCATGACAAAGTTGTACATGGAGTCCATAGTTAAGCTCTTTTCAGACTCCCTAAAATTGAAAAGATTGCCAAGTGATCTTGACTCTTTCACACTTGTAAAAGTATTTGAAAGGTCGTCTATTCGGTGATAGGTTACCCCTTTTTCGGCCCGTCTAGACTATTTACGAGAAAGGTATACTCCAACCAATCATGACTGGAAGAGTCCTCTCCCGCGTGGTTTTACCCTTTTTCGAGCGATGAGGCTGACTTTACGAAAAAGGACTGTTGGAGTCTTCTTTAGTTCTTTTCAGACTCTCTAAACATGAAAAACTGTCGAGTTTTCCTTCCTTGGACTCGTAAAATCAAACATCGAAGGACCCTTTTTGGACCGAACCCCTCCTTTCTCAGGTTCGTAAAACATGTGGGATTGGACTCGTCCAAAGGATGAGCTATATTGGGCATCTGTTATCCTCCTCAAGCTCGTTAAAAAACAAAGAGGTACTCATCAAACATGATGGGGGTTGGGGGGGAATAAGTTAAGTTTCTTTTAGAAAGCTTCATGGCAGCTTGTGTCGCCCTTGAACATGGCACCTTTTTGCGTCTCGTCATACAGTTGGGTAATCTACTTATCTCTGAGTCATGCCAATTCTATGAGTTGTCCCGCTCCTTCAAATCATCTGAAGAATGCCTCAGTCATCGTTGCATTATGTCTTGGTCTCTGCCTCGTTGAGTCAATGCTGCCGAGTCATTATTGTCGTGCCGTTCATGTTCAAGGGAAGTTTACCTTAGTCATACTATGCAATATTGTCAGCCTTTACATCCCTGTGTCAGTCCATACTCATCTGATTCGTTACTTCATATCACTTTCCTATGTCGGTTTCGTGTCGATGATGTGGAATTCATTATGGCCCTCCTTCGACGAGTCTATTCCTGTCGACTTCAACTCATTATCCAGGAATTAGTCTTAGAACCCAACCTTAGTACCCTTGTACCTGCATGCCTCAATGGCAGGTTTCCTCGCATTCGACAGTAGGTTTTCATCATTGACCTCTGATCAAATGATCTCGCGGATGTTCGACGTCAACTCATCTATTCACATTTCGTCAAGATGTACTATGATACCTTGGGAGTCATTTTCATCATTGGTGATTTCCCTCGCACTTGTTAATGGTTTCAATCATTGACCGGTAATCAAGTGGTTTCTACCATGTTCGACTTCAACATCTTGTAATCACATGGTTAGATTCGTATCAATTTGGGATCGAGTAGAAGACCCTGGATAGTTCTGAAGTCTTTTTAGCACATCCAGGTTGCGATGGAGATTTTTTGAGTAGGTTCCCACATATATATTATGTTGGTGACCTCATTGATGTACTGTCACACAGATCCACTCTTGTATTGGTCGTGGCTGTGTCATTGTCTTTTCATGGATCTACGCTTGTAGTCTAGTAGCCATGATTTGTCTCCAGTCATTGTTAAGTTAGTATTATCATGGATCTGCAATGTATTGGTCGGCAGCCATGCTTTCAGTCAGTTGTTCCGAGCATGGGTATGCCCACCTCGAGGTCGTTAGACATATTGTCGATATTTGCTTGCAGCTCTTCTCCAACTCTCCTTCAGATATCCTTGCAGACTTATTATTTGTAAAGTGTTTCGGCCATCAGATTCCTTCTGACCTCACACTTTAGGGGGCATCTGTTATACCTCAAATTGCCACACCGTGTGTAAGTGGGAATATACATGTTTCACCACCATGGAAAACATGATGTTTATGCCTCCTAAGGGTGTTAGGACCCTTCATTCTAATGTTGGTACCTTCCCTAGTCACACTTGGAAGCAAATCCAACAAGCAAGGGGTCGAAAACCACATTAACCACCTCCAAAAATTAATCCTTCTGGAACTACTGCGTCCTGCATGCCTATGGGGGAGCGGTAGTGTCAAACTACCGCGTTCTGCATGCCTATGGGGGAGCGGTACTACCACGCTTTGCTTAGTTATAGGGGAGTGGTAGTCTTGGTTTAGGCTTATCCCTTTTATTTTGGATCTTGGATCTCATGGAGATTTTCTTGGGATGAGGTACCCCTTCGAATCCCATCTCACTTTCCCTCTTTGGCATGATTTAGATCTTTGATCCACATATTATTCACTTAGATACATAATCTCCTCTTAGTGGTTGTCCTCCCAAATCCTACTTAAAGAGAGCCATCCATGAGCTAAGGGGGGTGATCTTGGAAACACTAAACCTATGATCCTATGAGTCTTGCAAGGGTGATGTTGGAGAGCTTGGAAGGAGGTGCTACTACTTTGGACATCAAGGTATAATATTGTAATCAACTTCTTTTGGCTTTCTTATCATTAATATAACTTAGCCTATTCCTCTCATTTTCATGTCTTTAATGATGAATGCATGAAATTGTCTCTATTTATATAGTTAGATCTTTGTTTATACATATATTGCGTTGGAGAAGGTGTTGTGTTTCCTTTGTGAACAGGTTCATAAGTCCATAATCAAAGGCTGGAGCTGTAGCAACTTAGGAGCAGCAGGACAACCATCAAAGTAAGGTATGCCATCTACTTGCTTTGTATTTCCATAGCTTGTTAGCTGATGTGTGAGATAGATCTAGGAGGACTATAGTGTATATTTGTTTCATCTCTGTCTTGGGTAAGCAACTAGGGGCCTTTTCTAATCCCAAGGGGATATCTACCTATCCGTAGGGAGATTTTCTCACAACAAAGATGAGTCCATTTGAAGCCTTATATGGAATAAAATGTAATACTACAATCAGTTGGGATAATCCAACATACATAGTGGTTAATGGGCCAGAATTTCTTAAGGAAATGGAAGAGAAAATGGTTAAGATGAGGAATAATTTAAAAAGAAAACATAACAGACAAAAAATTTATGTAGACAAAGGCATAATAGCAAGATAATTCAAAGTTGGTGATCATGTGTATCTAAAATTCATGCCAAAGAAAATCTCCCTAAGGCTTGGGATATGTTCTAAGTTAGTGCCCATATACTGGGTTCGTTTGAAATATTAACTAGGATAGGGCCTATTGAATATGAGCTTGCATTGTTTGCATGCATTAAAGTGCATAATGTGTTTCATATACCTTTATTGAAAATTATGTGCTTGATCCTAACCACATTCTTAATTGGGCCTTAATTTGGTTTGAATTAGAAGGAGATATATTGGTACTTCCAGTGCGTATCCTGGTGTGGCTGGGGTTTTAGCCCCTACCTGTGCAAATGAGCACCTCTTAAGGATTATGGAATCCTTAACAGCAGTGTGGAAGTAATTAACAATAAACTAAGTACAAGCAATTAACGCAAATACCATTAAACAATAAATCTAAGCTTAAACATGTGTACAGAATAAAATATGACTTGTAACACTAAATGGTATACTTGAAAAACTTGCAGAATAAAGAATCTTTTTTTTTATATTATGGGCAAGCAGAGGGCTTGCCAAAAAAATACATTTACCTCACAGATGAGGTTGGTGGAGTTCTGGTGGTGTGCTCCGGAGCTCCTTGGTTTGGTACTCTTCTCTCCAATGCTTCGGCGGTGGCTAAAACTTTTATCTCAAGGGGAGGCCAAAAGGCACAAATATGGATGGCTTAAGGCTTTGGAAAAAATTCAGTGGCATGAGGGTAGAGTTAGTGAGGGATCTGGAAATGAGGGGCCTCCACCCCTTTTTATAAACTTGGATTAGGGTTTTAGGGATTTTTAGGGTTTTTCCCCTATTTTCTCTTTTTTTCTTTTTCTTTTGGGTTTTATTCCCTATTATTTTGATTTTGACCCACTTTTGGGGTTTTGGTATGTTTTTGAGGGAATTGTTTGGGTTTTTTAATACCCATTTGGGTTTTATGGGGTTTTGGAGGCGAGGTTTGGTAGGAAGCTTGGTCAATAGAGGTGCATGTCCAAAGGGATGAGCTAGTGAGCACTTTTTTGGTGTTAACAGATTGCCCCCTGATGTCTGAGGGCAGGAGCTCATCGTATGGCCGGTGGACATCATAAGTACTGTGGTTTTCCTGGGTGATAAGCATTGGGATGGAGGAGAGCATGAACCTGTTGGAGACCGGAACATGGGGTCTGTACTGACTGCCAAGAACTAAAAATACATGTCTTACTAAGGAGTATCTCAACATATGGATGAGGCGGGCATACCCATGTTCGTTGTCAAAATATAATAATTGGGTCCATGAAGGGGGACCAGAACAATACATGAGAAAACTGTTGTGTACATCATATTGGTCCAAAGGGGACGCAAATCTGGGACATGCCCATGGTCTAACCATGGTTGATGTGAAAAATGTTAGATTTTCAGAATTTACTTCAATCTGATCTAGGATCTTAACTGAGAGAACAACATGTACAGCATATCTACAGCATATCAATCATGGAGACAATAATGCAAGCACACAAGAGACACAAATATTTACTTGGGGAAAACCATAAAGGTGAAAAACCCCAATAACTTCCTCAGAGATAGATAGAGCAATGATACAACCAACCAAGAGAGATAGCCATAACCTAGCAGCAGATCCTCCTCCTCCATAAGTGCGCCACTCCTCCTTGAGTGCATGTGTAAGAAGTGAGTGAACAAATAGAGTGCCTCCCGCACTCTATTTATACTTTACTTGACTTGCCTTTTTACCTAACTCATGTAGGCTCGAACTTTACCACATAACATAATGCTGAGTGGGCCGACCCCCAATAGGGTGGTCTAATAACCCTTTGACCCACATGACTTATACAGGGCCGACCCCAAATAAGGTGGTCTAATAACCCATCAAGTATAAGTTACGACACTTACAATATAAATGACGACACTTCCTTATAGAGGAACAATACCATCTCTATAGGAATACAATATACATATATGTGAAATACATTCCGAAGTTACATATACATCAACACTCCCTCTTAACTAGGAAGGTATTTCTCAGCACAGTTCTTCTAGCACAAGTCATCTTCTCTGGATCATCGTCACTAGATAATCGTCATCGAGTCATCATCATCATCGTCACTGCTGCTGCTATCTCAATCAATCTTTGAATCTACTCGTCATAGGAAGTTCTACTGAGCCAGTCCTTTTTCATACTGGATGTAGGCGCACCACCTGCAGGTCTTCATCATCACTGGCCATACTGTGGAATCCTCAGGACTTATTACGTGCGTCACAAAACCTGGCTGCAGCATCCCAAGCTATTACGAGCACACAGCTCTACCTGTAGGATCTCCCAGGAGCACATTACATGTGACCCATCACAAAACCTGGCTGAAGCATCCCAGGCTGTTACGAGCACGCGGCTCTACCTGTCGGATCTCCCAGGAGCACATTACATGTGATCTCACCACAAAACCTGGCTGAAGCATCCCAGGCTGTTACGAGCACACAGCTCCTCTACCTGTCGGATCTCCCAGGAGCACATTATATGTGGTCCACCACAAAACCTGGCTGAAGCATCTGAGGCCTTTTTCATCCTGTCCAGATCTCCCAGGAGCAAATTACATGTGGTCATGGCAAAACTTGGCTGAAGCATCTGAGGCCTTTTTCATCCTGTCCAGATCTCCCAGGAGCAAATTACATGCCATAGGACAAAACCTCGCAAGAGCATCTTCCAGATATCCCAGGGCACCGAATTACATGCCATAGGCAAAACCTCGAAAGACTATCTGCAGATCTCCCAGGGCACAAATTACATGTCCTCCCAAGAAAAACCTCGCAAGAGCATTTGCTAGATGTCCCAGGGCACCGAATTACATGCCATAGGCAAAACCTCGAAAGACCATCTGCAAATCTCCCAGGGCACAAATTACATGCTTTCCTGCACAACCTGATCCACGGCCACAAAGTATCATCTGATACTCATCATCATCACTGCAACATCCTGCTGCATTTCATCTGGAGAAGCTCGTCATCCACGATCATCCTGATCATACAATGCATCCATCTGATGCACACATAGATACATGATCCACACAATGTATCCATCAATCATACATGATCTACCTGATCATACAAAGATACATGATCCACACAATGTACCCATCAACATACATGATCTACCTGATCATACAAAGATACATGATCCACACAATGTATCCATCAGCATCCATGATCTACCTGATCATACAAAGATACATGATCCACACAATGTACCCATCAACATCCATGATCTACCTGATCATATCCAACATCCAACATGATGCGTACATACATAAATGATCCAACTGATCATATCCAAGCAGAAACCAGAACATCATCCTGATGCTCATCATCCAGCGCTTACATCCATAGCCATGTGAAGGATCCTCCTTCCAACATGCTTGGAATGGCTTCAGCAAATGTGTCCATCACTTCTTCCTCGAAGTGTCCTCGATCTGAAGAACGCCAAGCCTCTCTCTGAAGTACTCAAAATTCACTCTGGCTAGTGGCTTCGCCAGCACATCTGCAATCTGCTCGTCCGTCACAACATACAGAAGCTTCACAGCTCCTCTCTGCACCATATCCCTGATATAGTGATATTTGATCTCTATGTGTTTCGACCTGTCATGAAACACTGGGTTCTTGAACAGCTTCACACAACTCTGGTTATTACAGAAGATACCAGTAGCCTCCAACGGGAGATCAAATAACTCAGACAGTAGCTTCCGTAGCCATACTACCTCACAACTAGATGAACATGCTGCAACATACTCTGCCTCAGCTGTACTCAGTGCTACGCAGGACTGCTTCCTGCTAAACCAAGAGATCACACCTGATCCCATACTGAAGCAGCACCCAGATGTGCTCTTCCTGTCTGCAGCACTGCCAGCCCAATCTGAATCAACATAACCCTGTAGGTTAAACTTTTGATTCACCTCATACTTGAGCCCATAATCTACTGTACCCTTCAGGTACCTCAGAACATGCTTTTACAGTAATCAGGTGAACACTCCTCGAATCCGTCAGGAACTGGCTCAATGTGTTCACAGCAAAGCAAATGTCCGGTCTCGTGTTCGTCAGGTACATCAAGGACCCAATCATCTGACGATACATAGAGACATCAACCGCCTCAGATGAAGCATCACATAGAAGCTTCAGATTCGATGCCATAGGTGTGGCCATGGCCTTGCAGTACATCATCCCAAATCTCTTCAGGATATCTACTATGTACTTCCCTTGTCCAAGGAAGATTCCATCTGCACTCTGCTACACCTCCATGTCAAAAAACAAATAGTGCATCATCGCCAAGTTCTTCATCTCGAACTCGGTAGTAAGCTTCCACTGCGTGTCGGCAATCAATCTATCTTCACCTGTAACAAACAGGTTATCCGCATACAAAAGTAGTATCACTGGATTGCCTTCCTCAACCTTGTAGTAAAGGTTGGAATCCGCTTTATTCTTGGTAAAGCCCAAGATGGATAGAAAGTTGTCTATCCTACCATATCAAGTTCTGCACACATATATGACTACACCATGCTGTCTTGAAATCCATCTGGTGCATCTTCTATTTCATCACTTTTGTATTTCTCAATGCTGCCATCTGCAACATGCTTGATCTGATAGTTCCATTTGAAATTCATAGCAAACTTCCCTTCATGTCTTGGGATTACATCCCAAACATCATTCTTCATGATCGACGGATCATGGCATTTCATTTCTTCATCCCAGATCCTGGGAACTTCAATATCTTCAATATCTTCAATAGATATCTTTGTTGCTGGAACAAAATGTTGTAGTTCTTCTTTTGTAGGAGATGGCATACGATCTTTCCTACACAACAAGTTAAATTGCATGATTAGAAAACATCTCATAGTTTTCCGAACAAATTCTTACACATAAAGAAATATGCCATACAGTCATGCAATTATCTTAGCCAATGCTTCAATACAACATTTATCCATATTTCGTAACTTTCTAGATGCCTTCCAATCTCTACCAGAACATTGTTAAGAGTGTGCACAACTCCCAACATGTCAGCAAAGAGGTTTCATTCTAGATAAGTAGCAATGGAATGTTGTACAGTGCCATAGGCCACTTACCCATGCATATTAGGAGTATACTGTTCATCAATGCAATTATTCTAATATGCATAATAGACAACCTAATTCTAGGAACATCAGTATATACATTATTGAACAGTATTATTTAAGAAATGACAATTCAAATACTTATCTTTGTTTTTTCGTTGGGTGGACTCCCTCTGAGTCTTCGCTTCCTTGCAGGAGTTGCTGGAGTCCTAATCTGAAGTAGCTTCTTATACACCTTTCTGTTGTGGGATGTAGAGAGATGGTCAACTCCCTCTTAATATCTGCATCCTTGAATAAACCACTGGAGCGTACTCCCTCTTGATCTTTGCTTCCTGGATTACCTGTCCTTGAACTTACATTCATCCTTGGTTCCTATGCATGCTTATTAGTATCATGATTGTGTTATCCTTGTGATCTCATATAAAATCATACATTCATTAGTATACTATTAAAACACAATAATCTCAAGCATGTATAGTCATGATCATTTCAAACAGAAAATAATAAGCATTAGCATTCAAGGTTTATGTAGAATTCTTAAGGTTAGTCAAATCATAAGAAACATAACATGTCTAAACCTGTAATTACTCAAACCTATGACTCTTCAGGTTAGTTGAATCATCAATCAAGATAAGAGATATAAAATGCATAAAACTTGTGATTATTCAAACCTATACCATCATGATTCTTCTGGTTAGTCATATCATCAATTATGGTAAGAAACATAATATGCATACAATCATGATTATTCAAACCTATGACTCTTCGGGAATAATCATTATCAACAACAGTATAAGATCCTAACACAAGGTAGGATTCTAGCTTGATATAGGAAAAACATACCTGGATTAGCATGCTAGCTATTTATGTCTAACATACTCACATGATGTCTTCTTATTCTTCTTCAATGACTTGTGCTAGTAACCTGTATATCTCATAGGTTAACTATTACAAAACCAAGTTATATATACCTCGTAAATGGATCTTCTATGAGATCCATGACAATGGATGAATCTTTGTCCTCATGTTATCATGATGATATGTTCTTGGACCAGAACATGATTTGTCTTTCTTGGTGTACCTTTCATGTTAGTAGACAACATAAACCTCATACAACACCATAATGCATTAGTACAATCATAAGTGTCAACACCCTAACCAATGAATATCTTCTATCATGCATTCATAATTTTGTTAAGGTGATACGACAAATCTAAAATCAAAATTGTACTAACCGTAATAACATGAAGACAAACATACCATAAACTTAATCATGGACAAATATCGAAACATACCTCGATGAGTCATACCTGTCGAGATCGCTTGTAATCATATTATGTAAGGCCTTAGCCTCATCTCCCTCTGAAACAGGAACTTCTTCACTCATGCAGATGATCAATCCATCTTCTTCTAGGATTAACCCAATCCACTTGATTTGCAAAAACTGGACTTCGAGCTGGATATGGGTTTGTCATAGAAACCCCAAAAATTCAAACTTTGAATTTCAACCTTCTGACAAGATAGAAATATGTGTCTTGATGAGTCGATCAAGCTGGTATATTCAAAAATTGAAAACTGCAAAGTTTCACTCCTCAATTTTGCCTTTGAAACTTCCGGATTCACTGGACGTGACCCTGAACTGGGGTTTGATGAAGCCCACTCTTTTGCCCAATCAAAATGTTTGATCCAAATCTCTAAGCTTCTATTTTTCTGAGGAGTTTCCAGCCGTGGTCACAGATTTCAAAAATTCCCATTTTTACAGAAGCCCTAATTTTCCACTTTTCTGATCAAAGTCCCGAACTAGGGTCTAATGAAGCCCGGCCTTCTTCCCAACCAAAAATTCTGATCTTGGTCTCTAAATTTCTATTTTGATGAGTAGCATCCAGCCGTGGTCTCCGATTACAAAAATTCCAACTTTCTTCAAAGCCCTAAATTCCGGAAGCCATGAATGAAGGTACCAAAAAATAATTATGTTTTGACAGAAATATGTACCTGATTGTTTCTGGTGTAACTCCGAAATTTTTGATCCACAGGGTCTGAAAAAGTTTCCTGAGATAGCCTGACCTGTTATCTTTCCATCCTGACAGGTCTGACCTCAATTGGATTCTCTGAGAGAGAGATATGCCAAATGTCGCAACGTGACCTGTTTTGGGATAAAACAGGAGAGCGAACTTGTACGGCGTGCCACGTGTCACTGTTTTAACTTCGGCCTCTGAAAACGTTTCCTGAGATAGCTCGGCCTGTTATCTTTCCATCGTGACAGGTCTGACCTCAATTGGACTCTCTGAGAGAGAGTTATGCCAAATGTCGCAACATGACCTGTTTATGGGATAATACAGGAGAGCGCACTTGTACGGAGTGCCACGTGTCACTGGTTCAACTTCGGCCTCTAAAAAAGCTTTCTGAGATAGTACAGTCTGTGTACTACCTGTAACTTTTCACTAAATTTCATTTGGAGCTTCCTAGCTCAAGTTATGACCTTTTTCCCAAGGTCACCTGATTTTGACTCAGATCTGGAAGAGGCAGAAACCCTATATTGTACAGATCATAAATCACAAAGTACAACTAATTAGAAGTTTTCCTTTGGACACAAGGTACCTGGATATATTAGCTTCGTCCTCTAACAATTTCAGATCCGAAAACTTCACCAAAACGGATTTATAGCGAAAGTGCTACGATGACTGGTTTTTGCTATATCAAGCCCTAGCATCATAAGTGCAACAAGTGTCATACATGCCATATCATGCCTTCTTTCAGGCTAGCTCTGATACCATGTTAGATTTTCAGAATTTACTTCAATCTGATCTAGGATCTTAACTGAGATAACAACATGTACAGCATATCTACAGCATATCAATCATGGAGACAATAATGCAAGCACACAAGAGACACAAAGATTTACTTGGGGAAAACCATAAAGGTGAGAAACCCTAATAACTTCCTCAGAGATAGATAGAGCAATGATACAACCAACCAAGAGAGATAGCCATAACCTAGCAGCAGATCCTCCTCCTCCATAAGTGCGCCACTCCTCCTTGAGTGCATGTGTAAGAAGTGAGTGAACAAATAGAGTGCCTCCCGCACTCTATTTATACTTTACTTGACTTGCCTTTTTACCTAACTCATGTAGGCTCAAACTTTACCACATAACATAATGCTGAGTGGGCCGACCCCCAATAGGGTGGTCTAATAACCCTTTGACCCACATGGCCGACCCCCAATAGGGTGGTCTAATAACCCTTTGACCCACATGACTTATACAGGGCCGACCCCAAATAAGGTGGTCTAATAACCCATCAAGTATAAGTTACGACACTTACAATATAAATGACGACACCTCCTTATAGAGGAATAATACCATCTCTATAGGAATACAATATACATATATGTGAAATACATTCCGAAGTTACATATACATCAACAAAAAACTGATACACTGGAAAACATTCGTCACGCTGATTGTGGTGTCGGAATGACTGATAAAAATGTTGGATCTGAAGGTGTCCAATGAATGTAAACCAAAGAAGCATGCCACTGGGGTACTTCCATAAAACTGTCACCATGCGGAGCCCGGATATCGACATGAACATGTGACTGGTTGTTTCCTCAAGCAGACTCACAAATGTGCTGTAGTCAGGTGACATCCGGGGTCTTCTACTAATAACTGAAAGGACCGATACCTTGTACGAATATCAACGATGCGATCAAGGTGTTGACGTCAAGCATGTGAGAAACAATCATCTGGAGAGGCACGAAGGACTCATTTCAAAATGATCCGTAGGCACTCACCACTGATGGTGATGAGTCCAAGGCACAGGGACCTCTGGGTCCATCCTCTGGAATATATTAGTTGGCGTTGACAGAGGGAGACCTTGCAACTACCAAGGCAATAATGTTTCCTTGATAGGAGCGCGAGGTGTACAACCAAGATGTGATAGTATTAATGGTGGGACTGACGCATTGTGGGAATGGGGAATAAGTGGGGTCATAGAGTGGGAGGACTCAAACTTCCTTTATCCAGAGCATGATGACATGGATGACCTGGCAGCTTATGAAACTAACTTTTAGGTATGGGGATCATATCTTAAGGGATCAGGGGTAAATACTGCAACAGGAAAGACTCAGGGGGACATAGTTATGGATCATATCCATAGACTCTCAAGGCGACATTTTGCAAAGTGCTCTCAACAAAGGCAACCAAGCTGGGAAAGTTGTCGTAATAGTGTGATTATATATGCTTTGGTGTGGCGCCAAGAGGTACCATTGGGGCCTTATTCGTGGTGTAAGGAGCTCGAAGAAGGGAGAAAAGTGTGCTCAAAATGGTACTGTCGTGTGGATTTGTGCGAGCCCAGGACAGTTAATGCTCGTAAGTGCTTTCAATTTTAAGGAGTCTGAAAGCCATAAGGAGACTCTAAAATGGTGAAAATGTATTGTCCTGTGGATTTGTACGAGCCCATGACGGTGATTGCTCGTTGGTGCTTTCACTTTTAGAGAGTCTGAAAGCAGTAAGAGGACTCCGAGGGGGTTCTTTTTCGTGTGTTAGTCTCCAAATCCCGAAAAAGCATAAAAGGATGCAATGAAGAACTCTTCTAGCCGGAGTGGCCAAAGTATTATTTTTTCGTAATTAGTCTACAAGGTCCGGAAACAGTGTAAACTTATACCAGGTAGACGCCCTTTCAGATACTTTTAGCAAGCATGAAAGGAAGCAAGATTGCTCGGCGATCTTTTCATTGTTTTAGGAGTCAGAAAAGAGCTTAACAGAAACTCCCTAAGTTCCTTTTTTCATAAAGGAATTGCTCGGCCCAAAAAAGGGGTAAACTTATACCGAACAAGAGTAATAGTGAGGCAAGGAGAAAGTGTTCGATCAAGGGATAAGTATAGGAACCAAGAGCAGTGGTATGGGGAGGAACACTGATGGGGTCTCGCGGGTTTGATGAATGGTAGCAAAACAATGCTATAATTACAGTATGGTTGAATTGGATGGCTCATGGATAGGTTGTGATGCGCGAACTTGAAAAGATTCGAGAGCGGCCGATGTGGCACGCAAATCGAGGTGACGAGGAACATGTGAAAAGTGCCCAAAATATTTTGAGGTGAGAGTGAGAAATGATCTCAAGCGTCATCACGAGTGCGAAAAACTAAATCCGTCGAAATAAAGAACTTCAGAATTGGACCACGGCCAAAGTGGCACGCAAACCGAGGTGATGAGAGACATGTGAAAAGTGCCCGGAAGATTTTGAGGTGAGAACAAGAAATGATCTCGAGCATCATCATGAGCACGAAAAACTGAATCCAACAATATAAAGAACATCAGAAATGGACAACGGTCAAAGTGGCACGCAAACCAAGGTGATGAGGGACATTAAAATAGGCCCGAACAAGGTGCCGATGAAAAATGTAAACTCACCGGACCACCGTGAAGTTCTAGCTACACTGAGTGCACTGGTATCAACGATTTGAGAAATGGGCCTCGGATGATCCCGTAATGGCAAAAGGAAAATAAGGCGAATGTCTGTAAATAGTAAGTGGTCCCCATAATAGGTGTCATTTGTGTGTGGTGAGTTTGACAGAGCAATAGAGGAAGTCAGAGGTAAAACTTGAGTTTGTGGGAGATTTCACTGATAGATTTTTATTCCGGGAGTTGCAGGTAAGATCCCATGTCCTTAGCTTTTTCATTTAAGAGTTTTTGTACTTTTTCGGGTCTCTGGGGAGTTGTACTGGCCATAAATGGGAACCTACGTGGCATAGCGCGGGTTCCGGATGGTTTGGTGCGGTCTAGACCGTGACAATGGGGGAGCTAGTTGCACTGCAAAGCGC
The DNA here is from genome assembly GCA_027924585.1 of Larix kaempferi. Taxonomy (NCBI): domain Eukaryota; kingdom Viridiplantae; phylum Streptophyta; class Pinopsida; order Pinales; family Pinaceae; genus Larix; species Larix kaempferi. Next base: position 16,995,446 of record BSBM01000799.1, read on the forward strand.
AGTTTTCTTCGCCAAAGGTGTGATTTTACTTCAGTTTGACAGGTTTCGTATATGATATTGTTTTGTAATTGTTGGACCTGTATTTGACATTTTGGTGTTTTTGTTTGGCAGATGTGGGACCGCTACCACCGCTGGGTCAGAGGCTACGGCGAGGGCATGTGGAGGGAGTGGACCCAGTCGGGTGTGGACAGGGTCGTCGTCGGAGTGCTGCAGTTACTCTGGATGTTTTGAGGTAGGGGATTGATCAACTCCTGGAGGGGATCGCGAGCGATGGATGGAAGTATTTGGATCAGGAGTTGATAAATATTTGTCATGCTCCACAGGAGTGGAGGCCCATTATGCTGCGCATTGCGATGGCCGCACAAACAGTGAGAGCGTTTGCTCGAGGGGATGTACCGTATCTTGGGGAGGATGAGGAGGATGAGGAGACCGAGGAGGAGGATCCTGAGGAAGGGCTGCTTGAGGAGGAGTTGGGAGAGGATGAGGAGGCAGCATGGGCAGCTACGGCCGCTACCGCAGAGGCAGGGGGGTCAGTGGGGGATGATGATGATGAGGACTACCAGTAGGAGTCTGACTAGGAAATTGACAGGGTTGCCCCCACTGTGATGATTATGTGGGATTTCTGTATATACGACTCATGATATTTACTGAGGATGTTGTTGGGGCTCCTCACTGTGTTTATATGTATATTTTGGTACAGTGGGTACTTATTACATTTTCATGATGATATATATATATATATATGGCTCGTGGATTCCTTTGTGGTGATGTTTTGCTTTCTATGCACGTGGATGCACCTAGCATGATGTTTGTGTTATATGCACATGGATGCAATTATGTTTATGCATTTGGATGCGATTTATAGTTATGCACATGGATGCACTTATGGTTAATTTTATTTTTGATATTTTTAAATGATATTGTTATGTACATGTGTATGATTGGTGCCCTACATATGGTGATTCGTGTGCCAGTCTAGAATATTATTAGCCATCTCGTCTGCCACATTATTTTGATTGCGTGGGACATGAGTGAATGTGATGGATTCAAACCATCTAATCATTTGTTTAGTGCGCAGGAATTTTCTAAAAAAGCAAGGATCCCATACCTGGTAACAGTTGTTGAGTTGAGCGACAAGCAGCTGGGAGTCAAGAAACACACAGAGGTGACTTATGCCCATATGGAGGGCAGCGGTCAGTATACTGGCCACGGCATCGTACTCAGCCTCGTTGTTAATAGCAGTGCCTATGCACACTCCATCAAGGTGGATGAGCTCATGTGAGGGGGAATATAAGACCCAAGCTGCAGAGGTGAGGTTCGGGGACCAGCGACTTGCACCATTGGCGAAACCAACATATTGTAGTTGGAGGGAGCCCATCTGTGATCATGCAGGGTAATCAAAATGTAAGGTCATAGATAAAAAAGGGTGGGAAACAAAAAGGGAATGAAATTGTACAAAAGGGACTGGTGGGTCCTCAAAAAGATGTTATGGGTAGAAGCGTTTAAGGTACAACCCATTCTGAGGGTTGCGCAAAGGGGTCCCTTCAGAATCGGTGAGGATGTATGCCCCATGTCCCAAATAGGTATGCACGATGTATGGTCCTTGCCACATGGATTCGAATTTTCCTTTCCCGGTCTTATCGTGTGCTTAGTCATAGACCAGTACAAGGTCTCCTTCCCTGAAATTGCGTGGGTGAACGTGTTTATCGTAACCCGCTTTGGAGCGGTTTTTTTGCAGCTTCGATGGTTTGAAGGGCCGTCCGACGATCCTCGTTAGCCTGTTCCAAAAGGCTTAAGCATTGTTCAAGTGGGGAGGTGTCAGGAAGGAGTTCTACAGCTATGTGGAGGGAGGGAATCTGGCACTCTATGGGGAGGACCGATTCGACGTCGTGGACCAAGTGAAAAGGGGTGAACCCTGTGGCAGTCTTAGTGGAAGTGAGATAAGTGCAAAGTGCTGGAAATAACATGTGATGCCAGTTGGACTTATGGTGATCCACGGTACGCTGAATAATGGTCTTCAGTATTTTATTGATGGCCTCGACCTGACCATTCCCTTGAGGGTAATAGGCGAAAGAGTATTGATGCTCGAATTTAAGAAGGATGGACAGTTCCTTCTAGATGGCGTCTTCAAAGTGGTTGTCGTGGTCAGACACCAGTTGTTTGGGGACACTGAACATAGTAATGACATGATTAAAGAAAAAGCAAGCTGTGGTGCCGGCTTTGCATTTGAATGTGGGCATGGCTTCATCCCATTTGGTGAATTAATCTACAGCGACAACGATATACTTATGGCCACCTGCTGAGGTTGGGTTGCATTCCATGAAATCGATGGCCCATTTGCAAAAGGGGCCAACAGTGACGACTGGGTAGAGGGGGGCGGGTGGTGTCCTTGCTTTGGGTGGAAAGAGATGGCAGTTGTGGCAATGTTTTACTGCGGTGATACAGTCGGTGAAAAGGGAGGGCCAAAAATACCCGGCACGGATGAATTTTTGGGGGATGGCCATCCCTGAAAAAATGTCCGCCACAAGCTCCGTTGTGGCAATCATTAATGACTTGTTCAGCCTCATCGTGGGTGAGGCAGCAACGTAAAATAGTGTCGATACCTCGACGGTATAACACATCTCCTAGGAGAAGGTAACATGAAGCGTGATGACGTATGCGTCGACGCTCATCGCGGTCGAGATCCAGTCAAAATTCTGAGTGCGAAGGTACACCAAGATATCGTCGTACCATGGGTCATCTGAAGAAATGATAAATAAATGATCATCCGAGAGATTGGTCTGAATGGGGGCTGAAATGGATGACGATGGCAAGTCTGTCATAAGTTGTGCCAAAGCAAGGGCCTTGATGCTCTTTGGTGTTGTAAACGTGAGGTCATATTCTTGGAGAATAATGACCCACTTAGCCACACGGACTTGAAGTAGACGACGACTCAGTAGGTAAACCATAGGATTAGAGTTGGCCACAACAGTAGTTGTGCTCAGCAATATATAGTGACAGAGCTTTTATACGGAGAAGATGATTGCTAGGGCCAACTTCTCTTCAGGAGGATAACGCAATTGTGGGCTAGACAAGGTTCGGCTCATGTAGTAGATTACATGCTCTTTTGGTGCACTATCTTCTTGAACAAGCACCCCGGAGACGGCGTGTTCTGATGCTGAAACATACAAGATAAAATCCTTTGAGAAATATGGGGGGGAGATCAAAGGGGTGTTCGTTAGGGTTATTTTAAGGGCTGTAAAGGTCGCTTGAGCTTGCTCGTACCAAACAAATGGGTTGTGGGTGTGGAGTAAGCGGAGGAAGTCGTGGACTGTCGTGGCGTATTCAGGAACAAAGCGACGAAGAAAGTTGGCTCTCCCTTGTAGACTCTGTAACTGACGTACGGTGCGAGGGGAAGGTAGGTCCAAGATGGCTTGGACTTTTAAGGGGTCGACAGTTATCCCTTTTTGTGATACGATGAATCCTAACAACCGTCCTGCAGGGACGAAAAAGACACACTTGAGAGGGTTCAAGCGGATTCTGTATTTACGACAACAGAGGAAGACTTGCCAGAGGTCATTTAGGTGGTTAGATCGTTCTTTGGAGCGAGCGGTAAGGTCATCTAGGTAAACCAGGAATATATGAGTTAGGTCGTGAAAGCAATATGTCATGGCTTGTTGGAAAGTGGCACCTACGTTCTTTAGACCAAATGGCATGACCCGGTAGGCAAAGGTGCCCCATGGGGTAGTGAACGGAGTTTTATATTGGTCTTCTTTCTGAATGTGTATTTGGTTGCACCTGGAAAATTCATCCATAAAGGAGAGGACTTCATGTCCGGCGCAAGCGTCAATGAGATAATCGATGAAAGGTGTGGGAGATTTTTCTTTGGGACATGCTTGATTGAGATCTCAAAAATCTATGCAAACACGGAGTGTGCCCTGTTTTTTATTGACAGGTACGGGGTTGGACACCCAGGTGGTGTAAGTGATGGGATAGATGAATCCGGCTTTTCAGAGCTTTTCAATTTCAAGTTTGACTGCAGGGAGTTTGGAGGGGTGAATTGGTCTTTGCTTCTAGCGGACAGGTGGGACCTCATGCCATGTGTCAATGTGGTGCTCAACGATAGTAGGATTGAGGCCAGGCATCTCGGTATAGGACCAAGCAAAGACATCACGGAATCCTTGAAAAAAAAAATTCGCTTCCCCAATTTCGTATTCCATACAAGTGGCTCCTAAGGTGATGATCTCGGGTTGGCCACTCGGGCGAGCAATGTCTACTTGTGTGATGGGAGAAATATTTTCCATGTTTCCTTCCTCGAAGGCATCAGGGGAAGGAATAAGATTCTTGAACCAATCGACCTTCTCTGAGAGAAAGTCTTTTGTTTTGATTGCCATTAGGTTGGCTGCGATAGGGGTGGACTCACTAGGGATGAAATATGATCAATGGTGCATGTCATCCCATGGGTAGTCTGGTTCCGTAAGGGCTTTCTTAAAGATGATAAGAAAGCGCAAGAAGAAATGACCCAAAATCTTAAAAAAGAAAAAGACTCGTTAGACAATAAGTTGGAGCAAATTCAGAAGAGGACATCAAAGCCCTTGGACTCAAAAATCTACATTGAGAAAAAAGAAGCAAATACAAATTTAGTCCTCGTCACAGTTCAAAAAGGAGACAATCTTGTAAAAAAGCAAACAACAATAAATCCTTATCGACACCCGAACCATATAAACCAGTATCCTAAAAAGTGGGAATTGTCGAAAGATAATGGTACTAATGTGCTCAAAGCACCTGACAACAGATCAATAGAGAATCCCAACAGTCAGAAACAAATCAATTTTCGTTGGATTGATCCGTCAACATATCGAAAGTTATGTTCTACACTTAGAAGTTCGTACCGACATGTTTCGTCAGCTACGACGTCACAAGGAACGGTGCGACAACGTTATAAGGCTTTGAGGACAAAGCCTTTCTAAGAGAGAGGCAATGTTATGAATAAAATAATAATAAAATAAACATCAACATATATATATATAATAATAATAATAATAACAACAAACAAGAATAATATAATTAATTAGTGAAATGGTGTAACTCTTTATGAAGAGTTGCATTAGACACCCTTTAAACAATTATAAATACGGGAAAGTCTATCTTGTAAAAGACATCATCTTATCTTATCAATTTATATATCATTTTACATCTACGGATTTGTGGGTTATTTCGGAAATTATGGGTTCATCCCGAGTTAATTGAGAATATCCAACTATGGATATTACATTCTCAATGCCTGGTGGTGGGCGGTTGGAAGTGTTAATAGGTTGAACTGGTTGAAGAACGACCTGTCGTTTTGGTGTAGGAGTAGGGGCAGGTAAATACCTTATGGGTAGAGCTAGGGTGAATCCGGGGAGGTTTAAAGTGGCCATCACCGGTGTACTTATCACTCCAGATAGTGGAAATAAAAACAGGATCATATGGATGGGTGTTTCCCCGATGTAACTTGGTACCGATGGTGGTTGCAGTAGTAAAGGTGGTTGCTGGTTGGGTGTTGTGTGGTTGGAGGAAATTGTGCAAATATCCGATATCTCAGTTATCTTTAGAGGGGGCGGAATGGATTGGAACGTGGAAGTCATGGGGGACTCCAAGTATAATCTGGGTCCAACTGTGGAGAGTAACGATGTAGGAGCATTGTGTACGGGTTGTTCGATCATGGAAAGAACATTCTCGGGAGCAGCAGGGGCATTGGGATCGTAGTATGTTATTTGGTCGACTTTGACTACACATCCCTCATGGGGGAACATCATGATGTGGAAGACGGATGAAGCGACGACCTTCATAGCATACATGTAACTACGACCAAGTAAGAGGTTGTAATCAAGTTGTGCATTGATAACCTCTATATCGATTAGGACTGTTTTGCTTGCTAACTGGACAAGAACGTTGGTCAAAAGACCCTGGGGTTGGGCTGCGCGGCCATCATAAGCTCTTAATGCAGTTGTTGATGGCTGTAGAGTGGGAGATCCAAGCTTTTTCCAAACAAACGTCGACATAACGCAAGTGGAGGCACCTTCATCGATGATGCATCGATGGATGACTAGGTTTTGAACTGATACAGAGACCTGGAAGGCTAGTGTTGAAGGCAAACGTGGTTCGGCTTGGTCTAATTCAAATGCCATCAGTCGAGAGTCGTTAGGGTCTATCGCGTCGATGGAGGACAACAACAGTTTCCTCTGTGCGGGGCAGTTCTTCAGGACTTCCAATGCTGATATGGCCGCGGGGGATTGTGCTAGATATTCTACAATATTATAATTTGTTGCGACACAGGCGTTAGGATTGTTGTTGATCTGCCGTAGTGGGAAACAAGGGGCTTTGGGGGGCCCATCGTTGTGTGGTGGGGGATTGCGTAAGGGCTGATCTGTGGGGGCAGCAGTATCAACGGTGGGGTTTCGGGATTAGGTCTGTATTGATTTCGACACATTTGAAGGTTGATGTCAGTTGATGACATCATGAGGAGATGGTGAGTACCCAAATCCGTGGGTTGGTTTGTCTGTGTAGCATATGTGATTTGCTGAGGTGGTTGTGCAGTTCCTTGAGGAGGAGGTAATGGTTGGGCGTTTACTACTCCTTACGTGGGCAAGGGATTTTGTAGCACCATAGGGGGTGGCTGGGGGTTGGGTTGTGCAGGAGGAGCAACTTGTCCTTGGTGTTGGGCGTCGTTCGTCCAGAGTTGACGGGCACGATCTAAATTCAGACAATTGTGCGTATAGTGGTCGTGCACCCCACATATGGAACAAGGATGATTCGTTTGTAGGTTGGGATTTTTTCCCTAACGAGGTGGTCTGTCGGGGTTTTGGTCAAGTGGGGCGGTGTTGTTGTTATTGGGGGGGTTTGGTTGTTGACCGCCTTGGTCCTAAGGTTGGTTATTCCTCTGGTTCCGTCCTCTGCCCCTATTCTGTTGGCCTTGTTGGTTACGTTGAGCAGGCTAATTTTGTTGTGGGATTGTTGGGCATAAACTTGCCCTTGGGGATTGGGAGGATTCTATGGTTGAGCAGGCGGTGAGGGTGTTGACAGCGGGTAGTAACAGGAATGTGCTTGAGGTTGGTCCGGAGCTGGTGGGGTTGGTTGTGAATGATAAACTGGAGGAACTGGTGGTTGTGCAATTGGGGCTTGCGGGGGTAGTAAGACTGCTGGACTTGCGGGTGTGAATGGGTGGGCAGAGCTGGGTGTTGATAAAATGTAGGTTGTCCCATAGGAGAATTATAAGGTGGGGGTGAGTGGCCATAACACTGCGGTGGGCATGATGGTCCATGGATATGAGCAGGTCTAATGACCGGGGCGTATGAAGTAGTCGCTCCGGAATGGTATGTAGCACGTGAGAGGTCGGGGCCACTAGTAGCAAGCATAGCTGTGTACGGTTGAGGGCGTGATGCCACATGCCCGATGATACCATCAGCCGCATGGGATGCTCCGGGTGCATCTCTCCGGGCTGAGCCAGCACGGGGGGCATCAGGTAAAATAGAATATAGATAACCGGAATGGGCATAGATGAGGTCAAACTGTTGAGCTTTGAGAACTGCTTCTTCCTCAAACTGGGGTTGCTCGGATGCCACATCCTTTGTGATGGTTGGCATGAGAGATTTGAGGAACCAGTCTAAAAAGATCTGGTCATCCAACTTGATCTTGCATAACGTGCATCGTTTAAGCCATTCATGGATGTGGTCCATGATGTGTGTGGCAGTGTTCTGTCTGCAAGACAAGAGGATCTCTACACTGGCATCGTAACGAACGGGTGGCTGGAAGAATTGCAGGAAAGTGAAGGCAAGGGATGTGAATGTAGGGTGGGTCCCATGAGGTTGGTCGATATACCACTTGGCTGCAACTCCAGTAAGGGTTCTCTGTAATAGTCGAAGGCGGATAGAGTCATCCACGATGGAGTTAGAGGAACACCATAAGTGGAAAGACATGATATGATTTTGAGGGTCTTCTCCTCCCTTTCCCTCAAATTTGGGTATGTCCGAGGGGAGTTTGGTGGGCATAGGAGGCCACGTAGGATCATGTCGTATCGGATCATTAGTGAATTTATCCAAGTTGGGGAGGTTCGGACTGGCCATGAATGGAAAACTAGCGGGAAGGTGCGTCGGAGGTGGTGCGGGAAGTGTGTTTGCTGTGGCGGCGATGGTATGGCCACAGCCCCCAATGTGTGGGGAAATGGTGTGGGCCATAGCAGCCATAGTGGAGGTGCTACCCCCAATGTGTGGAGCGACGGTGTGGGCCATAGAATCCATAGTGGAGGTGTTGCCCCCAATGTGTGGGGCGATGGTGTGGGTCATGGGGGCGACAGTGGGGCCGCTTCCCCCAAGCATGACACTAGTCATTGCTGGATTTGTACTAGTAACTAAGACACTACCCACTGGTATGGATGTAGTGGCGTTAATGGTAGGCGGAGGACCTGTAGACGGTGTGACTATTGAGGTGGTAGCTCGATGAGCGGTGGATCCTCCGCCGACCATCCCACCGAAAAAGGGGTTGGACGTCATGTCGGCTAAGGGGCTAGATGGGGCCAAATGTGTGGTGTGTTCTAGTTCTGAATCAGATGTGGTATAAGGGGCGTATGGATCAGGGAGCGAGGCTCTACGTCTGTGACGAGGAGATCCAAGTAGACTGTGCTGCGGGGGTTGGCCCCGTTGGCACCGGGACTGTCTTTGGGACTCAATGATGACGATGAGGGTATTCCGAGTGAGGTGTGGTGAGTGAAAAAGCTCAAAAATCCTAGTGCAACTGTGTGTGCATAAGGAGATCGTAAAAAAGGTGGCACTCAGGCCAACAACAATGCTCAAAATGTGTGTTGCAATAGTTGTGCTGCAATCACACGGAGCGGTAAAAAATGTTCAGAATACCAACAGACAAAGGCTCCTAAAAGGAGAAAAAAGGTGTACTCACTAGACTCAGGGGAGGTAAGGGGGCATGCAAACACCTAATCTAGAAGGTATGTTGATTCGAACTCGACGTATCCTCTGCAGGGTGATGAAATCCCGGTCAGACAATACAAAAAGTGGAACCAAAGGCCAATGATATCCCCCTACCAGGAGGGACACCGTGTAGACAATCCTAGAAGAAAGGCAACTAATATACCCCGTTCATGACACATCTAGAAAGGTGAATCTACGGCTCCAGCCCTATCACCGTGTGGGCCTAAAAGGAATCACCACACGTGGACCAACGATTAGGTAGCCTTCGGTGACTGAATGGATTGCAGTATTCCACTCAGGCCTCTGGAACCAGTCTCGCCACTTCAACCATCCTAAGGGAGAGGCCTTTCCGACAAATTGTTCATAACCGTGTCAAAAAATACTAAGGGATTTTGGAACCCTAGATGACAACAACTATGTCTCAAATGTAAGCAACAAAGGGGTGTTATTTGGATACCTATCCCCCTTGTCCTACTTAGCTACCAAATTCTTCTGGGTTCCCCAAGTGGGGTTAAACGTTGGTTGAGTTAAGTAGTTTTTTAAGGCTCACTCGAGTTAGGTGTCAGAGTGTGTGCAATGATAATGTTGGCAGTTAACTAGCAAACTAAAATGATGGCTTTTAAATGCTAGAAAAATGGAAACAATGCTGGAAATTGAATACTGATTCAAAGATTTAAAACAAAAAAAAAAATTTTAAACAACTAAAATTGAGAAAAAAGTGGAAATCAAAGTGCGGCTAAGGGCCTGCTCGATGCGGTGTGCAGCCCGATTATGGCACCGAAAGTTGCGGTGTATAGCGCAGTTTTTAGGAATTTGGGTGTGGTGCAGCGTGGGTACCAGCGAGCAAGTCGCAGTTTGCAGCGCAAGTTATGGGTCGAAGGATGCGGTGTGCAACGCACTGATTGTGGAGTTTTTTGCAGTGCAGGCGGGGTGTGGCAACGCGCAGGTAGCAAGGAAAGATGTGTTTTGCAGCGTAATTTTTGGGGGGGTTACTGTGGTGGAAACCGCACTGGTGGCTGGTCTGGCCTGCGGTGGGAACCGCGTATATGTCGCAGTAGTGAGCGGCGCCACTTTGGTGCGGGGACGAGGCCGCAGGAAGAGTGGTGTGAGCCGCGGTGTGTTCTGCGAGCAGGATATAGGCTTTACGCAGTGCAGTCCGCGTGAAAGTGGAAAATGACTGCGGTTGAGACTGCAAACAGGTAAGGCTCAGTTGCGTTTTAAGTCGCAGCAAAAGGCTAAGAAGCCGATGTGCAGACCGCGCAAAGTTGAGGAAAAGCTGCGGTTGGGACCGCGAACAGGTAAGGAAAACTCACGTTTTGGGTCATAACAAAAGGCTAAGAAGTTGATGTGCAAACCGCGCAAAGGTGAGGAAAAGCTGCAGTTGGGACTGCGAACAGGTAAGGAAAACTTGTGTTTTGGGTCGTAGCAAAAGGCTAAGAAGCCGATGTGCAGACTGCGCAAAGGTGAGGAACAGCTGTGGTTTGGACCACAGTTATCAGTGAAAAACATGCGGTTTTCTGCCCGACTACAAACTGGTTGCAGTCATCCAGGAAAACACGTAGAGCTAATAAACTAAGCAAGTAAAAACAGAAAACAGGACTGCAAACAGAAATATCAATAAAACTAAACTTTCCAGAGAGGGGTTCAGACAGTGGAGTCGCCAAACTGTGCCTGGGGTTTTAGCCCCTACCTGTGCAAATGAGCACCTCTTAAGGATTATGGAATCCTTAACAGCAGTGTGGAAGTAATTAACAATAAACTAAGTACAAGGAATTAACGCAAATACCATTAAACAGTAAATCTAAGCTTAAACATGTGTACGGAATAAAATATGACTTGTAACAATGAACGGTATACTTGAAAAAACTGTAGAATAAAGAATATTTTTTTTATATTATGGGCAAGCAGAGGGCTTGCCAAAAAAATATATTTACCTCACAGATGAGGTTGGTGGAGTTCTGGCAGTGTGCTCCGGAGCTCCTTGGTTCGGTACTCTTCTCTCCAATGCTTCGATGGTGGCTAAAAAATTTACCTCAAGGGGAGGCCAAAACTCACAAATATGGATGGCTTAAGGCTTTGGAAAAAATTCAGCAGCATGAGGGTAGAGTGAGTGAGGGATCTAGAAATGAGGGGCCTCCACCCCTTTTTATAAACTTGGATTAGGGTTTTAGGGCCTTTTAGGGTTTTTGCCCTATTTTCTCTTTTTTTCTTTTTTCTTTTGGGTTTTATTCCCTATTATTTTGATTTTGACCCACTTTTGGGGTTTTGGTATGTTTTTGAGGGAATTTTTTGGGTTTTTTAATACCCATTTGGGTTTTATGGGGTTTTGGAGGCGAGGTTTGGTAGAAAACTTGGTCAATAGAGGTGCATGTCCAAAGGTATGAGCTAGTGAGCACTCTTTTGGTGTTAACACCTGGACCAAAAAATTATGGTGCTCTAGAATAGGGACATCAGGAAGGTATAGGTCCAGTGGTAACATTACAACCCTGAAGAAGCAATGTGGGAGCTGGAGGATACTATGTGGGAATCATACCCACAACTGTTTTGAAATTTTTTATATGTAATTAGTGGTGACATGCATCGAGGATGGTGCATAAATTAAGGGAGAGGGGAATGTAACACCCTACATTCTTCACTCAAATCATTCCATTCGTTTGCTATTGTAGTAAAATCCACTTGAATGTTAGGCTCTTCTTTAGGGATAAGAAATTTAGGTGCAGTAGACCTTATTGTGCTCTAAAATTCATTTGCTCTATTATGGGGTCTGGTGCTTGAGAAAGTATGCTCTCCCATAGGCTTCGTTTCCTCACCATGAAAACTGTTGTTGCCTCCTACTACTATCCCTTTGCTTCCAAGTTGGCTACCCAACAATTCCAATCCTTTCATAAATTGTTTACTCATGTATTGCATAACCATGGAAAGTTCATCAAAACATGGTTTTAATACTGCAATAAGTTCCTCCTTATGTATTAATTTTTCATCCTCCTCTCTACCCATGGTTTTAACAAAAGACTCTTTTTCTTCTACTACCTCTTCTTCACGAAAAAACCTCTTCAACTACTGGTTCAAAGGGTGGTGGTTTATTTGTTTGGCTTCTTGTAAATACCATCAGGTTCCAAGATCATGCTTTGATACCACTATAATGTCCCTTTTTAATAATTTTATTAAAAGGACCAATTTTTCACGTTTTTCCCCAAATTCAACCTTTGACTAGTTTTGATGCCTAGGTCTCCAATTTGCCCCAAATGCTCCCAAATATTATGAGAAGGTATATGGATGTTGTTAGAACATAAATATTTGTTTCATGGATGCTTTTGTACCTTTAAAATACTTCTGCAAATCCTCTTTCAATTCTGGCCAATGTAGGGAACTTTACTAGTAATTTCCCTTTGACTAGTATTGGTCTCTGGGTCTCCAACTGGCTCCAAATGCCTCTAAATATTCAGTGAAGGTGTATGAATTATGTTTTTAATTTATTATGATTTTAATGGATTATTTATGACCATCAAAATACTTCTGAAAACTTGTTTAAGATTCTAGACAAAGTATGGAATTTAACTATCAATTTGGGGTTCAAATCCCCCCAGGGTAAGTACTGAAAATGACTCTCCAAATGCCTCCAATCTCACTAGAAATTCTAAAAAGAGGTAGGGGATGTCTTAGGTACATTATTTAGATCTCATTTGAACCATTAATCAATTATTAAGTCTATTCTAACCTTCTCCCAAACAACAGCAAAAATCACTAGTTCGACCTTGGGGGAAATAGCATGAAATCTTCTTCAAATAAAATAAAACTGAGCAATATGGCTCCCAATGATTAAGTGCTGAACCGTAAACTTGTAATACTAATAAATGGCAGTACATACATCATAAATATATCAGATAAATATTCTTCCATTCGAAATCATCATCAATACATTGGCATACATCAATCTAGTGGGGGAATGGTCACTGTTTTCTCATTAATAATCCATTTTACATATAACCACTTGGTATTTCGACCTGAAACTTTATGGATATGAATAACAAAGTATATTAATAATATTAAAACAGAAATATATCATGAGAAGCTCTCCCAAAGAGTACAATATCTCACCAAAAATGCCCTCCCTCAAGGGTCAAGAATATGCCATCAAAACTGGGAATGGTTGAGAGAGTGTGCTGCACTAGAAGAAACCATGAGCTGCCCTATAGCTTACACCTGCAAATAAACACTCCATTAAAGCTCCAAATGAAAGTTCTGATTGGCCTTTCCAATTACCAACTTGGATGGGAATTTTTCACCCTCAAAATTGGCTACGGCAAGAAACTAGTCATCCACTAGCTCTCCCTCTTTACAAATGCAATTGAAAATTTCTCAAATGATCAAAAGCTTCCATTATTATTTTTTCATGACTTATATAAACTTCTAATGTCCTCCATGGGTCAAATTCCTTCTAAGAGACTCATGCCAACTCAAGTTGGGAAGAGATTCCAAAGAATGCCTCTTGTACAACAATTCCTAGTTTCCCACTTCCACCAAATCACATGTGGAAGCATATTAGCTGCCCTAACTCCCTTGAGTGCCATATTGGAGGATATTTTATCCCTTACATGTCATATATGTCATATGTCAGCCTTCAGGTCTTATTTGTGTCATAGGTGTCATAGCATCTTCATCATTGTTGTCATAGAGCTAGGGAATCTAGCCCAAGTGTCCCACTAGCTCCAAATTGCCTCTTCCTCTTCCATGGGAGTTACTCTTCCTCAATATTTCGACCTTGGATGAGTCATGCCATGAATAATACATTTTTAACTCTCCCAATTATGTTATCATTCACCTTGAATTCGAATTGGTGAGAGAATGATGCCAAGTGTAGTGGGGAAATCTAGCCATATGTGGGTCTCACTTCCTCCATGTGTCTTCATGATCAAATTCCATTTTGATTTTCACTTGTATATATTTATTTATCTCCTTTATTCAATATTTATGCCATTCTAATGTTCAAACATCATTTATTATCCCCCTTATTCCAAATCCCAAAGCTTCCACCCCAAACCTAGGAAACTAGTAATTTTCCTCCTTGGCAATTATTTGACCCTTAACATCAATTTGACAAACTCTAATGAATTTGACCATTGTGACCCAATTCCAAATTTGGGACATGACAACAATTATATATGCAACTTACCCTATACTTTCTAACACTTCCTTGGCCTCACTCTGGGGTAAACCTGATCCCCAACACTGAACTCTCTATGGACTCGATTCTTATTTGCATAGATTTTCTGATTGTCTTGGGCCACCTTTCAATTTTGCTTAATCTTGGAAACTTCCTATTCCACTTATTTAAGCATTTATGGCCCAATTATAACTATGTTCACTAGATTATCCCAACTTATAGGTGTTCTCCATCTTCTTCCATACACATTTTCAAATGGACTCATCCTCAATGGTTCCCGATGCCCATTGTTGTATGCAAGCTCTACTAAGTGTAGATAATCCTCCCACTTGGATGTTTTATCCATCACATATATGTGAAGCATGTCCTCGATCACTTGATTGACTCTTTCAGTCTTCCCATATGTCTGTGAATGGTAGGCATTACTAAACTTTATCTATGTACCCAAATCAACAAGAGACCTTTCTAGAAGTTAGATGTAAACTTTGTGTCTCGATCAGATAGAATTGCCTTGGGTAACCCACACAATTTGAATATCTCCTTCATAAATATTCTTGCTATCTCATCATCCTTATAAGTAGACTTGAATGGTATAAAATGTTATATCTTTGATAGCTTGTCCAACATAACCATGATCAAATCATGCTTCCTTGAAGTAACTAGCAACCCTGTGCTAAAATCCATGGTTACTACTTCGCATTTCCACTCTGGAATTGGTAATGGTTGCAATAAATTGTTGGGTGATGATGGTCAACATTTACTTGTTGGCATTTCATGCACCTTCAAATATATTCAACAATATCGTTCTTCATGCCAGGCCAAAAATATTGCTTCCTCATTGTAGCAATTGTCTTTTGGTATCCTAGATTACCATAATATGGTATCTTATGGATCTCATCCATAACAACCTTTCTCAAATTCCCAACATTAGGAATATACAATTTTCCCTTATAGATAAAAAGTCCATCTTCTTCCAAGTTGTAACCTTCATACCTCTTTTCAACATCAAGTTGTTGCAATTTTTCCTTGACCTACACATAATGTTCATCTTCGGCAAGGGGATCAACGATCCTTTGCTTCATATTTGATTTCAAGCACTCATGGATGTCACATCCATTACACGTATTTTCCTACTGAGTGCATCGTCAAATTTGTTTTATTTTCCATTTATGTGCTTGATCTAAAAATCAAACTCACATAAGAACTCCAACCATCTAGCTTGCCTTGCATTTAAGGATCGCTACTAAAACAAATATTTTAGACCACAATGGTCAATGATGAGCTCAAACTTTTTTCCCATCATATAGTGCCTCCACATCTTCAAATCATGAACTATGGAAGCAAGCTCTAATTCATGAGTATATTAATTATTTTCATGCTCTTTTAGATTGTTGGACTCATAACATATAACATGGTTATCTTGCATAAGAACTCCTTCCAATCCTTGCTTACAATCATAAGTACTATGGTGTCATCGGCCTCCTCTGTTAACCTTCAAGGTCGATGGGGGACTCATATCATCGTCTATGACAAGTGAAAATTCCTGTAATATAGTCTCCAAGGGAAAACATGATATATGAATGGATGCATAAGTGATTAAAACATAAAATCACAACGAAATAAAAAAAACCCATATACACACATGCAAACAACATATTCTTATAGAAGGAAAGTTAAACACTATATAAATACAATAACAATGAATACTTATCTACAATGAGAATTGGTCCAATCAATTGGTTGTGTAGGAGAAATGTTCCACCCAACCATAGGTATCAAACTTTGATACCACCCTCGAGATATGCTATGAGGCCACTAGGGCAAAGGAAACCTAATATTTTCTCTCTCAGCACAAAACCCATTTGATCTCAATGCTTAGTCAAATGCTCCCAGAGACTCTACAAGAATATCACTCAACCATCATAGCCATGTCACTCCTTCCAACTGCCCCACACAACACAAGGAAGGAATTTCACTTCAATTCCACAGTTCCCTCAAGAATCCAACCCTTACAATGCTTACCAGTGCAATAAGAGGCCAATCTATTGTGTACCTTTCAAGCATCCAAGGTAGAAATCAATTATGGCTTCTTAAGCATCTCATGAGTAGCAAATATTAGGTCAAGGTTCTTACTATACCCATATTTTGTGCTCGCCTACAACCAACCTAGTTCCATTCTTAGTATGGTCTTGGGATAGGATCAAGAGCATGAACTCTACTCAGTTCCATTTTCTTGGTCTTGCCACCTCTACATAGATTGCCTCTTCTCTCCTTAGAATAGTCTATGTGTAGTGTCTGAATGATATAATATAAAGGAGATGAAAAGGTGGGTGACTTAAACAAATGACATTGCTTCTGATCCTATAAGGAAGGACTCTTACAAAGTTAGAAAAGGTAGACCCACCCCATTATTCCATAATTATGTGAGAGGACTTTCTTAGTGACCTCATGCATGCATTCAATGATTGAATAAAATAATTAAAGGGAAGTCAGTTGGCTCCTTCAAGGCACAAGGCATAGTTATATGACTTATAGGTCCAACACATGGCATCATAGGTTTACTCTCCCATAATAACCTCCTTTCCTCTTCCCCTCTAGTGGAATCATAACCCCTCTTAATGCTTCGTTACACAACCATCTTAGACCTTTTATATTCTTTTCCAACCTAATATTTACATAGATTGAGTCATCCAATCACATGGCCCAATAGATATATCTAAATTAAACAATGTTATGCATTCACTAATGGGGCCTTGTATTTGAGAACTATGTTAGGAATCCATAGCATATTTACATCATTTACATAATCTAATTGGATATATTATAGGGGTCAAAACTGGGGTATTACAATCTTCTACCCCTTAGAATAACACACTCCTCGATGTTCCTCAAAATCATAACAAAAATGGGTAATCCTCTTTCATTGCATCCTCCAACTCCCAAGTAACATCATTAGGATCAAAGTGCTTCCACTGCACCTTTATATGTTTGATGGCTCAGTTTTAGAGTAAGGTTACCTTCCTGTCGAGGATGCATAGTGGCTATGCTTGGAACTTCCCTCTAGTTCCACTTGAATCACATCCCAATAAATCACATTGTTAG
The DNA here is from genome assembly GCA_027924585.1 of Larix kaempferi. Taxonomy (NCBI): domain Eukaryota; kingdom Viridiplantae; phylum Streptophyta; class Pinopsida; order Pinales; family Pinaceae; genus Larix; species Larix kaempferi. The sequence continues at coordinate 17,012,654 of BSBM01000799.1, forward strand.
GATCATGTACATATCTCTTGAGAAAAGAAACATGAAAAACATTATGACCTCAAACATTAGCATGCAATGCAATTTTACATGCAACTAGCCCTATTCTTTCTAACACTTCGTATGGCCCGCAATATCTAGAGGACAACTTGGCACAACATCCAAGCTTCAAGGAAATATTTCTTGGTCTTAGCAAACATAATCCCTAACATTGAATTCTCTATGCACTCTGTTCATATCTTCATAGCTTTTCTGCCTATCTTGGGTTGCCTTCAAAATTTTCTTAATCTTGGAAACCTCTTGTTCCATTTCCTTCAGCATTTATGGCCGAAGTATAATTTTGTTCACTGGACCATCCCAATTTATAGGTGTTTTGCACCTTCTACCATACAAGGATTCAAATGGACTCATCCTCAATGATGCATGATGCCCATTATTGTTTAAAAACTCTACCAAGTGTAGATAATCCTCCCACTTGGAAGTTTGGTCCACAACACACATGTTAAGCATGTCCTCAATCACTTGATTGACTCTTTCAATCTGCACATTTGTCTATGTATGGTAGTAAATACTATAATTCAGTTGTGTACACAACTGAACAAATAGACCCTTCCAAAATTTTGATGTAAAATTTGTGTCTCCATTGGATACGGTTGCCTTGGGTAACCCATGCAATTAGAATATCTTCTGCATGAATACTTTTGCTATCACATCAACTTTATAAGTAGACTTGACTGGTATAAAATGTGTTTCCTTAGAGAGATTATCCACCACATTCATTATGGATTCATGCTTCCTTTAAGTAATTGGTAACCCTCTAATAATATTAGTGGTTACTAATTCCCATTTCCACTATGGAATTGGGAATGGGTAATGGTTGAAATAAACTTGTTGGGTGTGTATCCTCAGCGTTTACCTAGCATCATTTCATGCATCTTGAAATATACTTAATTAGAAATATTTTTCTTCATGCCTAGCTATAATTATTGCTTCCTCGTTGTAGCAATTTCCTTTTGGTATCCTAGATGACCAAAATATGGCATCTTATGGATCTCATCAATAATAGTCTTTCTCAAATTTCCCGCATTAGGGATATAAAGCCTACCCTTATAGATAAGAATTCCATCTTATTCCAAGTGGTAACCTTCATACCTCTTTTCAACATTAGACTAATGCAATATGTCATTGACCTGCACATAATGCTCATCTTCAACACATGAATCAACAATCCTTTGCCTCAAATCTTATTTTTGCAAAGACTCATGGATTCCACATGAATTATATGCATTTTCCTACTCAGTGCATCAACCACTTTGTTTTCTTTCCCCTTTGTTTTTTTAATATCATCATCAAACTCACATAAGAGCTCCAACCTTATAGCTTTCCTACCATTTAGGGATGGTTTCTCAAACAAGTCTTTCAGGCCATGATGGTAGTTCTAAGATCAAACTTTCTACCCATCAAATAGTGCCCCCATGTCTTCGAAACAAGCACTAAAGAAACAAGCTCTAAGTCATGAGTAGAATAATTCTTCTCATGATTCTTTATCTTGTTGGACTCATAACATATAACATGGTTATCTTGCATAAGAACTCCTTCATGTCCCTTCTTACAAGCATCAATACACAACATGAAAGTTTTTTTTGGATTTGCATTCTTTAGAATGGGTGCACTAATAAGAAGCTTATTCAACAGTTGGAATCTTTCTTCACAACTTTGTGTCCATTAGAATTTTATACCCTTCTTTTGTAAGGAAGTGAGAAGGTGTGCAACCTTGGAGAATCCTTCAATGGATCTCCTATAGTAACCAACAAGACCCATGCAAATTCTCACAGCACTAACATTGTTTGGAGTAGTCCGGTCTACAATAACCTCTCTATTTTCTGGATCCATTGATATTCCTTCCTTGTAAATAATGTCACCCAAATAATGAATATTCCTTTGGTATAAGTCACATTTCCTTAGCTTTACGTATAGCTTGTGTTCTCTTACCACTTGATAATGTACTCTTTCTCATTCTTAGAATATATAAGAATGTCATCTAGCCAAAACAAGCACAAATGTTTCCTAATACTTACTAAAGACACTATTCACGAGGCACGTGAAGGTGGCCGATGAATTAGTGACTCCAAATGGCACAACCACAAATTCACGGTTCCCATACCTTGTCCTGAATGTTATCTCATGAATGTCTTCCTCCTTGATCCTAACTTGATGGTAACAATACCTCAAATCAGTTTTAGAAAATACTTTTGTACCTCTCATTTGATCAAAGAGATCACCAATTATAGGAAAAGGGTAGTTGTTCTTTAAAGTGACTTTATTCACCTACCTGTAATCAATGCATAGTCTAAAAGCTCCATCTTTCTTCTTTTCAAACAATGCTAGTACTCCCCATAGATATAAACTTAGCCTAATGTATTTATTCTCCAACAATTCTTACAATTTCATTTTAAACTCTAGCAATTCTATAGTACTCATTATGTAAGGTGTGTTAGACATTGTTGTATCTCCTGACACAATATAAATAGTGAAGCTAATATACCTCTTCGAATATAGTCCTGGCACCTCATTAGGAAATACATCCTTCAACTCTTGCAAGATTAGATGGTCCTCCAACTTTGGAACTTCTTTCTATGCTTGCTCTATAACATGGGATGCATACAACTAGCAACCTTTTATGAAGTTGCAAGGTTGAAAATTTCCTAACAGAAACCACTCTTGGGATACCTTTCACTATCCTTGGGTTTCCTTATTCATCAATGCATTCAAAATTCTTATGTTAGCAATCCACTTTAACTTTACGGGATTTTAGCCAATCCATTTGAATAAGAATATCATAGGAACCAAGTGGTAAAACATTTAGGTCTACCTTGATGAAAAACACATCCATTTCAAATGGACATCTATCCACCACTTAACTCACTTTTCTCTTGGTTCCAGTGGCTAGTTGAACCAACCATGACTCGATATGCTTCCTTTTCTCAAAATCACAAGTCTCAACAATATTAGGAGTAACATAACTATGAGTAGATCCAGGGTTAATTAAACATAAACAAATTGCTTTTCAATCTTACCTTCAACCTCAAACACGGCTAATTGATTTATCAGGGGGGATGTTGGTGTCCACGCACCCGTTCCACCAAGTTACAACGTTTGTCCATCTTCGTAGCAATTTTCTTTAGTTTTTTGGGTGCCAAACTTTCGGGGTCATTTTGAGGCCCTAAATGATGTTTTTTGGCCATTCGGGGGAGCCAAAGGTTGTCACAACATTCCTTGGACCCAATCACAAGTTATAATGCTTTGTTAGTTTTTTCCAACGAGCTATCATGTGCCATAAACAAAAATCATATGAAAAAATTGTGCCCTTGGGAGGTTGGTGGATCGATTAGCCACATTGAGTCCCAAATCCTTTTGTCCCTTCATCTCCTACGGTTATGTTTTTGGATTTTTAGGATTTTTGCCTCTTTGTGCTTATGATAAAATGGCATTTTTCAGTCTCTTTGTAATTACTTCTTGCGAATGAGTGTTTGAAGTTTGTGATGTTCTTTAAGGACAACCCTATATGTGGAAATGCCATGTTATTTATGAGTTCAGTCCCCAAAGTGTCATTGTTACTTGGAAGGCCAACTCTATAGAATACAAGAGGTCGTCTCGACTACTGTAGTTTCCTTGATCTCTGCAAAGCAATGTTGAAAGGTCATATATAAGACTGGGAAATTTGTTCTCTTCATGGTTCGGTAAAAAGGTCGATGGAAGGTCATTGCAACTGTCATAGCCTCAACACAAGGTCTCTCTAAACAACAGACACAAGTGGATAAGATTGTATAAGAACACAAAGATATCTATGTGTCGCCTAAATGGGTGCTTCTACACTACCAGGTTAAACACTCAATTGGCTTGATACCTAGTGCTCCTTTACCTAATGGCCCAATATATAGATGCTCTCTTTTGGAGAATGAGGAAATAAAGCATCATATTCAAGAGCTCATTGAAAAAGGACACATTCGAACAAGCTCCTCACCTTATGGGAGCCCAATAGTGTTGGTGCACAAGAAGGATGGGACATGGTCATTCTGTATTAATTACAAATCCATAAACAAAATCACCACCAAGAATTGGGGTGCCAAGTTCTTTAGTAAGATTGATTTTAATTCAAGTTACCACCAAGTCTCGATTGAGCAGGCCGATGTATAGAAGAGAACCTTAAACTCTAAATAAGGGCTTTTTGAGTGGTTGGTCATGCCTTTCAAATTGACTAATGCCCCATCCAAATTTATGAGGATTATGTATGATATCTCATGCCCATTCACAAGATCTTTCGTGGTCATGTATCTAGACACCATCCTCTTCTTCAGTAGAACTTGCGTGGAATACTTGCAACACATTTAACAAATCCTTAGTACCTTGTGCCAACAGAAGTTATGTGCCAATTTGGAGAAATGATCATTCAATGGGAAGAGAATTCAGTACATGAAAATGGGGTGCATGTGGACCCAGCCAAGGTCCAAGTCATTCATGATTGGAAGGTTTGTGTTAGGGTTCTCTCATATCGCTTGGCCCTTAAGCCAAGTGACTAAGGGTGAATCCAAAGCCAAGTTTGCTTGGGGTGAATCACAACAAAAACCATTCGAGGATCTGAAATGATGCCTTTGCTCGATGCCAGTACTTACTTTACCAGACATGGAACAAACTTTTGACATTGAGACAAATGCCTCTAACTATGCTATCATTGCAGTACTCACTTGCGGCATGGACATCTAATGGCCTATCATAGTAAGACACTCTTTGATTATGTTCATAGGTATCCCACCTTTAAAAGAAGATGTACTCCATTATGCAGGTCTATCATCAATGGAAACATTACAACATAGGGAAGGATACGAGCATCCACACTGATCACAAGCCCCTATAGTTCATGTAGAAACAAAGAAAGTTACATAATGATCATCATTAGAAGTGGTGCACATGCCTGAACCGGTTCCACCTAAACATAAAGTATAAGAAGGGAGACCCCAATCACGTTATGGATTGCCTCATTCGACCTTAATTTGTTGCTCAACTCTTGCAGACATGAGACATCCGGGTGGCCCAAATTTTATGATAATGACCTTGACTTTGCTATTGCTTATCATACATTACAAGCAGAAAGATCATGCTCAAGCTTTCATATATATGGTGAAATTTTATGCCAACTCGACCACCTTTGTGTTCCTTCAAGTGAGCGCGAGAAACTGATTTGGTAGGCACATTATAGTCGAGTCACAGAGAACTTTGGTGGAGAGAAGACAATCACAGTGTTGCAAAACTACTTATATTGGTCGAAGCTTCAACAAGATGTTGGCAGGTACAGTTGATCGTGTGCCTCATTTTCCATTAACAAACCTGCCATCAAGAAGAAAGGATTGTACACCTCATTTCCTACCCCATACAGGCCCTAGCAGTCTATCTCCATGGACTACATATCCAACTTGCCTTCAACCAAGCATAACATTGATTGTGTATTTGCGGTTATTAACCGTTTCTCTAAGATGGAAATTTTGACTCCTTGTAAGAAGAGCATCACAACATATACCAATTTTGAGCTCTTCTTTGAGTGTGTTTGGGTTCATTTTGGCCTCCCACGAACCACTATTTCAAATCGATACACTAGGTTCCTAAGTAATTTTTGGTCCATCCTATGGTCAATGATGGACACCAACCTAACCAAATCAACAACCTTCCACCCACAAACCGATGGGTAAACATAGGTGGTCAACAGGTTGATTATGCATATCCTAAGAATGTACAACTCCAAACATCCCCGCACTTGGGATGAAATCCTTCCTTATGTTTAACAAAAATACAGTATATCCCTTCACAACTATATTAGCCACAACCCTTTTGAGGTATGCTTGGGGTTCTATCCACTAGCCCCAATTGATGTACCACTGCCCATTGCATATACAGAGGAAGAGTCCTCCCATGCTCAAACTAAGTCCGATCGAGCATCCAAATTTTTTGAGTGGATCCAACACATATAACAACATGTTCATGATATTTTGCAGAAATCCAATGCCAAGTATAAGCAGTGACATGTGTCATGTCCCAAAATTTTGCATTGGGTCACAATGGCCTAAGCCCCTTGGCCATACTCATGATAGTTTGTCAAATTGATGCTAAGGGTCAAATAATTGCCAAGAATGATGTACAAGTTATTAATATTGTGAAAGTAGATCCAAATGGACAAGGTGGTTCACGTCAAGAGAAATTCCCAATTCAAAGTTTGTAATATACCCATCCAAATGAACTATCATGGAGGAAAATTACTAGTTCCCTGGGTTGGGGTAGAAGCATTAAAAGTTGGGATAAGGGATCTACAAGACCCAAAGTGACCTTAGACTTACAAATTTACATTAAATGGGTCAAATAAATAATGATGAAAAGAAAATAAGGGGGCATTGGATCATGAGGGCACATAAGAGGTTGTGGGACCCCCATGTGGCAAGATTCCCCACTACACTTAGCATGATTCTCTCCCCAATTCGAATCCAAGATGAAGGGTAACATACTTGGGGGAGTTTAAGAGGTATTATTCATGGCATGAGTCATGTAAGGTTGATTTGGAGTGGAAGAATAACTCCCATGGAAGAGGAAGAGGCATCTTAGAAGAATTGTGACACTTGGGCTAGATTCCCTAGCTTCTATGACAATAATGATGAAGATGCTATGACACCTATGACAAAAATCAGACCTGAATGCTTACATATGACATATATGACATGTCAGGGCTAAAGATAGCCTCCAAGAAGGCGCACAAGGGAGTTAGGGCAGGCAAAGAGACACCCATTCGAAATGAGGGAAGATGGAGACTAGGAATTGTTGGACAAGTGGCACACATTGGAATCTCTTCCCAACTTGAGTTGGCATGAATATTTTGGAAGGAATTAGACCCATGGAGGACTTGAGAACTTTATAAAAGACAAGAACAAATAATGGGAGTAGCTTTTGATCATTTTCAGAATTTGCATTTGAGAGGAGAGCTAGTGGAGTGCTACTCTACTTGCCTTAGCACCAATTTCGAGGGTGAAAGATTCCCATCCTAGTTGGTAATTGGAAAGGACATTTAGAACTTTCATTTGGAGCTTCAATGGAGTCATATGTTTCAGATTCAAGCTAAATGGCATCTTGTGGTCACTTCTAGTTCAGCTTGTTTCTCCAACCATTTCAAGTTTTCTCAGCATATTCATGATCCTTGAGGTGGGGCGCACTTGGCGGGATGTTGTTATATTTGGGGGAGCTTATAATGCCCCATTATTTTATCATATGATTTAAATTATTTTTTCTTACTACTCAGAATATCTTCAATTCAAGATTCCAAGTGGAATTATGTAAATCTGATCATTAATGAGCAAATGGTGCCATTTTCCCCACTATGTTGATGTATGCCAATGATATGTTGATATATTCGAATGGACAAGTGAACCACTAATGAATGTATGATGTATGGACTGTTAATAATGTTTTATACAAGTTTCATGTTCATTTCATAAGATTTTGGAGTCATATTGTTCAATTTCATAGCATTTGGAGAAGATTTCCTATCATTTCCCCCAAGGTCGAAACTAGTCTTTTTGTATCTGATTTGAGAGGGTTGTACAAGAATTAATAAACTGAATGGTGATGCATATGAGACCATATTTATGTCCCTTATATTTCCCCTTCTTCTTTCCTGAAATTTGAGAGGGTCCCATAGCATTTGGAGAGCCATTTCCAGCACCTACCCAAGGGGGAATTGAACCCCAAATTGATAGTCAAATCCCCTACCTTGGACAGAATTCAAAGGAGAGTTTAAAAAGCCTTTTGAAGACTCTAAAGCATCCATGAACCTCACAATCATTTCATAATACCATCCATATACCTTCTGTGACAAGTTGGGAGCATTTGGAGCCATTTGGAGACCAAGAAACCAATACTAGTTAAGGGTTGAACTAGTGGAAAAATTGCAATTTTCACCATTTTAATAAATTGATAAAAAAGGACATTACAACATGACCAACATATAGTTCCACATAATTTTTAGGTTTGTGGTAAGGCTACATTTATAGAAAGACCACCTGATAGGGCCCCATTGGAAGCGCCACCCACTTCAATATGGGTCGTACACCATCACCAAGGTTGTGGGTGAGAATGATTTTGAGTTAAATATTCCCCCTTTCCTCGGCTTGAACCTTGTATTGGATGTGGAGCTACTTTGACCATATTTTCCACCTCTCTTGGAAACCTCAAAGGTAGTTGAGCAATTGAACCCTATAGAACTCATTCTTGTCTACATTGAGAAGGTTACAGTCGACCAGATCATGGATGCTAAGATGAAGGGAGGTCATTGGTTGAAGGTCCAACTGTATCGGGTCGTCAAAGTAGGGAAGCTTCTTAACGAGGGAAAGTGGTTCATAGAGAGTCAGATTCAACAAAAGTTTCCTTATATGATGGAGGAATTGACAGAATGGGGACCATTTCTCCCTAAGTGGGGAGGACTGATCCAGATGGATACTGGTGTCCACCCACCTGTTCCACCAAGTTACAACACTTGTCCATCTTCTTGGAAATTTTCTACGGTTTTTCAAGTCCCAAACTTTTGGGGTCATTTTGAGGCCCCAAATGATGTTTTTGGCCAATTGGGGGACCAAGGGTAGCCATGGAATTCCATGGTCCCATTCAAAAGGTGTAATGCTCAGTTAGTTCTTTCCAACGAGTTATCATGCACACTAAATGAATATCATATGCAAAAGTTGCACCCTCGGGAAGTTAGCGTATTAATTAGCCACCTTACGGCCCACAAATGCTTTTGTCGCTTCATCTCCTAGGGTTAGGATTTTTAATGTTTCGGGTTTTGCCTCTTTATGCTTATGATGAAAGGCCCTTTTTGGTCTCTTTGTAATTTGTTCTTGCAAATGATCATAGTCGACACATCTCCCTTCAGAGATAAGCTACCATCATCTGAGCTAGTTTATATTGCTTTGTAGTTTACGATGTTTTTCCATTCCATTCACTAATATAATTTGGGTTTTATTGTACTATCGTACTTTCTGCAAAACATTTGTTTGTGCATTTCAATTTTATATTGTTGCCTTCATTTTGTTCTCCAAATAATCTAGATCATTGATGGTATGCTTAGTCTAGTGCAATATTATAAATTCTAGGGACCGTCTTGGCCACATCTCCCATAGTTTCAGCCTCTTGGATATTATGAACTTGCTCAGCATTCCCATTCCCATGTGGAAAATTCTTGAACAAGTGGTTTTCTCCACATCCCCAACATGGAATGGGCTATCCTGGCTTGTTCCCTAAAAACATTGATGGCTTAGCCTCTCCATGAGATGGCTGCCTTTACTGATTTTTGAACTAAGGAGGCTTTAATCTATTTTTCATGTGGTCAAGCTTCTCCCTCTTATTATTCTTACATGCTTTATGGAATTTTGGCTTACCCTTTCCTTGATCATAACAATACTTAGCTTTTATCATGGTTTCATTTAGATTTCTAGGCTCATCAAACTAAATTATGTCCCTCTAGAAGTGAGGCAATCCACTTAGGAAACTCTGTATTTTTACTTTATCATACTAGATATATTTTGCATACCTAAGCAACTTCAAGAACGTTTTTGCATATTCGTCCATGATCATTTTCCGCAATTTCAACTCATGAAATTCCTAGATCTTATCATCAAAATACCTATCAAAAAGGTACTTTTGCTTAAAGTACTTATTGAATTGATTCCATACCGTTTTCTTTCATGTAACTTCTTGACTTGCCTTAGGTGCTCTCACCATATGGATACTTTGTAACCAAGGTTTAACATAGCTACCCTGGCCTTCATAT